>OX457029.1:16064912-16672412 GCA_949752745.1 Protula sp. h YS-2021 | reverse complement strand
GGCGAATCAGTAATGTGCTCCTCGACGATCAGTGAGGAGGCTAATCAGTAATGTGCTCCTCGACGATCAGTGAGGAGGCTAATCAGTTACGTGCTCCTCGACATGTAATGCGCCGTTTGTTACTAATGCAGTGTTAGGGCGAAGATTCTTTAACAAAATTAAAAATTCAGTGTTAGAGAAACCTCTGTTTGCTTTGGAATTTGTGTCGCTAATGTCGCTAACATACTTGTAAGTACCTGTCGTAAATGTGTTTTTAATTAAATAACCTGTACAAATAGATTTGCTTTTATATTGCCTTAAGTCAAGCAATTGCTTAATGAGAAATACATTATAGACTTAAGATATTTCAAACCTAAAGTTAGTTATGTAAATACATAGAATATAAATAGATTAGCTCGATGCTATATTTTTGTAGCTTGGTATCCATTCAGTGTCTTTTAAAGCTTAACAGAGAGAATTTTCTCAAAGGGGTCTCATTGAAGCAAATGTTTCGGTGATATTCACGTGATTAGTGTGCAATTTTGTGGCATGAAAGCTGGGGCTAATATTTGCCTTGTCTGTATTGCAGTGGTGGCAAAAAGAAAACAGGAAAGAAATCCCGGCTGAGCCCGTCAGACTATGATCCAGACTTTGACGCTTCGTATGGAAGCCAGCGCCGCTATACGGGCGAGTATGAATCCAGGGACATGGGCCTGTCCGGCATGGAGTACGGGCGCGCCCATGAACTGGAAGATAGCTACGGTTACAGCCGTGCAATGAACCCAGACGATAACTCTGGCTATGGCCGCATGCCGGCCACTAAATTACCGCCTTTGCAAGGACCCACTGGCAAGAAGAAGAAGAAAAAGAAACAAATACATGCTCAGGATGATGATGATCTCTATCTCGACCCAGACGACGCCTTCTAGTTCTACCAAAAGACTTTCTTCCACAAATAGTTTTTTTTTTAAGTTAAGATTCAGGTTATTTTACTTTGCATAGTTTGTTTTTTTTTTCTTCTTTTTTTGGGGTGAAACTTGGTGAATTTGACGGCAAAGCGGTGTTGCCGTGCGGACGTGAAATCCCGGAGTCTACTTCCGTGCGAGTAGCGGAAGAAGTCCTTGTCAGATTTCACACAAGGCTGTGTGAAAGAGGCAGAAAGCTGGTGGAACACGCGATTCGCCAAGAGCTATTCAATTCAACAAGTTTCAGGATAAAGGAAGCCAAATTGTGCAAAAAGAACTCGTGGGTTGTGAAGTTGTATGGGTGCTGTTATAATCGCATATTTCTTAATATAGTAGGTCAAAAAATACTCTGGACGATGTACGTTTTCTCAAACCCGGTCATTTATAAACTGCTTGTGCGTGTGTTTTTGACTAACATGCATATTGTCGGTCTAGTCCTCTCACTTTCGTCCACTGTTGCGACATATGTGGGACTGGTCTTGAAGACAAACACCACTGCTATTATGCTCGAATATTTCTCACAGAACAGGCGGTTATGTGATTTACTACCCTGGGTGCTATTGTTTTTATTGCCGGGATAGAAATTCTTGTAACAAATGGATTGTCATGACGCTGATACTATTCATAGTTCTCATGTGCATCGCTTGGTGATGGGATCCAGCTGCTCACGCCTGCTCTCAGTCTTCTGATACTATTCATAGTTCTCACGTGCATCGCTTTGTAATGGGATCCAGCTGCTCACGCCTGCTGTCAGTCTTCTGATACTATTCATAGTTCTTATGTGCATCGCTTTGTGATGGGATCCAGCTGCTCACGCCTGCTGTCAGTCTTCTGATTTAATATTTGTCTTTCCCTTGTTTTAATTATTTAATTATTAATTTGGCGGTTCCAATAATTACGAATCGAGTGGAACAGAAATATTTTTATCGTATAAAGATTTAAAAGTCTTGACTACTTTCAAATGATATGCGCTGACACTTGAACTTGATTACTAGAGGATCGTTGATGACGTAGCCGGTCAGGCTTTAGCACCTGGTAAAACGAGCTACCATTTTCCCCTGCTCAAAAAAAAAAAAAAAATGATTCCACGAGTATGCTATGCGTTTCTTACAATGATTCTTGGCGGGAAGGGAGGCCAAAGCGGGAAGCTGACCTGCAGACTCCAGTGTTAAGTGCAAACTTAGTAATTCTTAGAATTAGCTAACAGAAGCACGGTTGTCATATCTTAGCATATTTTAGCTGTTTTAGACTACTTCACATGATCACCACGAAGAGACACTGCCTGGATGGATATTTTAGTTTGAATATAAGGGATCGATTGAAGAAAGTTCTGACTCGTATTGTTTGCGCCCCCCCCCCCCTCCCCCAACAATAAAAACAAAACAACAGACATCTGTGCGTCTGTTTATTGGATACTCTGGCGTTTGTAATGATCTTGCGAATGTGTAAGTGAGTTGAAGGGGTCCATGCATAAACCTGATACCTGCACTTATCAGCAGTGGAGAAAAACGGTTTTAAAGTTTGAAATTTTAGTGACAAACATAGGTTTTCCCCAACGCATTTTCCTAAAAAATTCCCGCTTCTAATCGGTTTTGATGCGTAAGACTTACATATGTGATAGAACAGAAGCCAAGAAATACCGTGGTGGTAACAGTGCATTTTCCTGACAAGTGGAGTTATCAAGTTTATGCATGGACCCCTTCAATTGTTTACTTGCACCTGCTCAGGGCGCAGCGTGCAGGCGCCAGTAAACAAAACTGTGATAAATACGGGCAATTTATCGGCTGCGCTACCAAGGAAGGCGCTTTAGGGATGGGGTGGGGGGGGGGGGGGGGGCGGGGGAGGTGTGAGATGGCGGGCGGAGGGGGGGGGGACTGTGTCGTGTTTACTTTCTACCCCCATGTATCAACGAGAAGTGTTTTGCTGCCGACGACCTGCTAAAATCTACAGTGTTAATGGACCGAGAAAGAAAATGAACTCAGGCACAAGTGCGACTTTCTACGCTGTATGGTTGTAAATGTAATGCTTTGGGTAATATTACTTCTGTGATAACAGTGTCGTGCAAATAGTTCTTTTTATTTGCTGAAGTTAGCTGTGATGTGTAGGTTCTATTTTTAGCATTCTCAGATTTATTTCTTTTGTGTAAGTATATTTACAAACTTTCATAGTTTTCTACCAGTGTTTTTTTTTTTGCACACTCTTTACGTCCTACGGAAACAAAGTTCAGGTAACAAAAAATCTCCACAAATGTGCAAAGGATTTAATTACAGATCTGAACACGTACTCTGGCCGAAATGGTGACGTTGTAACAGCTTGTACACGTCATGATTCCTCAGGCTTCCGGGAAACCCGCTTTCTGTTTACCCCACAAAACAACGCGTACTTGTTAAGAGGAAAATGATTGACAGTGATTGTGTCCTCCACAGAGGCGAGGACTAGAAAACAGAAAAGCCGAGTTATAATATGTATGCCATGGGGTTGTGGGGAATGAGGGCATTTGTAAACTTTAAATGATAGTAAAATGAGTGTATATTCGTATCCGCAATGGTCTCAACTCTCTGCAATACCTCTCCTGCGATTTATTTTTCTTGTTGTATTGTCTAAAATTTTTCTGAAATAAAACACACTTTTAAAGGGATTTGTATCTTTTTTTTCAATTGACAAAACAATTTTTAACCCATTTCCATAAAACCAGCGAAAACCTGTTCTCTTGTAAACAATGATCTAATAAAAAGAGTGCTTTTAGACAGCGACCAGTGTAGCGAAACAGCGCTAACCATACAGGTTAAAGGATAAATATTTGCAACAAAATGACGTATATCCACATCGCTGGCGACACAGAAAGTGGTGACACGTTAGCAATGATTCTAGGAAGAAATCGGTGACACGTTAGCAATGATTCTAGGAAGAAATCGGTGACACGTCAGCAATGATTCTAGGAAGAAACGGTGACACGTTAGCAATGATTCTAGGAAGAAATCGGTGTCACGTCAGCAATGATTCTAGGAAGAAATCGGTGTCACGTTAGCAATGATTCTAGGAAGAAATCGGTGGCACGTTAGCAATGATTCCAGGAAGAAATCGGTGACACGTTAGCAATGATTCTAGGAAGAAATCGGTGACACGTTAGCAATGATTCTAGGAAGAAATCGGTGACACGTTAGCAATGATTCTAGGAAGAAATCGGTGACACGTTAGCAATAATTCTAGGAAGAAATCGGTGACACGTTAGCAATGATTCTAGGAAGAAATCGGTGACACGTTAGCAATGATTCCAGGAAGAAATCGGTGACACGTTAGCAATGATTCTAGGAAGAAATCGGTGACACGTTAGCAATGATTCCAGGAGGGAGCACAGTATCGGCTTTTCACGTAGTGCACGCAGAATGCATCTGCGGAGCCAACATGAAACAAGCATTCACCTGATGCTGAAACATGCTTAAGATACACACCAAAAAAAGGGGCGTTTACAAAATAAGGATCAGCACAGAACAGTACAGACAGGCGGAAAACACTAGTCACAAAATCAAAACTGGTCAATAGCTGCACTACTTTTATGGCCCAACGACTTTAAAAATTGTGATTTTTCAATATTCACTTTGAGTTACAAAGTTCACTTTTTCAGCTCCATCAAAAATTTACGTTGCTGAAATTTTTCACATCACGACCAACGTAAAATTTTCATATTATGACCAACATAAAATTTTCACATCACGACCGACGTAAATTATCACATCACGACCAACGCAACATTTTCACATCACGACCGACGTAAATTATCACATCACGACCAACGCAACATTTTCACATCACGACGACGTAAAATTTTCACATCACGACTAACGCAAATTTTCACATCACAACCGACGTAAAATCAGATCTTTTCACACAATTTACTGTGCGCACCTCACAGCTTCTTGCTGACAAGTTCTTTAACGAACTAGAGCGGCCAGTGCACACAAAACATAAGAGTTCAGGCTTATATTACACACTTTCAATCGATACCTACTTAGTTTCTTGTTTTTGTGAACAAAAACAAATGTCTCCCCGACTAAACCAATGACCCCCCCCCCCCACCCAAACTGAAAAAAATATTAATTTCTGCAAACATAACCTTCATTCATTGTAAAAAACTCAAAATAAACCAAACAGATGGTGGTCACTGAAACAGATATAAATGAGCATCTTTTTTCATCGGAGTCTGGAAGGTGGTCGCTAAAACGGGTTTTACTGTAGGCCCCTCTTATCCAGATCTGAAGTTGGTCACTATAGCAGTTTTACTGTACGTTACATTTTTATCCGGGTCTGGAAGGTGGTCAAGACAGGCAGGTTTTACCGTACTTCTTTTTACCTGAATGTGGAAGGGGTCACGACAAACGGTTCTTACCTTACATCTTTTTATCCGGGTCTTGAAGGTGGTCGGGATTTTTTTTTTTTTTTTTGCTAACCATCATCCTCCACACGCCCCCCCCCCCCCCCCCCGCCCCCAGCTATTTACTGTAGGTCCGACTATAAACACAACTCTAACCCTTTTACCCAAGGCAATGGTAACAGTCTGTACCCTAAGTGTAGTTATAGCCATGATAGACTACCTTGTCTTCGCACATTCCCATCGGCCAAATAGCACTAGGAAGGCATTCTTCATAACTGCGCATCAGAGATGACGCACCTCGGTGGGAGAAGGGGGAGGCATTTCGTAGGCAAAATGGTGAGCTGCTCCTCATAACACAAGATATCAGACGACCCAATTTAATAGCGAAAAATGCTTCTGCACACAATGCTAATCGATACAGCATGGCTCCTATATATAGCACATCTCGGCAACCTAATCAAGTATGCGGCGAAAAAAAAAATCAATAGCTAGAGCTGCTTAGAGATATAATACGACAATAGCATTCCATGACCTCGTAGATAACGATCCATCATGCACGGCAACTGACACTGACCCCTGACTAAGTGGCATGTTACGTAACAACCACAGATGAGAAATGCACAAAGGCTCAATTTCAGGCAATAACCAATAGCGATGGACCGACAATAATGCTGTTACTGTTTTGAAGCTTTCTAAAGAATACAGGAACACTAGAGAATCTTCGGGAAAATCTTCCGAAATCCCCAGCGCAGTTAACACCCATGGGGGGGGGGGGGGCTGTTGACGTTATGCACCTTTCTTGATTTTCTATACGAGTTCAATAATGTTTAATAAAACCATGTGACCTATCCGAGGAATAACTACACCAAATTTAAAGTCGATCCGACTTTCCGATGTCGAGATATTTTGCTTAAGAACAGATAACTTTTTACCTGTTGAAACAGTCGTCTGACTGAACCAAGGAATATCCATATAAAATTTTAAGTCGATATGACTTTCCGTTATCGAGATATTATGCATAAAAGATCTGGTTCAAAATATACACATTTTACGCGATGACGTCATACGCCGCTTTCGTTCGTTCTACTCGTAAAAAATATTTAAAGTTTCTTTCGGACCTACCAAGCAATCATCCGACCAAGTTTCAGCTTTCTCCGGCGTCCAGCAGCTGAGAAATTTCGCACACAAGATTTTTACGCAATGACGTCATACACCTGCCCTAATCACGTGACACGCCAAAAATTGATAGAACAGTCCGGCTGACCCAAGGAATATTCATATAAAATTTGAAGTCCATAGGACTTTCCGTTATCGAGATATTTTGCACACAAGACCTTGTTTATAATATATACATATTCTACGTGATGACGTCATACGCCGCACTCGTTCGTTCTACTCGCGATAAAATTCTATAGAGTCTTTCGGACCTACCAAGCAACAATCCCACCAAGTTTCAACTTTCTCCGATGTTTCGCAGCAGAGAAATTTGGCACACAAGATTTTTACGTAATGACGTCATACACCTGCCCTAATCACGTGACATACGTAAAAAGTTGACAGAACCCTCCGACTGACCCAAAGAATATATATATAAAATTTGAAGTCCATAGGACTTTCCGTTATCGAGATATTTTGCACACAAGACCTTGTTTATAATATATACATATTTTACGTGATGACGTCATACGCCGCATTCGTTCGTTCTACTCGCGAAAAAAAATCTACACCGTCTTTCGGACCAACCAAGCAACAATCCCACCAAGTTTAAACTTTCTCCGATGTTCAGCGGCTGAGAAATTTCGCACACAAGATTTTTACGTAATGACGTCATACGCCTGCCTTAATCACCTGACATGCGTCAAAAATTGATAGAACCCGCCGACTGACCCAAGGAATATTCACATAAAATTTCAAATCGATAGAACTTTCCGTTATCGAGATATTTTGCACACAAGATCTTGTTCAAAATATATACATATTTTACGTGATGACGTCATACGCCGCATTCGTTCGTTCTACTCGCGAAAAAAATCTACACCGTCTTTCGGACCAACCAAGCAACAATCCCACCAAGTTTCAACTTTCTCCGATGTTCAGCGGCTGAGAAATTTCGCACACAAGATTTTTACGTAATGACGTCATACGCTTGCCCTAATCACGTGACATGCGTCAAAAGTTGATAGAACCGTCCGACCTTACTAAGGAATAATTCGATCAAGTTTGAAGTTGATCCGACGTTTCGTTCTCGAGATATCTTGCACACAACACTTTGTTCACAACAGACTGACACACACACACACACACACACACACAGACACACACACACACGTACACACATACACACACACAGAACGTACAAACACTATATGTCTCCCCTTGGTCGGGGAGACATAATTCACCACGTGCAACATTAACTATGAGAAAAGACTACAACAATAACAAATGCACATACAGAAAATGTGCACTCGAAAATAACAGGATTCGTAAACTACGATACGCGTACAAACTGTAGGCGGTAAACTTGCCACCGCAGTGGTTGACAACAAAAAATGGAGGATGTACAACGAAAAAACCTTGTTACTGGGATATTAATTCACAAACCAATGAAAAGTGTCCATAATACTGGCACGTATGAGCTTATAAATCATTACTTTGCTTTAGAAAACAACAATCACTCGTACACAAACATTTTGTGACTTTTCTTTGATACTACTTTGAGTATTTTTTATGCCGCTTATTAATACTTCTTCAACGACAACACGTAACAAAAATCATGAGTCCACAGACTTCTAATTGAAAAGCAGGTCGGAGTATCTGGCTAGAAGGTTGACAATACTCGTGGTGTAGTTGGTGGTAGCGCGCACGATGCACTTGCGATCCGCACGCTCGAAATTGGACTTGACCATCTCGTAATATTCGCCGTCACTGAGCGTCATCGACTTGATCCACGGGCACTTCATTCTGTAAGAACAAACGTATGCTGTCGCAAGCCGCGCTTACAAGCAGAGACTCGCGCCAGGCAGCCACAAGGCGCGCGTTACTCCCCCGCGCCCTCTACAGAATCATCTCATGATGACACTTTTAGCACCACATTTGTTCCATCCCCTCCTTTATCAATCAACTGTTACAACATTAACCCTTTTGTTTTCATCCTATAACGTGATTTCTATGATTTAAGAACTGTGTATTACTTGTGAAATGCAGAATACTTTCATGACAAAACGTAAACGCTGGATTTCTAGCCAAGTTTTTGTAACATATGTAGACGGGAAATGACCTCAGCTGGTCAATGAACTTGCTACTGTTTTCCGAGTAGCGGATTGTGTCCGGATCCCACTGGATCTCGACCCGCTCCAGCTTGTGACAGTTCTGTGCCAGGGCTATGATAATCTGGTCAATGTGCACTTTTGTTGACATTTTCAGGAACCAACCATTCGCCGTACCAATCACCAGGTTTCTGTCACAACACAAGTCAAACATTCATCTTAGCTACTTTTTTTCACACAAACGGCACCCATAATAAACGGAATGCTGCTGTATCGCTACAAAGACAGTTACTGCGCAAAAGAAATGACATGAAAGCTTTAAACATACTTCAACGAAAAGCACAATTTATGCCAAGCCACTTATTTATTTGTTATATCAAAGCGAACAAAACAGGCTGGTACCTGATTCTCTTTTGAAACGAACAAAACAGACTGGTACCTGATTCTCTTTGGAAACGAACAAAACAGACTGGTACCTGATTCTCTTGAGAAACGAACAAAACAGGCTGGTACCTGATTCTCTTGAGAAACGAACAAAACAGGCTGGTACCTGATTCTCTTTTGAAACGAACAAAACAGACTGGTACCTGATTCTCTTTGGAAACGAACAAAACAGACTGGTACCTGATTCTCTTGAGAAACGAACAAAACAGGCTGGTACCTGATTCTCTTGAGAAACGAACAAAACAGGCTGGTACCTGATTCTCTTGAGAAACGGGATAACATTGAGAAAGAACTGCTCGGCTAGCTTTGGCTTTCCGGCAACCATCAGTCCTTGTAAATGGTGCCCATGGAGACGGATGAACTGGAAGATGGCGGACTCGGACAGCATGACCGTGTGGCTGATATCCAGCGCCTTCAGCGACGACAGCTTGCCTGTTCTAGTCAGGTCCAGCAAAATCTACAATTCACACACAAGTCACTGTCACTCCGTTTTCTGTTCTGTTTTAAATCTTTTATCAGTAAACACTACGTCTCTATTAAACTGCTATTCATTCTGTACAAATAGAGCGCTTGTATCACCAATGGATAAACAACCAAGAAAGTAATGCGGCTACAGAGCGCCCGATAACTGCTATAAATAAATGCAGCTGGTTGGTGGTGGGGCTGGAGGGGGGCGTCACCTGGTCGCTGAAGAACTCGCAGTAGCCGACGGCGAGGTGCGTGAAACCGGGCATGCGCAGCAGCGCGTCGTGCAGCGTCTCCTCATTCAGCTCCGTCGACGTGATGTCCAGCTCCTGGATGAACGAGTTCTGCCACTCCACGGCGCGTACGTGCTCGTCCTGTAACCCTGCACGTCAACATACAGCGGTGCTAAAACCGTTAACTTCACACCTCGCCACCCTCCCTGCCGTGCTCGTCCTGTAACCCTGCACGTCAACATACAGCGGTGCGAAAACCGTCAACTTCACACCTCGCCACCCTCCCTGCCGTGCTCGTCCTGTAACCCTGCACGTCAACATACAGCGGTGCGAAAACCGTCAACATCACACCTCACCACCCTCCCTGCCGTGCTCGTCCTGTAACCCTGCACGTCAACATACAGCGCTGCGAAAACCGTCAACATCACACCTCACCACCCTCCCTGCCGTGCTCGTCCTGTAACCCTGCACGTCAACATACAGCGGTGCTAAAACCGTCAACTTCACACCTCGCCACCCTCCCTGCCGTGCTCGTCCTGTAACCCTGCACGTCAACATACAGCGGTGCGAAAACCGTCAACTTCACACCTCGCCACCCTCCCTGCCGTGCTCGTCCTGTAACCCTGCACGTCAACATACAGCGGTGCGAAAACCGTCAACATCACCCCTCGCCACCCACCCTGCCGTGCTCGTCCTGTAACCCTGCACGTCAACATACAGCGCTGCGAAAACCGTCAACATCACACCTCACCACCCTCCCTGCCGTGCTCGTCCTGTAACCCTGCACGTCAACATACAGCGGTGCGAAAACCGTCAACATCACACCTCACCACCCTCCCTGCCGTGCTCGTCCTGTAACCCTGCACGTCAACATACAGCGGTGCTAAAACCGTCAACATCACACCTCACCACCCATCCTGCCGTGCTCGTCCTGTAACCCTGCACGTCAACATACAGCGGTGCGAAAACCGTCAACATCACACCTCGCCACCCACCCTGCCGTGATGGTCCTGTAAACCTGCACGTCAACATACAGCGGTCAACTTCACACCTGTAACCCTGCACGTCAACATACAGCGGTCAACATCACACCTGTAACCCTGCACGTCAACATACAGCGGTGCTAAAACCGTCAACATCACACCTCACCACCCTCCCTGTCGTGCTCGTCCTGTAACCCTGCACGTCAACATACAGCGGTGCGAAAACCGTCAACATCACAATTCGCCAACCACCCTGCCGTGCTCGTCCTGTAACCCTGCACGTCAACATACAGCGGTGCGAAAACCGTCAACATCACACCTCGCCACCCTCCCTGCCGTGCTCGTCCTGTAAACCTGCACGTCAACATAAAGCGGTGCGAAAACCGTCAACATCACCCCTCGCCACCCACCCTGCCGTGCTCGTCCTGTAACCCTGCACGTCAACATACAGCGGTGCGAAAACCGTCAACATCACACCTCACCATCCTCCCTGTCGTACTCGTCCTGTAACCCTGCACGTCAACATACAGCGGTGCTAAAACCGTCAACATCACACCTCGCCACCCACCCTGCCGTGCTCGTCCTGTAACCCTGCACGTCAACATACAGCGGTCAACATATCACCTGTAACCCTGCACGTCAACATACAGCGCTGCTAAAACCGTCAACATCACACCTCGCCACCCACCCTGCCGTGCTCGTCGTGTAAACCTGCACGTCAACACATTGTCCTGCTAAAACCGTCAACATCACACCTCACCACCCATCCTACCGCGATACTAAAACCCTCAATATCACAACCCGTACCCCACCAACATCACCATGCTCGTCATGTAAACCTGCACACAGAGCGTCAACATCCCACCTCTCCACCCACCCAACCGTGGTCGTGTAAGCCTGTACTCCTCCAGTGCTGCATGAGCACGTTCTTAAGTTTCTCGCACCGCTGGATAAGTGTGGGGGGGGGGGGATCACCGCAGTGCTGCATGAGCAGGCTCTTGGGCTTCTCGCACTGCTGGATGGGTAGGGGGGGGATCACCGCAGTGCTGCATGAGCAGGCTCTTGGGCTTCTCGCACTGCTGGATGGGTAGGGGGAGGAGAGGAAGACTTACCGCAGTGCTGCATGAGCAGGCTCTTGAGTTTCTTGCACCGCTGGATGAGCGTCTTCAGTGCCGCGCCTTTCACGCGCAGACAGAAGTTGATCGCGAGCACCTCCAGATGGATGCAGTTGCTGGACAACAACTCCACATGGCTGTCGTCCACAAAGCTGATCCCGTAAAGGTTCACAACCTGGAACAGCATAAAACCCCAACTCCGCTCATCTGCCACGCCATCTTTGGATACTTTTTTTATCAAGACACATAACTTTTATAAACTCGAAACAGCTTTGAAATTTTTATCACTACACGAATTTCAAACTTTACTCTACTTAACAGAAAGGACGTGACTGAGGAGCGTAGCGTGGAAGCAGCGCCTTTAGCGCCTTACCCTCAGGTTGGGCGTGTGCGCCTTTATCTTAGCGATGTTGATGACCTCGTAAATCTCCTCCTCCGCCTCATCGCCATGTTCAAATGTTCCTAAAAGACACCATCAATGGTTTCAACTTCTTTCTTTTTTTTTTTTTTATTTCTTTTGAAACCATCAGCAGCATCTCGACAAATCTAAATAACCCACAAAAGGAACATCTTTCTTGCACTGTTTTGAAAGCCTTGCAGTTCATGCTTCGCTCTTTATTTGCACGCGCCAGACGGTGGCCTCATTGCCATCCGCTTGTCTGAATCGGTGTATAACACTTCCACTATCTCGTTCACGGGAGAGAGACCGAGTGACGTTACCGAAAACGTGACTCACCAATGAGGTGGAGAACCTGCACAGAGGACAAACTTTGGTAGACTTTCCTCATGAAGCCTTCCAGGAAGATAACCTCGGACAGGCAGATTGACAAGTTCTTCAGGTTGCACGGGAAAGCATTCAAGTCGTTAAACTCATGAAGTTGCATTGCATTTGCGAAATCAAGCGTCAGGTATTTCAGGTTCTGTGACAATATAATTACAATTCTTAATTAAATAACTTCAGATAAAGGTAGCGATACTACACAATGGTTACATAAATTAACTAGATTGGCCAGTGTTTTTGTTAAAACAAAAACGGATATGTCTCCCCCGCCCCACCAATCAGTCACGTGGAAAAAATTCCTGCTTAAAATACAACATTGGCGAGCCCAATAAATTGAAAAAAAATCGCCAAAAATACACTTTTACAGAAAATGAATGAAGAAAAGTTCACAGTAAACATTTCCACTACATATGGGTTCTTCTTGCCATGTTTCAGCCTAATGGAACAAACTGTTTCGGAGATATCGCAACAATATGGCTCAAAAAGTGAAAATTCAAAAATTAAAAAAATCGCCAAAAATACATTTTCAATGGAAATGAAGAAAAACTTCGCAGTAAACATTTGCACTATAGGTGGGTTCTTCTTGCCACGTTTCAGTCTAATCCAAAAAACCGTTTCGGAGATATCGCAACAATATGGCCAAAAAAGTTAAAAATAAAAAATTTAAAAATTCGCCAAAAATACATTTTCAGCGGAAATAAAGACAAACTTCGCAGTAAACATTTGCACTATATGTGTGTTGTTCTTGCCAAGTTTTAGCCTAATCCAACAAACCGTTTCGGAGATATGGCAACAATATGGCAAAAAAAGTTCAAATTCAAAAATGAAAAAATTCGCCAAAAATACATTTTTAGCGGAAATGAAAAAAAACTTTGCAGTAAACATTTGCACTATATGTGTGTTGTTCTTGCCACGCTTCAGCCTAATCCAACAAACTGTTTTGGAGATATAGCCTGCCAAAGTGAAAAAAATGCGCGAAACCCACCCCCCCCCCCCCCCTATGTTAAAAAATTTGCCAGAAATAGAATTTTTGCGGAAACGAAAAAAAAAAATAACACGGGCATCATCTACACATGTACCCCAATACGTATGTATGTTTTGAGAAAAATCGACTCATTAATTTCATAAGAACTCACTGCGGACAGACGGACGACAGGACGGATGGACAGACGGACGGACAGACGCACCAAATGCTATATATGTCTCCGTTAGGGGGAGACATATAATTCATTTATTCACAACCTAATACCCCAACCGAAGGCAAAATGATCATCTGCAAAGTTCCTATTCCGATGCTGATTTTTAAATTTCCGACTGAACGCCATTTCCGTGTTATATTTCTCGTGCAGCAGTTGACCTACCTGACATTTGTTAGCTAGCTCGTGTAGCACAGGAGTGGTGACCAGTTCACACGGCAGCTCTATGTAACGCAGGGTGCTGCTGAATCGCACACCTGTAAGCACACATCAGCAAGGCATGGTGAAAACACGTCCATAATCCCGATCCAGCCCACATCAGCAAGGCATGGTGAAACACGTCCATAAGCCCGATCCAGGACACAGCAGCAAGGCATGGTGCACACGTCCATAACCCCGATCCAGCACACATCAGCAAGGCATGGTGAAACACGTCCATAATCCCGATCCAGCACACATCAGCAAGGCATGGTGAAACACGTCCATAACCCCGATCCAGCACACATCAGCAAGGCATGGTGAAACACGTCCCTAATCCCGATCAAGCACACATCAGCAAGGCATGGTGAAACACGTCCATAACCCCGAACAAGCACACATCAGCAAGGCATGGTGAAACACGTCCATAACCCCGATCCAGCACACATCAGCAAGGCATGGTGAAACACGTCCCTAATCCCGATCAAGCACACATCAGCAAGGCATGGTGAAACACGTCCATAACCCCGAACAAGCACACATCAGCAAGGCATGGTGAAACACGTCCATAACCCCGATCCAGCACACATCAGCAAGGCATGGTGAAACACGTCCATAACCCCGATCAAGCACACATCAGCAAGGCATGGTGCACACGTCCATAACCCCGATCCAGCACACATCAGCAAGGCATGGTGAAACACGTCCATAACCCCGATCCAGCACACATCAGCAAGGCATGGTGAAACACGTCCATAACCCCGAACCAGCACACATCAGCAAGGCATGGTGAAACACGTCCATAACCCCGATCCAGCACATATCAGCAAGGCATGGTGAAACACGTCCATAACCCCGATCCAGCACACATCAGCAAGGCATGGTGAAACACGTCCATAAGCCCGATCCAGCACACATCAGCAAGGCATGGTGAAACACGTCCATAACCCCGAACAAGCACACATCAGCAAGGCAAGGTGAAACACGTCCATAATCCCGATCCAGCCCACATCAGCAAGGCATGGTGAAACACGTCCAGAACCCCGATCAAGCACACATCAACAAGGCATGGTGAAACACGTCCATAACCCCGATCCAGCACACATCAGCAAGGCATGGTAAAACACGTCCATAAGCCCGATCCAGCACACATCAGCAAGGCATGGTGAAACACGTCCATAAGCCCGATCCAGCACACATCAACAAGGCATGGTGAAACACGTCCATAACCCCGATCAAGCACACATCAGCAAAGCATGGTGAAACACGTCCATAACCCCGAACAAGCACACATCAGCAAGGCATGGTGAAACACGTCCATAACCCCGATCCAGCACACAGCAGCAAGGCATGGTGAAACACGCCCATAACCCCGATCAAGCACACATCAGCAAGGCATGGTGAAACACGTCCATAACCCCGATCCAGCACACAGCAGCAAGGCATGGTGAAACACGTCCATAACCCCGATCCAGCACACATCAGCAAGGCATGGTGAAACACGTCCATAACCCCGATCCAGCACACATCAGCAAGGCATGGTGAAACACGTCCATAACCCCGATCAAGCACACATCAGCAAGGCATGGTGAAACACGTCCATAACCCCGATCCAGCACACATCAGCAAGGCATGGTGAAACACGTCCATAACCCCGATCCAGCACATATCAGCAAGGCATGGTGAAACACGTCCATAACCCCGATCCAGCACACATCAGCAAGGCATGGTGAAACATGTCCATAAGCGCGATCCAGCACACATCAGCAAGGCATGGTGAAACACGTCCATAACCCCGAACAAGCACACATCAGCAAGGCAAGGTGAAACACGTCCATAATCCCGATCCAGCCCACATCAGCAAGGCATGGTGAAACACGTCCAGAACCCCGATCAAGCACACATCAACAAGGCATGGTGAAACACGTCCATAACCCCGATCCAGCACACATCAGCAAGGCATGGTGAAACACGTCCATAAGCCCGATCCAGCACACATCAGCAAGGCATGGTGAAACACGTCCATAAGCCCGATCCAGCACACATCAACAAGGCATGGTGAAACACGTCCATAACCCCGATCAAGCACACATCAGCAAAGCATGGTGAAACACGTCCATAACCCCGAACAAGCACACATCAGCAAGGCATGGTGAAACACGTCCATAACCCCGATCCAGCACACAGCAGCAAGGCATGGTGAAACACGCCCATAACCCCGATCAAGCACACATCAGCAAGGCATGGTGAAACACGTCCATAACCCCGATCCAGCACACAGCAGCAAGGCATGGTGAAACACGTCCATAACCCCGATCCAGCACACATCAGCAAGGCATGGTGAAACACGTCCATAACCCCGATCCAGCACACAGCAGCAAGGCATGGTGAAACACGTCCATAACCCCGATCCAGCACACATCAGCAAGGCATGGTGAAACACGTCCATAACCCCGATCCAGCACACATCAGCAAGGCATGGTGAAACACGTCCATAAGCCCGATCCAGCACACATCAGCAAGGCATGGTGAAACACGTCCATAACCCCGATCAAGCACACATCAGCAAGGCATGGTGAAACACGTCCATAACCCCGATCCAGCACCAGGGGTGCACATAAGACCTTCGCATTTCGCCATGGCGAAAGTGAAATCCATTTGGCGAAGGTGAACAGATTCACCTTCGCCAATTTGGCGAAGGTGAATTTCAGCAAAAATTAATATAGTGAAAACAAAATATGGACTGAGTAACTGCCGATATAGCTCTATGAAGACATAATCTGGACAGTATAGTTAAGAATATGTATAGTTTAGATGCAATAAACAAATTAAGTTACAGTTTTAGTATAAGGTTTAATTTGGCGAAGGTGAATTCGATTTGGCGAAGGTGAGCTGAACGTGCTTCGCCAAATTGGCGAAGGTAAAAAAATCCTTATGTGCACCCCTGCAGCACACATCAGAATATGGCGCAAACACGCATGTATATATATACCGGCAATGACAAACCACCACACTTTTATAACCTTAAACACATTCACGATGTTACGTTCACATAGAGAAGCGTGAATTGCTTTGCTTGACGTACCAATGAGGCCAATGAGCGTGTCGACGTTGTTGACGTGGAGCTGCGAGTACTCGGGCCTCAGCGAGACGCGCGTCCACAGGCGGCTGTCGTATGCCATCAGGCGCCATTTCTTGCACACCGACGCGATGTAACACAGCTCTCTGTGACGCAGAAAACTGAAGCAGTGCAGCAAGATCTTGTCTGGCAGCTCATTGATGCTTTTCTGAAACCACACAGCGCTTCAGTGTCACAGAACATCAAAGGTGTAACCGTTAAGAGAGTGCGAATTGAAGATTCAGATTGCTTCTGTTCCGAGCAACGGAACCCAGCCAAGACCAACCCAGGCAGAACGCAGGACACCGTTGACGTCTTTCTCAAAATCACCAAAAGCGTTCAAATTCTCATCCCCAAAACCACTTGAAGGCCTTTTCTCTTGGATTTAAGCAACATTTATGTTACTGTTAGACATAGGACAAAATCAGACTTTACAAAGCATATATTTCATTCACCATCATGGTAAAATCACTATTTTAACCTGCACTCAAGACTTGCACTGAAAATCACTTGCACTTTCCTGACTTTATGATATTAAAAAAATTTTCAATGAAAGTATATCCACATATGTCAACCAATGAATCGCAAATACTGTAACATAAAGAGCTCCAGGTTTTAGATGTTAAATAAACACTTCATGAAACTACTACAACAAGTTTCAACACAATCGCAGATTTTATGATTATTAGCTATTCATCAAAGTTAAATTGGGATTGGAAGGGATTCCGCTGGGGTTGAAATTTGTTGCTACACCGATCATGCATCGCCGACAAACACTTGACATATTTGCAACACACGCCAGATTTTGTATCGTGCAGGTCTTTTATTGTGCTCATGCATCGTTTAGACTGCAGCATATAGCAAAAATCTAAATGTCCCAGCCATAACTTGAATCAAGATGACTCAAAACTGGAAAACAGTCTTGTCACCCGCCACTTCCTATCATATGTACAATTTTCTTGGCGCAGCAATAATGCACATAAAATTGTATTTTACTTGGTTTCAAAGGCTTTCGATGGGAATGCTTATTAGATGTCAATCGAGGCGTACTTTTACCGCTTCATGCCGCATTCACGTGGTTCCATGCAATCTGTAATCACCTAGCAAAATAGGGGGAAATGAAATTTGAAGTTAAGATGTAGGCCGTAAATTAGTAGATGCTATATATCCAATACGTTGCTAGCAACTGACGGTTCGGCTGCTTTAATTCATCATTATGAAAAGTTTACACATCCAACTATGCCCGATCTAAGGCGACACTGCGAGATTGAACGACCTACAAGTCTTTATTAACGTTAGCCAAAAACCCTAAGTACAGTGAAACCCCAGATATGGACACCCCTTTATTATGGACACCCCTGAATTATGGACAACATTTTTCAGACTGTTTTAAAACGCCATAGAGTTCCTTTATATCTAAACCCCTCTATTGTGGACACCCCTCTATTCAGAATTAGGGACACTCTTTTTATCCCTTAAGTACGGTTACACATTTAAAACAACCCCTCTATTGTGGACAGTCAAATTGCTGTCCATATTTCGTGAGTTATCAACTCCTATGAGCTTGTTACTCGGTAGTGTTTGTTTTTTTTTCTCTGTTGTTGTCTGTGGGTATTGTACATTACACTGAACACAGTGCATGTAAAGACAATGGGGCTTATTACAAAAGTTGTGCTTAAGAGAGAAGCTTTATACGACTAATCCCTATTGACATGTGCTCCGTCTTTTAAAATGCGTTTCACAGATCAAATAATTCATTGTCTTTATACTGAGTTAATACGTAAAACAAGCTGTTATTTTATAATAAGTGTTAAGTCTGAATATGGGTGGTGTGAACAGAAAACGGAACGAAGTTTCGCTATCTGATAAAGTTAAAATAATCTAAAAGCTAGTGATAGAAAAAGTGTGAGAAAAATAGCCAAAGATTTCAGTTGTAGTTCTCAGACACAACTCAAATTAACAGCACCTCGAAATTAGGGACACCCCGCCATTAGGGACAAAATTATTCAGTCACTTTTTGTCCCTAAAAGCGGGGTTTCACTGTATTATGGCAATTATATACAAATTCTACGTTACATTTTCTTTTAAATAAATAGCACGGAAATAACCACAAGTCTCCCGCAATAATGACACTTGTTTACATGCAAGAAGCACGCATTATTGCATACAAGAAATTGACGGGTACAGAATACATTTATGCCTAATTCTGCAACCTCACGGGGACTACACTCCTGGCGACCATACCCCCCCCCCCGGTGCCAAAAGCCCCCGGTCGGACAACCCCCCCCCCCCCCCTCAGCCTAACCAAAATGCCAATATGTCAAATTAAAACACACGTTTATTGCACCATGATTATACAATTTGAGATGCAGTTCATTTGTACAACATTTTGCAAAAACTCTTTTACTACGATAACTACAACTGACTAATGTCAACAGTCACTGCTGGTTTAAAACTGAATATTGTGGACTATTCTTCGGACAAAATTAATTGCAGTTGGCTGTATAATTGTAATTCAGCACACAATGGGGACTCTATGATTTATAAATACCAGGAATTCCTACTTCAGATGTTTTAATTGCAATTTACATACAGACTAGATGACAAGGGTGCAAATCAGGGATGGCTTTTACACCGCCATAAAGGTATTTATGACACGACATGGTGTAAAACCCGTGTAAAAACACGTGTTAAAGGGTTTAAACCGTCAAAAACTGTCATAAACTGTCATCGAAACAGGAACTTGCGAATTGACCTCTACTGGCTGAACGTTCCATAGCTCCTATATGGAGTAAATGAAAGGGAAAGCCGACTCGGAGCTGAGTTCGCTTGTGAGCAATTCGTATTCGTAGTTTTTAAAAGTTCATATAACTCAGACATTACATATTGAAAGGTTCTTAGAGTTTTAATGGTTTCCCTTGAGTCTGTACTCGTGGACGAAAGAACAAATCCATAGGAAAATTTACGTACAAATTGCTAGTCGTACGAGGGGGAGAGAACGAATGGTTACAACAGATCCAAATTGGTGAAATTGACAAGAACATCTTCCGCGGCTGAAAACGATTTTTATTTGTCAAGTACCGCAATACAAGAATATTTGAGACGAAAATATTGGCAACTTTGCATCTGGCTTATTAAGTTTAGTTAGAATTGAACAGTGCATTGTCACCAATTGCGATCTACTTTGACCAATTCTATCTCCTCTCCCTCGTAGTATTCATGGTTGCACAAAAGGTTCATTACAAACATTATACACACCTTGGGCACATTTTCTGTCTCATAACTATCTCATGCGGTGTTAGTAATAACAACAAATGTTTATTAGAAGCCTATAACTCTGAATGCTGCACCGATTCCTGGAAATAGATTTGGGAATGCCGAAGGGAATCATCTGTTCCTCTCAGTGATGGCTGCTGGCTTCCCCTTCTCTCTCGCAGACGAGGACTTGCATGGGCTGCCTCTTGTGTAAGCGTAAAGAGTGTATCTCTTGACGCCATCGAAATTTCTATTGAATATTCGATCAACGCGTGTAAAGTCGAGATTCAGGTATGTTTCTTTGCAGTTCCAAGTCACATCTCCAAATACGGAAATGTTAATAACGGTGTCGTGAAACAGTTTCCACAATAGAAAAAATAAACCAGTGCCTTAAGACAGTATGATGGTCTAGCTAGTAGAGTTTTTTTTTTTTTTCAAGTTACTTGCTGGCTAAATGGATAACGTTCTTTTGAAATTACAATATTTGATGGGAATAACAATGATTTGATTGCGTTTTGGACCGTTTCTAGTTTAATAAGGCAAGCTTAAAATTTTGGGTCATTAATTATTTTGACTAATAGATGGCAGTGGTTAAAAATATAAAAATAGATAGATTTTCTCATGGGAAAGATTGTGCATGGAAATACCATGCCCACAATTACACTGTATCGATTATATGCAGAACTGAGGGCATTCCGATGGCTTCTGTTATGTAATTTAGAGTAGAAACCTGTTGGTGACATAAGCACAAAAATTAATTACATTTTTCTTTTGCTGTATTAGACCAACTGTAATGCGACTAGACATCAAAGAAACAAAATTTCGTTTATATTAAGACTAAGTCTGACGATTTTATAGGCCACTTTGTTATATTATTCTCTCTCCTGCTTTGTCTCACTTTCCACTTTTTTCCCATGGCAATACTTTAATTACGACAGTAGTTAAATTATACCATAAGATTCATAAAATTTAAATGTTAGAGGTATTTTGTAGTAGAAGTAGTCAATTTTTTATGTATTAATCAGAACCTGCACCCAATATTTCGTTATAAGAGACGCCTTTCTGTTGTTAACATCTATGTTACTAATCAAGATATCACTAATATAGAAGGGTCGAATTGAAAAGGTCAGTATAAGCTGCTTAGTCACTTGTAAATGTTTTTATAGTCTCATAAATCTCAGAATTGGGCATGCAACAAGTTTTTATCAAACTATATCTTGTTTTGGCTTCACTAAAGAATTTTAAACAAATAAAGAATGGCAAAACATAATCCAAACACACCTTTGTTATCAATAAATACAACTGCACTAATTTGTGTTGAACTAAACTGAACGGTTGTCATCCAACAATATTTTAACAGTTTTTAGCTCAAGCTTAACTAAAGAGAAAAAGATTTTAAATTGTTACTTATTTGATTTATATGATGCATATCACATAATAAATTGAATTGCAACTGAAAGATGTAGCGAGAGCTGAACGCTTTGTTGTTAAATCAAGAAAGTATATCTTTATTTTGACTAAGCCTACAGGACTAAGCCTACAGGAATCTCCATACCGGGATGTTAAATTTTCTGTTGAAGTGATATGCAAAGTCAATATAAACTATTTGCGTATTTCCTATACTCTGTAATTGAAAGGTTTTATCATTGTGAATTACAGGTTGCACTCCAATTCGGAGTGCATTATAAGAATTTCGTTTGGAATTAGCGTTTACAAAGTTCCCAGTTATCAGCGAAGTAAAAATTCTGTTGGACAGCAAAGAGTGGTGCAGCAACTACGAAATGCTTGCACCTGGAACTTAATGAGCTTAACACCGCAATACGTGTTTATATTTATTTCGTAATAAACTTTCCTTATTTATTTACTTATTTGTTCATTTATTAACATTAGCCATTAATATAAATATCATTTTTCAGTATTAAAAATATATAAGATGCTCTTAATATAGCAATGAAAAAGTGGGAGTGGAGAACCATAACATTAGTTTTCGTACTATATGCTAGCTCTGTGTAAAGTTTGTTTACCTTTGAGAGTGGGAAGCGAAGTTTACGGCAAGAGCGTTAAACAGTTAAATAGTTGTTTGTCAGCAACAATGGACCGACAAGCAACAGTTGTAATTTTACTCGTATTTATGTTCGGGATATGTTATGACAGTTATGGTGAAATACACAGGGCAAGAGGCATTAGTCCCAGGGGTGTTCGTGTGAAATTGTCAACACCACGATCAACTTGGCCTCCGGGACCACACAGGCCTGTAGAAGCACCAAGTTTCGCCCCTGCTTGTGCAGGGCCGAGTTTAGACGATGAAGATGGGCATCTTTTAACAGCCGATATTATCGAAAACAGAAATCCCCATTCTGTGCTCGTGTGGATATACGCAATAACATCTGCTGTGCTTGTCGGGTTAAGTGGAATTTTTCCTCTGTTGATAATTCCACTTGAAGCGGGAGAGGCATTGAAACACGGAGGTATGTTTTTACTAGGGGAAAAATGTTTTTAAAATATAATTCAACTTTATTTGTTTTGAGGTAGTGTCTCGCATCCCTTGCTTTGATAATTTCGTTTCAGCCAATCGAAGTACAAACTTTCTAGGGTGTAATCTGTACAAGGGGGAGGAGAAAGAACGGTTACAGTAGATCGAAATTGGTGAAATGAAAAAGAACATCTTCCGTGGTTTAAAACAAATTTATTTTGTCAAATATCACAAAATGGTGTATATTTAAGTCGATAGGGTTGCAAAACTTGCACCTGGCTTATTTAGTGGAGTTGGAATTTGCATTTTGTTGTCACCAATTACGATCTACTCTGGCCAATTCTATCTCCTCTCCCTCGTATAAGCCATATCACACTTTGGGCGTTCCCAATAAAGTGAAAAAATTATGCGCATCGAATAAAACAACCTAGCAAAAAATGAAAGAGGCTTTTTGCTTTTTTGGAGAGATTTTGCTTGAATGTCAAATTCCTCTTGTACCAAAGAGCAATCGGGCTTTAACAACCCGAACGCTATTTTAAAAAATTATTGAAAGTTTTAACAAATAGTTTCAGTTTCTTTCATGTTCCGAGTATTAACTGTTTTTGTGATATTCTAAATTTTTCTATCATTACTTTCATACTCTCCCTTTTCCTTCGCAGTCGAATTTCAAAATTCTTGCGCATTGTATTCGAAACACCCAAAGTGTGATTATGTACAGCAGACCGTAGATAACAGAAAGATAAAAAGTTCTTAAATATCTGATCGAAGAGGTAATCTCGACGAACTGAGACATGATGAGATAAAAAACCGACATTCTAGCCTGCAGTTGTATATAGTACAACAGGCACTAAAAATACCACATTTAGTTGGCCTGCGGGCGAAACGTATAAAACCGGTAATTGGTCAACTCGCAGACAAAATTTGGTCAGCTCGCAGACAGCATTGGTCAGCTGGCGGACAAAATAAGATTTTTCAGGAAAGATGTTTGTTAACTTTTTTGTCTGTCCGCGAGTTGGTTGCTTGGTGAGGGAGAAGAATTTTCTCATCATTCTCGGAAACGAAAATTTTATATGAGTAAAACTCCTGCTTTGCCTCATTTAGCAAATAATCAACGAACTGACATTGTTTTTTTTTTTTTTTTTTGTACGTTAATTTATCATTTCTTCAGTCCGGTTCTTATCATTTTCCTTTCTAACCCGCAACGGACTACCTTCGCAGACCGGGTTTCGCGTCTCAGAACGATTCATTTAGTCGTAACAGGGGCATGTTTTTCACACAGGTTGGAAGGTGTCTGCTGATAATCCTGCAAAATGCTCGAACCATCCTGTAAGACAAACTTATGATCGCTGATATCTTTCTTAATGCGATCGATCGCGATATGTAATAGAGCGCCTGACCGGAGGTGGTTTGATTTGTTCAATATCAAAAACTGCATTTATGATCAGAAATATTGAGGTCATCACATCGTCAAAACTGCGGAAATATTCCAGTTTTGTGGGAAATGACCAAATCCATAATATTTCCAGCTCTGTGAGTAGGGACTGGTACAAACTGAGCAACATTGAAGGTATCCAAAATATCCGAGAAATCGTGGGCTTGTGGGGTTGGCAGATTATCCATATGGACATTAAAATCGCCGACAATAACATAATGTTTGCATTTCGAATCAATCTCAGTGATAAAGTAAGAAAAGTCATCACGAAAAGTTGAAAAGGATAATTTGTTGGTCGCACTCGGTGGGGGTCTAAAAATTTCCCAAGATGCATTTCCCAAGAAGTATTCCATATCAGTAAACGGAAAGCCTTTAGGTATTGAAGACGGGTCTAGGAAAACTCCCCCCTGGAATACTCCCCCCCCCCGACTATTCCCCCCTGGAAAACTCCCCCCGTAGGAATATTCCCCCCGAGGAATACTCCCCCCCCCCCCCCCCGCCCATACTTTATATCGCCATTTCTTCATGCAACAAATGTGGAAACACTTTTTCAAAAGTACATTTTTTCATGTCATTAAACAATAAAATGACGACCGAAATATTTTTTTATAATTTTGATGTACCTTCACTTTTCACATTACACTTACAAACGGTGTGCAATTACCATTTAAAACTTGCTTCTAAACTGATGTGTCCCATTTTTTGAAAATGTCAGAATTACTAACCATTACACTAAGTCATTACACTAAGTCATTGCACTAAGTCATTACACTAAGTCATTACACTAAGTCATTGCACTAAGTCATTACACTAAGTCCCAGGCATTCGAGATTCGAGATTGGAATCGGGAAGAAGCCACCAGTTTTCCTCTTAATAATACCAGTGACTCCGGAAGAATTCACTACTTAAGTCCTACTCTGGCTTTATTAATTGCAGTTACCCACGATTGCAACCGCCAATAAATCCCCAAATAAAAATTGCAACTGAAAGTTGATTGACAGTAAATCTGCAACCGCTAATAAATCCCCAGTCAATAATTGTAATTCGAATTCCATTGATAGATTGCACATCAGAAGACCCTATTGCAATCTTTGGCTGTTCAAAAGTACTTTTGAAAAACTGTTTCAACATTTTTTGCATGAAAGAATGGCATGAAAAAATGGCAATGGCAATATAAAGTATGGGCGGGGGGAGTATTCCTCGGGGGGAATATTCCTACGGGGGGAATAGTCGGGGGGGGGGGGGGAGTATTCCAGGGGGAGTTTTCCTGTTCCCATTGAAGACAACTAGTCTACAAATGAAGATGATAAGTCATGATACTCAACGAGTATTTATTTACGGGAACAGGAAAACTCCCCCCTGGAATACTCCCCCCCCGGAATACTACCCCGACTATTCCCCCCTGGAAAACTCCCCCCGTAGGAATATTCCCCCCGAGGAATACTCCCCCCGCCCATACTTTATATTGCCATTGCCATTTTTCATGCCATTGTTTCATGCAAAAAATGTTGAAACAGTTTTTCAAAAGTACTTTTGAACAGCCAAAGATTGCAATAGGGTCTTCTGATGTGCACTCTATCAATGGAATCCGAATTACAATTATTGACTGGGGATTTATTAGCGGTTGCAGACGGGACGAAGGATGATTTACTGTCAATCAACTTTCAGTTGCAATTATTATTTGGGGATTTATTGGCGGTTGCAATCGTGGGTGACTGCAATTAATAAAGCCAGAGTAGGGCTTAAGTAGTAGCCAAAGATTGCAATAGGGTCTTCTGATGTGCACTCTATCAATGGAATCCGAATTACAATTATTGACTGGGGATTTATTAGCGGTTGCAGACGGGACGAAGGATGATTTACTGTCAATCAACTTTCAGTTGCAATTATTATTTGGGGATTTATTGGCGGTTGCAATCGTGGGTGACTGCAATTAATAAAGCCAGAGTAGGGCTTAAGTAGTGAATTCTTCCGGAGTCACTGGTATTATTAAGAGGAAAACTGGTGGCTTCTTCCCGATTCCAATCTCGAATCTCGAATGCCTGGGACTTAGTGTAATGACTTAGTGCAATGACTTAGTGTAATGACTTAGTGTAATGACTTAGTGCAATGACTTAGTGTAATGACTTAGTGTAATGATTAGTAATTCTGACATTTTCAAAAATGGACACATTAGAAGCAAGTTTTAAATGGTAATTGCACACCGTTTGTAAGTGTAATGTGAAAAGTGAAGGTACATCAAAATTATAAAAAAATATTTCGGTCGTCATTTTATTGTTTAATGGCATGAAAAAATGTACTTTTGAAAAAGTGTTTCCACATTTGTTGCATGAAGAAATGGCGATATAAAGTATGGGCGCGGGGGGGAGTATTCCTCGGGGGGAATATTCCTACGGGGGGAGTTTTCCAGGGGGGAATAGCCGGGGGGGAGTATTCCGGGGGGAGTATTCCAGGGGGGAGTTTTCCTAGACCCTAGTCAGCAGAATCAAGTTTGTTTACACAATGCAGATATTTGTGCTCCGCTGTGTCACTCAATTGCATTTTAATCGCTAATTGTCTGGAGTATGTCAGCTTAAGGCGTTGCGCAACATGTTTTATGTAAATATGTGATTCTCTGTCCCCCGTCAAGCGTCATATAATGACAACGCTATTGTTCTAATTGTCTCCGGAGCATGTCAACTCAATATATATAAAGGCAACCCACTTCTTATTTTTGTAATAAGAAAAGCTTCCTATTGGGCGAAAACTGAATAGTGTGTAATTTAGAATAAAATATTTAGGAATTAAATTTGAATAATTATGATTATTATATAATCATTATATAATTTTACTTTATATAATTATTATATTTTAATTTTTACATATATTTCAAAGAGAAGATTAATTATTTTAAGGATAATTTCAAAGGTGAAATATAAGTTTTCTGAGTATTTCAGCTGTTTTTATGTCTCTTGTAAGAACTGACCACAACTGACCAGAAAAAGCCACTTTTGGAGAATTGACCGGGACGGATTTATCCGGATAAATCCCCCGGATAAATCCACCTGAGATTTGACCATGCCAACCCTGAAGTGTTAACTAAACCAGGGTTCGCGCTGGGTCCTCAGGAAAGTGAGTCAAAAAAGGAAAGTGTGACTCAGTTGGATGTAGAAAAACTCAGTGGGTTCCGGAAAAGTGAGTCATTTCGTAAAATATGTCCAAAAAGTAAACTAAAACCCCGCCAACGCGAACCCTGTAAACGTTTAGACATTCAAAAGTTTGCACATCGGGAAATGGAAGCGCCTTAGGTTTAATATTCTTCTTAGATATAAAAGCGACTCCACCTCCTTTTCCTGAGACACGCGTCTTATGCAAAAAAGTGTACCCTTCTGGGGCAATTTGACCGATTGAAAAATCAGAGCATTCAGACTGATGCCAAGTTTCAGTAAGGCAAACAAAGTCAATGTCATCGTCTAAAGTGTAGTTTCTTTATATGTAATTGTTTTTTGTTCACAGACCAACAGTTTAAAAGACAAGAAGTAGTATTTTTCTTTATAACATTCTTTTTCGAAACATCCATAAGATAGCGATATGAACCAGTTTTTAATTGTTTTGACCTCTCAGCCCTATTTGTCACTAAAACTGGTATAGAATCTGTATCTGATTCATAATATGAGACTTTCTCAGTAGAATGTAGATCACGTTAGTTCACACGTGCACCAGACCTCCTGCCACGAACACACTTAATAGCTTTATAGCATATCCCCAGGTCGTCAGTTTGATCCTTGATACTTTGTTCAAATTCAGTATTAGAATTTATATACAATAGATGTTCACGAAAATATGTCGTAGCAGTCTGACACGTTGAAAATTCAATAAACGTGAATAGAACAAAGAAAGAAGCAGTTGTCATCGATTTTCCTTTAAAATCCACTTTTTACTAAAAACTGACAGTTCTTTGGTAATCCAGATAGGTTTAGCTTTAATTATATCAATTATATCTAGATTCGTGATAAATATCCAGAGAAAAAACTAAAACAAGGCTTATTTTCCTTGAATGGCTGCGTGTCAGTCAGCGCCAAACATTGAAACAATATATAATCTCAAAGACTACGGGAGGGATTCCATTTAAACCTTGCTAGGGAAAGAATATAGGCTGTAGTTGTGCACCTGGGTACAGGGCATGGGTATAGAAAAATGTTCCCTTGGGACTTTGTCGAAATCCTGGAATTACACGCCTGCGGGGGACTTAGTCAGTTTCACTGACATAAATGTTTTTGTTGGCGGTACGCCAAAAAAATGGCTAAATGGTTCGTTCTTCCAAAGTTTTGATCAGATTCTGCATTAATAATCACAAGATGGGCCTCTCTTTAAAAGTCACGTTAATTGGAGTATCAACAGAAATTGGCTAAATGGGGTTGGTGGCGACACTTAAAAATTTTGGTAGCCAATTTTCCAAAGGTTTCTTCTTCTACAAATTTGATCTGATCGACTTCAAATTTTGAACGTTTCGTAGGCAGTCCTGCCTTGAAGAGTTACGTTTTTTTGTTTTTTTTTTTTAGGGTCTCCAAACGTTTGTCAGATGGCGTCATTTTGAAATTTTTTGTTTACCAATTTTGAAAATTCTTCTCCCCGCGCAATTTTGATTGGATTCCTGTCAGATTTGCTCTGGATGGTTGTCTCTTGAGAAGTTATTTTTTATTCTTTTTTTTTTTTTTTTTTTTTTTGTTATTTATTTATTATTTTTTTGGCGATTCTCTCGTAATTGGCCAGTAGGCGGCATTTTAAATCTTTCGAGTTTTTCAATATGTTTTGCCTGCTGCAGTTTTGATTAGATTTATTCGAAATTTTAGAATGATATTCTTCATGTGACGTTTTTCTGTAACACTTGTCTTTTTCTGTTCGGCGTACCTCCCAGAATTCGCCTCATTGCGCCGTCTGAAAGTTTTAGGGATCAAGGTTTCCAAATTATATCTTCTGCAAGTAATTGTAGACAGATTGCTTTGATTTTTAGACGTAGCCCAACGTTAGGGCGTCTTTGAAATTTTCTTTTCTGAGATCCACCAGAGAAAGGTAAATAATGGCTTTTAAAATTTTCAGTAGTCGGTTTTTCAAATATGACTACCCCTTTTTGGCGATAATACAAGGCGTTAATACTTGATTTACTAGAAATCGGTTGGTCACGATGTTCCTGGACATTCTTGTTTATTGATTTAGTTTACTTATTTTTTTATTTTACCATCCGCAAAAATGGCAGCATTTTCAAAAGGCGTTGCCTCCTGCCGTTTTGTTTGGATTTCTTCTAAATATTAGAAGACTTCGGCGATGCTTAAAACTTTTTTGGCCTAGTGTTGGCTTTTGAAAAGTGTTAGGGATCAGTGTTTCAGAATTGCTCCCCTGGATGCGCGTTTACTCATATCGCTTTCACATAATAGGCGTGGTCCAAGTTTGGTCCTGACAGCTCCTTTTTGTTCGAGGATCCGTCAGAGACTGGGCAGATGTCGGCCTCCGAAAGTTTCAGCAACCAGTTTTAACATGATGCTACCACTTTCGGGCGGCCTTATTTTGATACTTAATTAACTGGATGTCGGCTGGTCACAGTGCGCTCTGAGAATCTGGTTATTGAAGGTTTACATGAATAATACACGATCGAGCAGTGGCGTTTGTGGTGTCTATCGCGAGGGGCTGTAGTCAGTTCGTATGTATACACGGCGCAGCCCTTAATAACAACGTGGCTGGCACCGAGAAATCATGTCGTGGTATGCGTTATGTTGTAAGCGATGCAGCGTCGTTATGCCTATGTCGTTATAAGGGAAGTTCTACTGTGTCACTCGTTGGCCAAATAGTGGTCAAATGGATTAATTTCAATTTTTTCATTGCCACATAGTATGCTTTAAAAGGGGCAAGAAGGAGCTTTTGGTTGGATCACTTTCCAAACTGAAACGAATATTTCTTTATTATTCGCCACCGTGTCGATAACGTTTTTGTGCAGGACATAAAATTCACAGTAATGTTTGTGCTGCTAAGGATGCCCCTGTATATTTAAGTTAGAACAAACGTTAACATTGAATTGCATCCATAAAAAGGGTCTTTTGGTCACCTAGTTTATTTTTTTCACTACTGATTAGAGGTGTGACGGTTCACCTCCGGCACGGTTCGATTCGGTTCGGTTCGGTTCAACAAAAATTTTCGGTTCGGTTCGGTTTTTTCGGTTCGGTTCAGCAAAACCAACGGTGACCAATAATGGGGGGATTTTCTGATGTTGACCGGTGATGAAGCCGAGAGGATTTTTTGACGTTGACCGATGAGGTGACCGAGGGGATTTTGTTGTGCTCTAGGTATTCGCACTCGATGGTTATTCAGATGAAATTTCCGCGAAAAGTAAAAAAATGTGATTTTTGGATTATTTTCATCGAAGGACACTGAGTATCTTTTCTCTGTCGTCTCTGTATGTGTTAATCATAGGTTCATCAGCTTCAGTGTGAGGATGTATGTGTACTGTCTGCAGTGTTTTCTGTTGTGTGTAGTGTATACTGTTGTTTTTCTTTTGTTTGTAGCGTGTACTGTGTGCAGTGTTGTTTTATGTTGGTGTAGTGTTCACTGTGTGCAGTGTTTTTTTTGTGTGTAGTGTGTACTGTGTAAAGTGTTGTTTTATGTTGAGGTAGTGTGTACTGTGTGCAGTGTTGTTTTATGTTGCTGTGGTGTGTATTGTGTGCAGTGTTGTTTTATGTTGGTGTAGTGTGTACACTGTGCAGTGTTGTTTTATGTTGCTGTAGTGTTTACTGTTTCTTCTGTGTTGTGTTCAGATTTAGTGACACTGATAGCTTCACGTGCACTTTCTTCAGAGTCCATGGCACATCTTTGCACAATTTTGTGCCGAAATTTAGGCAGATTCCAGTCTACAACTACATCACAAGGAAAATACCATGACACAACATGCTACAGAGCCGATGAACACGACGCTTTTTGCTATTGCCTAGACACTGCAACACTGAATTTTTGTAGTGGTGTAACGGTTTACTTTTTTGATGGCGTATAGGAACAAGTTTTCGTATTCAGAAAGGCCAGTTTAATTTCAAACCACATATAAAGATGAAGCCCGTACGATCATTGGATCATAACCATAGCCCGTGATCATCTCTTGGCCAAAAAGTGCATTGATATTGTGATCCATGTTTTTAAAACGGTGACCTCTTTCTTGAAACCATGTGTGCCATTGAGGTCCAGCAACTGGTCCGGAATCAACAATACCATAAAAAGGATTGTGTCCATACTTCCTGGCCTCCAATAACAAACATCTGGTATACAAAAAAAAAACATGGTATTTAAAAATGTCTGAGTGATATAATTTTAAAAATTTGTGATTAAAACTTCCAGCCTAATGCCTTTCACGACCTCAGTCCGATTGGCGTCACTGACCAGAGTGCTCTTTTGACACGTGTAAGTTTTTGTGGTTGGTGGTTGGGCATCTTGCTGGGAATCCTACACACATGTAAGTTTTTGTGGTTGGTGTTTGGGCATCTTGTTGGGCATCCTACACACATGTAAGTTTTTGTGGTTGGTGGTTGGGCATCTTGCTGGGCATCCTACACACATGTAAGTTTTTGTGGTTGGTGTTTGGGCATCTTGTTGGGCATCCTACACACATGTAAGTTTTTGTGGTTGGTGGTTGGGCATCTTGCTGGGCATCCTACACACATGTAAGTTTTTGTGGTTGGTGGTTGGGCATCTTGCTGGGCATCCTACACACATGTAAGTTTTTGTGGTTGGTGGTTGGGCATCTTGCTGGGCATCCTACACACATGTAAGTTTTTGTGGTTGGTGGTTGGGCATCTTGCTGGGCATCCTACACACACGTAAGTTTTTATGGTTGGTGGTTGGGCATCTTGCTGGGCATCCTACACACATGTAAGTTTTTGTGGTTGGTGGTTGGGCATCTTGCTGGGCATCCTACACACATGTAAGTTTTTGTGGTTGGTGGTTGGGCATCTTGCTGGGCATCCTACACACATGTAAGTTTTTGTGGTTGGTGGTTGGGCATCTTGCTGGGCATCCTACACACATGTAAGTTTTTGTGGTTGGTGGTTGGGCATCTTGCTGGGCATCCTACACACATGTAAGTTTTTGTGGTTGGTGGTTGGGCATCTTGCTTGGCATCCTACAGGTGTAGGTCAATTCCGCAGAGCTCGGCATCTGTGCAGATCTAGGCTCAAATTGTACCAGAGTCATGAATTTATTTTTCTAACACTATTTCAATCGTCTGATTTCGGTTACGTTCAGCCGAAGCGAGGGTTGTGTGTGAGTAGGGAATCACAGTTTTGTAAGAAATGTACGAGAGGGGGCAATGAATGTGTAGTTTGTTGGGTCGAAAGTTGCTGGACCTCCGCTGGCGACCTGGCAGTCCGAGCTCACTGATTTCACCGTTACACCTCTAACAAATTCGCTCATCCACTCGAGTAATTACAAGCTCCTTCCCTGTCCACTTACATGTTTTGCTTTGAGTTTTCTTTTGAATGTATTTATAACTCTTATAGACGCAACCAAGTTTGCAAGGCCAAAACCACCCTGAAATAAAAAAGAGGCTGAAAGAGACGTGCATTCAACAAAGGCAGATTCGGCGTGTTGCCAAAATTAGCTTTGCATTCCAGGACAGAGTGCGTTGGTTTTATTTTTATGTTTGAAATAGGCCGCATCATTGAGTCCTCCGTTCACGTGCATAAATTTGGTAGAACTCGACGACATTACGAATAAATGTGAAAGGTGAAAGCACTCCGCCGATTGTTGCCGAAGAGGTGGAGTGGGAGTGGGAGGCTTTGTGGAGAGCACATGCTTCCAATTTATTCATTTATTTGTTAGTTCTTTTTTAAATTTTTTTTTTTTTTTTTTTGAGAAAAAAGTTATTTATGCAGAACATTCTGTTGTTGTATTTTGAGTCGTATGTGTTTATTTACGTAACATGCCAAGTTACAGGTCTACAGTTTTTCCCATGGCATAGAGCTTAACAGCCTTCGTGACGCGTTTCGATATTTTCCTTTCTTATGCTTTTCTTATGGATTATTTTAAAGTTTAAACAAAAACAAAATCGATGTAGCTAAACGATTCGCCGTCAAGTCGTGCAAAGAAGCACGTAAGAGAGATCAATCTCTTTGCCTCGCGGCTTCCCGCTATATACAGAAGCCGCCATACAGCTATGCACCAGCCTCCATACACCTATACACCAACTGCCATACACCAGCCCCCATACAGCCATACACCAGCCTCCATACACCTGTACACCAACTGCCATACACCAGCCCCCATACATCCATACACCAGCCCCCATACATCCATACACCAGCCTCCATGCAGCCATGTGCGCGGCTGGGCTTCAGATTTTTTACTTGACTGACTATTTAGGTCAGACAAATTTCTTAACCGGGGCGATTGTCTGAGAGAACATTTCCATATTGCGGTGAAGATAGTTTAAAGGGTGTATGAATAGCACTAAAAATACATCAGGGATTTAAATAGTTTGAAATCAGAGGCAGTCCACACAGCTTGACTTCTCCGACACACCAGCTACTCGTTAATTCGTACGACACTGGACCGACCGAAATGGTTCGGTGTATCCGATGACGCTGATGGGGCGAAAAGCATGGCACGGATAAAGCGTCATACTGATGGGGCGAGAAGCATGGCGCGAGCAAAGTGCCAAGCTGATGGGGTGAGAAACATGGCACGGATAAAGCGCCACACTGATGGGGCGAAAAGGATGGCGCGAGTAAAGTGCCAAGCTGATAGGGTGAGAAGCATGGCACTAATAAAGCGCCACACTGACGGGGCGAGAAGCATGGCGCAAGTAAAGTGCCAAGCTGATGGGGTGAGAAGCATGGCACGGATAAAGCGCCACACTGATTGGGCGAGAAGCACAGCACGCATAAAGTGCCAAGCTGATGGGGTGAGAAGCATGGCACGGATAAAGCGCCATACTGATGGGGCGAGAAGCATGGCACGGATAAAGCGCCACACTGATGGGGCGAGAAGCATGGCGCGAGTAAAGTGCCAAGCTGATGGGGTGAGAAGCATGGCACGGATAAAGCGCCACACTGATGGGGCGAGAAGCATGGCACGGATAAAGCGCCACACTGATGGGGCGAGAAGCATGGCACGGATAAAGCGCCACGCTGATGGGGCGAGAAGCATGGCGCGAGTAAAGTGCCAAGCTGATGCAGGGTTCGCGTTGGCGGGGTTTTTGTCCACTTTTTGGGCATTTTTTACGAAATGACTCACTTTTTCGGAACTCACCGAGTCTTTCTAGACCAAACTGAGTCACACTTTCCTTTTTTGACTCACTTTCCTGAGGACCCAGCGCGAACCCTGTGATGGGGTTAGAAGCATGGCACGGATAAAGCGCCACACTGATGGGGCGAGAAGCATGGCACGGATAAAGCGCCACACTGATGGGGCGAGAAGCAGGGCACGGATAAAGCGCCACACTGATGAGGCGAGAAGCACGGCACGGATAAAGCGCCACACTAATGGGGCGGAGAGCATGGCACGCATAAAGTGCCAAGCTGATGGGGTGAGAAGCATGGCACGGATAAAGCGCCACACTGATGGGGCGAGAAGCATGGCTCGAATAAAGCGCCACGCTGATGCGGCGAGAAGCATGGCACGGATAAAGCGCCACACTGATGGGGTCGAGAAGCATGGCACGGATAAAGCGCCACGCTGATCACCTGCGGACGGATTAACGAGCTTTGCTGTGTGCATGGGAAGTAGGGGTGGCGATAATTATCGATACAGCGATATATCGCGATATGTTTTCTCACGATACGTATCGCGATACGAATTTTGAAATATCGATATTTTTCGATATTTTCCGCTGCATGTTTAATTCAATATTTTTTAGTGATGTCCTACCGAGTGCTAACGAGATATCTGCAATGCTGCTGTTCATCATTTTACACACCACATTCTGCTGCTTTTCGTTTCGGATATGCCAACATACTTTTTGTATTTGTTATAACGCCATTATCTATAATTGATCAATGCGGTAGGTAAGTGTTACAATTCCTTGAAATAAAGCCATAAAACAGCTGCATTTTTTCACTTTTACAGAATTCAAAATATCGCGATATGCATCGCGATACACACTTAATATCGCGATACGTATCGCGATACAGACTGCGCCGCGATACCCATCCCTAATGTGAAGTGTCGTGTGGGCGTGTTCGGAGAGCGTCGCCTTAACGTTTGTTTTCCCGCTCGATTTTACACGTGATATTTAATCATTCCCATGTGTCATCTAATTCAGTGTTTTCAGTCGATAATACAACGGCAGCTACCTGCGGGGCCTCTTTACTCACTCACACAAAAATAGTAAAACAATGACCAAATCTTAACCAGCCGAGAGATATTTTTGAAACATGAGAAAGAAGGTGGCATAAATTTCCGTAAATAAGAACAGCAGTAAAACGTCGCTGTAAACGATTGCACCTGTTTCTTTACATTACTTGTCCATTATTAAATTCAATATTAAACCACAAAAGATTTTATCGATAACGATTCATTTCTCTTTAGAGAGCGATTAAACTGACATCTAGTTAAATGAATGGATGCTTCTATTCAGGCCAATTGACTTCTTTTGAACGCTGCGGCTTTGTTTAAACCAAATGTGCAGACAGTGAAAAAGAAATGTGATGCTGAGAGACACGAAGCATACAATAGTGTTTGGTGGCGTTAGAGCGCGGCCAGTGCCCGACACTAACGGCTGCCGATGTGGTATCGCTCACGCCACATGTGATGCTAAAAAGACACGAAGACTAAGCATACAATAGAGTGTTTGGTGGCGTAAGAGCGCGGCCAGTGCTCGACACGGCCGCCGATGTGGTATCGCTCACGCAACGGAGAAAATTGCTACCCGAGGCCTCTTAGTTTTACAGTGTGCTCAACATTTTTTTTAATTAAATAGATTCATACCTTTTCTCCTGAAGAAAGGTCCATTCCAGATGAGATGTTTCTGTTGCCGTATTTTTTAATTTATCCTGAAACCTTTCAACATACACGAAGTGATCTTTAGTTCATCCTGGAATAAACACATAGCTATGTACTACAATGAAACGCACAGTAACTGGTCGTCAATCACAACGCTACTTCCATTTTTTCAGCATGAAAATGAAATCCTTCAGCATGAAGAATTGTATTTCCAACTTGTTAACAACGTGTATACATATGAATCAATCTATTTTTGACAGTGTGAGTTTAAGGTCGGTCCGTTACTGGTTGTATTAATTAATCGCCTGCTCTTGCTGAAGTGTGTTGAATGTTGAATTTCCCGAACGAGTACGATCAGCATTCAGTTTCGAAACAAATTACCTTTTCTTATTTTTAACATAATATTTTTTTTGTTTTCGTGCTTTTAAATTGTTATTATGCATGTGATAACCAGCAAGCTGCAGGTGTTATCCAGCCTTGGATCCAGAGAGGAGTTTCTGTCCGGAGCTCACTCAGGGATAGCTGGAATATGTATTGCTGGTACGATATTGTGTTAGGCAATGATCAAGTTTATTAATCACACAAAAAGCTTCATTCATTAGGCACCTGTAGGTTGGGAAAGCGCTGTGCTCACCGCATCGGTGCAATTAACAGGGCCACTGATTGGCAGCTGTCGGTACTTGTCGGTACTTACTTTTTTTCGCCGTGTATTAACGGTACATCTATGTTTTGACAGCTCATGGGAACAAATGGAAAAAAAAAAACAACAAACAAATACACCGAAGAGCCCGGTTAAATCGAGTAGACAACTAATGAAGCTGTGAAAAATATTAGCAAAAAAAAAACAAAAAAAAAAAAAAAAAACGTTTTAACAGTTTTTAGGCATTTGGTTTTGTTGTCACTTTGTACGAGGAATAAAAACGCTAAAACTGTGAGACCTTGTTTGGATCGCATTCAGATTTAATGTTTCATAGTTGGTCGTCTGCTTAATGGCGGGTCTTGACACAAGTTTCATAACGTTGATTTTTAAACACTTTTAAAGCTGATGCGAATATTCATTGGACGTTCCCCTATCAAACACTGTATTATTTAAAATAGGAAATCTGAAGCAAATAAGAAACGAGATATTTTTTGTAGGCTTTTCCGGAATAGACTACCGATAAATCGAATGTGACAGAAATCAAAAATTTTTTTCATTTTTTTTTCCAACATTTTAGGTTGGTGAAAATTGACGGAACGGCGAAAATTTTAGAAGTTCAGGGCTGGATTTAAACAGAAAAGTTTAGAACTCTTGAGACTATTGATCGGATCACATTCAAATTTAATGCTCATTTTTAAGAGAATGCACTCTGTCTGACCTAGTGTCCTTGGACATTAAGTATAGCCCTCAAAAGTCTCCCCCTTTTACCGACGTTAAAGTTTTAACTCCTACAATCTTTCATCAGGCGTTAAAATGGAAATGTAGCCATTAAAATACTGGTGATTTAAAAATTTGAACAGAAAGATTGATCTTGAACGAAACCTTTGTGCCCAAGTAATGCTTGAGAATTCTGAATTCTGAAATAAGAAAGCAGACACTATATCAATATGATATTCCGGAATAAGTAAAGATAAACCGAATGTCACAAAAATTGGTAGGAAAAAGAAAGTTTCGATTTCGATTGAGACAAGCGTGGAAGGCCTGTAGTTCAGGGATAGATCATGGGGCTGGATGCTGTGTATTGGATTGAGATAAGCGTGGAAGGCCTGTAGTTCAGGGATAGATCATGGGGCTGGGTGCTGTGTATTGGATTGAGATAAGCGTGGAAGGCCTGTAGTTCAGGGATAGATCATGGGGCTGGATGCTGTGTATTGGATTGAGATAAGCGTGGAAGGCCTGTAGTTCAGGGATAGATCATGGGGCTGGATGCTGTGTATTGGATTGAGATAAGCGTGGAAGGCCTGTAGTTCAGGGATAGATCATGGGGCTGGGTGCTGTGTATTGGATTGAGATAAGCGTGGAAGGCCTGTAGTTCAGGGATAGATCATGGGGCTGGATGCTGTGTATTGGATTGAGATAAGCGTGGAATGCCTGTAGTTCAGGGATAGATCATGGGGCTGGGTGCTGTGTATTGGATTGAGACAAGCGTGGAAGGCCTGTAGTTCAGGGATAGATCATGGGGCTGGATGCTGTGTATTGGATTGAGATAAGCGTGGAAGGCCTGTAGTTCAGGGATAGATCATGGGGCTGGATGCTGTGTATTGGATTGAGATAAGCGTGGAAGGCCTGTAGTTCAGGGATAGATCATGGGGCTGGGTGCTGTGTATTGGATTGAGACAAGCGTGGAAGGCCTGTAGTTCAGGGATAGATCATGGGGCTGGATGCTGTGTATTGGATTGAGATAAGCGTGGAATGCCTGTAGTTCAGGGATAGATCATGGGGCTGGGTGCTGTGTATTGGATTGAGACAAGCGTGGAAGACCTGTAGTTCAGGGATAGATCATGGGGCTGGGTGCTGTGTATTGGATTGAGACAAGCGTGGAAGGCCTGTAATGCACGGATAGATCATGGGGCTGGGTGCTGTGTATTGGATTGAGACAAACGTGGAAGGCCTGTAGTTCAGGGATAGATCATGGGGCTGGGTGCTGTGTATTGGATTGAGACAAGCGTGGAAGGCCTGTAATGCAGGGATAGATCATGGGGCTGGGTGCTGTGTATTGGATTGAGACAAGCGTGGAAGGCCTGTAATGCAGGGATAGATCATGGGGCTGGTTGCTGTGTATTGGATTGAGACAAGCGTGGAAGACCTGTAGTTCAGGGATAGATCATGGGGCTGGGTGCTGTGTATTGGATTGAGACAAGCGTGGAAGGCCTGTAATGCAGGGATAGATCATGGGGCTGGGTGCTGTGTATTGGATTGAGACAAGCGTGGAAGGCCTGTAATGCAGGGATAGATCTTGGGGCTGGTTGCTGTGTATTGGATTGAGACAAGCGTGGAAGACCTGTAGTTCAGGGATAGATCATGGGGCTGGGTGCTGTGTATTGGATAGAGACAAGCGTGGAAGGCCTGTAGTTCAGGGATAGATCTTGGGGCTGGTTGCTGTGTATTGGATTGAGACAAGCGTGGAAGACCTGTAATGCAGGGATAGATCTTGGGGCTGGTTGCTGTGTATTGGATTGAGACAAGCGTGGAAGACCTGTAGTTCAGGGATAGATCATGGGGCTGGGTGCTGTGTATTGGATTGAGACAAGCGTGAAAGGCCTGTAATGCAGGGATAGATCATGGGGCTGGGTGCTGTGTATTGGATTGAGACAAGCGTGGAAGGCCTGTAATGCAGGGATAGATCTTGGGGCTGGGTGCTGTGTATTGGATTGAGACAAGCGTGGAAGGCCTGTAGTTCAGGGATAGATCATGGGGCTGGATGCTGTGTATTGGATTGAGATAAGCGTGGAAGACCTGTAGTTCAGGGATAGATCATGGGGCTGGATGCTGTGTATTGGATTGAGATAAGCGTGGAATGCCTGTAGTTCAGGGATAGATCATGGGGCTGGATGCTGTGTATTGGATTGAGACAAGCGTGGAAGGCCTGTAGTTCAGGGATAGATCATGGGGCTGGATGCTGTGTATTGGATTGAGATAAGCGTGGAAGGCCTGTAGTTCAGGGATAGATCATGGGGCTGGATGCTGTGTATTGGATTGAGACAAGCGTGGAAGGCCTGTAGTTCAGGGATAGATCATGGGGCTGGATGCTGTGTATTGGATTGAGATAAGCGTGGAAGGCCTGTAGTTCAGGGATAGATCATGGGGCTGGATGCTGTGTATTGGATTGAGACAAGCGTGGAAGGCCTGTAGTTCAGGGATAGATCATGGGGCTGGATGCTGTGTATTGGATTGAGACAAGCGTGGAAGACTGTGAAGAGTCGTGCATGGGTCTATCGCTGATACAACACAGAAACACATGGTCGTGCCTTTGATAGCAAAGTAGAGAAGAAATAAACCGCTTCTACCCGACAGATGCTTCCCTGTCGAGTGACGACGCCAGTTTGTTACATGGTAACTTTCATTTCGTGGAGCAAAAGCATTTTCCTTTGGCAGCGTCACGATGGCTTGCACCTGTGACGTTCAGGTGAAAGTGCCGAAAGCACGTCTATGTGCGGGAGTGCATTGTCATTGGGGTGCAATCCGGAAGAGCCTTCGAAATTCACCTGCGACGTTCAGGTGAACGTGACCAGCGCACTTCTGTATGCGGGAGTGCAGTCATTGGTGTGCAAACCGGAATAACCTTCTAAATTCACCTGTGACGTTCGGATGAACGTGACCAGCGCACTTCTGTATGCGGGAGTGCAGTCATTGGTGTGCAAACCGGAATAACCTTCTAAATTCACCTGTGACGTTCGGATGAACGTGACCAGCGCACTTCTGTATGCGGGAGTGCAGTCATTGGTGTGCAAACCGGAATAACCTTCTAAATTCACCTGTGACGTTCAGGTGAAAGTGACTAGCGCACTTCTGTATGCGGGAGTGCAGTCATTGGTGTGCAAACCGGAATAACCTTCTAAATTCAATTGTGACGTTCAGGTGAAAGTGACTAGCGCACTTCTGTATGCGGGAGTGCTTTCCAAATTCACCTGATTTCTTATTTGCTTCAGAACCCTCATTTAATAATACGGTGCAATAAAAAAAAATGATAAAATGCCACTATACGCTTCAGAATATATATATATATATATATATATATATATATATATATATATATATATTGATGATTTGTATATTTGCAAGGATTGCCATATATATACGCCTGCATTTCACACAGGTAAAAAACTTGATGACGCAAGTATAACTGGTACGTTTAAACAAAATACAGTCCTAAATCCTTACGGATCTTCTGTATTTTCCTCCTAGAAAGGGCACATTTTATGATTCTGAAAAAAAAACATCGAAAAAGTAAAGGAAGAATGTTTAAGGACTGATTGAACAGCATGCCTAGTGCAACAATGTGGAAAAGTGCTCCATCTGACGTAAAAGGCTCGGGAGTAATTGCCAGCACTTATAGGAGGGCTAAAAGATTGCAAGAACTCGGTAGTCGAGTATATGTGTGGTGAAAAACCTATTCCAGTTATTTGATTGACCTGTTGGATTCTAGAAGTGAAAGAATCCTGCTATAGAAAACTTAAGTGGCGCAGAGGAACCTGTAATTACAGCATTCGACTCGAACCGATTCAATAAAACTTCTTTTGGTGTGCCAAAACTGGTATAACTTGGCGGCACACAATGCACGTGATGAGATTTGTTGGGCACAAAAACTCCATTGAACTGAATCTGTTGCTGCATCGTGTTAAGCTTAATGAAGCTGCGAGATTGCTGTGACTCCGCATGGTAGTCCGAGCGCAGTTACTCGGCGGGGTGGTTATGGCGTCATGTTAATGACTTAGATCGAGCGCAGCTACTCGGCGGGGTCGTTATGGCGTCATGTTAATGACGTACATCGACTCGACGGGAGGATCGAGCGCAGCGACTCGGTTGAGTGATTGTTGCGTCGTGTTAATGATGCGCATCGACTCGACGGGGTGGATATGACGTCAATCACTAAGCGGGGTAGTAATAGTGTCGCGTTAATGACGTACATCGACTCGACGGGGTGAATATGACGTCAACGACTCAGCGGAGTGGGTATGTTAATGACGTAGATCGAGCACAGCGACTCGGCGGGGTTGTGACGGTCATGTCAGTGATGCACTGAAGGGTTGCTCACACTTTTTGTTTACATTTAAATTTAAGCAGGGTGATATACGACAGCTTTGTTGTGTGATATTCTTAGGTTAGATAAATACAGTGGCAGCTGCGGTGTGTAATAACAGGTGAATCGATTATCATTCGTGTTAACACTTGCATCAAATAACTTCAAGAAAGTCAATGATGTCTGGGTTAGCAGTCAAATTAATTTTCTGAAGGTTCGCCTGTAGCTAATGCTGTGTGTGTGTTAGTGCTAGTCCATACTTGACATTTTAAATTTCAAATACACGGGACAATTTTCTTTTGATAGTGTGTATATTTGTTCAGTTTTTCGATTTCGATTGGCAAGTTTAAATGCCAGGTAGCATTTATGAAGCAATGTAAAATTCGGGCCAAATGTATTTTGCGTGGGGTTTAGTGGGCGTACATAACTATCATCCACGACAAGAGTTTCCCAGACATGACCACAAGTATATTATAATGCCATCGCAATTATGTCATTATGAATGAGACAGCACTTGTGTGCAATAAGAAAAACACGGAGTGTCGAATATCCTAACGCCATTTCCAAACCCCCGCACATATCCTGGAACTGTTCTTTAAAAAGTGACACGGCACGAAGTAAAACAGCACACTATGCGCAGACACGACTTTCAAATGGAAAAAGGGCGTCGTATGTTCCGTTAACTAGTGTAGAACGCTAAAATGCTGTGGTACCTGAGATCTGGTTAAATTAATTAATTTATTTTTAATGGGAGCAGTTAAGTATATTGATGCCTAATCCGTTGCCATTCCATGTAAACTAGGTCACCCCCTGTATGCCGTTCATGTCTGCCACCACCCCCTCCACCCTCGCCCCGCCTTCCCCTGGATTACTGACCCTACGTGCTGCTCGGCAGGGCCTTGTCTAAATCACGAGGTCCACGGACTGTCGTCTCCAGATAATCACGTGATCCACGGGCTGTCGTCTGCATAGATAATCACGTGATCCACGGGCTTTCGTCTGTACGGATGATCACGTGATCACGTCACAAAAGATGATCCACTGGAAATAAACAAACTGCACATTATTCCCAAGATATGTTGGGCGAGCAAGACAGTTTTATGGGAACCCCCACCTAAAACCACAAAATAGTTTCCACCCACAACTCCAAGAAGTAGCAGAGTCACCCCCCTCCCCCGTGTCAACTTTGTTGTGGACACTGGTCATCCTGCCACTGGCCGTAAATGTTGTGCTGGTGTGCTGTGTAATGTGCTGCCGTTAAGATACTACCCATTGTTAAAGTTTGGCAAATATCTAAATTCACCCAAACTTATAGATCGGAAACGTGCTTTGACCGAGAAATATGTATTCTCAAAAACAGGGTTCCTGAAATAAAAAGTAACGAATTATAAAGGCATATAAGCTTGAAGACACATTGCGGTTTGAGAGGTTGTTCCCCAGTGAAAGTTTTACTGGGAAGTGGCTATCACGGTAGAGCTGTCATGCACACAGTTAAGCCAAAGCTGAGTAGGAGTATCCCTTACATGTGTTCACTGTGGCCCGCATATACAGGTTACTCACCGCACCTGACGGTGGTCTCTTATGTTTACAGCCCCGGCGGCCAGGCTCAAGCTGCTGCTTAGTTTTGCTGTGGGCGGTCTGCTAGGGGACGTTTTCCTTCATCTGCTACCGGAAGCCTGGGCGCATCTGCCGCGTAAGTCAGCGACTCTACAAAAGACGAAAAAAAGAGCGAGCAGTTAACAAATAATCCTCTATAAATTTAGTTAAAATTAAACTTAAATTTGATGTAAATTAAGGTATTATTTTTACGTTTGTCCTGTAGACATGGTATTGAATTTTTTATGCATCTTTGTAAAATTAGTACTTTCAAATGGCCGTGTTTTGGTTGTCCGCTTCAGAAGACAACACACTCGACAAGTTATTCCCTTAGGTTTCGTTTTAAGACCAGCCGACTTTGTGGGGCTCGTCTTATCATATCAGTAGATGGGGTATCCGTCGTCTGTATGGGACGTATCTATTTGTGTGCGTATGTAAAACTATTACTTAAAATGCTTGTTCTCCCTCATTTTAATGGGATTCCTTTAAGTTTTGTACGCTTGCTCTCTAGGTAGACCTGTCGTGAAAAATCACTCTTTTTGGCAAACCGCCAAAAATTGGCCAAATGGGGGGGGGGGGCATTTAAAATTTTTCGGTTACTAATTTTCAAAATGCTTCTTCTCCCACAATTTCAATCAGACTTCTGATTTTGCATAAATGTTTATTAGAAAGGCCTCTGTTAAACAGTGGGGTTGGGGGCATTTTTTAATTTATCGGTAGCCAATTTTCAAATTGTTTCTTCTCCCACAATTTGATGGGATATATTTTAATTTTGTACGATTGTTCCCTAGAGAGTTATCTCTTGAAAAATTTTCCAAATAGGGGGCATTTATAATTTTTTGGTGGCAAGTTTTCAAAGTGCTTCTTCTTCCACAGTTTTGATCGGATTTCTTTCCGCTTTTACATAAATGTTCACCAGGCATTTTTCTCTTGAAAAGCTACTTTTTTGGGCGATCCGAGGAAAATTTGGCTAAATGGGAGGCATTTTAAAGTGTGTTGGGAGCCAGATTTCAGAATGCTTCGTTTCCACAATTTAGATCGGATTACCTTCAAATTTTATTTTCCATAAATGTTGGTTAGGCGGTCCGCTTTTAGAAAGTTACTTTTTTGGCGATCCGCGAAAAATTGGCTAAATGGGGGTCATTTAAAAAAAATTTAGTAGCTAATTGTCCCCCCGACCAAGGGGAGACATGTAGTGTCTGTACGTTCTGTGTACGTTTTGTGTGTGTGTTAGTCTGTTGTGAACAAAATGTTGTGTGCAAGATATCTCAAACTTTATCTGTTCATTCCTTAGGGAGGTCGGGTGGTTTTGCAAACTTGGTGGGATTGCTCCTTGGTTGATCCGAAAGATTCTGTCAAATTTTATGGCGGGTAATACGTACGAGTGCGGTGTATGGCGTCATCACGTAAAATATGTATATTTTATGAACAAGATCTTGTGGGCAAAATAGCTCGCCAACAATAACAGTACCAGTAGTACGGTAACAGTATCAGCAATACGGTAACAGTACAAGCAACACGATGACAGTACCAGCAGTATGATGACAGCAGGGTTTTCTGATCTCAGTACCTTTCCCTGTTGCTGTATTTTGTGTTCCAAGGTGCCTGCTTAGCGAGATTGCCGTGGCCGTTACAGTCCAGCCAATGGTCACATTTATGAGGCTACAGAAAATGTCCCATGAACTCACCCCGTGGCGCGTCAAAGTTTTTACGGGGAGCATTGTTCTACTTTGAACGCGAAAAATATAATAAAACGCAGTAATGTTTTCAGGCGCGCAATTTGAGCACTGCGTGTATGTGCATTTTTTTTTTTTTTTTTGAATTTTTTGACGACTTTTATGCAAATGAATAAATTATGCTGTCACTGCCAGGTCGTCGTTATGATAAAATGTTTTATTATGAATAGATAATCAGGTCATCGTTATGAGAAAATGTTTTATTATGAATAGATAAATCGTCAAAAATGTTTTAGTGCAGCTATCAACTGTAAAATACACAAGAAAATCTTCTTTTTTTTTTTTTTTTTTTTTGTCCCGTATTGTTTTCAGTTTGTTCCCTGAAAACAAATTATGACCTAAGTTTGCCATCACGTTAAAATATAACACTCGAAGCGTGCGCCTGGTCCTGTGGACAACTGCAGCAATTATGATAACAATGTGATCAAACTGAGAACAGGCTACCCGTGGAAGCATCTTATTTGGCCTTATAAGGACAAATTTCTACATCATCTGGTAAAAGTGGTATTTGCCAGTATCCGCTTCAGGGTCATAATTCCATCCTTCACGTGCTGCACCAGAAATAGTGAAAAGTGCACAACCCGCATGCCGTGCGGCCGGGGTGTTGGCCAGTGTTCGAAAACGTTAGCAGTATCGCTCGCCAACAGCAAATTCCCAGGTCTACCAGAAACAAGTAGACGCTCGCTCACAAATTTAGTAATAATTTAATTGACAGCAAACCTTATGGCTTGAAAAATACGGACAGTAATTTCGTTTTATAACATAGCACGTTTTGGTTGTCACCCTGATATCCTGCGCGTGATCTGCCAGAGGCAACATGATCGTATACCTGTTCTCACTTAGCCAAGGGTTTACGTTGTCATCCCCACTCTATGCGATAAACTGTCTTGTGTATAAACAGTTTGCTGGCTTTTAAAAAGTTCAAATGATGAGATATATGAAATTTGCAGGCGCATGTAAAACTTGTTGGTTTTACGGTGAAATTCAAAGTTCCAAATCGCCGACGACATTTAACTGCGATCAAAAGCTTTTCACATCTCAAACACATGTTCTGCCGAGAACACATATAAAAATATTTGCGAGCTTGGCCGGCCACTTGTGAATGGTTAACCAGTTTGTTTATATTATTATGTATCCGTCGCTTACGAACACGTATCGATAATGTACCCCTGCGCCACAGCGCTATTGAAATCCGATGTGCTGCTAACTCCGATACGCGGCCATTTCTTTCAGCGGACGACGTGCATGCCGGCCACACTCGGATAGGCATGTGGGTGATCACAGGCCTACTTTCATTCCTCGTCATTGAGAAAATCTTCCCAGACGACAAGGACGAAGAAGAGGAGGAGAAGGAAAAGGAAGAGCAGTACACCAAGGTTTGTGAAATGTCGGGGTTTTTTTTTAATTAAGCAGAATATGAGCCTGAAGAAAAATGGATGAAGAGAGCCTGTCTGAGCTGAGCTGTGGAAAACCACCAAGCCGGTTTTAATACACTCTGTATCTACTATATTTCACTATATTACTCGCACTGAAAGAAAAATTTTGTCACATGGGCTTATCGTCCATGTGTTTATATATATTATAGGGAATGTGTGTAATTAGGGATTTCATGAAATCCCTAGGGAATTCGTGTAATGAATAAGCTCATATTGATTATAAAACTATTTTGAAAAATTATCCATTCAGGAAGGCTGTTTAGTGGTTCTTCAAAACTGTGTATCCCTTTTCACATCGAAAGGAATTGGAATTTATAACATTACCATAGCGGAATTTGGCTTGAAATGTGATATTAGTTACATAGGATAAAAAATATCGCTAAATTCAGGTACTGAAGTATATGTATCTCATGAATGATAGTTTGGGAATCGCGTACTTTGAGTATATTAATTCAAAATATACTATTAATTTCGGTAAAATACTACATTGCAAACATGAAAATTCTCAATAAAAACATCGAAATTGATTGAGCACGTTATTACACGAATCCACTAGGGATTTCATGATATATAATAAACAGAGCTATTCTGATATTTTTATTTTATACCCCAACCAATTTGGCGTGAGGGATATTATCAGCCTCCCCGGGTATTCGTGTCTATAGTAATGATCCATAATATGTGAGCGTTCATCATTAAAATTTGTAAACGTACTGCTGATACTTAGCCGATAACTAAAGAATGTAGGTACGTTCCTGTAACAATAGTAATCGGTTAAAAGCGTCTGCTAATAATTAGCGCCTAACAAAGTAACATGATCCATTCAAGGCTGGCCTTGAATTAGGTTCGTGCCAACTGATTGTGTTCAACTTTCTTAATTGGACCGTTCACTTTTTGACCCATGCGCTCGATGGTTTAAAGCGCGACGGAGGCTTTGTTTTAGTCACGAGAGAAAGCAATGCAATGTTCGTCTGGGACAATTCCCCTCGGGAATACTGCGCCCCCCCCCCCCGACAGATGCCCCTGGAACAATTGCTGCCCGGGACTACTGCGGAACCCAACAATCGCCTCCGGAACAATTGCACCCTAGGACTAATGACCCTCCCCCCAACAATTTCTCCCGGAACAATTGTTCCCCGGGACTACTGCCCCAAGCCCCGACAATTGCGCCCAGAACAGTTGCCCCGCAGACTATTGCCCAGGCTTTTTACAACTTTTGCTTTTCATAAATTAAAATTTTGTCAAATTGCTATCATGCCCCCTGAATAAAGGTATCCACCAACATGGTAGAACAATTGTGTTTCTAATGTTTTGAATGTATTTACATTGTACTGTGTGATTTATAATGTGTCCCTGGCATCAGTGCGTCATGACGCAGGCGCATTGACACCATCCGAAGATTTTTGAAAAATTGGCTGCCAAAAATTAAACAAAAAAGCCGTGATTTGGTTATTTTTCTGGCGGATTTCCCAAAAGAGGAACTTTTCAAGAGAAACTACCTGGGGGATATTGATACTGAACTTGAAAACGATCCGATCAAAACCAAGGTAAAGCAACATTTTAAAATGAAATTTTACATGCATACGTCCAGCCGACAGATGCCCCCGCCCGCACTTACATGCGTACGTCCAGCGGACAGATGCCCCCGCCCGCACTTACATGCATACGTCCAGCCGCCAGATGCAACCGTCCGCACTTACATTCATACGTCCAGCCGACAGATGCCCCCGCCCGCACTTACATGCGTACGTCCAGCCGACAGATGCCCCCGCCCGACAGATGCCCCCGCCCGCACTTACAGGCATACGTCCAGCCGACAGATGCCCCCGCCCGCATTACATGCGTACGTCCAGCTGACAGATGCCCCCGCCCGCACTTACATGCATACGTCCAGCCGACAGATGCCCCGCCCGCACTTACATGCGTACGTCCAGCCGACAGATGCCCCCGCCCGCACTTAGATGCATACGTCCAGCCGACAGATGCCCCCGCCCGCACTTACATGCGTACGTCCAGCCGACAGATGCCCCCGCCCGCACTTAGATGCATACGTCCAGCCGACAGATGCCTCCGCCCGCACTTACATGCATACGTCCAGCCGACAGATGCCCTCGCCCGCATTACATTCATACGTCCAGCCGACAGATGCCCCCGCCCGCACTTACATGCGTACGTCAAGCGGACAGATGCCCCCGCCCGCACTTACATGCATACGTCCAGCCGACAGATGCCCCCGCCCGCATTACATTCATACGTTCAGCCGACAGATGCCCCCGCCCGCACTTACATGCGTACGTCCAGCGGACAGATGCCCCCGCCCGCACTTACATGCATACGTCCAGCCGACAGATGCCCCCGCCCGCATTACATTCATACGTCCAGCCGACAGATGCCCCCGCCCGCACTTAAATGCGTACGTCCAGCCGACAGATGCCCCCGCCCGCACTTACATGCGTACGTCCAGCCGACAGATGCCCCCGCCCGCACTTACATGCGTACGTTCAGCCGACAGATGCCCCCGCCCGCACTTACATGCGTACGTCCAGCCGACAGATGCCCCCGCCCGCACTTACATGCGTACGTCCAGCGGACAGATGCCCTCGCCCGCATTACATGCATACGTCCAGCCGACAGATGCCTCCGCCCGCACTTACATGCATACGTCCAGCCGACAGATGCCCTCGCCCGCACTTACATGCATACGTCCAGCCGACAGATGCCTCCGCCCGCACTTACATGCATACGTCCAGCCGACAGATGCCCTCGCCCGCATTACATGCATACGTCCAGCCGACAGATGCCTCCGCCCGCACTTACATGCATACGTCCAGCCGACAGATGCCCTCGCCCGCACTTACATGCATACGTCCAGCCGACAGATGCCCCCGCCCGCACTTACATGCGTACGTCCAGCGGACAGATGCCCCCACCCGCACTTACATGCATACGTCCAGCCGACAGATGCCCCCGCCCGCACTTAAATGCGTACGTCCAGCGGACAGATGCCCCCGCCCGCACTTACATGCGTACGTCCAGCCGACAGATGCCCCCGCCCGACAGATGCCCCCTTACATGCGTACGTCCAGCCGACAGATGCCCCCGCCCGCACTTACATGCATACGTCCAGCCGACAGATGCCCCCGCCCGCACTTACATGCGTACGTCCAGCCGACAGATGCCCCCGCCCGCACTTACATGCATACGTCCAGCCGACAGATGCCCCCGCCCGCACTTACATGCGTACGTCCAGCCGACAGATGCCCCCGCCCGCACTTACATGCATACGTCCAGCCGACAGATGCCCCCGCCCGCACTTACATGCGTACGTCCAGCCGACAGATGCCCCCGCCCGACAGATGCCCCCTTACATGCGTACGTCCAGCCGACAGATGCCCCCGCCCGACAGATGCCCCCTTACATGCGTACGTCCAGCCGACAGATGCACCCGCCCGCATTTACGTGACTAGATCGGCACGACGAAGTCGACTGGTCTAAAAAACGTTCATTAAAATTGTCAGGGGTAATCGTCCCAAAAGCAATAGTCCTACGGGGGCAGTTGCCCCCGGGGGGGGGGGGGGTTGTCCCGCGTGCAACTGACTTGTTCTCGCGCAATGTACGGGTACAGCATTTTTCGAAATAAAAGAATTCGTGGTTCATGTACAGCCCAAGGTGTGCGTATTTTTTTTTTTTTTTTTTTTTTTTTTTTTTTGTTTGCTTGTTTTTTTTTAGTCCCCCGCCGCCGCGTAGCGCGGAGCGGTGGACTATTGAATTTGGGTCTTTCTGTGCGTCTGTCTGTCTGTCTGTCTGTCTGTCGAATCGCTGTGCAGCGCCAGCGCCGTAACAATTGGAAAGAATCTTCAATTGATTCATTCTTTGCATACGTGTGAAAATACTGAAACTTTACAAAATTCAACAATCAGAGCCAAATATGCAGCATTTGTGCACGGCTAGCGCCGTAACAAGTGGAGCGATTCAATTCATTTTGTGCACACGTTTAAACTACAGCCTGTAGTAGTAGTAGAAGAAGAAGCAGAAGAAGAAGAAGTAAAGGCATGTAATTATTGTATTTCATTGTACTTTACATTATATTTCAACAAATTTAATTTTACTCTACATTGCAATATGGATTATGCCATAGAAAGAAAATTAGAAGATCATTTGCCATCGGAAAATTTGAGCAAAAGGGATATAGAAATAGTAAAGATGTTTGCAAGGCATTTGGCACTGTTTGGGGTGTTGCGGATAGGTTAACGGAGACGGTGACAGTGTGTGGGGTGTTGCGGATAGGTTAACGGGGACGGTGACAGTGTGTTGGGTGTTGCGGATAGGTTAACGGGGACGGTCACAGTGTGTGGGGTGTTGCGGATAGGTTAACGGGGACGGTCACAGTGTGTGGGGTGTTGCGGATAGGTTAACGGGGACGGTGACAGTGTTCCGGGGTGTTGCGGATAGGTTAACGGGGACGGTGACAGTGTATGGGGGGAAAATCTTACAGCTGAAGAACCAGAATATGGACACATTTTACTCCTTTCTTAGTCAGATGTCCAAATATTCACCTGTTTATTTCGGTGTGGATTTTGTTTCAGTGGTATAATGTAGGTTCCTGACACTTTAACACTTTAATTAATTGTGAGTGCGGTGTCAGTTGTAAATCCTGTTTGATTACCCTGTGAGCATTGTGGGCATTTATTTTAGGTACAACATGAACAAAACACTAAACATTCAACTCCTGCTGCTTAATTTATTGGCTACACTTGTGATTTCACATTGAATAAGTACATGGACGTTTGAGCCCATCATTATTATCCCCCGTGGAACGGAGGGTATAGTTTTATAGTATAGTTTTCGGTCTGTCCGTCTGTCACGCTTCAGTTTCATGCGCCTACAGGCCACATTAATGGATGGATTCCTTTCAAATTTTGTACACGGCTTCTCTGGACCCTTCCGCAGTGCAGCGACCAAGAATTTTACGGATCGGCGAAAAATTGACAAAATGGTGGACTTTTGAAAATCGGCACTGGACTTAGCGTATATACGGCATTCTCACGCGCCTACAGCCTACATTGATGGGTGGATTCGTTTCAAATTTTGTACACGGCTTCTCCGGACCGTTCCGCAGTGCAGCAACCAATTTTCAGGATGGGACTTAAATTGACAAAATGGCGGATTTTTCAAAATCGGCGCTGTACTCACGCGCCTACTGGTTAATGGATTGATTCGTTTAAATGTTAGACACTACGTCTGCCTATCTTCCACTTTTAAATTTTGCGTAGTTAACACGCAACAGCCTACACACACCATATCGCCCACGGGGGATAGACGCACTCCTCGAGACGTAGTCAAGTTCCGAGTAGAATGGTGAGCTCAAAAGTGGGTGTAGTGGAGTGATGGGCTGAAAAGGTAGCGGTTGTGGAATGGTGGGCTCAAAAGGGTGTGGTAGAGAAATGATGGGCTCAAAAGGTGGCTAAAAGTGGCCATGGCAAGCGACTCCGCCTACACACCTGCACATTTCTCTGCATTTTTTATCGCGTGTCATGTGGAGTATATCCCAGTTGTACATGGACAATTTTAAGAAACTGAGACGTAAACTAAAACCGGAAGTAGCGCACACTCTGACGCATGATGAATGGCCAACAACTCTGATGGGTGTATACAAGTGTGTAATATCAGACCTGAATTAAGGACAATCAAGATGCTTGCCAGCGTACAGCATTCATGTGGTTGTGAAACAAATCATTCTTACTAGCGAATAAGATTGCGTCTTATGTACTGTGTTTTGCCAAATATTTGGATCTCAAGAGCAAATGAGTAAGACGTTTGTAGCAAAATTGCTAAAATTGCCGTTGATTAAAGCGCGCCTTGCGAAGCACTGTCCGCGGCCTCAGTACAACCAACAGCTTGAGGTGATCCATTCAAAAATTGTCACGCTCGGATGCATTCTTTCGTGGTATGCTGCTTTTAATTATCGCTGGCATTGAATTTGGCTATTCGTTTTATTACTAACAAGCAATCTTATATGTCAAGAATTGTAATGGGAAGACTGCCGATATAAATAGAAAAGCTTTTGCCCCAGCTTTTCGCAATAGTTGATCATAATGGGGGAGGGGAGGGGTGTGAGTTCTCGATTTACGTATGCCGTAAATAATCTGAAAATGTCGTCAAATAAGAAGGCTCGAACAGATGTCGCCTGGGTGCCAATTGGCTGCCCATTACTGGGGGTGGATGTCGCGTAGACGCTGGCAGGACGAGAATGAGGCACATACCACCAGGGTGTGACGTAAGGCAAATGTAAACTAATCCGTCAAAAAACCTCGAAGTCAAGCAGTACCCCTTCTTTATATTTGCTTCGATCCAACTTCCGGTTTTTGGCTTTGACCATGACCGAGGAGGTCAAGGTCACTGAGGTACTTCTTACATATCGTCTTTTACACCCAAAGGGTCGAAAATAGGCTGAAAATCGCTCTATCTCTAACCGTTTTCAAGATAATAGTCAACTTCCGATTTTTGACCTTTACCGTCAAGGTCACCGAGGTACCTCTTATGTAACCTTGTTTAGGTCCAAAGGGTCGAGACAATAGTCAACTTCCGGTTTTTTACCTTGACCGTGACCCAGAAGGTCAAGGTCACCCCGGTATCTCTTATGTAACGCTGTTTATGTCCAAAGGATCGAAAATGAGCTCAAAATCGCCCTATCTCCAACCGTTTTCGAGATAATAGTCAACTTCTGGTTTTTGACCTTGACCGTGATCCTGAAGGTCAAGGTCACCGAGGTACCTCTTATGCAACGTTTTTTAGGCCCATAGGGTCGAAAATTAGCTAAAAATCGCTCTACCCCTAACCGTTTTCGAGATAAGGCGGCCTGTCGTTAACGGCGCGTGAAATCACGTGACGTTTGACCTTGACCCTTAAGATCAAGATTAGTGATGAATGCTTTCCTCTTACAGAGTACGTGTTATGTATTCAAACTGGGATTAGAGCACCTTTATGGCTACTTTTCGTTATTAATAGGCGTTTTAAAAAATGTTTTGACCTCACTTTGACCTCGACCTCTGAAGTTCAAGGTAAATAATTTTGCGGATTTGACGACAACTCATTACCCTCTATAACTCTGCCAAATGCCGTCTTTCTACGACAAACTCTGTGGGAGGAGTTTTCTGGAAACCACTTTGAGGTAAAAAAATACTTTGACCTCAATTTGACCTTGACCTTCAAGTTCAAGGTAAAAAAAATGTGGATTTGACGACATCTCATCACCCTCTATCTCTGTGCCAAATTTCATTGTCGTACGTCAAATAGCGTAGGAGGAGTTTTCTGGAAACATCCGAGACGGAAAAAAGAGAAGGAAAAAAAAGGAAAAAAAAGACAGAAATTTCGAGAAAAACTACAAACTTATACCCATTTGTAAACGAAGTTTGGCCCGTGGAGATGTTCCTACGTGTGAGAAGTGAAGGCTGGCAGTGTGTGTGGCTTCGTGGAGATGTTCCTACGTGTAAGAAGTGAAGCCTCGCGTTGTGTGTGGCCTCGTGGAGATGTTCCTACGTGTAAGAAGTGAAGCCTCGCGTTGTGTGTGGCCTCGTGGAGATGTTCCTACGTGTAAGAAGTGAAGTCTCGCGTTGTGTGTGGCTTCGTGGAGATGTTCCTACCTGTAAAAAATGAAGCCTCGCGTTGTGTGTGGCTTCGTGGAGATGTTCCTACGTGTAAGAAGTGAAGTCTCGCGTTGTGTGTGGCTTCGTGGAGATGTTCCTACGTGTAAGAAGTGAAGTCTCGCGTTGTGTGTGGCCTCGTGGAGATGTTCCTACGTGTGAGAAGTGAAGGCTGGCATTGCGTGTGGCCTCGTGGAGATGTTCCTACCTGTAAGAAGCGAAGCCTCGCGTTGTGTGTGGCTTCGTGGAGATGTTCCTACGTGTAAGAAGTGAAGCCTCGCGTTGTGTGTGGCTTCGCGGAGATGTTCCTACGTGTAAGAAGTGAAGTCTCGCGTTGTGTGTGGCTTCGTGGAGATGTTCCTACGTGTAAGAAGTGAAGCCTCGCGTTGTGTGTGGCTTCGTGGAGATGTTCCTACGTGTAAGAAGTGAAGCCTCGCGTTGTGTGTGGCTTCGTGGAGATGTTCCTACGTGTAAGAAGTGAAGTCTCGCGTTGTGTGTGGCTTCGTGGAGATGTTCCTACGTGTAAGAAGTGAAGTCTCGCGTTGTGTGTGGCCTCGTGGAGATGTTCCTACGTGTGAGAAGTGAAGGCTGGCATTGTGTGTGGCCTCGTGGAGATGTTCCTACGTGTAAGAAGTGAAGCCTCGCGTTGTGTGTGGCTTCGTGGAGATGTTCCTACGTGTAAGAAGTGAAGCCTCGCGTTGTGTGTGGCTTCGTGGAGATGTTCCTACGTATAAGAAGTGAAGCCTGTCATTGTGTGTGCCTGGGAGGCGGACACGCAGCGCTGGTGTACTGCCAGCCAAAACAACGCGCATCGCTGATCACCAGTAGATGGATGGCAGTCATAGATGTGTGGCTTCCTGCTGGAATTAGCGGCACGTATCCGGATTATCAAAGGTTCAGATTGACTGTTTTTGAAGGTGCTATTTTCTTCCACCACAGGTACACCTTTACCATTATAATGATTCTACATTGTGTGTGTGTAGTGGCACTCAGTTGTATATATTGGCGGAAAGTACCTGCTGTACAAGCCGTGCCCAGTAGTACACACAGTATGAAGACTCAGCCACGGGCACAGTATAGGAAGATACCGATGTGTGCAACGAGGACTCAGCCACGGGCACAGTATAAAAAATACTGATGTGTGTAACGAGAACTCAGCCACGGAAAGTATGAGAAGGTACCGATATATACAAAACGGACTCAGCCACGGGCAAAGTATAAGACGGTGACGATGTGCAGAGGTTAACCATGGACACGACCATGGATCACGGGTGCTTCTGGGTAACGCTAGCAGTGAGTAACTGACATTCAGACAGTTCTGACTGACTCGTGCAGTTTCCCACGCAGGTGCTGTGAACCCGGCGCACATTAAATCACAGCTTAGGTCGTTGCGTTTTGCTCTTGAGCTGATCGCGCGCTTGTGAGAAACTGATGGAAGCTCCCGAGAATCTGTTTAACAAATGTCTCGTTGACGGCTGCATGCCTCTTTATCAATGGAAACATTTGCTTTTTGTGGATTAAGTAAGTTTGCCTGGTAAAGAACACACATGCGGTGAAATAGCTACGTGATAAACTTGCGGATAAGATTCATTTAGCGAAGATTTACGCAGTTTTTAGACAACGTTTTTTTTTTTTTGTGGGTTTTGCTTGCGTCTTTTGTTACACGTTGCCAGCTTTGAGTGCTTGTCACAGCTGCTAGCTGCTTTGTGACACCTGTCAGGCGTCAATGCCATGTGGCACCTGCCAGGCGTGAGTATTGTGTGACACCAGCTAGGCGTGAGTGTCTGTGACACCTGTTAGTCGTGTCTGCCTTGTGACACCTGCTAGTCGTGTCTGCCTCGTGCCACTTGCTAGTCGTGTCTGCTTTGTGACACCTGCTAGTCGTGTCTGCTTTGTGACACCTGTTAGTCGTGTCTGCCTCGTGCCACTTGCTAGTCGTGTCTGCTTTGTGACACCTGCTAGTCATGTCTGCCTTGTGACACCTGCTAGTCGTGTCTGCTTTGTGACACCTGCTAGTCGTGTCTGCCTTGTGACACCTGCTAGTCGTGTCTGCCTTGTGACACCTGCTAGTCGTGTCTGCTTTGTGACACCTGCTAGTCGTGTCTGCTTTGTGACACCTGCTAGTCGTGTCTCTTTGTGACACCTGCTAGTCGTGTCTGCCTTGTGACACCTGCTAATCGTGTCTAACTTGTGGCACTTGCTAGTCGTGTCTGCTTTGTGACACCTGCTAGTCGTGTCTGCCTTGTGACACCTGCTAGTCGTATCTGATTTGTGACACTTGCTAGTCGTGTCTTGTGACACCTGTTGACCGTGAGTATCTTGTGACACCTGCTAGTTATGTCAGTGACACCTGTTGGCCGTGAGTGCCTTGTGACACTGCTAGTCGTGTCTGTCTTGTGACACCTGCCAGCCGTATGCGCCTTGTGACGCCTGCAATGACGGGAATTACTGAGCTTGCTGTGAAGGAACCACATAATACAAGATCGCCGTTCCAGGAGGGATTTCCCACGTGATAGAAATTCTTCACACAATTTTGGTTTGCAGAAAGTGTGCGTTTACAGACAAAGCGGACGGTATTAACTACTCCTACCATACAGCTTGTACATTCCTGTTTTTTCCTTATCAGACCGCCCTGATGCAGGACCTGATTATAACCAGTACTGTATGTATTTCATTTGGTCAAGTATAATATGCTGTGCGTTAACTTACCCGTTGAAGGGGCCTCTGCTTGATGTCGATTTGGCTGCAAATGTAATTACAGTCCTGTGACAAATCTGAGTGATCCCTAATTGCCGTAATGTCACTTGAAAAGGTGCTGCCCTTTTTGCATTATATTTTTAAATTAAGCTGTGCTTTGTTTTATCCACCGATGAAGAAATACAGAGAGCAGTACCTAATCATGAGAGTGATACTTGGTCCCCCCGGGTATCTGTCGGGTCTTTTCACGCGGCTATTACTGCTGTATCTGAAGAGCCCACAATTTGCTGACACTATTCTCTGCTTTCTGTTATATCCAAGGAGTCTACAATTTGCTGACACTATTCTCTGATTTCTGTTATATCCAAGGAGTCTACAATTTGCTGACACCCATCTCTGCTTTCTGTTATATCCAAGGAGTCTACAATTTGCTGACACTATTCTCTGCTTTCTGTTATATCCAAGTCTGCAATTTGCTGACACTATTCTCTGCTTTCTGTTATATCCAAGGAGTCTACAATTTGCTGACACTATTCTTTACCTGCTACTCTATCCAAGGAGTTCACAATTTGCTGACACTGTTCTCTGCTTTTTGCTATATCCAGGGAGCCCACAATTTGCTGACACTATTCTCTGCTTTCTGCTATAACCAAGCCGCCCACAATTTGCTGACACTATTCTCTGCTTTCTGCAGTACCCAAGCCGCCCACAGTTGGCTAAGTCCGTTGGCACAGTTTGGAGTCTAATTTTGACACATCCTCATGTTTGTGTACGTGGTTTTGATGCAGTAATTATCCATGTAAGAGCGGATATCGGCCGTCGCCGCTGTGATCACAATATCTCTCCCCCGCTTGCCGAGCGCGATTGTTTTACCTATGCTCACCGTAGCATAGCTTGTGACGGCTCATAACGACATAACTCACGGTATCGTCACCACATCTGTAATATAGCAATGCATGTTTTATTACCAGTTTTTTTTTTATAATATGTTTAATATTCTGAGTACTTGGCTTGGGAAGACTCGTTTTATTTGATGTCCATAAAAACGAATATGCTGTTACTAATTAGCAACCAATAAAGGGAATATGTACATCTGGTTCATCAAGGAGTTGTCAATCCTTAACGGCACCATGAAATGAAATGATAGCGGAGTTATCTGGCATTTCTGCCGCTCTTATTGTAGCTACCCCACAACGGTAAAAGTGATTCTCTGGACAGGCAGATGGTATCGTTTCCATCTGCGGGTCTGTGAACAGTTGATATTTAGCCAGTTCCTCCGCTCTACTAGCGCATGTGGTAGCGGTGTCTAGAGAAGTGAATATCAGCAAGTTCTTTGTGATGGTTCACTGGATATTTTATCTGAACCAAAAGAAAATTTTGGTAAATAATTGCTCCATTTTGTCCTAGAAACAAGTAAGCCGCCTCATTATCCCCCGTGTAACGAGGGGGTATAGGTTTCAGCTTCTCCGTCTGTCTGTCGCTTTCGTGCACCCTCGTGTCCAGGCTATATCTCTGAAAGTATTTGTCGTATAGCTTTTTCCTTTGGCATACGGTTACAACGTATATTGAAGGTGGTTGACGTCGTATTATGTTTGAAATGGGCCAAAAATTGTCAAAAATACGACATGTCAAAAATGACTGTTTTCATGAAATTTGTTAGCACGGAGATAGATTTTGTCCAGACGAGTTCTGCAAAACTACTCGATCCAGCGTTCTGAAATTTTATGCAGTGAAAATATGTATATTGTAGATGTGCAACGTCATATTATTTTTGAAATTGGCCAAAAATTGTCAAAAATACGACTTCTCAAATATATATATATGTAAACTTGTTTGCACGGAGATAGATTTTGTCCAGACGCGTTCTCCGAAACTATTCGATCCAGCGTTCTGAAATTTTATGCAGTAAAAACATATATATTGTAGATGTGCAACGTAATCTTATTTTTTTAATCGACCAAAAATTGTTAGGCAATGTAGGGTTTTCAATTTCATTGAATTTACTAGCATCCAGTGACATGATGTGTTACGCGGGGGATCCTGCCTGATGAGTGATATACCATTCGGGACCGTGCAGGAGCATGCCACTAACTCTCCACCCCTCGACTGCAGCTAAATCGTGACCGAACAAAAATATGTATAAAAATTCAAGAACTGATAAACATTAAAAAAATAATAATAAACCGTTCCAAACAGGTTTCAAACCACATACGACTCACCGTTGCCTTGTGTGATTATCCCGCATTATCCCGCATTATCCTTGTTTCCCCGCCCCCGCCCCCGCCCCCGCCCCCGCCCCGCTGTCCGTGAAACCACCGTTTACACACTTCCGTGATGTGTGAGTCCCGACACTCACTTAACTACTCACCCCTTCCTGTCTGAAATATCAGCCTTTACCGTGAAGTTGTTGTCAACACTGGATTCGCTTGTTACCGACGGCACTGGTGTATTGGCAGGGATCGAGCCGTGTTGGTGTTTGCCAGCACTTGGCTGCTAGCATTTACCGCGGGACTGTTGTCTGTAGAGTAGCTGTTGTTACACTGCGTATTCTGGGAATGAAAAGTTCACATTTCCACAGCGCCAATCACATACCATTACATCCATTGACTCCAGGCATAAATAACTGAAAACAAACATAACCGAAGTATCGTGTACAAAGCAGTGTGCGAACGTAAGATTTATGAAAATATGAAGCACCACGCGCCTAACGCTGAAGGCCTATTTTGTTATAATCTGCGGCTCGTTCACAATGGCACTACACAACTGGCCATTTTAGTACATATCAAGAAATCTGAGAAAACGAAAAATTCATGGGATTTTTTTTTCTGTGAAGTTTTAAGAAATCAAAGTATAAAAGAATGAATGCCACATCGCAGGATAACCACGCAAGTGCATTACGGCTGGCCGGTCCGCGCAGTGCTTGCTGTAGATGTGTTTGTTATTCTTCTAATGCCCAGTTCTCGCAGATGTAAATGTGACCGCTGGCCAGTATGTTTCGGTTGCATTTTCGTAAGAACTAGTTGACAATGGTATCATAATCCAATTACAATAGCGTGTCAAATGTTCCGCTGCTGAATTGCAATTCAGTCTAACTGCAATTAGTTTGTCATCATATGAAAGGTGTTAGAACGTAGATTTCCAATCACCCACACATCACTCACTACGATCCTTGAAACATACAAGGAAACTTAACACAAAAGGGGGTTACCAATTGTGTCAAATTGGGGGGGGGGGGAGGTTATTACCGGAGGGGCGTTTTACAGGGAGGACGTTTCACCAGAACCTGTCTTGTTTGGTTAAATCGTGGTGGCAAGATGACAGTCAAATTTATATCAAAAGACTGGTTAATTTTGAAAAGCCTAAAGCAAACGTTGGGTTGATATCACTTAAAGCAGGGGTATGTTGGCCGACAGAGTGGGCAGCGAGGATGTGCTGGGTAAGTGACTGACTGTATTACAAGCACCACGTGATGTAAGGGAAAGCAGGGGTATGTTGGCCAACAGAGTGGGCAGCAAGGGTGTGCTGGGTAAGTGACTGACTGGATTACAAGCACCACGTGATGTCAGGCAAAGCCATGACAGCGGTTGATGAAAAATGCAAACTAATGTGTGTTGGGAAGACATCAGTTTTAGCCATGCTGGTCACACCAAGCTTCACCCATTATCCAGTGCGTCGCCAGAGGGCAGAGATCTTTGGTTACATCAGGCTTCACCCATTGGGCGATGCTTTTGCATCCATAACAACACGTGCGTCACCAGAGAGAGGCACCAGCTTGTCTTACCTGGTTTTAATCCTAAACATCATAAACATTGGTCCTGATTAAAAAAAAAAACATTTTCGTCACTTGATTTTCGGATAAAAATTGTTAGCTCCATAGTAAATACGTCGTAGCGTGCTTGATCAAAGTGCTGAAAAGTTCAAAACACGTCTTCTCCATTAAACTCAATAAAAATCATTTAAGGGCCATTCTGGTTTTATTTTAATTTAACGCTTTGCCAAATCTTCTTTTCACTTGTGAAAGGTTTGTCCTTGAAATTTCATCCCCCCCTTCCCCCTCCCCCTCCACACACAAACACACGTGTCAGCGCGATCGCCCATGTGAGTAAGCATGCTGGAGCCGGTCCAGCTAGTCCTCGGGCACCACACAGCACGTTTTGTCCCAGTGCCATGCCGTGGTATACAGCTTGTTGCTGTATTTAAGGGCTGCCAGATACGGCTCAAACAGTGTATCATGAAAAAGGGAGGAAACGTCAAATCATGAGAAGAATAAAAATTGAAGTGAAATCTTGCAGCAAGACGGAAATCTAGTGAAAACAGTGTGCGTGATAATGAGCGATAAAACATGAAGTAGCAAGATCCAGAGAAATGTTCTGTGCCGGACGGCAAAAACTGAATGAAGGCTGCACCTTGGCCCACATCTTTCATGCTGATAGAGACGTGTATTATTTGGAACAGACGCTGGTATATTTTAGGAATGCATCGCTGTATGCCGCACAGCCCCCCCCCCCCCGAGACTAAACCCCTCCGTGACCAAACCCCCGGACCACACCCCCCGGAACCAAACCCCCCGTGCCAAAATCCCCCGATCGGACAAAACCCCCCTCTCAACCTAATCAAAATGCCAATATAATATGTCAAATTTAAACACACTTTTATTGCATCATGAATTTACAATTTGAGGTGTAGTTCATTTGTACAGCATTTTGCAAAAGCTGTTTTACTACGATGACTACAACTGGCTAATGTCAACAGTCACTGCTGGTTTAAAACTGAATATTGTGGGCTATTCGTCTGAGAAAATCTAAGATGTTTCTGTTGTGAAAGGCACGAACAATGTGCGCTATATTATTTCCTGTTTCCTAAATAACAGGAGTTCGTACTTCAGATGTTTAATTGCAATCGGCATACAGACTAGATGACAAGCGTGTAAATTGCAATCGACATAAAGACTAGATGACAAGGGTGTAAGTTGTACTTCAGATCCTGTGATTGTAGGATGACAGAACAGGACACGGCAGAAACTCTGATTGCATTTGAGATCAAAGCTCGTCAGATAACATGACTGTAATTGTGTACCTTTTATACCTTTATAATCAGCAATCATAAAGTAACGATTAGAGAATATCGGAGGCTGCTTAAAAGTTCAAATATAATTGTTGGAGTGGGGAGAGGGGGTTTGGTCCTCTCCATATGGGGAAGGGGGGGGGGGGGCTTGGCATGGGGGGTTATGCGCGCGGAGGTTTCGGTCCTGGGGGGTTTGGTCGGGGGGGGGGGGGTCGGTCCAGGGGGGTTTGGTACCGGGGGGTTCTGTCCGGAACCCCGCACAGGGATCTCAGTGAATGCTGCCGGAAGGATATGGGCATTCCGCTCACAGTCTTCTGAGATCGAGCATGACGCTTGGCGTATCAAATTGTTCTATCTGGCTGTGACGTAACGGCTGAAGTGGAATACCGTCATGATAACTGTTTGAAGGCTGGAGGTGGCATTCCCTTACCATCAACTGTGTAACGGCTGCAGGTAGCAGAGTCTGACCATAAACGATGTAAACTGTGTAAAGGCTGAAGGTGGCATAGCCTCACCACAAACTATGTGAAGGTTGAAGGTGGCATAGCCTGACCATAAACTATGTTAAGATTGAAGATGGCATAGCCTCACCACAAACTATGTGAAGGTTGAAGGTGGCATAGCCTCACCATAAACTATGTTAAGATTGGAGATGGCATAGCCTCACCATAAACTATGTGAAGGTTGAAGGTGGCATAGCCTCACCATAAACTATGTTAAGATTGAAGACGGCATAGCCTCACCATAAACTATGTTAAGATTGAAGATGGCATAGCCTCACCATAAACTATGTTAAGTTTGAAGATGGCATAGCCTCACCACAAACTATGTGAAGGTTGAAGGTGGCAGAGTCTGACCACAACCTATGTGAAGGTTGAAGGTGGCATAGCCTCACCATAAACTATGTTAAGTTTGAAGATGGCATAGCCTCACCACAAACTATGTGAAGGTTGAAGATGGCATAGCCTCACCACAAACTATGTGAAGGTTGAAGGTGGCATAGCCCCACCATAAACTATGTAAAGGTTGAAGGTGGCATAGCCTCACCTTACACTATGTAAAGGTTGAAGGTGGTATAGCTTCACCATAAACTATGCAAAGGCTGAAGGTGGCATAGCCTCACCTTACACTATGTAAAGGTTGAAGGTGGCATAGCTTCACCATAAACTATGTAAAGGCTGAAGGTGGCATAGCCTCACCATAAACTATGTAAAGATTGAAGGTGGCATAGCCTCACCTTACACTATGTAAAGGTTGAAGGTGGCATAGCCTCACCATAAACTATGTAAAGGCTGAAGGTGGCATAGCCTCACCTTACACTATGTAAAGGTTGAAGGTGGCATAGCCTCACCATAAACTATGTGAAGGCTGAAGGTGGCATAGCCTCATCATAAACGATGTAAAGGCTGAAGATGGCGTAGCCTCATCATAAACGATGTAAAGGTTGATGGTGGCATAGCCTCACCTTACACTATGTAAAGGTTGAAGGTGGCATAGCCTCACCTTACACTATGTAAAGGTTGAAGGTGGCATAGCTTCACCATAAACTATGTAAAGGTTGAAGGTGGCATAGCCTCATCATAAACGATGTAAAGGCTGAAGGTGGCATAGCTTCACCATAAACTATGTAAAGGTTGAAGGTGGCATGGCCTCATCATAAACGATGTAAAGGCTGAAGGTGGCATAGCTTCACCATAACCTGTGTAAACGTTAAAGGTTGAGGGTGTTAAATGCTGGTGAGTGGTTGTCGTAACCAAAAGTGCTGAGTAGGGGACATCAATAAACCACATACACAATTTTTTTTATAATACTCTTATCTTTCTTTTTAGAGATAATGCCTGTATGCGCCTACGCATTTGAGCGACTCCCCTATCTTATGAGCACACCTGCTGTATGTACGGCCCTTTATTTTAACCTAAAACTGGGATCATCATGAAGTTTGTGCACTTGTTTTTGTGTTTGTTTGTTTTTTTTGTTTTGTTTTTTTTTCTACAAGTGCACACTTGCTTCTTGAGGGGAGTTTGAAATGCTTTGTTCAAGGCCGCCTGATGATAAGAGGATTGCCCTCATCCGTTATGTGTTACGTTGGTAGAAGAGATGATGCGCGGGAGCGGCTCGTGAGGCAGCGTGAGGAGGTGACGACGCCTCCCTCTGTGTGGCCCTCTTGCTGCGCTTCAGCAAATCGGACTTGAATGTGTCAGTAAATCCAGTTTTGTTCATTGTGTATTTCCTGATTTGATGCGTTGTGGCTGATATCTGAGAGAAAAAAGGTTTTACTGTTTGTGCGAGGATAGCCAATTCATGGGTCGACAGTTAGCGCAGGTATAAAACAAGATCATGGGTTGACACTGCACAGGTATACAAATAGACCTTGGGTTGACACTGCAGAGGTGTACAGATAGACCTTGGGTTGACACTGCACAGGTGTACAGCTAGACCTTGGGTTGACATTGCACAGGTATAAAACTGGACCTTGGGCTGACATTGCACAGGTATACAGCTAAACCTTGGGTTGACACTGCACAGGTATAAAGCTGGAGCTTGGGTTGACACTGCACAGGTGTACAGCTAGACCTTGGTTGACACTGTACAGGTGTACAGCTAGACCTTGGGTTGACACTGCACAGGTAAAAGCTGGAGCTTGGGTTGACACTGCACAGGTGTACAGCTAGACCTTGGTTGACACTGTACAGGTGTACAGCTAGACCTTGGGTTGACACTGCACAGGTAAAAAGCTGGAGCTTGGGTTGACACTGCACAGGTATACAGCTAGACCTTGGGTTGACTCTGCACAGGTATAAAGCTGTACCTTGGGTTGACACTGCACAGGTGTACAGCTACACCTTGGGTTGACACTGCACAGGTATACAGCTAGACCTTTGGTTGACACTGCACAGGTGTACAGCTAGACCTTGGGTTGACACTGTACAGGTATAAAGCTGGACCTTGGGTTGACACTGCACAGGTATAAAGCTGGACCTTGGGTTGACACTGCACAGGTATACAGCTAGACCTTGGGTTGACACTGCACAGGTGTACAGCTAGACCTTGGGTTGACACTGCACAGGTATGCAAATGGGCCTTGGGTTGACACTGCACAGGTATGCAGCTAGAACAGTTGACCTACTTGGAAGAAACACAAGAGAAAATGCGTGTGTTGCATTTCCCTGGCTTATATCACCACAGCACAGGAATACGTAGAAAAAGTGTAATTTTTCTTAAATATGTGTTCGCTTTCCAGCAAAATAGATTAGGTGTTTATCTTTCAAAATGGGTTACTCGAGGTAAATCACCTTGTTGCAAAACAAATAGCCACCGGCTTAACAGATAACGTCAGTCGAATTTGACGTTCCTTTTTTTTTTTTTTTTTTTGAAAAATTCCAAATCTGGGTTGCCAGCAGCTTCAGTGATGATCTTTCGAATTGTGGCTATTTTATCTGTGAACACTGACATGAGCGATGAAGTGAACAGTTATGAACACTGACATCAACAATGGCGTGAACACTGTTGTGAACACTGACATCAACAATGGCGTGAACACTGTTGTGAACACCGACATGAACAATGACTTGAACACTGTTGTGAACACTGACCTGAATACTGTCGTGAACACTGTCATGGAAACTGTCTCGAACACTAACGTGAACACCGATGTGAACACTCGTGAACACTGTTGTGAAAGCTAATGTGAACACGGTCCTGAGCGCTGACGTGAACACTATTGTGAACGCTGACGTGAACAGTGACGTTACACTGTGGTGAATTCTGTCGTGAACACTGACGTGATCACTGATGTGAGCACTAACGTGAACACTGATCTGAACACACTCGTAAACATTGTTGTGAACACTGTCATGAACAATAATGTGAACAATTGTGGACACTGACGTGAACGTATCACTTTTCTGGCGAGGTCAGAAACATGTGCTACGTTCAAAAATGTTCTCACACCTGAACACCATATGCGTAAGAACACCTTTGGGAAAGGATATACACAAAATTGAAATCCTCCAATGTATGAAGGTTCTGTGCTATTTATGCGTGAACTGATCAGTTAACAGCGTCATTTAGGTCACGAATTACGCCACAGTGCACGGCACGTAAACACGGCTGTGAACTGACGTCATAGGGCCAGTTCATAACTGACGCCCCACACCACTAACACGCCAAAAAGCTGGCGTGTTACCTAGTCTCCATACACCCTCCATCCAACCTCCCACCATTATAAAGTGACACCTACAGCACCACCACTCGCCTGGGACCTGATCTTTTGACTGTATCACACTTTCAGTCCAGATGGGTTCGAGCACAAAAGTGCCACTTAATGCGGAGGTTTTAAAACACGGCGATGGACAGACAATCACAGACACCAAAGTCATTAAACGCATGAGGCGTTTACTGTACGCCTGTCATACCCTGTACTAAACTGTCATTTAGTAGACCTTTCATTTCTCTCCACGTATCTTTGCCTGATATGTTTTCGGCACGCTGTGGCAAAAAAACAACAACAAAAAAACAGGTTTCCTTGTCTTGCAAATATCTGTCAAGTAGGAGAAAAAAAGTAGTGACGCGTTTCCTTAAAGTCTGTCCTTCTGGAAGGAAATGTCCAAAAATAACTTTGTTTCTAACAGTGTCCATTCCTGTGCCGACACGTGGCGTTAGGCACATTTTGTTTTCTGGCATAGTCACACTGTTCTTAAAATAGATGTGTAGCTTGGCCTTCTTTCAGCTCACTTCCTTATCTTGCCAATGCTGTCATGCTTCCGTCATAGTCACAGTCTTTCCCGTGCTGTGCACAAGCAACACGCGCCAATGTTGTAGCTCGCTTTAACATTTTTAGACCCCAATTGGGTGAACCCGGAGGGGTTTATAGGATTGACCTCTGCCAGTCCGTCCGTCCGTCCGATTTTTGTACTCGCTATAACTCTGGTACCGTTCCACCTATTGTAATTTAGATTTTACACACAGAAAGACCAAGTAGTGTAGCTTTGCGACGAAGCGTTATTTTTGGATTGCTCGAAAAATTAAAAAAAAATGCGGAGATTTTGAAATTTTTTAGCGCTTGACCTCATTATGTGCAGTTTGTACGCGCTATATCTCCGGCACCATTCAACCGATTTCAATTTCCTTTTGCACATAGAAAGACCGAGTACTGGAGCTGTGCTGAGAAGGGTTATTTTTAGATTTTTCGAAAAATTGTAAAAATACGACACTTTGAAATTTTTTGCGCTTGACACTGATTACTGTGTGCGGTTGAGGTCTGTGCCTTCGACGATGGCTAGTTAATTTAGAAATCATAATGGATTTGGCAATTCTTTGCATTGTACCCTGTCAATCAAACTACACGAAACTGCTTTCATCATGAAATGATAACCCTTCACACCAACCCCCCCCCCCCCCCAACCATTAAAGTGTTCGCAGAACTTCGTCCAATAACTTTAATAAACATGCTCACCTGTGAAGAATGGCTGACCCAACACAATTTTTCAACCACAGTAAGAAGTCTGAGTATTTTTGTTCTGTTAATTATCCTGCATGTAGGTGTACAGCAAATGGGTCTGAAACAAACTGAATAACTGAGAATTAAAGAGAAGAAAAGTTTACAGGCCTCGCTTAAGGGTTAGTGGAGATAGGCGAGTATCAGGCTCTGGCTATTGTTACTTATCAATGAGACCTGGATCAGTGCCGCTGACTGATGCTTGTACGAGCGGCGCGAAGGCAACCCAAAATGCCATTGGCAGGTTGCATTCACGTGACATGTGATTTGGTCACGTGACATGATTTTTGCCACACAAGTTCTTTTCAGTTGTGGACCCTCTGTTTTAAAAGCACTGCTTAGCTGTTGAAATAAATTCTGTGTTTACATTTAAAGATATTTAATTATTTACACCCCTTTGAAAAAAACGGAATTATATTCAACACGCTGTGCAGTCGAACGATGGATATTAAGTGTTGTGATGAGGGGGAAATCGCAAGAAAGATCAGGAACCATCAACAAACTACGCATTAGCTTACCTACAGGCTCTAACCCCCCTCCCCCTCAAGATCCGGGACCATAAAAAAAGTACACATTAGTTTACCTACAGGCTCTGACCCAAGATCAGGGACCATCAACAAAGTACACATTAGGGTAGAGCCCGTAGGTAAGCTAATGTGTACTTGATCTTGATGGGCGGGGGGGGGGGGGGGGGGTCAGAGCCTGTAGGTATCCCCCCCCCCCCCCCCAAGATCAGAGACCATTAACAAAGTACACGTTAGCTTACATACAGGCTCTGACACCCCGTTCCCCCAAAGGATAAGGAACCATCAACAAAGTACGAATTAGCTTACACACAGGCTCTGACTGCCCCCACCCCCACCCCCAGAGGATAAGGAACCATCTATATCAACACATTAGCTTACAAACAGGTTCTGACCCCCCCCCCCCCCCCCCCCCCGTTGGTAAGGGCCCATCCACAAAGTACGCATTAGCTGACACGCAGGCTCTGCGTGTATGCACTGTGTGTATGCAGATAGAGGACGTAATACGTAGCTGCCCTGTCCATCACCACACGCGTAACGATGTGGAGTGGGCAGATGAGAGACGCGCAGGCTGTTGGGTGCATAGCCTCTTGTTGAGCGTCATGTGGTGCCGGCCCGTCAGCCGTGTTCACGCCACTATCTGCCCAATGCGTTAATACTGCTGCTTATATCTGACGGAACGGATAAGAACATCAATCGCAGTCATTTACCAACGCCACAAAAACAATGCCAACTTCTTCTGTTGAAGAGTCACTTGGCTTCGTATTCAATAAACACCTCTCGAATGTGGTTTGTTGTAAGAAAGCACTCGGCTGTAAGTCAATTTTTAACGGATTTTATAATAGGGGTGTTGGCAGTCTGTTGAAAAAATACGATAAGATACGAACTCTTGAAGGAAACTCTGACACCATAAAAACAGTCGCGTGTTTACGATATGCTGCTCGCGGTGCTGGCTGTTCCAGGAGCAGCTGAGCGGCAGCCGACCTGCGTCATGCGTGTGAAGTCACATAGCCTGATAGATTTTCGTCAACTCGATGATTTGCTCTGGTTTAGGGCAAGTTTTGAACTTGTCTTTCTTATAACAGACCATTGACAGCCTACAAACCCCAGCCTTGCTCGCATTATTTATGGCACGCTAACAAGGCTTTTGATTCACTTCTGTATTCATATCTGTTTGTGGTTGGGGGGGGGGGGGTGGGTGGGGGGGGGGGGTTGCAGTATACCAATCAGCTGGTTGTGCTGGGCGTTAATGTGATTTCACACCCGCGTTTTCCCATTTTAAACCCGCCCATGCATCTGAGGCCCGAGCTTGAGGAGGGCATTAAACGGGAAAATTAAGTGCCTCAAATGGAAACGAAGGGCCGCAGATCTGATCAACACCCCGGCATTACTGTTATCAATGTATATGGGAAACTTCTCTGCTGAACTTAAACAGTTACTGTTTTATATCTCGTAATAAACTAAGTGTTACCATGGGAGCCTTTTTCAGCGATGCACTTTGTTTATTTTTGGAGCAACAGACCATTTTTTGAAGATATAATGGTTAAATACATCTTACATTGCTAAATATCCAACGTCTTAGTCGGTTTGTGCATTTTTTTTTGTTATGAATTCAAAAGCCGTTTTACAAGTTCACTTATAGTTTCTTACTTAACTTAAAATATTTTTTACCAGTTTGTAAGAATTTTCGGAAACGCTTTGTACACAGGAAGTAGCAAAATTCACATATTCAAGGCAGTGACGAAAGCAAATCAGTCCTGATGGACGTACTTGAACGATTGGTAAGACTGGACAGGACGAACTAGCGTAACATTCCATCCCCCTTCCTCGGTGAACAGAACGCGCTGGTGTAACATTCCATCCCCATTCCTCGACGAACAGGACGAACTGGTGTAACATTCCATCCCCATTCCTCGACGAACAGGACGAACTGGTGTAACATTCCATCCCCATTCCTCGACGAACAGGACGAACTGGTGTAACATTCCATCCCCATTCCTCGACGAACAGGACGAACTGGTGTAACATTCCATCCCCATTCCTCGACGAACAGGACGAACTGGTGTAACATTCCATCCCCATTCCTCGACGAACAGGACGAACTGGTGTAACATTCCATCCCCATTCCTCGACGAACAGGACGAACTAGCGTAACATTCCATCCCCATTCCTCGACGAACAGGACGAACTAGCGTAACATTCCATCCCCATTCCTCGACGAACAGGACGAACTGGTGTAACATTCCATCCCCATTCCTCGACGAACAGGACGAACTGGTGTAACATTCCATCCCCATTCCTCGACGAACAGGACGAACTTGTGTAACATTTCATCCCCATTCCTTGGTGAACAGGGCGAACTTGTGTAACATTTCATCCCCATTCCTCGGTGAACAGGACGAACTTGTGTAACATTTCATCCCCATTCCTCGGTGAACAGGGCGAACTTGTGTAACATTTCATCCCCATTCCTCGGTGAACAGGACGAACTGGTGTTACATTCCATCCCCATGCCTCAATGAACAGGACGAACTTATTTAACATTTCATCCCCATTCCTCGGTGAACAGGACGAACTGGTGTAACATTCCATCCCGATTCCTGGATTCCTCCTAACTATGTCAAGATTGCATTTTGTTAGCTTGTTGCCTGAGAGCTCAATGTTGTCTCTCGTGATCTGAGAATGCCCGGTGATTCTCGCATTTGGGGACCGACCTCCTTGATCTGAAGCCCGCCGTTTCCTTTTGAAGTGTAAAAAGGTAGTAAAATTGTGCAAGCAAATGGCTGTTACCATTCCACAGCGTCTCGCATGTTGGTAGGCTGGCAGTTCACAAGTCAGTAAACTAGTATGTTAAAGTTTCTGGACAAAACAACTTCAGCACCCACAATTTCAGTGGACTCTGTACAGCATTGCTGCCAGATAATCCGGAGTAAGTCTGATCAAAGTTAGCGTCGTAGTTCACCGCACTTTTGCAAACTGAAGATGGGGTTATATTCGGGAATATTGATGTGGCCGACTGTTGAAGAGTATAACAACGTATCCTTCCTGAAAGAGAAACTTTTTCCGATTGTTGTAAACAAACTTGTGGCGTTGGTTGATTTGTTTACTTTCTTTCGATACTTAACCGGAACCAACATCGGATATCTTAAAATAGCTTCTGCCAGAATGTGGTTGTTTTTGGCATATTTGTGACGATAATTTCGGGGCAACATTTATAATATTCATTCAATGGCAAAGCGCAGACTATAGCACGATTTGGCTGTCGTTGTGACTCACATTGAGCTGAGGCGTGCTCAATGCCTCGGCACGAGAAAGCCAGTGAGCAGTGTTATCTTGACGGATTGAAAGCCCGTAGAATGTAACAACACATTTCAGACAATGTAATCTCGCGTGTGTCAGTGATCATGCTAAGTAAAGGATTATTGAATTCCAGCGGACTCGCTTGTCGTTGATAAAACCCTGATAAAATTATGAAATTACCTTGTAATTTTACACTGTATGACGTCATTTCGGAGAATTGTTCAGAGAAAGGGGAAAGGTTGTAGGTATAACAAGCAATAATCTGGACCCTGGACCGTGGTTTGGAGATGAAACAGATTAATGTATCACCAGTGAGCCCAACCACGATGTTATGACGTGTTACGTTAGGGGGGGGGGGGGGGGAGAAGGGGGGCAACAATGTCGCGACGTACGGCTGGGAGGCGGTGTGTAATGACGTACTTCCGGGCAAGTGTCATGACGTACCACTGGGGCGCAGTGTCATGACGTTCCGCACGAACAGCTGGGAGGCGGTGTCATAACGTAGATGACAGTGTCATAATGTGGGAGACTGTGTCATAACGTATGGCGGTTCGCGTTCCTGTTCTTAATCGACTTACCGAATAAACAGGGGTGCACCATTTGTTTGTTCTTAATCGACTTACCGAATAAACAGGGGTGCACCGTTTGTTTGTTTGCAGGTACATGCCGGAAGCGACACCACGCACACGGAACATACGACAGCTTACAACTTGAGATCAAAAGGGAAGCAAAGCGTCGAGTCATCCGTCCAGAATGGGAACCCAAAATGCAATGGTGATGCGCCGAATCGCACTGGGAATGGTTCCGTCGTGCGGAATGGTTTTCCCGCATGCACAGTAGAGAAAACTGAAACACCGAGCATCACAACAGCCGATAAAAATTCACATATAAAAGTAAGTTTATTATCTTCTGCGTTATCTTCTAATGCACGGATATCAAAAGCAGTTACACTTGGATGAGATTTGGCCGCTACGCTTGTATAAGTGTCTGTTACATCACGTCAGTTGATTTTCTTGATTAACTGCTCTATGAAACAATCAGCGAAAAGCCCGTGATATGAAGCCAGGAATGAGCGGCGTGTGTAGGCGCCAAGCTGTCGCTCTTGTGCCTCACTAATATGTTTTCCCTGACCGCTGAGGGTACTCCAACAACAGCCTCGCACCTTCCTGCGTGGGGAGTATCTCAGTATCATCCCCACCATTGTGCCGAGAGTACCTCACTGCCAACCCCGTCACTGCACGGAGAGTATCCCACTGCCGCCCCGTCACTGCACGGAGAGTATCTCACTGCCAACCCCGTCACTGCACGGAGAGTATCTCACTGCCGCCCCCGTCACTGCACGGAGAGTATCTCACTGCCGCCGCCGTCACTGCACGGAGAGTATCTCACTGCCGCCCCCGTCACTGCACGGAGAGTATCCCACTGCCGCCCCGTCACTGCACGGAGAGTATCCCACTGCCGCCCCGTCACTGCACGGAGAGTATCCCACTGCCGCCGCCGTCACTGCACGGAGAGTAACTCACTGCCGCCCCCGTCACTGCACGGAGAGTATCTCACTGCCGCCCCCGTCACTGCACGGAGAGTATCTCACTGCCGCCCCCGTCACTGCACGGAGAGTATCTCACTGCCGCCCCGTCACTGCACGGAGAGTATCCCACTGCCGCCGCCGTCACTGCACGGAGAGTATCTCTCTGCCGCCCCCGTCACTGCACGGAGAGTAACTCACTGCCGCCCCCGTCACTGCACAGAGAGTATCTAACTGCCGCCCCCGTCACTGCACGGAGAGTATCTCACTGCCGCCCCCGTCACTGCACGGAGAGTATCTCACTGCCGCCCCCGTCACTGAACGGAGAGTATCTCATGCCGCTCTAGGGGATACTCCGGAGAGCAAATGTTTCCTCACTGCCAACCCAGTCACTGCACGGAGAGTACCCCACTGCCAACCCCGTCACTGCACGGAGAGTATCTCACTGCCGCCCCCGTCACTGCACGGAGAGTATCTCACTGCCGCCCCCGTCACTGCACGGAGAGTATCTCACTGCCGCCCCGTCACTGCACGGAGAGTATCTCACTGCCGCCCCCGTCACTGCACGGAGAGTATCTCACTGCCGCCCCCGTCACTGCACGGAGAGTATCCCACTGCCGCCCCGTCACTGCACGGAGAGTATCTCACTGCCGCCCCCGTCACTGCACGGAGAGTATCTCACTGCCGCCCCCGTCACTGCACGGAGAGTATCCCACTGCCGCCCCGTCACTGCACGGAGAGTATCCCACTGCCGCCCCCGTCACTGCACAGAGAGTATCTAACTGCCGCCCCCGTCACTGCACGGAGAGTATCTCACTGCCGCCCCCGTCACTGCACGGAGAGTATCTCACTGCCGCCCCCGTCACTGAACGGAGAGTATCTCACTGCCGCTCTAGGGGATACTCCGGAGAGCAAATGTTTCCTCACTGCCAACCCAGTCACTGCACGGAGAGTACCCCACTGCCAACCCCGTCACTGCACGGAGATCACCTCACTCGCAACGCCATCACTTCATGGGTATAGCACCTTACTCCCAACCCCGTCACTACATGGAGAGTGCATCACTCCTAACCCCGTCACTACACGGAGAGCAAATGTTTCCTGACCCCGTCACTGCCCCTAGAGTGGTTCACTTCCAACCTCATCATTACACGGAGAGTAACTCACTAGCATCCCCGTCATTCTGCAGGGATAGTTTCCTGCCATCAAGCCTGTCACTATGTTGAGAGTACCTCATTCTTAACCCCATCACTGGTTTCGGGGAATACCGCACAATCAAACCCGTTACTCTTCGCGGAGAACACCTCACTATCAAACCCGTCACTGTGAAGACTTACTCACTCTGAGCCCCGGTGCTCTGCATGGAGAGTACGTCACTATCACGTCACTTCTTGGAGTACCTCACGGTCAGTCCTGCCATTCTGCGCAGATACTATGTTACTGTCGACTCCACGGCTCGGCACGGAGAGTACCTCGCTATGAACCCCGTCACTCGGCACGGAGAGTACCTCGCTATGACCCCGTTACTAAGCACGGAGAGTACCTCGCTAGGAACCCCGTCACTCGGCACGGAGAGTACCTCGCTAGGAACCCCGTCACTCGGCACGGAGAGTACCTCGCTATGACCCCGTCACTCGGCACGGAGAGTACCTCGCTAGGAACCCCGTCACTCGGCACGGAGAGTACCTCGCTAGGAACCCCGTCACTCGGCACGGAGAGTACCTCGCTATGACCCCGTCACTCGGCACGGAGAGTACCTCGCTAGGAACCCCGTCACTCGGCACGGAGAGTACCTCGCTAGGAACCCCGTCACTCGGCACGGAGAGTACCTCGCTATGAACCCCGTCACTCGGCACGGAGAGTACCTCGCTAGGAACCCCGTCACTCGGCACGGAGAGTACCTCGCTAGGAACCCCGTCACTCGGCACGGAGAGTACCTCGCTATGAACCCCGTCACTCGGCACGGAGAGTACCTCGCTAGGAACCCCGTCACTCGGCACGGAGAGTACCTCGCTAGGAACCCCGTCACTCGGCACGGAGAGTACCTCGCTAGGAACCCCGTCACTCGGCACGGAGAGTACCTCGCTATGAACCCCGGCACTCGGCACGGAGAGTACCTCGCTATGAACCCCGGCACTCGGCACGGAGAGTACCTCGCTATGAACCCCGGCACTCGGCACGGAGAGTACCTCGTTATGACCCCGTTACTCGGCACGGAGAGTACCTCGCTAGGAACCCCGGCACTCGGCACGGAGAGTACCTCGCTAGGAACCCCGGCACTCGGCACGGAGAGTACCTCGCTAGGAACCCCGTCACTCGGCACGGAGAGTACCTCGCTAGGAACCCCGGCACTCGGCACGGAGAGTACCTCGTTATGACCCCGTTACTCGGCACGGAGAGTACCTCGCTATGAACCCCGTCACTCGGCACGGAGACTACCTCGCTATGACCCCGTTACTAAGCACGGAGAGTACCTCGCTATGAACCCCGTCACTCGGCACGGAGAGTACCTCGCTATGAACCCCGTCACTCGGCACGGAGAGTACCTCGCTATGAACCCCGTTAATCGGCGCGGAGAACACCTCGCTATCAACCCAGTTGCTCTGCACTTAGTTTTGTTTCTTTTTTTTTTTTCAATCATGTCTTTATATTATTTTGTGTTTTAATATTATCAGTAGACTGTGTTTAAACACTGGTTTTAGACTACGACACGCGGCAATACATGTTGTTGAAGTTAAATGGGATGTTGTGTAGAAAATTATCGTTTACCGATCAGTAAGTCAGTGCTTGAAGTAAAATGCATCAAAGAGGCTTGAACATAACTTTGGGACGCAGTGCTGTATTATTCCGTGCCATTCTGTATCATTTTATGACGATCGTGATTTGCTGCAGACAAGTGGCTGGCTCAACCTGCTGGCGAACGTCATCGACAACTTCACGCACGGGCTGGCCGTGGCTGGCAGCTACTGCTGCGGCATCAAGGTATGTTCACCCCACTCTGTGACGTCATGCCCGTCCCACCCACTTCCTGACGTCACACCCGCCCCCACCCACTTCCTGACCTCACGCCCGCTGCCACCCACTTCACGCACGGGCTGGCCGTGGCTGGCAGCTACTGCTGCGGCATCAAGGTATGTTCACCCCACTCTGTGACGTCATGCCGTCCCACCCACTTCCTGACGTCACACCCGCCCCCACCCACTTCCTGACCTAACGCCCGCCCCCACACACGTCACGCACGGACTGGGTGTGGCTGGTAGCTACTGCTGAGGCGTGAAGGCACACTCCCCATACTCTGACGTCACTTCATCCCTACCCACGGCCCCGGATCGGCCAAACGAGGTACAACCTGATTAGAGTCCTGTATTTGGAAACGTGTTCTAAATTCCATACCGTGCGCTGTCGCGGCGGGGGAGATGTAGGCCACCCTCTCCCCCACTCTTCCACATTAACCAGTACGTGTCCGAAACTTTCAGAGTTTTAAAAAGCGACAAAAATAGTGCGGAACCAGTTTAAGTAAAAGGTATATGTAATGTATAAATGCATAAGATAAAGGTTGGGTTTTATTGATGGAGTATTTTTATTGTCAGTTGCACCATTTGAAGCATTTGTGTGCTCTTAACACCATATTATTTAAAATAAGAATTCTAAAGCAAATAAGAAACTGGTAGGCTATTCCGGAATAGACTTCCGATAAATCGAATGTCAGAGATATCAACATGTTATCATAATTTCATCATTGTATGTTGCAAACTGATAACTAACTTTTTTTTCTTTTTTTTTTTTGCCTGATAAATAGGAAAATTTAAAAAAAAAAAAAAATGAAAATACAAATAAAGTTTTAAAAATTGTAAATTTAAATAGGTAATTCAAAACTGAACATTTAAACAAAAAGCCAAAATAACAATCAATTTTTCAATATTTTTTATTTTTCTGTCGCCAGAAGACAAGAATTTACATTGTTCAACTTATTCTCATCCTTTGGCAAAAAAAATATGAAGCATTATTGATTTCTTTGACATTTGAATTATCGGTAGTGTATTCCGGAATAGCCTACCTAAATATACCCGGTTTCTTATTTGCGTCAGAATTCTTATTTTAAATAATAGTGTTTCTTGTTTCTGATGCCATTGAAAAGGAAAATTTATGCAAGATTGACATATTTGTTGTGTAGAATTCAAGCACAAAATAGAACCATCTTTATTAATTCGACTTGGAGAGAAATCAGGCTAGTAAGTGAATAAATGGCAAAGATGTAAAGCAAATGTAGGAGCATAAAAAGGAGTTATACAGTGAAGTGAGGGTGGCGTGCTGCAGGTTGGCTTGCTGACGACGTGTGCCATCTTGCTGCATGAAGTGCCGCATGAAATGGGCGACTTCGCCATCCTCCTGCGCTCAGGCTTCGACCGCTGGCAAGCCGCCAAGGCCCAGGTACGTGCCCGACACGTCACGCATCACGTGCCATCTGACGGGGTCAAGGCGCACGTACGTACCAGACACGTCACTCATCACGTGCTATCTGACGGGGTCAAGGCGCACGTACGTGCCAGACACGTCACTCATCACGCGCGATCACATGCGCTAAGACGCACGTACGTGTCCGACAGTCATTCGTCACGTCTCGCTAATATGCCGCCAAGGCCCTTCACGTCACTCATCACGTCTCGCAAAGGCTTAGGTACGTGCCCGACACGTCACTCATCACGTGCCATCTGACGGGACGCCAAGGTACGACACGTCACTCATCATGTGGCGCTGACGTGCTGCTTTGGCCCCTTACGTCACTCATACGTGCCAGGGACAAGCCGACACGGCCCCTTACTCGCTCATCACGGACCACGGACAAGATCTACCTGCGTGCCCGTTACGTCAGTCGGCAAGAGCAATTTAGTTCTTTCGTTATGAGCAAAAATGACAAGGTTGTCTGCGTAATCAAAGTCAAGAACTACTCACCGTTATATATTGCCGAGTATTGTTGCTAAAATATGTATACGCGCACACATGTTAATTAAGTAAATATTAATATGCTGATGTCGTCTCTCAAAAATATGGAGGCTAAAACGGCCAGTAGTTACGGGCTGTCGTGTGCAGCCGTGTGCAGCCAAACTGTGACGTATCTTAATGCTTGTGTGGCTATTTTACAGCTACTAACAGCGATGGGCGGATTGATAGGCGCTCTCACAGCTCTGACTGCAAGCTCTGTGGAGCAAGCAGGTAAGCAGGCAAGCACTAACCCTCTCCACCACCCTCACCTACCCCCGGGGCACTCGCAGCTCTTCCTGCATGCACCGTGGGGCAGGCAGGTAAGACAGCACTAACCCTCTCCAACTCCACCCAACCCTTTTCCCTGCCCCCCCCCCCCCCCGCCGTCATCCCCACTCCCCTTGAACACTCTCACCTCTCACAAACTCTGGCACAAGCCGGTACTTCAGCGTTATCTTTCTCCCTTATCCCACCCGCCCACTACCTCCTCGCAACATTCCTTCCCGTACAGAACGAGTGTAGAAGACCAGCACCACATCCCGAGTCTTTCTCGTGACTCGTGTGATGTATCTCTCTGAGTGTATATTTGCAACATAAAACAAACGTAAGGTGGCGTAAGAACGGGTCTAGCAGGTTTTTCCGGAAAAGTTAGACCAGAATGCATCTCATTAAGATTGTTGGCTGATTTCGAATCATATAAATTTTCCAACGAAATCGATATTAATTAAATAGTTCCATGTGGAGAGTAAGTTCAGTGGCGGTTTGATAGCGAGCGTGTATTTCAGGGAACACGACGGCGTGGATTCTGCCTTTTACATCCGGGGGCTTCATCTACATCGCCCTGGTCACCGTCGTGCCCGATTTACTGCAAGAAAGAAACCCTAGGTAAGTCTTGATGCGTGCCTTGTATCGTATGGTCGTATGGGTCATAACTGTAGTGGCGGGTGGCTAAAATTTCGAGTCATAAATATTGGGGAATTGTGAGTGAAGCACGCCGTATCGGCAGCAAAGGACTGCACATTTTCAGTTTCAGTTGTGAATGAATATTGGGGCATGAAACTTCTGTCTCGTGTTAAAAACTTGGTCTTCTCAGCAGTTCTCATTTTATAACGGTGAATGTTTCTGTTGTAGGGAATCCTTTAAGCAAGTTGTACTGTTGGTGCTAGGTATTGTTACCATGGCAATGGTCACTTTATTGTCTGAGTGAGAAGCGTCTCCATGGCAACCCAGTGTTGCCAGTCATATCGACCAATCATCACCCTGCTTTTTGCAGTCTGCATGGTGGGCTTCGTTTACAGCATTGATGTCGTTACTTCAGCTTCGTTCATATCAGCCAATCGCATTGAGCGTTACAACTTAAACGATTCGCCATTGGCTCACGGTGTGTTTCATATCACAAACGGCTTCCGATAAGTGGTGCTTGGATTTGTTAACATTGTCAACAAATAAGTATCGTTTTAAGCATCTCAAGTTTCGCTGTTTTGTCAAAAATAGAATAATTCATGAAAAAATAACCATCACGGCAAGTATAAAGTGTGCGGAACAGGGGAATCCGTCGCTCCTTTCCAGTTCTTCCTTAAAAACTATGACATTTGCCTCAAAGGAAAACCTGTGATTGCAATTCTCCTAATTTCCAGTTTTGTAAAAACAGCTTTCATTTTCTAAGACTACAATAGAATTCCTTCACGTAAGGCTGTTTGTGGCCGAGTGGGCCACCTAATGTCCTGTCAGTAAAACATTTGTTGACATTTGCATAGGTCAGTATTTTGTTGATATTTCAGTTGGTATGAGTTGTTATGAGCATTTAGGAGATTTGAGACTACCCCGCACGATGCGAGCGGCTAGTTTATTATCAATCATTGTTAGAACGATAGTAGAAGATTTCAAGCTCGTTTTGTTGACATTTGTTGTTGATAATGCAATGCGTGTTAAAATTACCTGACTTGGGCCAGGGGTTTGCCGTGCATGGGAGCCGGTCACGAGCGTGAGGCAGTTTTATCTGGCGCGGCACGGTTCTCCGTGACCCTGCTTCCCGTCATCCGCGTCACGTGACTTGGGTCGGGCGTTTGCCGTGCATGGCAACCGGTCACGAGCGTGAGGCAGCTTTATCTGGCGCGGCACGCTTTTCCGTGACCCTGCTTCCCGTCATCCGCGTCACGTGACTTGGGCCGGGGGTTTGCCGTGCATGGCAGCCGGTCACGAGCGTGCGCAGCTTTATCTGGCGCGGCACTCTTCTCCGTGACCCTGCTTCCCGTCATCCGCGTCACGTGACTTGGGTCGGGCGTTTGCCGTGCATGGGAGCCGGTGACGAGCGTGAGGCAGATTTATCTGGCGCGGCACGGTTCTCCGTGACCCTGCTTCCCGTCATCCGCGTCACGTGACTTGAGTCGGGCGTTTGCCGTGCATGGGAGCCGGTGACGAGCGTGAGGCAGATTTATCTGGCGCGGCACTCTTCTCCGTGACCCTGCTTCCCGTCATCCGCGTCACGTGACTTGGGTCGGGCGTTTGCCGTGCATGGGAGCCGGTCACGAGCGTGAGGCAGCTTTATCTGGCGCGGCACGGTTCTCCGTGACCCTGCTTCACGTCACCCGCGTCACGTGACTTGAGTCGGGCGTTTGCCGTGCATGGCAGCTGGTGACGAGCATGAGGCAGATTTATCTGGCGCGGCACGGTTCTCTATGACCCTGCTTCCCGTCATCCGCGTCACGTGACTTGAGTCGGGCGTTTGCCGTGCATGGGAGCCGGTGACGAGCGTGAGGCAGATTTATCTGGCGCGGCACGGTTCTCCGTGACCCTGCTTCACGTCACCCGCGTCACGTGACTTGGGCCGGGCGTTTGCCGTGCATGGCAGCCGGTCACGAGCGTGAGGCAGCTTTATCTGGCGCGGCACGCTTCTCCGTGACCCTGCTTCACGTCACCCGCGTCACGTGACTTGGGTCGGGCGTTTGCCGTGCATGGCAGCCGGTGACGAGCGTGAGGCAGCTTTATCTGGCGCGGCACGCTTTTCCGTGACCCTGCTTCACGTCATCCGCGTCACGTGACTTGGGCCGGGGGTTTGCCGTGCATGGCAGCCGGTAACGAGCGTGAGGCAGCTTTATCTGGCGCGGCACGCTTTTCCGTGACCCTGCTTCCCGTCATCCGCGTCACGTCTGTAGTCTTGAACCATATTACTTGATGGAGTGACACTTCACAGTTCTGTGTTTACAGTGTATATCTTCAGAGATCTGCTTCAGTTATTTATTCTCTCAAGTAGTGCTCACCTAGCTTATCGCAAAATAAGTTAAAAAAAATGCAAGACAAAATTGTAAATAGCCATGTTTAAAAATGCATTGTTTCTGTGACTCCCTGTGAGGGACCAGTTGTACACGTGTCTGTCGCTTTCGCTGTCTTATTCAAGCGTTAACTTGTAGTTGTGTCGTTGCAGCCGCACGTTTAGTACATTAAGGTGTTTGTCTATTTAATGTCGAGGTTCTAAGACGAAACAAAAATCATCAGTCTGGCCTTGTGCCGGGCCGTTGTACCGCTGGCATTTTGTCTATCTGTGGTACCGCTGGCATCGTGTCGGTCTGTGGTACCGCTGGCATTGTGTCGGTCTGTGGTACCGTTGGCATTGTGTCGGGCTGTGATACCGCTGGCATTGTGTCGGTCTGTGGTACCGCTGGCATCGTGTCGGTCTGTGGTACCGCTGGCATTTTGTCGGTCTGTGGTACCGCTGGCATCGTGTCGGTCTGTGGTACCGCTTGCATTTTGTCGGTCTGTGTTACCGCTGGCCATGTGTTGAGCTGTGGTACCGCTGGCATTGTGTCGGGCTTAAGGTACCGCTGACATTGTGTCGGGCTGTGGTACCGCTGGCATTGTGTCGGGCTTCAGGTACCGCTGACATTGTGTCAAGCTGTGGTACCGCTGGCATTGTGTTGGGCTTGAGGTACCGCTGACTTTGTGTCGGGCTGTGGTACCGCTGGTATTGTGTCTTGCTGTGATACCGCTTTCATTGTGTTGGGCTTGAGGTACCGCTGGCATCGTGTCGGCCTGTGGTACCGCTGGCATTTTGTCGGTCTGTGGTACCGCTGGCATTGTGTCGGTCTGTGGTACCGCTGGCATTGTGCCGGGCCGTGGCACTGCTGGCATCGTGTCGGCCTGTGCTACCGCTGGCATTGTGTTGGGCTTGAGGTACCGCTGGCATTGTGTCGGGCTGTGGTACCGGTTGTATTGTGTTGGGCTTGAGGTACCGCTGGCATTGTGTTGGGCTTGAGGTACCGTTGGCATTGTGTCGGGCTGTGATACCGCTGGCATCGTGTCGGTCTGTGGTACCGCTGGCATTGTGCCGGGCCGTTGCACCGGTGGCATCGTGTTTTTTTTTTTTTATATATTTACCTCAAGCCGATGAATTTGTGTAATGTAATCAGAGACCCAGAGGATAGCGCCTCCTCCCCCCTCCCTCCCCTCTTTCCGGCCCGTTCTTCACATTACCGGTCATTGATAGACAGCAGTGTTTAGTTTAATTTGCTTGAGCCCAGAAATTCAGCCGTCAACGTGTGCTCCAGAAAATAGATGATCAGGTGCCGAAATGCTATAGCCATGTGATGCAGCCTAAAAGTCTACAATCATCAAATTAACATGGTGCAGTTCACTTAGAAGTTAGAGATAGGACTTCGGTAACTTTTGTAATTTCTAATGTCCATCTACTATGATAGAACACTAGTTTTGATAGAAGCTTACAGTTTGAAGTAGTAAGAGTATGGTTTTCGTGGGCTGCGTGTGATGGAAAAAGATGGAACGAATTGGAGTGAAATGGAGTGAATGAGGAGAGTGTGTTGTGTTGGGTGTGTGGGTAGAGTGGAGTGAATGAGTAGGGTATGTTGTGTGGGTGAGTGGAGTGAATGGCGAGAGTTGAGCGAATGAGGAGAATGGATTGAGTGAGGAGAGCAGGGGTGAGTGAGGAGAGCAGGGGTGAGTGAGGAGAGCAGGGGTGAGTGAGGAGGCCTGTGAGGAGTGGATTGCATCCGTGTGCAGCTCTTGCTTCTGCCCTCTAGGCATTTCATTGTTTGACAAAAAAAAGTGGTTTACAAAACCAGCTGTAGGGAATGATCTTTGGTCTCGTGTTTGTTTCTAAACGTCTGATTCTTTGCAGTGTAAGATAGCCCCGATTTGGAGCCGTGCTTTAGTTATCTTTAAGATGCGATTTGTGTAAGAGATTATATTGAGCCAGAATGAGATACACTTTATATGCAGATATTTATGTTCATGTTTGAGGTACTCATTTAAGTCATGTGTATTAGTTCAGCGCTGCCGTTCTACTGTCCGTGTAAAAGTGCGTAGAAACAGCCTATTGTTTCAAATAAGAATCTGTCAAGCACATGAGAAAGTAGGTATTTTTGTCTTGTGTGAAATAAGTCGCTTTCAACTCAGTCATTCTCTATATATGTGAGTGAAACTAAGCATCGTGAGTTTATTGCGGAACAGATCCACTGAGTCAAAATGCTTTATTTCTCGCGGGACAAAAAATTATTCAGAATCTTATTTGCTGATACACTCATATTTTAAATAATAGGGTGTTGAGTGTAAATCACTGTGTTGGCGGTCCTGCCACGTAAATTCTGCGAGCCGTCTCTGGCCAGTGAACAGAGTGTAAAGACTTGAAGTGGACTTCTTCCAAGTATTATCTTTTTTTAGAAAAAAAATACTTGCAAAGCGCGCAGATCCTTTAATGTGTTGCCTCGTATGTGCTTAGTGGGATCGGCAGGAAAGCCGCCCACGTCATTGTGACGTCATCACAAATCTTGTTGTTTTTTATACAAGGATATGTGTAATTAATTGAAATGAAGGCGAGGTAGCTCTGGTAGATTTACCAGAGATTTCGCAATATTCTGTGGCTTTGATCTTGATTTCGTTTAAATTTAATGTTATTTTGTGTAATCTCACTGTGTGATCAGTATATTCTTTAATTAGATTACTTAATTCAAATAGAGACTTCCCTGTCCAAGGGTTCTAGCCGCAGCTTCTAAAGAAACAGGAGCTCAAGCGATCGTTAAAAGTATGTACGTATACGCTCTGAAGGTGACATGTATGCCACAAGGCGTGAAATCGTAGGCCATCAAAATTTGGCAGTTGCTTCATCACTGTAAATGCAGACCGAAACGTCGTTATCAGCTTCAGACTTGGTAGGATAATGCTTTGGCTGGGTCTGACAGTCTGTCTTTATACAGCGTGACTTGTGACGTCTTATAGTTAAAAACGTGTTGTCGATACCTGACTTTGTTAACACGGTAACTCGAGAACGACAAGTCGGATTAGTTTGGGATTACGCCTAGGGTGGGTCCGCCAGTTGTTGTTACGTTTGACGCATGTTGGACAACGTATGACGCAATATGACGAGGGGGTTGACGGTTAGCAAAAAAAAATTACCCAGTACCACGGAATTGGTAATGTAGGGACCACCTTCTGACCCGAGCAAAAAAGGACTATGGTAAAACCTGTTTGTGGCGACCACCTTCAAGACCGGATAAATAGATGTACAGTGAAAGGTGCCTGTCGTGACCCAGATAAAAAATTACAGTAAAACCTCTGTGGTGACCACTTTCTAGACTCGGATAAGAAAAGGCGCGCTGAACTTGACGTGTATAAAAGTTAAGGATTGCGATACCCACAATTCAGTATCCTTAGCACAAGTCTTAAAATTCTGAAATAGTACATCATTGTCAAAATAAAACTTTGTAAAGTGGAGGCAGTGCAATGGTTTGGCATGTGCATGAACATTGATGTTGTTGCGATGCGCTGGCCGCTCGAGGCGGCTATGAAGTTTTTGGCGATTTGGAAATTGGCGGAATATTACAGATAAACAAGTTTTGTGTTAAAATCTTGACTGGCGCTAGGTTTATAGCCTTACTGTCTTGACATTTTTGTTGACGATTACAATTATATGCAATAAATCCTAATATCAGTGCGCGTGAGCTGAGGCATTCTCCATGGACAATCTTTTTTGCCTGAAATAATCAGAGCTGTTTGATGTAATCTCTTCAGGAAGACCGTTTTCCGCTCGGTGTCATCATGACGTCACAAACTGAGCGAAGTGAACAAAAGTGTATGGCAAGTGTATTTGTTCCTTTGTAAAGAGTGTATTTTCATTAACCTGCAGTATAACAATACTTATAGGGTAGTTTTGTTTGTGAAGCTTCAGCGCTAGGGACAATATATATATGGCGAGATGCTCGCTGCGTTGGTGTAGACTTGTGTATCACGCGGATATTGCCGCATTGGTGGTCAGTGGACTGTGCCACTTTCCGCGAGAACCTCCTGCGATGAACATCTTGATTTAAAGAATCTCGAATAGTCTTTACACACATGTCTGTTTTTTTATTTTTTTATTTTTTTTTTTTTTGTTTTGTTAGCGGTACATGACTCCACAGTCGCCGTGTATGAAGTAACCTTTGAGTTATTAATGACGCCTGCAATATGTTTTCAACTTAAACTCAGTTTCGTATTAAAGCGCTGGCGTTGAATTTAAAGAAATTATCAATACATTTTTCTGTATTAAAAGAAAAAGTTAAGAAATAAACGTTGAAGAAAAAAAACTTCTAGTTCTGGTCCAATTCGTTTTTTCTTCTTCTTTTATATACCGGTCGACTTCGTCGGACAGGTCAAATGACATCAGTAGAGTGGTTGTCCATTGTCTGTATGTACGTGTGTGTACGTATGTAAACGTTTACATAAATTGCTTCTTCTCCCTCAGTTTGATTGGATTCCTTTCAGATCTTGTGCGAATGTTCTCCAAATGGGGTCTCTTTAAAGTGCTTCGTCTCCCACAATTTTGATCGGATTTTGCATGATTGTGTGAGGCCTCTCTTGAAAAATTACTTTATTAGACCCGCTGACCTCGTTTGGCTGTTCTTATCACATGACTAGAGAGGCATCTGTCGCCTGTATGTGCATGTGTACGTTTGTACGTATGTAAACTTATACTTAAAATGCTTCTCCTCCTTCAGTTTTGATATGATTCCTTTCAAATTTTTGTCCGAATGTTCTCTAGGCAGGTCTCTCGAGAAAAAAAAAATTTGGCGATCTGCCAAAAATTGACCAAATGGGGGCATTTCAAATTTTTTGGTTACCAATTTTTTAAACACTTCTTTCACAATTTTGATCAGACTTTCTTTAAATTGTGTATGAATGTTGTCTATGTAGGCCTCTCTTAAAAACTTACCTATTTTGGCGATCCGCCAAAAATTGGCCAAATGAGGGACATATTTTTGATTTATTGGCGTCCAGTTTTCAAAATGCTTCTCCCACAATTTTGATTGGATTCCTTTACAATTTTGTGCGAATGTTCTCTATGCCTCTCTTGAAAAATTACATTTTTGGCGATCCGCCAAAAACTGTCCAAATGAGGGATATTTTCATCCCATTTTGTGAGCGTGTCCGTCTGTCATTCTACCTGTCTGCTGGAATCACATGGTTTTGTTCGCGTTCTCAAAAACTGTTTAAGTTACGGTTCTGATTTTTCATGCAGTGAATATACAACACCATATTATTTAAAATAGGAATCCTTAAAAAATAAGAAAGCAGGTATTTTTTCGTATGCTATTCCGAAAAAGACTACCGATAAATCGAATGTCACTGAAATCGAAACTTTTTTTCATTTTTTTCACCATTTTAGGTTGCAGGCTATATAAACAACTTTTCTTGTTTTCGAAAAAGAAAAAAAAAATAAATAAAAAATGCAAATTAATTTTTAAAATATAAAATTTCGATAGCTTATTATCCCCCGTTAACGAGGGGATACAGGTCTCGGCTTTTCCGTCTGTCTGTCCGCTTTCGTGGACCCTTGTGTTCGGGCTATGTCACCGAAACCATTTGTTGGATAGCTTTTTCCTTTGGCATACAGTTAGAACGTATTTTTAAGGTGTGCAACGTCGTGTTACTTTTGAAATCGACAAAAAATTGTCAAAAATACGAGTTGTCAAAAATGGCTGTTTTTCAGGAAATTTATTAGCACGTAGACGAGCTCTTCAAAACCCTTCGATCCAGCGTTCTGAAATATTATGCAGTGAAAATATACATATTGTATATGTGCAACGTCGCATTATTATCCCCCGTGTAACGAGGTGTTATAGGTTCAAGATTGTCCGTCTGTATGCCCGCTTTCGTTCGCCCTCGTGTCTGGGCTATATCTCCGAAAGTATCTGTCGTATAGCTTTTTTATAACCCGGCGACGGTAGTCGGAGGATTATATAGTTTTTAGCCCAGCTTACGTTACACCTAAGCTGGGGTATTCCTATCGGTCTGCGGATGGCGTCCGTTAGTTAGTTAGTTAGTTGTTTATTTAGTAAACTTTGTTTCAAAATGCATCTCCTCCTACAATTTTGATCCGATGTCACATATTTTTGGTGTGAGTCATCCCTAAGGGGTCATGCATACGGCTTGTGCTTTTCTAATCGATCGGGTGATTGTTGAATTTTTGGGCAATTTTTGAAGAAAAAATTTTAAAATGTATTTCCTCCTACATTTTTGACTCGATGTCATTTATTTTTGGTATGAGGTACCCCTAAAGTGTTGTGCATACGGCTTGTGCTTTTTGAGTCGATCGGACAATTTTTGTATTTTTGGAGAACTTTTGAAGAAAAAACTTCAAATGCATTTCCCCCTACAGTTTTTAACCGATTTCATTTATTTTGGGTTTGAAGCATCAATAAGGCGTCCTGCATAAGTTGTGAGCATTTTTAGTCGATCGGGGGATTTTGAATTTTTGGGAAATTTGTTGAAAAAAAAAACTTCAAAATGCATTTCCTTTTGCAGTGATTATCCGATTTCATTTATTTTTGGTATGAGGAATCGCTAGATGGGTCGGGCATACGGCTCGTGCTGTTTGGCTTGATTTGGGAATTTCTGATTTTGAGGGAGAATTTTTGAAGAAAATACCTCAAAATGCATCTTCTGCTACAGTTTTGATCCGATATCATTTACCTTGGGTTTGAGGCACGCTCTGCGGATCTTGAATACGGCTTATGCTTTTTGAGTCGATCAGGGGATTTTTTGGGAAATTTTTGAGGAAAAAATTCAAAATGCATTTCCTCCTACAGTTTATATCCGATTTCATTTATTTTTGGTATGGGGCATCGTCAGGTGGGTCGGGCATGCGGCTTGTGCTTTTTGACTCGATTTGGGAATTTCTGATTTTTGTGGGTAATTTTTGAAGAAAATACCTCAAAATGCATCTTCTGCTACAGTTTTGATCCCATATCATTTATTATTGGTGTGAGACATGCTTGGGGGATCTTGAATACGGCTTGTGCTTTTTAAGTCGATCAGGTTATTTTGGGGGAATTTTTGAAGAAAAAAATCAAAATGCATTTCCTTCTACAGTTTTTATTCGATTTCATTTCTTTTTGGAATGAGACGTCACTCGAAGGGTAGGGTATACGGCCCGTGCTTTTTGATTCGATTTGCCAATTTCTGAATTTTGGGGGAAAGTTTTGAAGAAAATACCTCAAAATGCATCTTCTGCTACAGTTTTGATCCGATATCATTTATTTTTGGGTTTGAGGCATGCTCTATTGACTTTGAATACGGCTTGTGCTTTTTGAGTCGATCAGGGGATTTTGAGGGAATTTTTGAAGAAAAAAATTCGAAGTACATTTCCTTCAACAGTTTTTATGCGATTTCATTTATTTTTGGTATGTGCCGTTTCTAGGGGGTCGTGTATACGGCTTGTACCTTTTGAGTGAATTGAATTTTTTCGGAATTTTTGAAAAAAAGACATGCGAAACCGTCTGAAATACAGATCAGATCTCGCATCAACGCACGTTAACCAAGCTTGCGCACTGGTCCAAAATGCGAAATGCGCATCAGCGCAAGTTAAATCGACATGCGCACTGGTCTAAAATAAGAATTGCGTATCGAGGCAAATTAAATAAACCTGCGCACTGGTTCAAAATAAGCAGCCCCATCAACACAAGTGAAATAAACATGCGCACTGGTCCCAAATGCGAACCGCGCATTAACGGAAGCTACATAAACATGCGCATTGGTCTAAAATAAATACCATGCATCAACGCAAGTTAATTAAACATGCTCAATGGTCTCGAATGCGAATCGGGCATCAAGCTAAGTAAACATGCGGACTGGCCCGAAATCCCAACCGCTCATCAACGGAAGTTGAATAAATATGCGCCCTTGTCCGAAATACGTATTATGTGGCTCGCGTGTCCGTGAAGCTATGGGGTTTTGTCCGTGCATTATGGGGTTCGAAAATAAAAGTGCGTCCAAAAATTGCTTATGTGGTTAGGGACCATGTAAGTACAAGGACTATATACATAAATTGGTAATTTGTAACACATGTAAACTAAACAGGATCGTTTTACCTTGAGACATGTAAGACTCATTCGTATGATAATAATCATACCTAATGTCACCTTAAAATGGATTACGGGTTCGAAGACTTCCTTTACTTTCAAAGCCACAATACAGGACATCTATGTCCAGTTTTACGAGTCTCACATGTTTCGACGCCTTCTTAACTGGCCTTAAATAGAAAAAAAGCGAACTACTGGTGTACTGGCGTCCAGGGCGTCATATACTTAATCGAATATACCCCACCGTTACCAATCATCAGTCAATGAGTACACCTAGTTCAATGAACCAAACACAACTAACAAGGAAGGTAGGCAACAATCCTTATAGTACAAACATATCTAACTGTAATTTTATTAATGTTTCATGTGAAGTTATCTTTCAAGCGATAATCAATGAACATTACCAATCCCTGTCTATAAATGAAACAAAAACTCAGTATTCGGCTTGCACCAGAATGCAAAGGTATACTAAACAGCATGCTCAGCGTAAACTCTTAATTAGAAATACTTTAAGGTTCCGCAGTCACAAACCCTAACACAGACACTGCTCCTGAGACTCAACCGTAACTCTAATCCCACATAACCCTAAAACCAGATTCAAAGCCTAAACCTGACAATAACCCCTGTTTAGCTTTTCAATATGATGTAATTTACAGCTATTCTGCATAGCATGATAGCATAGTAACGAAGATGTTACCTAGTAAGTTAGACAAAAATTGCTTTATTGTCCGTCGTAATATGTGGTCAATAATCCGTGACATAATGTGGTTTACTACTTCTAAAACATAAATAATTTTTTCAAATGTTCAGTAACTGTCTTTCATGGTGTGCTATTACCAAAATTGAAACCGGCCATGAAGTACAATTTACAAGACACTACGAGGACTAAATCACGCATTGTTGTATAACCAAAATGTTTAAAATGTCTGTTGCACTATGTGGTCGATAATCTGTGACTCAAGTGGTTTATCACAAATAAATTATCATAAATAAATAAAAATAAATCCAACATTAACAGTGCCTTAAAACGAAAACTTCACGCAAGCCTTAGCTCAAAAACTAACCCCCAAATGTTCAAGTCCAAACACTAGTCACAGTCCTGGCACATACCCTGCTCCTGAAACTTATCCCTAACCATAATCCCACATAACACTAAAACCAGATTCAAAGCCTAAATCTGACAATAACCTAAGTCTATCTTTCTATGATTTAATTTACAGCTATTCTGCATAGCATGATACAAAAGTAATGAAAATATTCCCTAGTCAGCTACACAAAAATGCTTCATTGGCGTGGTATTATGTGGTCAATAATCCATGACATAATGTGGTTTACTACTTTTAAAACATAAGTAATTTTTTTTAAATGTTTTGTAACTGTCTTTCATATTGTGCTTTTAACCAAAATTGAACTGAGTCATGAAGTACAATTGACAAGACACTACAAGGGTTAAATGACGCATTATTGTGTAACCGAAATGTTTAAAATGTCTGTTGCGCTATGTGTTCGATAATCTGTGACTTAAATGGTTTCTCACATGTTAAGTACAAACTAAATCCAACATAAACAATGCCTTAAAACAACAACTTCATGCAATCTTGACCGCAAACCCTGAACCGAAAAACAATCCTCTAATGTTAAAATCCAAACACTAGTCACAACTCTAACACAGACTCTGCTCCTTATACCCAACCGTAATCACAATTCAACATTACCCTAAAACCGGATTCAAAGCCGAAACATGACTATATTCTTAGTCTAGCTTTTTATGTGATTTAATTTACAGCTATTCTAGAAAGAATGATACAAAAGTAATGAACATGTTATCTAGTCAGTTACACAAAGGATTGCTACATTGTCCGCCATATTATATCGTCAAAAATCCATGACATAATATGGTTTACTGCAATATATATAAAAAATGTTTTGCTAACTGACTTTTATATTGTGCTATCACCAGAATTGAGCTGAGCCATGAAGTGCTAGTTACAAGGTGCTACAAGGGTTATATGACGCATTATTGTATAACCAAAGTGTTTAAAATGTCTCTCGTGCCGTGTGGTCGATAATCTTCTCACATATTAAGTAAAAACTAAATCCATCATACACGATGCCTTAAAACAACAACTTCACACAATCTTAACCGCAAACCCTTAACTCAAAAACTAACCCCAAATGCTAAAACCCAAACACCAGTCACAAAAACTAACAACTTACTTTCACATGATATATACGCTGAAAATGGTTAGAAATGTTAACTCTTATGACTTTTCTTATTTTTCTGCAGCAGCTGCAGTAGCTGCTACAGCAGGCTTTTGTTGTTGTTGTGACTGAATTGTTCATAAATGACGGCCAAGAATTTGAGACATTTCCGTTGCAGTTTTACGATTTCGTTTCTTTTTTAAAAGTTTATTCACTTTAGCTTTAATACCATCATTTGAAGGCTGACTTTAAAACTAGACCGAATTTCGCTACTGGTAGCGAAATGACACCCACTTGCAATGGTATAATCTATCTCGTTAAAGACATATTTTCAGTCTTTCCACATAATTGTCAGCTTCCGACTTATTATCATGAACAAGGACATCGAAGTATAATGTAATCTCAAATAATCAAATTCAGTTTTCTAACAGTTTTTGAGATAATGGTCAACTTCCGGTTTTTGACCTTGACCATGACGGAGGAGGTCAAGGTCACCGAGGTACCTCTTATATAACGTCTTTTAGGCCCAAAGGGTCGAAAATCAGCTCAAAATCGCTCTATCTCTAACCGTTTTCGAGATAATGGTCAACTTCCGGTTTTTGACCTTGACCATGACGGAGGAGGTCTAGGTCACCGAGGTACCTCTTATATAACGTCTTTTAGGCCCAAAGGGTCGAAAATAAGCTCAAAATCGCTCTATCTCTAACCGATTTCGAGATAATGATCAACTTCCGTTTTTTGACCTTGACCATGACGGAGGAGGTCAAGGTCACCGAGGTACCTCTTATATAACGTCTTTTAGGCCCAAAGGTTCGAAAATAAGCTCAAAATCGCTCTATCTCTAACCGTTTTCGAGATAATGGTCAACTTCCGGTTTTTGACCTTGACCATGACGGAGGAGGTCAGGGTCACCGAGGTACCTCTTATATAACGTCTTTTAGGCACAAAGGGTCGAAAATAAGCTCAAAATCGCTCTATCTCTAACCGTTTTCGAGATAATGGTCAACTTCTTGTTTTTGACCTTGACCATGACGGAGGAGGTCAAGGTCACTGAGGTACCTCTTATATAACGTCTTTTAGGCACAAAGGGTCGAAAATAAGCTCAAAATCGCTCTATCTCTAACCGTTTTCGAGATAATGGTCAACTTCCGGTTTTTGACCTTGACCATGACGGAGGAGGTCAAGGTCACCGAGGTACCTCTTATATAACGTCTTTTAGGCACAAAGGGTCGAAAATAAGCTCAAAATCGCTCTATCTCTAACCGTTTTCGAGTTAATGGTCAACTTCTTGTTTTTGACCTTGACCATGACGGAGGAGGTCAAGGTCACTGAGGTACCTCTTATATAACGTCTTTTAGGCACAAAGGGTCGAAAATAAGCTCAAAATCGCTGTATCTCTAACCGTTTTCGAGATAATGGTCAACTTCCGGTTTTTGACCTTGACCATGACGGAGGAGGTCAAGGTCACCGAGGTACCTCTCACATAACGTCTTTTAGGCTCAAAGGGTCGAAAAAAGCTCATAATCGCTCTATCTCTAACCGATTTCGAGATAATGGTCAACTTCCGGTTTTTGACCTTGACCATGACGGAGGAGGTCAAGGTCACTGAGGTACCTCTTATGTAACATCTTTTAGGCCCAAAGGGTCGAAAATAAGCTCAAAATCGCTCTATCTCTAACCGTTTTCGAGATAATGGACAATTTGTCTCTAAGGGATTTCAATATACAAAAGTCACATGACCTTGACCTTGACACTGAATGTCGAGATTCCATCAATGATGTTACTGCCTACTGACACTGTAAACGTGTTGAAACAAGGATTTGAGCGCTATTTCCAGCAAGTTTTCGTGATGGAATAGGTTTTTGAAAAAATATTTTGACCTCAATTTGACCTTGAAGGTCAAGGTCAAGGTCAAAAAATTTTGCAGATTTCACGACAACTCATTACCCTCTATGTTTCTTCTAAATGCGGTCTTTTTACTACAAACCGTGTAGGAGGAGTGTTCTGGAAACCAATTTGAGGTAAAAAAACTTTGACCTCAATTTGACCTTGACCTTGAAGGTCAAGGTAAAAAAAAATTGCGGATTTCACAACATCTCATCACCCTCTATCTCTGTGCCAAATTTCATCGTCCTACGTCAAATAGCGTAGGAGGAGTTTTCTGGAAACCTCCGTGACGGAAAAAAACAAAACAAAAAAAAAAAAAAAAAAAGGAAGGAATAAACGCCGGAATTCTTTGCAAAGTATACCCATTTGCAAACTATGTTTGCAAGTGGGAATAATGTTTGTTCTATATTCTGATTCAGGAATAAGGACCATTTTTAATGCATGCTTCATTTTTAATAACAATTAAGCTAATAAATGAAGCACAATTCTTGCAGTTGTTCCAAAAATTCACCTTTCTGATTAATCAGCTTCTTTTTGCGCTTGAGGGAAATTGTCTTATCAGCCAGTTATCGAATTGTGTGTTGTTCAATTTTTGTTTAATTTTTTATGCATATGTGGCTTCAGTGACAAGTGTCCATGCAATATATTCAAGCATATTTCAAACAAACTGACCAATTCATCTTGCTTGCTTCAATAAGGATTTACGTCGATTAGTCCTGCTACGTGCTAATAAATGAAGAAAGGTTGATTAGCTTGAATTCGTTTAGACATCTTGACATTCAATACCAAACTTTTGTAATTCTTCTTCATGGGCTATTTTATTCTCATAAACATAATGCCACTTTGTAGAATGCCTGTGCGAATACGTAACTTGTCTTCTGTATTTGTTTCAAATCAATGAACAAATAGCCATGAGGTTTTCTAGTATTATGATGTACTTCAATGAGAAAGTGAGACTTCCCTGGATACATTTGTCGAGCCAGTGTACTTATCTATTGACTATCTCTTGGATTTTAAAGAGAATAATGTAATACGTATTTAAAATATTGTTATGCATGTCCTTTCCTTGGTGAAACAGATTGTGTAGGATGAAAATAATGCTTAGATTTTTATGACTGCTTCCGGCACTAAACAATCTGGTCATGCGTTCATCACTGTGACATTTGGTCATGGGATCATCAGTAATGAGTGAGTAATTCTGTGTTGATTTAAAACGCTTTTCAATAAGCTCTTGAATACTTTGATGAAATGTCATTCCTTTCGTGTCTTTGTGCAAGGGATAATTCGCAGCATAGAGTCATAGATATTTTTAGGAAATGGTTGAATGACTTTCTCACAAACTGCTTTCTCATATTGATATAAAGCTTCACTTGAGTTGAATCTATGTCGATATTTTTTAGTTTTGTTGGAAACATGTTTGAAAGAACATACTTATAACCACCAAATAATAAAACATTCTCCATGTTGTCTGGTCGCATTTCTTGTAGCAAGTCAGAGCAATTTTCAGCTTCGAAAATTTGCTGTTGTGCATGTCCAAGACTTATTCTTCTGCCTCTACCGACTTGCGCTGTATCAGACTTGTTTTGTTTCTCTGCTGACATGTTTCACTTTTTCCTGTAATATAATTACAGTGTAACTTAAATTTTTCAAAACATGTTCATATATGCTTTTTAAAAATTTCTGTCACCTCTTCTATTATTTTCTTCCTTTGTTGACTTTGATTTACTCACGTAAGATTAAATTGGCTAGAAAGATTTTTTGGATGACGAAGTTTGTAAACAATGTTAAAAGCTTTTATATCTTATCTTCAAAACAAAACTGTTAACTTAATGTATTTTTAGCTTCTTCTTCTTTACATAAACTTCTTATAGAAGTTATTATGTGATCGTACATCCAATATCCTACACCGAGTGTGATAAATCTGTACCCTTCAGTAAGCTTGTAATACTGTTGAAACTATATACAGTGTTCACCATCAGGTTCAATAACTTTTGTACTAAGATCTTCTGAAAGTTAGAGCTGAAATTCTGCTGAACACTATGGTGAAAATGGTTGGTATCGGTCCAGTCGTTTTGAAGTTATACGCTGTTGAAGTTACCACGTCTGTCTTATATACTAATAAAAATGCTCAGAATGCTCTGAAAAATATGCCTAAATCAGAAATTCGATTAATTGAACATATGTGTTCAGATGAATGAGTGGTCTATAAATCAGAAAAAAGTTCTGAAGGTGACATAGGTACCAGAATAAACATACACGTTATTCTCATGCCAATTGAACAAATGTTAACTTCAGTTGTCAAGAATTGAACTATGGGTGCAGTGCTACGGTCTCATTCTACTTATACAGCTTACAGCGATGGATGCGACAACAAACGCGTTTCTTAACGCTTACTTTTGCAAGAAAGATCAGCTTCTAAAATACCTCAGTCCTTTTTTCAAGACCACAAACTGGTATGAAATAAATGCAAAATATTCACTGCTGAAGTATGGATTATAAAAAATGTATTGTCAAGAAGCACAAAATAGATCTTTTTTAACAGCTAAGATCCAGAAAGCTCGGCGTATTCGATGTTCAACGCAATGCCATGAGTCATTCCCACTTGCAAACATAGTTTGCAAATGGGTATGCTTTGCTAAGAATTCCGGCGTTTATTCCTTCTTTTTTTTTTTTTTTTTTTTTTTTTTTTTCGTCACGGAGGTTTCCAGAAAACTCCTCCTAGGCTATTTGACGTAGGACGATGAAATTTGGCGCACAGATAGAGGGTGATGAGGTGTCGTGAAATCCGCAAAATTTTTTGGCCTTGACCTTCAAGGTCAAGGTCAAATTGAGGTCAAAATATTTTTTCAAAAACCTCTTCCATTACGAAACATTGCAGGAAATAGGGCTCAAATCCTTGTTTCAACACCTATGTGGTGTCAGTAGGCAGTAACATCATGGATGGAATCTCGATATTCAGTGTCAAGGTCAAGGTCACCGGAAGTTGATCATTATCTCGAAAACGGTTAGAGATAGAGCGATTTTGAGCTTATTTTCGACCCTTTGGGCCTAAAAGACGTTATATAAGAGGTACCTCGGTGACCTTGACCTCCTCCGTCATGGTCAAGGTCAAAAACCGGAAGTTGACCATTATCTCGAAAACGGTTAGAGATAGAGCGATTTTGAGCTTATTTTCGACCCTTTGGGCCTAAAAGACGTTATATAAGAGGTACCTCGGTGACCTTGACCTCCTCCGTCATGGTCAAGGTCAAAAAACGGAAGTTGATCATTATCTCGAAAACGGTTAGAGATAGAGCGATTTTGAGCTTATTTTCGACCCTTTGGGCCTAAAAGACGTTATATAAGAGGTACCTCGGTGACCTAGACCTCCTCCGTCATGGTCAAGGTCAAAAACCGGAAGTTGACCATTATCTCGAAAACGGTTAGAGATAGAGCGATTTTGAGCTTATTTTTGGAATCTTTGGGTCTAAAGGACGTTATGTAAGAGGTACCTCGGTGACCTTGACCTCCTCCGTCATGGTCAAGGTCAAAAACCGGAAGTTGACCATTATCTCGAAAACGGTTAGAGATAGAGCGATTTTGAGCTTATTTTCGACCCTTTGGGCCTAAAAGACGTTATATAAGAGGTACCTCGGTGACCTTGACCTCCTCCGTCATGGTCAAGGTCAAAAACCGGAAGTTGACCATTATCTCGAAAACGGTTAGAGATAGAACTATTTTAAGCTTATTTTCGAACCTTTGGGCCTAAAAGAGGTTATATAAGAGGTACCTCGGTGACCCTGACCTCCTCTGTCATGGTCAAGGTCAAAAACCGGAAGTTGACCATTATCTCGAAAACGGTTAGAGATAGAGCGATTTTGAGCTTATTTTCGACCCTTTGGGCCTAAAAGACGTTATATAAGAGGTACCTCGGTGACCCTGACCTCCTCTGTCATGGTCAAGGTCAAAAACCGGAAGTTGACCATTATCTCGAAAACGGTTAGAGATAGAGCGATTTTGAGCTTATTTTCGACCCTTTGGGCCTAAAAGACGTTATATAAGAGGTACCTCGGTGACCTAGACCTCCTCCGTCATGGTCAAGGTCAAAAACCGGAAGTTGACCATTATCTCGAAAACGGTTAGAGATAGAGCGATTTTGAGCTTATTTTCGAATCTTTGGGTCTAAAGGACGTTATGTAAGAGGTACCTCGGTGACCTAGACCTCCTCCGTCATGGTCAAGGTCAAAAACCGGACGTTGATCATTATCTCGAAAACGGTTAGAGATAGAGTGATTTTGAGCTTATTTTCGACCCTTTGGGCCTAAAAGACGTTATATAAGAGGTACCTCGGTGACCTTGACCTCCTCCGTCATGGTCAAGGTCAAAAAACGGAAGTTGATCATTATCTCGAAAACGGTTAGAGATAGAGCGATTTTGAGCTTATTTTCGAACCTTTGGGCTTAAAGACGTTATATAAGAGGTACCTCGGTGACCTAGACCTCCTCCGTCATGGTCAAGGTCAAAAACCGGAAGTTGACCATTATCTCGAAAACGGTTAGAGATAGAGCGATTTTGAGCTTATTTTCGAATCTTTGGGTCTAAAGGACGTTATGTAAGAGGTACCTCGGTGACCTTGACCTCCTCCGTCATGGTCAAGGTCAAAAACCGGAAGTTGACCATTATCTCGAAAACGGTTAGAGATAGAGCGATTTTAAGCTTATTTTCGACCCTTTGGGCCTAAAAAAGGTTATATAAGAGGTACCTCGGTGACCCTGACCTCCTCTGTCATGGTCAAGGTCAAAAACCGGAAGTTGACCATTATCTCGAAAACGGTTAGAGATAGAGCGATTTTGAGCTGATTTTCGACCCTTTGGGCCTAAAAGACGTTATATAAGAGGTACCTCGGTGACCTTGACCTCCTCCGTCATGGTCAAGGTCAAAAAAACGGAAGTTGATCATTATCTCGAAAACGGTTAGAGATAGAGCGATTTTGAGCTTATTTTCGACCCTTCGCGCCTAAAAGACGTTATATAAGAGGTACCTCGGTGACCTTGACCTTCTCCGTCATGGTCAATGTCAAAAACCGGCAGTTGACTATTATCTCGAAAGCGGTTAGAGGTAGAGGGATTTTGAGCTTATTTTCGACCCTTTGGGTCTAAAAGATTTCATATAAGAGGCCCTTGGGTGACCTTGACCTCCTCCGTCATGGTCAAGGTGAAAATTCGGAAGTTGTCCATTATCTCAAAAACGGTGAGAAAACTGAATTTGATTATTTGAGATTACATTATATTTACTTCTGTGTCCTTGTTCATGATAATAATTCGGAAGCTGACAATTATGTGGAAAGACTGAAAAATGTGTCTTTGACCATATAGATTGTACCATTGCAAGTGGGTGTCATTTCGCTACGTGTAGCGAAATTCGGTCTAGTTATAATCCATTTTTTAAACAGCAAAGCTCAATGCTGACTTGCATGTCAATGTGCTTGACCTTTAACGCAGGACCACAAGTAAATTAAAATGCGAATAATTTTCAGTATTCACAATTTTTTTTCGAATGGGGGGGGGGGGGGGCAAAAATAAAAAAATTAAAAATGCTCAGAATGGTCTGAAACGAAAAAAATATGCAAAAATTAGAAATTCCCACCTAGAAGGGGTCCAAAGGTCAAAAGATTAAAAATACTGGCAATGGTCTAAAACGAAAAAGAACAGACAAATCAAAATTCCCGCCTTGGGTGGGGGGTCCAAAGATCAAAAAATAAAAAAAAATGTACAGAACGGTCTGAAACAAAAAATAGACCAAAATCAAAATTCCCGCCTTGAGTGGGGAGTCCAAAGGTCAAAAAATGAAAAAAAAAATGCTCGGAATGGTCTGAAATTAGAAATTCCTACCCTGGGGGTGGTCAGTCGGTCCACCAGAGGGAAGTGAATCAAAATGCGAATAATTTCTAGTGTTCACAATTTTTAACGAATGCTAAAAAAATTGACCAAAATTAATTTTTCCGCCTTGGGTGGGTGGTCCAAAGGTCAAAAATGAAAAATAATCAGAATGGTCTGAAATTAGAAATTCCCACCATGGGGATGGTCAGTCGGTCCACCAGAGGGGGCAGGTCGGTCGGTCCACCGGGGGGTGGTTGGGGTCGAACGTCCAGAAATGTCGTTACCCATCAACTCGGAATAAAATTTCGGTGTTGAGCAAACGACCATTTTTTCGTTAAGGTGACCGGAGCCCAGCACAGATTCTACCCTCACAGACTGCACAGTTTCCATATATATACGTGTACACGCATAAAATCGTTGCTGTTCTTTTATACACCCAATGTTTTATGTTTTTATTAAATTACACTTAAGTGTTTTAACAATTTAAGCCATAGTGACGTCGTCCATCTTTGCATGAGAATTCTCAGCCACGAAACCCCTTCTGATGACGTCAATTTCAATTTGCACAAACAACATCCCACGGACTCTCGAGATTCTCTCTGTTCGTTCGAGTGTGTATCCGCTTTGCATGTTCATAAGACTTTAGCGCCAAAAATGAAAACATGCGTACTATTTACAATTTTGTATAGACTGGGACAGTTATTTCTTTATTTCTGGACATTAACATGTATGGCTATGCAACCGACCCTTTTCATTCGAGGTTTGTGTATCAAACAGGTCAAACAACATAGCTTTTTTACTCTGTTTGTGATTAAAAGAGAGAAATTCAAGCAGAGATGGATATTTGGCTGAGAAACCACGAGTAACTATGTCACGAGTTTGTTTCTCGCCAGAAAACCGTCTGGGCGAGAAGTTTGTCAGTTTCAAACCACAGTTCCACTGAAATACTAAATGTGTATATTAAAGACTGCAATGGTACCCATCTGTGACCAACTCATGTCAAGAACCCGTGCATTTTGATTATTTGATGAAAAGTGTCAAAATGAGAAACCCCTTCTGATGACGTAAAAAGACAAAGCTATACAGACTTTTAGTTTTAAATTCAGAATAAAGAAACCTGTGATAATTGGCCAAATCCTAGAGAAAACAAGTTCGAGATCCCGAGTTTGGTGCCACCAGGATAAAATGCACATATTAATTGGAATTGGACTATGTTGAAATTTCTGGATTTGCACCATATCTGATAAAAATTTGGGATAACTTTAGGATCACGTCCTAAAAATCTGGGTTCCGAGGAATAGATCAAATTTTCAACAGAACCCGATCCTTTACTTTTCCTGTGGAGACACCGTTTAACAAAAGTGGCCAAGGATCTTTTCCATAATGCTAAAACAGAATGTTAGAGCAGTACTCAAGATGATTTTAATGATTCGTTTTTATAGGATATAGGATTTTGAAAAATTCAGTGCAAGGAAATAAGTCATAGTAGCGACGTCATACTTATTTACCCAATATGGTCTGAAAGAATCTCCTTTTTTATTGAAAACACGGAGTACACACTGAAAATTTACACCCACCCCTTTTTTGGACACGCCGGGTAACACATGATACCTAGTAGCCCCATCGACTAGAAAAACTACCCCGTTCACGGAACTGGTATTGAAAGTAGCAGTTCAGAGCACATAGTTTCGCTCAATCCTTGGGCGCTCTCGCCCCCTCATTAAACACACTTTACGGCGAAAAATTGAAATTTCCCTGATGATCGAAATTTTTCAAAATAGCAAAGGCTTCGGCGCTGGCCGAATAACTTTTTAGGAAAAGATATATATAAAGATGGCCGGTAGAGTCAATTTTCATTTTAAAATTTTATTAGAACCAACATAATTTTAATTCTGTGTCTTATACGGCATAAACGCGTCTCTTGTATAACCATTTATGTCTTTGAGTTGTTTATTCCCACTTGCGAACTTTGTTTGCAAATGGGTATAAGTTTGTAGTTTTTCTGGCCCTTTAAGGCCTTTTTTTATTTTTTCTTCTCTTTCTCCGTTTGATGGTTTCTAGAAAACTTCTCCTTAATTTTTTTGGACTTAAGAGGTCAAGGTCAAGGCCACAATGAGGTCAAAGTTATTTTTCCATAAAATGGTTTCTAGAAAGCTCCTCCTAGCGTCAGAGTCAGCAGAGCTTTATATGTGGTACACTTATAGACAATCACGAGGTCGCGGTAAAACAGCAAATATTTTTCACCTTGATCTCAAAGGTCAAGGTCAAATTGATTCCATTCTAAATCTTGACCTTGAGGGTCAAGGTCAAAGGTCACGTGAACTCATGGACCGTTAAACATAGACCGTCTTATCTCGAAAACGGTTAGAGATTTTGATTTTGAGCTCATTTTCGGCCCTTGGGGCTTAAATAACGTTTCATAAGAGGGACCTAGGTGACCTTGACCTTCTGGATCACGGTTTAGGTCAAAAACCGGAAGTTGACTATTATCTCGAAAACGGTTAGAGATAGGGGGATTTTGAGCTCATTTTCGACCTTCTGGGGTCTGCATCGTTACATGAGCAGTACCATGGTGACCTTGACCTTCTGAGTCAAGATCAAAAGCAGGAAATTGACTATTATCTCGAAAACGGTTAGATAGAGCAAATTTTTTAGCTCATTTTCAACGCTTTGGGTCTATGCATCGTTGCATAAGCGGTACTATGGTGACCTTGACCTTCTGAGTCACGGTCAAGGTCAAAAACCGGAAGTTGACTATTATCTCGAAAACGGTTAGAAATAGAGCGATTTTGAGCGCAATTGGCTGCATCCGATAGGGACTCTAAGAAACATTGTAAGAGCACGCCGAATTAATAGTAATCTTGGGTTAAAATAAATACGATTGTAATGTATGTTTGGAACTTGATGTAAAGTTGCTTCAACTGGAAAGTCGCTATATAAAAACCCACCATTATTATTTTGTCCGCTTAGAATAATAAGTAATATTAATAATAATACCCCGGTAATAACTGTATATCTCTTAACCAGGCGCGGTTACCCTGGTACTTTCACTCATAACAGCTGACAAGCAAACATAGAGAACACTTAAAATACTCGTGGAACGAAAAGAACACAAATGGATAGGGTCCACTGTTACCCAAATATCCCATATTCTCCACTTTTTGTGGACACGCGTGGTAAGATATATGCCACCAAGTGCGCCACCCCGCCTCCTCCCACTCTTGTGCATGAAGCTTGTCTTGTCAATATGTGTGTGTGTGTTTTTTTTTCACTCGTATTATTTCTAATAAATATTTTGATTTATTTTAAAGTTTCTCAATACATTGAAAACTTAGGATTATCGTAAAACGCTACCTTTTGGCGTAAAGTGGATCCTTTGCCATTCATGAGGCAAAATAGCAGACCTTGACACTTTCATGTGCGATATCACAGTAACTGAGCTTCCCGTAAAGATTTTGCTTTGCAGTTGCACAGTATATATACACACCTACATTTCTTGGTTATATTCTATTTTTAAGCCAGGGGTTTCTTGATAAAGTTGTGGGCAGAACTTGAAAAACATGCAAAAAGTTATCCTTTCATGATCCATCTCTTGTTTGGAAAGGTAACACAAGTTTGTTTCATAGTGGAATTCAGTATTTATGGCCTCATACTGTAACTTTAAAAAAACGGAAAAATTTGATACATGTAATGGAAAACATTATCGAATATTTTTCCTGCCCAAATCCCCTCACCCACCGCTTTCTGCTGCGAGAGCTGGACATCAAAACTAGGAAATGGTGTAATTACTAACACCAACTGTTTGAGACTAGTTTTTGCAAATGGATTATGGAAAAATAGATGATGATGATGACGATGATGATGATGATGATGATTATCATGATGATAATGATGATGATGCTGATTATCATGATGATAATGATGATGATTATCATGATGATAATGATGATGATGATTCTCATGATGATAATGATGATAATGATGATGATCATGATCATTATCATGATGATCATTATCATGATGATGATAATGATCACGATGATCATGATGATGATGATCATGATGATCATGATAATCATGATCATGGCCATGATAATGCTGATCATGATCATGATGACATAAACATGCACTTGAAATTAGAAGCTAAACACTTTTCTAAGAGAAGCCATACTCTATCTGTGTCAATCAATTGAAACTATCGCATAAATGACGTAACAGACCTTTGAAAGATAAGATTTCGTAAGTGCAAAGCAAGGCTTTTTTTTCTGCACTTACAATGCATCAGAGAGATTTTAAACTTACACACTTGGACATATTTTGACTGAATGTGAAGCATCCAGTTTGCGAAATGTGCAAGTGTTGAGTTTCAGGCTGGAAGTAAAGCAGAAAATCCAACGCAACCATGATGATTTGGTGCAGATTACGAAACAGAGCATGCGTTACGATATCACTTGTAAGACAGATATGTATTTTCGTTGGAAATGTTTCTGGAAAAATGTGAAGTGTTACTAAAGGCTATATAAACGGTCAAGGCTTAAAAAATAGACGTGGAAATAATAATAAAATTCCTGCAACTTGAAACGATTCCGGTATTCCTGTATCCTCAACCCGCCAAAACTGTCAGAAATGGCAAGAAATTCCGGATATCAACGCGGACACGAAATCAAATTGAAATCCAGAAAGCAGCCACCGAATTTACGGCATATAGCGACAGAGAGACAGAAACTGAAGAAAAAGAGACACAACAATAAAACGAGGTCAACCAAGAAGGTCCGTACACGCGACAAACAACCGACAGCTGCATACGAGAAAGCGCTTATTTTTAGCACCGTGCAGTTATTCGCCGGGTTATCCGCAATGACTATAGCCATCGTCGCTGTGCTTTTGGGAATAGGAGGTTATTATTATGGGGCTGGTTTCTGGGCTGGATCTCTGTTCATGATTTCTGGCACAATCGGCATAATTTCTGTGAGAGTTAGAACAATGTACACGTCAGTGCCAGCAGTGGTGCTATCGTCGCTGAGTGCAATGCTGGCTGCGGTTATAGGGACGCTAGCCGCTCTGGGCATAGTCTCTGACCATGTGGTATTTTCAGACATGAATGAGGAGGTGCGTCGGGCTATGCTGGTGCACGTGCTGGTGCTGGCTGTCGGCGTGGTGCAGGTCGTAGCCGCGCTCATATGTGCCGTCATCGCCTGCCGGGCAAGCTTTAGGAACTGCTACAAAGAGGATATCACAGCCGAGAAAGACAGGGAAGAGGATGCCGAGAAAGAAACATCCTCCAGGTTATTACTCGACCCCCAGAGTTCAAGTCGATCTCGCTCGCTGCAACAACCAAAGATTCATGTATGCAGTACCGCCCCGACAGCCCCGGCTAAAAACGCGTCGAGCGTAAAGACGCATGACAGCAGTATGCTCGTGGTTAGCGAACATGCACAGACTACCAGGGAGCTCGATTTTTTCAACTTGGACATCTCGGTCATTCATCCAACCCCTCCAGCAAACCCCACATCTGGTGCCAAGACTGGTCTGAGGACAGTGGCTTCCTCGCCTGCCGTCGTCACACCGTGCACGAGTACACTGATGAGGCTGCCCACGGGGGCTTCCCGATACGATGCACTAGCCGCGAAGTCGCTTAATTTCCCCCGAGTTACGTCTCAATCACAACAGCAAAACAGAGGCAATGATTATAGCAAGCCAGAAAAGAAAACAAATCGAAAACAGCTACCATCTCTCCACGGTTCTTCACGTCCCACTCCGTGCGCCGTGGGTTACAGTAGTCATGACGACACTCTGGAAGCAATCGACATCCCCACGCAGTCACAGCTTTCTTCCCGGCGCAGTTCGGCTCATAACACTTCGTATGTAACGAGCATGAAGTATGACATCACATGCAGCTCGTAAAACCCCGCATACGAGCGGGCGGACTGTTCTGAAGACCTGTTGCACTGGTAGCACGAGCCTGAAGGCAAGTGCGAGGAGTGCGCAGGGCTAAGTGAGGGCTTTCGGGTAAGTCCAAACGCGAGACTGGTTTATTTTTATTTTATTACTTTTTGGGACAGAGATATTTTCTTCATACACAGATGTGCACATATTTTGTGCACTCTCAGCTATGTTTTCTGTCGCATAGTTACGCTGTTATGACGACACTAACTACACACTTTCAGCAGTGCGTAGTGTGACGTTTTCGATACTGGATGAGCGGTGAGTGCTGCTCCGGCTGTGCGTGCCTACCGTGCTTATCTACCAGTCAAAATACTACTTTTTCCTTTGGGCGCGTACTGGCAAACGTGGAATAAAAACTGGTTCCTCGCACGATCACATATTTAGCAGGCGCATCCAAAGCGGTGTGCCACACCGAACGAACACTATGGCTATGATTCTAAGAAAATATTTAATTCTTTCGCGAACCACTTTTTATGTCATCCAAGTCAACAGTATTTTCTGCACGCGGTTTTTATTATTCTGAAAATAAATTACAGAATTTGTATTGACATGCCTTAATTTTCGCGCCCGTTATTAATTTTTTTTTTTCGTGTTCCAAAATGAAGAAATCTTTTCGAAAAGATGTGATATCCAACAATCAAACTCGTGATAAAGCGCATATTCACAGACATTCTTTAAGCCAGATTTTGTGTATAATTATATTGCGCGAAAAAAACCCACATTTTTTGCACCCTCTACGATGCTTTCTGTAGGGCAATTATTACTTTTTTATGTAAAGTACACAGTTTCAGTATTGCGCAGTATTTCGATACTGGTAGAGCGTTGATTACGGCTGTGCGTACCTACCCAGTGTATTGCTGTTTGTCTGTACGCTCACCGGCAGTCATGAAATAAAAAGAAAGACGAAACTACACTTCGCAATACCGGAATTAAATTTTGGGATGCAAAACAAATGGTAGTAAATAATATTCTATAAAAATACCATAGTATTGCTTTGTGAGATTTTATCATCAATCATGTTTAGAAGTAGATGATAAAGGAGAGAACTGGACGCTGACCTCGTGGGACTTTATTTATGTTTGCATATGTACACGTTTCAGACGATTCTAAGCAACTTTGGTTTTTTTACCACCCCCTTCCCTCGTGGATTTTTTTATTTTGGCATATTTACAAGTTTTAGACGTGGGAAAAATTTAAATTTTGCATATTTATCCGTTACAGACGATTCAGAGCAACTTTGGTTTTTTAAACCTCCCCCCCCCCCCCCCCGCGTGTGAAAATTTTTTATATTTGCGTATTTGTTCGTTTCAGACGATTCCATACAACTTTGGGCTTTTTACCCTTCGGAGGAGAAAAGAAGAAAAATCCACAAGTTTCAAGAAATCCAAAACCATTTTTTAAATCCAAAAGTTTCCTTTACTATCTCAAAAAAATTTCAACAATATTCAAACATCCTCAATCATACAAATACGACAGCTTTTTGCATTCATTTCATGTGTTGGGGCATGGTGTACACAGCATGTGCGGGCACTGTGGGCTCATGCACCTGCCTTCTTTCAACCAACACCCACATTATCCGCATGTGGAGTTGTAGGCATTGGCATAGTATATGGTCCAAAACGGATATTGGTCGTCTTCTTACCTTGAAAGTTGACCATGCCGCAGACATACATTGAAGCGTGTAGCCATTGTGAAACGTTGTATGTAGTCTTAGAGAAAACACTCTCTATGTATACGGAATAATTCACTAACAGGATGCATGAGTGTAGGTATTTGCTATTGTGTAATTTGAAATTTTTCCATATTTATCCGTTTCAGATAATTCTGAACAACTTCTAGATGGGACTTCTGAACAAATCCAAAAGTTTTTTTGCTATGTTGCAAAAAAAACTTTTGGATATATCCATAGCCATTTTTGCTTTAAACAGCTCATACTCTTCAAAGATAAAGTCTAAAAAGAGAAAGAGTTCATATTTAGCGGAGAAGTTGTCGCACAGAAATTTACCACTGCAGCTAAAAAGAGAAATGACTCTAGGCATGTGTGAATGTGTGCCGACAGCTGATTGATGTGCAAGCATATGATGTTTAGTTATATCAATCATTTCCGATTCCATGACAAAATAACTAGGTCTGAATCACGCTCACACGAGTGCACTCGTAATATGTAATATGTATGCCTATAATTTAGTAACATTGGCAATATGTTATGGGTTTTCCACCGACTGACTCTTCCCCCATCCCCCCATCGTTGGAAAGTAATAAACGAGAGAACTGAGTGTTAGTTGCGTATATCTCCCGGTCCCAGCGTTGTGCGTCGTTGACTTCACGAAGAGGAATGGCAACGAACGGACACAAGACCGTAACGATGTTAGCGGGTCCTCGTGTAAGGTGTTGTGTGCCTTTCGACGGAGCAAGATTGCAATGTCTTATAATTCCTGAAATTCCGTTTTTTTTATATCCAAGTAAAACTGCAGTGGAAGTAAACTAATCTCTCTCTTGAATATCTGTTTTTATTTTCCTTATTTTACACTTTATCCGTAACAACAACTCTCCGTGCACCAGAATCACAATAGCAACTCCCTGTGCACCACTAGGTCTCACACCTGAAGTGTGGCCTCTATGCTTTCATGAAATCGACTGCTGACGGTGCAGCAAGCGCGTTCCTTATATACTTGCTGGCAGAACAGCCGCCGCTAATTAAAAATGTAACCAATCAAAGAGCTTCGCACCTAAACCAAGAACCAATGAGAAAATAGCTGCCCAAAAACATATGTTATAAGTGACATAGGGACCAAAAAGTGATGTTTTTGAAACAATCACAACCTCGTTTATAAAGTGGCACTATTGGTTCTAATCTACGAAGTTTCTAAATATATGAAAATTACATGAAAAGTCTGTGCTAGGTAGCACAATAATTTTACTCGTCTCAAAATCCAACAAAATAAGAATCTTCAAGCACAAAAATATTGCCATATACACAATTTTGGCGCGTTCTGCACAATTCCATATGAAACTTGAAATTTTGATATTGACTTGTGAAGATATCCGACATATTTAATATATAAGTAAATTTTTAAATGGCCCAAAATCTATCAAAAGGACTTCAAACTTGAAACTAGTTCCAACGTGTTCACTACACCAAGATCCCCATAAATCCTAAAGCGATCGCCGCGGTTCTGTGACGCTTTATACCCAATGCGGCACATCAACTGTTGCCCTACAAATTCACTCGACTATTCATCATTTACCAACACCTGAAGGGAAACGATCGCACCAACGGGCGCTTTTCTGCATTCCCACAAGGCAGACGCATCCCACACCACAAAAAACAGAGTGGGGCACAAACTGAATCACAAGCAGGCTCAGAACACTCAAAAACCACACATTCACACACGACGCGACACACATGCATGCCCAGAAAATTACTTTTGCATACCCTAACACTGAGCCGAGCATAAAGTATAGGACGAGAGAACTGGGCCAAGCACAAAGTATAGGACGAGAGAACTGGGTCACCTGACCCCACCCCCCCCTCTGATTCATGTGCAGGCATATGTTTGGTCATATCAATCATTTCCCATCCCATGATAGAATAACTAGACCTGAATCAAATTGTGATTTTTTGCATATTTATCCGTTTCAGACAATTTTGAACAACTTTAGTTTTTGTAAAAAAAATAAATAAATAAAAATAAAAAAAACATAAAAAGGATTGGAGATGGAAGAGACTGTTCCACTGAAGCTTGACTCGGTTTAGCTCTCTTCGCAAGCGGCTGTTCCACTGGAGCTTGACTAGGTGGATGATCAGTTTCAGTATGTGACCGCTTGGACATGTTCATATTATACTGATCAACCATATTTTGCGCTTCCTCCATAGCCATTTTTGCATTAAGCAGTTCATATTCCCAAAGGATAAGGTCTAAAAAGATCTTATCCCGGGGAAAGAGTCCATGCTTAGCACAGAAATCATCGCTCAGAAATTTACTGGCCGCTAGTGAACAAAAGAGAAAAAAAGTTTAAGAGCATCATTGAAAGGAGAACCCAGTGCTAAATTGAAAGCACATTCATATTATAAAGAAGAGACAGAGAAGTCTGATGCAGAACCACATCATACACCACAACGTATGCCACGAGATATGTCCATTATGACAACAACAGTTAAAATTATACCAACATATCACGAACATTGTAATGTGAAGACAAATCAGTCATATATGTATATATGTATATACGTAGAAGCTATATTTTTCATCATTTGCAATTAAGACACCGAAGTGATAAAATGACTATCCCAAACTTAAATGAATTTGGGAGACATTTATATGAAAAACTGATTGCCTTTCACAAAGAAAGAGAACTTATTTCTTGTCTCGTTTGCTTCCAAGTCTTCAACAATGCTGAACAATATGCAGATCCTCCATGTGATGACACTCACGCAAGACCAATGCAGAACATACGTGTAAAAAGATTAGCTAATGGGTCAGATCGACTGCCTACAAAGAAACAAAAGAAGAAGGATGTAACGCAAGTGGGTAAAGGTAGAAGAATAAGACTCGATGGATATGCACGTCAAGTGTTTGAAATTTAAATGAATCCGACTTGCTACTGGAAATGCGATAGCAGGAAAATCGCATCACACGACATTTGAAAGATAGATTAGACAATGGAATAAAATGGTACCTTGTCGTTTTAGTTCGATTTAAAAAAATAACAAAATATGGACAGGGAGTATTGGAAGAACGTGTGGATAACACTCATCTGAGCACTCAAACTTTTAAAGCATTCAGTGAAGGAGATATTGATAATGATTTGCCTAATGCATTCAAGGATTTGTTCAACAAGATTGATGGACATCAACGTCAAGGATCTGGATGGGTGTTGGATAAGATTATTCATACTGAAATCCATACAGCTACCTTAGAACCCTTGCAGGAATCCAGCTCATTGAGTTGCCAAAGAAGATAATAAGTGTTTCCTGTATATTAGCTCATCTGCATCCGATGCATGACCATGTAAGTTCAGTATACAAGTATCAACCGTTTGAACATGAGCTGAATGTGGAAGATATAACATTTTCAATACCAGTCCATCAAATACCTGAATTTGAGAAGATGAACAACCTTGCCATCAATGTTTCTGGTTAGGAAAATCAAGCTGTAATACCCATACATATCAGTCGACATGAGTGAGACACTGAAATCAACTTACTGCTTATCAGTGACAATGAGAAGAGATATTATTGTCTGATTAAGAAATTTAGTCGACTTATGACGTATCGTTCAAACCATATTGGTAAATAGTTTTACTACTTCAATTGTTTGCATGAATTTATGCGACAAGACCTTTTGGATGAACATTGTGAAGTTTGTGGGAAGCATGGAGTACATCGATGATACAATTATTCGATTCAAGGGCATTGCAAAACAACAAAAGGCACCGTTTGTCATTTATGCTGACTTTGAATGCTATACAGAGAAACAGGAGGGTATCGTTAACAACATCACAAGGCTAATAAGTTTGCCTATGTTGACGTCAGCGAATATGAGAAGCGTAATACTGTGCTTTACCGTGGAGACAATACTGTTCAACAATTTCTAGAGTATATATTAGAAGGACTTAATTGCATTGTGAATTGGTTGAGCAATTCAAAACCCATTGAAATTACTTTTGAGGATATTTTAGACTTTGCTCAAGCTATTCAATGTTACATTTGCCATGATTTGATGGGAGTGGATCGTGCGCGAGATCATAATCAAATCAGTGGAAAATACCGTGGAGCAGCTCATAGTGAATGCCATCATGGACAAATATCTAACTTTTGATCAATTGGGTAAATTGACATTGTAATATACTGCAGCTGTTGCCACCCAATCACATGATGAAAGAGCTGTAATGAAGAAGACCTGGATTTCATCTAAAATCTCAGAAGATTTTAAAGTGAAAGTCATTGAGCGTGACGGTGAACGCTGTATACAGTTTCAACAGTATGACGAACTCGACGAAGGCTATAAATCCATCGCCTTTAGTGCAGAAGAATGGGACTGCGTTTATCTTAGTTTGCAAGAACGTGAGTCTGAACTTTAAGCAAGATGGACATGAACAATTGATACGTGGTTCAAAGAGGATTGACTTTACGCCTGATATGTGGATTCGTGTAGTTAGTATGGTGGCCAGTATGACTACCAGTATGACGATGCCAATAATATTGAAACGGTATTATCACATCATGAAGATGTGAAAGTGATTGGATTGGATCAATGTTATGTTAGTTTTCATAGCATTCACAAATAGGAAAATGATATATAAGATACTTAGATAAATTTAAGTTGTTATGAGTGGGTTAATATGATGCAAGCATTTGCATATTAAAGTAGTTTTAGATGATATTGTAGTTTACATCACGTAAAAATGAACCAATTGTAAATATCTTGATTTGTGAAATTGTTGTTGAATCAATTGTGTGTGTTTGTGAGTTATTATGCTAAAAAACACACACAAATTATTTTTTTCACTTTTTATTTTTTTTCAAACAATTCATAACTATAATACATATCAATATACGATATATGCTATATAGCTTACGGGTGAGTTGGAGCCTCGCCAGGGACCCTCCATTTAAATGAAAGGAAATATAACGATCTTGCCCAAACAAATCCAAAGGCACCCGTAAACATAAACTCCCGGCTTAGACGCGTATGCAAATAAAGATTATGTAAACCATTGTTTCCTACATTATCTACTTCACCACCGTTAACATTTGGATCAAAGCCTGATATGAACTTTTCATGAATGGGTGATTTCAACGCATGAGAATTCATCGATTCAGCATTCTCCTTATAGATGAGATGATGTAGCGTTCAGAATTAAGTCTTTCTTCCGAATCATGGTGAGAAATGATGATGGTATAACCATGGGAATTGTAGTTTTGTGAAATCAATCGTCATTGATCAATTCAGTATTTAACCATAAACCATAAAACAAATCACTAATGGATGTTATGTTATCATCTACACCACACTATTTTCCATCACGCTTTACAACGCTACCTATAATATAAAGTCTGTTATTCTGTAAATTTAAATATTCTTCTGTACTAGTAGGAATATAAAATTCTTTTGGAGCATTATCTCTAATATACTCAACAACAAAAGAAACGCCGAATAATTTTCGTGTGGTTTTTTTGCGTTTTGGCGATTTCTGGGAAACTTGTGTGCGAACTTTTTTCTGTAATATTTTTCTTTCTTTATCCTTTATGTGGTCTGTTGGTGGCGGCTTAATTACCCTAACACCTTGGTCAATTCAATGAAGTGGTCGTTTTGACACCTTTTTCCATATTAGGCAACATGTGTTACAATGACCCGTACAAACTGAAATGCATAGTAAAGACAAGCTTTAAAAGGGATAAAAAACGTTAAAATATTGAAACAAACTCAACGGAAAAACCATGCCACGGCTCTCACAAATTGATAGGGAACGCGCCGTGGGTATGCTGGACAGCGGAAGGAGCCGCGCTGACGTCGCGCACCACTTTGGTGTTAATGAAAGTACAGTTCGACGCCTACGAAGTCGTCTTAGGGACACTGGATCTACTCGCGACAGACCTCGGTCAGGTAGACCACGTGTTACTACTCCCCAGGAGGACCGCTATATTCGGGTCTCACACCTACGCCAGAGATTTATTCCAGCGACAAACACCGCCGGAGCACTCCCAGGACGTCAGGGCAATCACATCAGTGCCCAAACAGTGAGGAGACGGCTTCATGAACACGGTATTCGAAGCCGGCGCGCGTATCGCGGAATGCCCTTAACCGGTGCTAGGCGCCAAGCGAGGCGTCAATGGGCCATGAATCATGTGCGCCTCTACGTTACCACAGCTACGCCAAGCCCTCATCGAGGAGTGGCATCGCATACCCAGAGTCGTAATCCAGCGCTTGGTGACCTCTATGAGGCTCCGGTGTACGGCGGTGATTAACGCGAACGGAGGCCACACTCGTTATTAGGCACTTTAACTCGTCATTTTGTGAGGCACTTTTGTTGTGTTAAATGAACCGTGACTATCTTCTGTAAAGTGACTAAAACTGTCTAGAAGTATGCTATAACAACTGCCTTTTTGATATATGTAACATAGATTCCAGTTGCAAATTTAGGAAGAGAGATGTGGAATTTCTAAGAATCGGCGTTTCTTTTGTTGTTGGGTATAGCAATGAGTGGTTGCTAGTCTACACCATAACTTTTTCTACAGCTGTTTTTGTTGGTGGTATGTAAAGCCATTCAAAGGGAGAAAGACTGCATTCACAAGAATGATTGACAGTGTGTTTGTTTCTTATTTTACCAATATTTCTTTTGATGTTGCTGCTTCCACTTTCTTTCCCCTTCTGACAACTTTCTTTGGTTTGCTTCGTTTATCAATAGCACCAACAACTTCTTGAGCTACATGACCAGTCACGTCTTAAGTCACATTCTTTGCACCCTTCTTAAGATTTGGTGCAACAATTTGAGCTCCTGCTTTAATGAGTGTAATAGCTTTACGAGCCAATGCTCCAAGAACGAACCAATACCATCGCCATATTGCATCTGCACGCCATTAAATCCTGTCAAATCTCCACCCACTTGATAAAAGAATGATTGCGGTTGTTAATGGATCGTGTTTATATGTTTTCATAATCCTTTTGTCGAAAATGAAGTTTACAGATCACTTTTCCAGTTTGAAATGAAGCGTTTTGACCTGTGTCACCCTTAATACTGATTTTTATCGTGTCATATTTTGATGTGTTGGCAGGTACATAATGAGGTTCTCTGTAAGTTTTCATAATAGCATCACCATCCAGGACCTTGACTCGGAACAGTACACTGCAGTACACATAAATATAAAATCTGTGTTTCACATCTGATTTATATTCAGCAGGACCAGGTTGTTTATACCACTGATTTGGTATAAATCCTAAAATCTAAGCTAATACAGTAGAAAAGACAATTTCATAATCATTTCTCAAAGTAAGAAACATTCTTCGTCTAATTTTATCATACTTCAACCGAATAGAGCTTGTATTAATCGATATTTCTAATTCTCCATATATTGCAGTACATATTTCAGACATGACTCAATAGTACCGTATGGAATGACAACTTCATAAAGCATATCATCTAATGATGACCGATAATGAATGTCATATTCCATTCCTAACCTCAGTGTCGTCCATGTGTGTGTGGATATTGAATTTCAACTAAGACTATTTCATACTTTCCTTTCAGATATAATACACGAGGAAAACAAATTTGATAATAAGAGGCTTTATCAGTAGTATTATAGTTCATGCTAGCATTAATAGGCAAAACAATGTAAAAACCTGTTGACTACATGATAACTAAATCATATATGCGCCTTGGCGGACTGGATGCGCATATACATTACTTCGTGCATGGCGCGCGCCGTTAACACTGCGTGCATTGTGTATACTGCGTGCATGGTCAACATTGTTGCTGTGTATTACTTCTCCTTAACAACAAGCACTTCACACCTTATTTTTATAGGAATATGAGTTGTAGTTTCATTTCTTGACAACAACATAACTTTTTAAACTATGTTAAAAATTTGCCAATCCTTCTGTACACTGTCTTTGTTGACGCTGTTTCATTTCTTCTGTAATATCTTCAGGAGCTGTCTCTTTGCCAAAAACAGTTTCTGGAATATTAGCAACTATAATTTCCCGCATAAGCTGCTTCCAAATTCGTGGTGATACTTGTCGTTCTTTCCTTCTTATGGCAACCAATGCTTCTTTCAGTAAATCAACAATGTTGGAATCTTTAATCCCCTTTCCAGTTTTCAAGACAAGTTCATTCTTATCTGTCCATCTTCTGTTCTGCCAGAAGTTGTGTTACTTTCACATGATATATAGTTGAAAATGGTTTAGAAATGTTAACTGTAGTGATTTTTTTTTTGCTTTTCGACAAATGCAGCAGACTTTTGTTGTGACTGAATTGTTCATAAATGACGGCCAAGAAGCTGAGACATTTCTGTAGCAGTTTGATGATTTCTTTTTTAAAGTTTATTCACTTTAGCTGTAATATCATAATCTGAAGTTTGACTTGACAATAATTGATTCAGGAATAATGACCATTTTCATTGCATGCTTCATTTTAAATAACATTTAAGCTAATAATGGAAGCACAATTCCTGCAATGTTAAAAAACACCTTTCTGATTAATCAGCCTCTTTTTACGCTTGAGGAAAATTTTCTTATCAGCTTATTAGTTGCAGAATGGTTTTGTTGCTCACACTTTTTTTGCTCACAATTTTTTATATATATATGACTTCAGTGCTAAGTGCTCATGCTATATATTCAAGCATATTTCAAAGGCACTGGCCAATTCACCTTTTGTGGTTTGCTTCAATAAGGATTTACGTCGTTTCGCACTGCTACGTGCTTGACACGTGCTTGACACGTTTAGACATCTTGACATTCAATATCAAACTGTTGTAATTCTTCTTCATGCACTATTTATTTCACATGAACGTAATATGTATCATTTGGTAGAATTCCTGTGCGAATACATAACTTCTGTCTTTGGATTCAAATAAATAAATAACCATAAGGTTTGTTTGTAGCATCTTGATATGCCTCAGTTAAAACTGAGATTTCATTGGATACATTTATCAAGCCAATGTACTGATCTGTTGACTCTCTTGTATTTTTACAGATTTCCTTTCCTTGGTGAACTAGAGTGTACACGATGTAAATAATGCTTAGATTTTTATGGCTGCTTCCAACACTAAAAAATCTAGTCATGCGTTCATCGCTGCGAATTTAGTCATGAGATCATCAGCAATGAGTAAGTTTTTCTGTTTCGTATTGAAACGCTTTTCAATATCCTCAGCAATGCCTTAATAAAATGTCACTCCTTTTATGTCTTTGTACAAGGCTAATCGACAGCAGAGAGCCAGAAAATATTTTTAGGAAATGGTTGAATGACTTTTTGTTCAATGAGCACTTTTACAAGAGACGTTTTTCCACTACCTGTTGGTAAAGAAACCAGACATATGAACGTATGGCTTCTTAGCCTTTGAATATTAGATTTTTTTACTTCAACTCGTCCATTATTGAAGGTGGCGAGCTCTGATATATTCGTTGACAGTGAAACATCATTGTCATAATGTAAAATAATTCTAGCAGTCACAACTAACATGAGACACAAATCGTATTGGCGTTGATAAATCCTGAATCAATGTCACAGGTTTTCCGTGGCAAATTCAGTTCTTCACGGTCACTCAAAAATGGACGAAACGATTTCTTCAAATTGTTCTTCCAACAGCTGCTTCCCAGTGTTTATGCATATTCTTCACTCCCAGTAACCAGTCGGATTCAAAATAAAGAGGCTTTGAAAACACAAAGTCAATATAATTCACTTTGAAGACTTTAACCAATGTCTCTATGCGCCTGCCAAGAAAGAGTTGAGATGTTGACATGTTTCTCGTTTCTTCTTCCTGTAATATAATGACGGTATCATTTGAATTTTTCAAGGCATGTTCATATGTGGCTTCTTTTAAAATGTCTACCACATCTTCTTTTGTTTTTGTCCTTTTTTGACTTTGAAATAACTCACATTCGCTAGAAAGAAAAAACACTGTCGCTATGTCTTCACCAATTAAATTACTAATTTTTTAAACATTGTTAAAAAATTTATATCATACCTTCGAAACAAAACTGTTAACTTGATGTATTCTCAGTTTCTTCTTCTTTACAAAAAATTAATATAGAACTGATCATGTTATAGTTCATCTAATGTCACAAACCGAGCGTGATGAAGTTGTAGCCTTCCGTAAGCTTATCTTATTGCTGAAACTGTATACAACGTTCACCATCAGGTTCATCAACTTTGATACTGAGATCTTCTGACACTTGTTGTAAATGAAATACTAGTATTAATGAAATAATCCTTCACGACAGCTTGATCTTTAGGAGATAGAATAATGTCAATTCTCTTGCTCATGAATTGATTATTTATTTCAAAACAAAGTTTTGACTTCTCGCCAAATATTATAAAGACAGCTTCAACGTTCTTCACAGATGAAATCGTAAAGTTCAGTTCACCTTCCATTAAAAACAAAATCCTGCTGAACACAATGGTGAAAAATGGATGAAATCGATCCAGTAGTTTAGAAGGTATGGCCTGTTGAAGTTATCATGTATGTTTTATATGCAATATATTCAGGGGGTAGGGGCCTAGACATGAAAAATGTTCAGAATGGTCTGAAACGTAAAACTATGCAACAATAAAATTTTTTCGCCCCTGCGGATGGGATCTTGAAATAAAAAATTATTATACTGGTCTGAAACGTAAAACTACACAACAATCTGATTTTTAAAAAGAAATGAAAAATTATCAGAATGGTTTGAAGCGTAAAACTATGCCAAAATCTTATTTTTGCCTTAGGGGGTAGGGGGGTTCGGTCGGACACATGAGAGGAAAGGGGGCAGGCCAGAAGTCTCGTTCCTCATCTACTGTGTTTCTTTGCACCCTTCACTTCTGTTTCTTTCTTTCCCATTTTTTTTGCTTCAAACTGAGACATGCAGGATTATTTTTCTAATTTACCAAGAACTGAATAAATGAGACTGCCAAAGCTGGATAAATGTATACATTGTGCATTGAAAAACGTAAGTGTTTGTATAGACTGGTTCTCAAGAATAGATGGTGCAGCTTCTGCAACTATACACAGTGAAAATAAATACATTGCAATGGATATATTATATATGTCTTCCTAACTCTTCAGGTCATTTTCCCGACTTTCCTGACTTCTGATTTTGTTTTTCCTGACTCCTCTGATATTACCTATGTATTTTAGTTTTCGTCCTCTTGGGTATTTCGGCTGAACAATATCAATAAACACAATAAATATGCATGCATTCTACAGATGTCCACTAAATTGAGAATAGACACTGTTAACAAGGCTCTATGTTTAATGTGTTTATTTCAGCTTTTAATATGTATGTGTAATGAAAAGTCTAACCATACAAATTCACTAAATGCATGATTCACGTAAAATACGAACGAATTTAGAAGGTAGTTTATTTCAACCTGTTTAAACGTAAAACTGGACCAGCTGTATTTTTTCTGCTTGTCTTTCCGCAGTGACAGAGTGAAGCCTTTACATGAACAACTATATACCAATTGCCGCTCACACAAGCATGCAGAAACGTTTATGCGGGCATTAACGTTTTTTGAGCACGGTAAATAGATTAACTGGAAAATCGAGGTGAGATTTCTTGACATTTGTTGCTCATGTGCAGATGATGTTTTTGGTTTATTTTGTGTCTCTTTCAATTACAAAACCATTTACCTACATCAGGTTTTCTGAAAATGACAATAAATTCGAGTGGCCGCCGATGAATGTCTTCCTCATAAGAAGATACACCAGATCGAGAATATCTTAACCCTTCTCGCAATTACTTCCTGGACTCATTCTGATCACTCCACTTTTTAAAGTCAGTCCTTAGTGTTTGCGACTGATCGGGAAAAATTGCGCCAGTAAAATGTTAACCATAAAGAACATTAAAAACTGACCTTACACTAATCCGTTTCAGTGCCTTGATATGGCAGAAGGAAGCTCTGAATTTATTCAAATTTGCTGTCTGCTAATCTTTGGGGTATCACAAAAATAAAAGCCTTAAGAGGGGCGCCAAACTGAACAGTCGGTTATTTACGAGCTAGCCATTTAAAGCGAAATCTTTAAACATTACAGTTTGAAAATATAGTTAGCATTACAGCATTTTTTTGGCGCAACGTCCATCAAGAAAGTAATTTTGTGAGTACGGATATTATTTAGCTTAAGCAGTACTGTCCATGGAAATTTGGCGAGCTGAGCAGCAACAAGTACAGAACAAACATCAGTAAATCAAATATCAGAACAAATATCAGTATCATTTTTGGCCATGCTTGACTAATTTTGGCCAGATTTCAAACAGAATACAATCGGACCAGAAATGTGGGAGGAGTTGGCATTTTGAAACAGCACACATACATACAAGATGGACGACGCATAAACCCATAAGTGGTGGGAATGGCCCGCCCATGAAAGTATTAGAAATACAAAGCCCTCAGCCAGAGGTGCATATTAAAAATAAAACGCAGCATATTAACATTACTGAATAACAACAAATATCATGAAAATAATTCAAATATACATTGTTTCATCTGTGCAAAGTAACAAAATTTAACAATAAACTTTATAACAAAGAAGCGCAAAGTACCCCATACTGGAATCAATATCCAAGATTTGAAAATGATTTAATTCTAATGATTTTTCGTCAAAAGTGATTACACCTAGAGCAGATATAACTGCAATATATAGTCCTTCATTGTGTGAAGTTTACAAACTGAAGGGAGAAAATTTAATGCCATAGAGACAAAGTAACAAACATGGGAGTCAATATATACGATTTTCAGGTATTTTCAAAGTACTCTCATTTCGATAATTTTTGTTGATCCTGATGAAACCTGGACCAAGCATAAATTCGGTGACTGTGTGAAGCTACTTAATGAAGGGAGAAAACTTAATAGCAAAGACTTGCGAACAAGGAACAGTAGTTAAAATGAAATGTCGAGAGGAATAGCCTTCGACAATTTTGGCTGAGGTCTAAGACAACATTGCGAGTTTTAAGTCGAACCATAACGGCTATGGTTAGAAAAATTACATGATTCAAAAAGACTACATAAAGTAATGAGTTGACCTTAATTATATTTGGCTCTCGCTGTGTCTGTGTAAATCCCATTTGGAAATTAGCCGTCTGGTGAACTAAGGCATCAGTTTAATGATAAATAGACAACTGCGTGTTGATGTACAAAAAGGTTTATTTTCATTACTGGAATCAATTATGCATAGTTTTTTTATAGACGCAATAAGTCTAAGACGATAATTATGGAATGCCGTTTTAAGATTTAATGCTTATTTTTGATATAATTAAAGATATCAATAAATCAATGTAGATCTCATTAATTTATATTTTGCTATCAATAATTGAATTTTAGATGGCAAAAATATATTTTTGAGATAAAAAAAATCGATTTTACAAACTTAAAAAATCTTAAGGAAGACACATATTTATATAAAATTTAACTAAGGGTCAAATAAACTTTGGAGATGTAAACTTGAATTATTTAGATCACTAATAGTAACACAGTTTTTCAGGTCAAGAGGTGCTTCTTTTTTGTACAGTAAAAAATTAAAAGACATATTATGTACAAAAGGACCAATCATTTTATTTACAGATCTGTTCTTCTGAATTTTATATATAAAAATAGAATGAAATTTTTATATCAAAAATATTTTTTTTAAGATCAACAAATCACTTGTAGATTTCAAAATATAAATTAAAAAGGCCTCATTCTGAAATAATGATATCTAAAATAAATTCTTCACATCAATAAAAAGAAAATAAATTATTGAGCTCATAATTGATACTTTGCTCTCAAATATTTCGTTTTTGCTATCAAGAATTAATTCTAAAAAATCTTTAACAAAAGATTTTAGATATCATCAAATCATTTTTGATATCAATAAATATTCTTGATATCTCTAAATATTTATTTATATCAAGAATTGTTTTTTTTTTGAGATCAATAACACATTTAGAGATATCAAAAATATACAATTACAGATAGCAAAAATGAATTCTTGATATCAAAATATGGATTTTTTGAGATGAAAAATGAATTCTTGATAAAAAATCCATTTTTGAAATCAAAAATTAATTTTTGATATCAATAATTCCCAAATAAATGTGAAAATGGCATTCTATAGATTAATGCTTGTTTTGACAGAAATTAAAATTAAAAAAAAATCGAAATAACTTTTCCTGACTTTCTGGCCATTTTCTAACTTTTCCTGACTCGAAATTGTTTTCCTGACCTTTAAGGTTTTTCCTGACCTGTGGCTACCCTGTGTCCTCTGATATGTTTAAATTTTAATAAAAAAATGTTTTTTTCCTGATATCTATTTACCCCCACCCCTCACTACACCAGAATTTCATGACGTTTCCACAAAGATCCTAGGAGAGGATAAAGTTATATTTAAACAAAATCTGTTTTAGTCCAATATTACCGTACGAAAGTGACGGGATATTGGCAACAGCATGTGACTGGCAGATGTGAGCGGATCTGAAGCAAAGATTACAATTCCCAGCGGAAATAGTCCATACGTCATTGAGACCAGATATTGTCATATAGTCAGTCGCCAGGAAGCAGTTCATCATGATCGAGCTAACAATACCATGGGAAGAGAGGTTGGATGCAGCTCATTACAGGAAAAGAACCAAATATGAAGAATTAAAGACTGAATGCGAGAGGAAAGGTTGGAAAGCTTGGTGAACACCTATAGAGACGGGATGCAGAGGTTTTGTTGTAAAGTCGATGTGGACTATGAGAAAGATGCTCAGCATAGGTGGTAACAACCGCAAAAGACTGATCAAAATCTGTGAAGACCCTTGTGAGAGAACATCAAACTGGATATGGCTAAGAAGACAGGAAGCGCACTGGTCACCATCATGATTGTGCCACCGCGTTCCTGAATGTGGGACGTCATGACTCCTGCAGGTCCGCCATTGGGAAGGTCTAGTGTTTAAAGGGCTCTACCAACTCTAAAAGGTCCACTACTGATGATGACGGAACGCGGGATGCAGACACCGAACAATATCTGCAAGTAAAAGAAACACCGCCAGTTTTGTTAAAATCTTTAAAAAAGAATAGCAAATAAAAGCAAGACATCTTTAACCAATATTTCAAGACAGTAAAAATATTTCTCTGGCGTCAGTTAAGATTTTACAAAAAAGTGTGTTTTCACCCTATTCTTCCGCTAACTTCTGGTGAATCCAAAAAATTATAGCCAGGTGAGGTACCAATGCTCGCTACCTTTAAAATTTCAACAGAGTCAGGCCATGTACCTGGCATTATTTAAGATATCATTAAGAAAATGATTTTTTCGCCAATATTTCCTAAAATTGGCAAACCACAAACAAAAAATGCTAACTTAATAAGTGCTGGTGTCTGCTTCCGTTAGTTAAAAACTTGCCATGATAGGATAATATTCCTAGCGTCAGCGTTAGAAGAAACCTACTTTTCGCCAATACTTCCGTCAGTTTTTGGCAAATTAAAAAAAGCAATAACCAGGTAAGTACACATCACCGCTACTTTCGCCAGTATTTCAAGGCAGTAAGACTATTCATATGAAAAAAATTTTTTCGCCAATATTTCCGCCAATGTTTGGGGAATCATCAACAAAAAATAATAGCAAGGTAGAGAGCAGCATTTGCTACCGTTCATCAAAATTTTAAGTAAGCAAGACTTTTTTATCTGTGTCAGTTCTGATATCACTAAAAAATTTTGTCGTAAATATTTTGATTAACTTTTCACAAAAATGTAACACGAACTAATGTGCGCACGATGTGCGCACGAGAGAAAGGCCATATACTTGGCGCTAGTTGACATTTCAATAACAAATTAATTGTCTGCGAACCATCAAAACATATTACAGTTGGTAGGTACTGATGTCCGCTTCGGCCATTCAAAATTTTAAGACAGCAAGATTATTTCCCTAGAGCTAATTAAGATTTTAATGAGAAAATGGTTTTTACCGGATCTATGGGATCTCCCGGTCGATGATTTGCCGGTGGTCTTTTGCCGATAGAGGTGAGTTGCCGGTCGGTGAATTGTCAGTAAGTAGTATATAAATACGGGTTTGAGCACACGTGTGCTCAAACCTGTATTTACAGGTGTTTTGAAACCCGTACGGGTTTGAGCACAGGTGTGCTGAAACCCGTACGGGTTTGAGCACATCTCTTTTGAAACCCGCGCGTGTATGAGCACAGTTTCCGGAAGTGAATGTAAATTATTTCGTCAAAGCAGTGAGAGACGAAATGACGCATGATTTGGTCATGTACTTTCGTAATCCCATCTTGGCACGTGTACTTTTAACTTTGATCTCATTTCGTCAAGGACACTTTCGTCATTTCATCCAGACTCGTGTACATTTGACCTTGACCTGATTTTGTCAAGGACACTATAACCTTGACCTCATTCAAGAACAGTGCATGTCAAGGACACTATAACCTTGGCCTCATTCAAGCACACTGTTTTCATCCCCCTATTTACGGGTCTCCACCTGAAATAAATAAAAATAATAAACAACTAAAAAAAATAAATAAACAAATAAAAATAAAATAAAAATAAATTAATAAACAAGTAAAACATTAAACAAATAAAAGATAAAATAAACAAACAAAAAACAATAAAATATGAAAAATAAATTAACAAATAAGCAAATTAATAAAAAAATAAATAACCAAGTAAAAAAATAACTAAATAAAAGATAAAGTAAATAAACGAATGAAAAAAAAAATAAAAAATAAAAATAAATAAAGAAATAAATAAACAAATAAAAATAAATAAACAAGTAAATAATTTACATTCACTTCCGGAAAGTGTGCTCATACCCCCATTTTGAGGTGTTTGAACGCACCTGTGCTCAAACCTGCGCGGGTATGGGCACAGTTTCCTAGAAATGGTAAAAAACCGCGCGCTATGTGAATGAAGAGTGAAGGATCTGAACCCACCCACCTGGTATGTGTTTTCAAACCCCCAGAGGTATGAAAACTGTTTCCGGAAGTGGTATAAAAACACTTTCGTCAAACCCTCATGGGGTTTGACGAAACAGTTCCGTCAGACCCCCAACGACGAAACAGTTTCGTCAAACCCCAGTGAAGGTCAAGTACACTGTAGAGTAACCTTGACCTTATTTCGCTAAGGACACTTTCGTCAAAGTACACGCGTACCTTTGACCTTGACCTAATATCGTCAAGGACACTGTAACCTTGACCTAATTTCGTCAAGGACACTTTCGTCAAAAACGTATGTACTTTCATCATCCCATCTGAGCACGTTCCAACGTGCATGATTTCGTCATACCATCAAGGCACGTTCGTCAAATCACACATGTACTTACGTCATCCCCTTCGGACGTCATTGACCTCATTTATGACGTCACGGATGATGTCATCTGCTAATATTTTAATCGAACATAACTTTATAACTACTCAGCCGATTTCAGCCATCTTTTCACCATAGTATTCAGGAAGACTTGAAGTGTTTATAGATGACGTCACTAGTGATGCCACAGATGACAACATTTACTCAAAATTTCAAACGCATATATTTCAAAAACTACTCAGTAAATTTCAACCTTCTTTTACCATACTATTTACGAAGCCTTTAAATTTGTATTGGTGACGTCACTTATGACGTCATTAATGACGTCATTTGCTCAAAATTTTGAACACACATATCTCTAAAACTACTCGGTCAATTTCAACAATCTTTTCATCATAGTATACAGTAAGACTTAAATTATTTATAGATGACGGATGACGCCATATGCTAAAAATTTCTTTTTGTTAAAGTGCACATGTAATTTTGACCGTGAGCTAATTTTGTCAATTGTACTATAACCTTGACCTCATTTTTCAAGGACACTCGCTAAATTAAAGGTGTACTTTTGACCATGACCTAATATTGTAAGGACACTATAACCTTGACCTCATTCGTCGAGGACACTTCCAGCAAAGTTCACATGTACTTTTAACCTTGACCTAATTTCTTCAAAGTCACTTTCATCTCCAAGTGTATATAAGAGCATGTAACGGGCAAACAATAATTATGTATGCAGATATTAAAGTTCGTTATACTCTAGAGAGACAATGCTGTTTATCATTTCGTGTATATTGGTGTATGTATAACACTGTTACAGACAACGAAAGCAAATTTTAACTGAACTGGATGAAGTGTTACTTTTTCTAGTTGACGTGTATGAAGACTTAGAATGGATGACTTTTTAGCTGAAATTAATCGGTTGATTGCTATTGGTGCAACAGCAGAGGTGGATTTTATCGGTATTGAGAATGTTCTCAACAAGTTAAGGGAAATTTCCTTATCCAACAATGAACAGGAAACTAATGTGATGGAGCGTACAGCACAGGAGGAGGAGGAGGATGAGTATGTTTGGTCTCCCTTACCCATCACTGAACAGGAACTTAATGTTATGGATCGTGCAGTAGTGCAGGAGGAGTATGCATTACTACCTATCAATGAACAGGAAACTAATGTGATGGAGCGTGCAGCACAGGAGGAGGAGGAGCATGAGTATGTTTAGTCTCCCTTACCCATTACTGAACAGGAACTTGATGTAATGGTGCATACATCACTGGAGGAGGACGAGTATGTTTGTTCTCGATTACCCATTACTGAACAGGAACTTAATGTTATGGATAGTGTGGTAGTGCAGGATTAGTGTGCGTCCTTACCTATTAATGAAGAGGAACTTGATGTAATGGAGCATGTACCAATTACTGATAATAAGTTCAAAGAGCGTGCTGTACATACTAATACTTCGTCAATTGAAGACATAGACCCATATGCTAAAAGACGCATATATCAAGCACCAGGAGGTAAATTGCGTGCACATTTATTACATTACAAAGAAAATGCAGACGACGAGATGACGGAAGAAAATACAGACAATGATATAACACAAGAAAATACTGACAATGACATGACGCAAGACCATAAGACAAGGCAGAGAAGTACCATGAAACACTATTGCTGCATATGCAGTCGACACTTTAGCTCTCGTCAGAAGCTACAACAACATCATCAAGCTAATCACCAACGCCTTACTCTAATCTGCACAAATTGTGGTAAAATGTTTAACAGTAGCAAGCTTCTCGGACAGCGTCGATTAGTATGTAGTATGAGGAACAAACAGCAACACGTCTCACAAGTGGGTCGCGGGTATCGAAAAAGTATGCAAAACCATGCGAGAGAAAAGGTGTTTCAGCCTAAACATGATCATGATATTTTAATGACTTTGAAGGAATTGGAACCTGACATTGAACATTATTTAAAGGAAGATATAACAGGAGGAATAAAATGGTATGTCACTCTACACGCAGTATTTAGCAAAATGGTGAAAAACGAAGAAAGGAATATGTTAGCAAAAACCTATAAAATTTATCAAGGGAGTAAAACATATACTGCACTACAACCTGAGGAAATTCAAAATGCATTATCTGAAGTATTTCAAACACTACATACAAAGTTTTAAGAATTTGAGCGTGAGGGTTCAGGTTGGCATTTAGATAAAGTGAACAACATTGAAGTGCATACCGCTACATATGATCCACTGGTAAGGTCTTCTTATTTACCATTACCTCAACCATTGGTGAGAACACGAGCCATTGTGAACATTAAAAACAAGGACCAAAAGTGTTTTTTATGGTCAGTCTTGGCACATCTTCATGTGAAAGATAAAAATGCGAACAGGGTGCATAATTATATGAACTATGAAAAAGAGCTCAACGTGAGCAATATATCCTTTCCAACACCTATACGTGAAGTACCAACCTTTAAGAAGAACAACAGCTTATTTATAAATGTGTTTGGGTATGACAAAAACAATGTAGTACCAATTTATTTGAGTAAATATAATTACGAGACACAAATTAATTTATTACTTATCAGCAAGGGAGAACGCATCCACTATTGTTTGATTCGGGATTTTAATATGCTTATGCATGCACGTACGAAATATAAAGGACGTATGTATTACTGTTTCAACTGCCTCCATGTATTTACTCGAGAAGATTTGCTGGATAAGCATAAGGTAGTCTGCATGAAAAATCAAACACAACGATTGACTTTTCCTGAGAAAGAAGAAGATTTAGTCATTCAATTCAAAGGTATTGCTAAGCAGCAAAAGATACCATTTATCATATACGCCGATTTTGAATGCTTTACCGAAAGAGAAGAGGATGGTGTTAAGTATCAACATCATAAAGCAAACAGTTTTGCTTACGTTTTTGTTAGTACTGATGCTAAATATTCAAGACGACCACTACTGTATCGAGGAGACAATGTTGCTAATGTATTCTTACAGAAATTGATGGAGGAAAAAGATCGGATCACAGATATTTTGATGAATGCGAAGCCTTTGGAAATGACACCAGAAAACATCCATGATTTTGAAACTGCAACCACTTGTTTTATTTGTCATACTACCTTAAGATCTGACCGAGTGCGAGCTCATGACCATGTTACCGGACTCTACCGCGGTGCTGCTCACAGTAACTGTAATTTACAATACCGTTTAATGAAAAAGAGTCAGGGTCAGGAGGATTCATTTATCATACCAGTTGTATTTCACAACTTACGTGGGTATGACAGCCATTTCATTATGGAGAAGATTGGACAGTTTAAGGAAAGTAAACTACGTGTTATTCCAAACACCACTGAAAAGTACATATCCTTTTCATTAGATAATTTACGGTTCATTGACTTTTTTCAATTTATGGGAGCCTCTCTGCAAAAGCTGGTGAACAACTTAGCAAACGAAGGTAAAACAAAATTTCAGATTATGACATCAACCATTGAAAACAGTCACCAACAAGATTTGTTGTTGAGAAAAGGAGTATACCCATATGATTTTGTGGATGGACCCAATAAATTTTATGTATCCAGCCTTTCTCCACAGGATGTATTTTACAGTACATTGAGTGAAGAAGGTATCAGTGAGGACGACTATAAACATGCACAGAATGTATGGGAGACATTTAATTGTCATACATTAGGAGACTACCATGATTTGTACTTAAAAACAGACGTCATGTTATTAGCTGATGTGTTTGAAAATTTTCGACAACTGTGTTTAACCACTTACGAATTGGATCCAGCACATTATTATACAGCTCCAGGCCTGTCATGGGACGCTATGCTCCGACATACAGATGTTGCATTATCTGTAATTAATGACATTGATATGTATCAAATGATAGAGCAAGGCATACGTAGTGGAATCTCAATGATAAGTCACAAGTACGCCAAGGCAAATAATAAATATTTAAGTACTTATGATCCCACCCAACCAGACAGCTACATTATGTAAACCAAGTTGTATGAAGTGCTCAACTATGATAAAAACTGTAAAGAACAAACGTAATTTTCTTGTATGTGTCAGAAGTGTAATTTTTGTTATATCACACTTATTAATGTTTAATGTAGTTAAATAATGTATTTAATGTATTCATTCATGTGTTAAACAATGTAAAATAAAGTTGAATGTATATTTGAATATATTTGTATATTTGTATAAATAACAAATACTTAACAAATACTTAATAAAAAAAGGTTTACTTAACAATACCTAACAAATACTTAACAAATACATAACTCACATTGCTTAATAAAACAAAGGTTTACTTAACAAATACATAACTCACATCGTTTAATAAAACAAAGGTTTATAACGATCATAAATCATATGTTTTACAATAAAATCACTGTCACTGTTTCTGAGTACCTCTAGAATGTTTTCTACACTTACACCTCGAGCCCGTTGTAAAATATAATACACACAGTAAAATCAACATGCATTTGACAATGGCTTTTGTAATGGTATGCTATTCATTACAAAGTTTTTTCCTAAAAATTGAACTATACGTTTATCTGTACGTGCTATACCATAGGAATCAAAATACTCTTTATTATACACCGCCAACCAATGTTGCCCGGGCTTATCCTGTTCATCCGTGTTAATCACATAAGTCCCCGGTTGCCATGTGGGTAACTGGTCAATAGCAAATACACCATGAAAAATATCCTTAGTCATACAGTCATGTTTTAAAATAGCTTCAATCTGCCACGTATTCATGTGTAGTCAAACTGAATGTTTCGACTTCGCGTGATTTCAATAATATTATCAAACTTTGCATAAATGATAATATTTGTCGGATGCTGCAGTCCTTCAGCAAAATTCATTTCCAACCTTAAATTTCCATGTTTTATACCATAGTGGTCATTTTCATCATAGTCTGGTGTTAAGTCAAAGGCAACGAGTGCATAACCTTTATCCCAGTCTTCACGCTTAATGATACAGCTCTTGCCTCCATCCAACCCATCAATGTTTCATAGCATTGCAAATAAGCCTTTCACTCATATTCGGTTGGAGAGCTTTGGTAGCTACAGGCTCACCATCTGTATACAGTTGAATAAAGTTAATGTTGTTATGTTGAAAATTGTAAGGATTCTTATCTCCTCTTCCAGGAAAAGCTGAACTTTCCACCATACTTATGACAACTCGCTTCGGTAATTGTCCAATAAATATGTTGTCTTTCACAAATTTGCGAAATCCAGCCGGTACAGCAACCACTTTACATTCCTTACGTGTGATAGGGAATTTACCTGGCATTTTCAATAGTGCATCAGCATGACCTACTTGCACACCTGGGCTTGCTCGCACTTTCCGTACCATGAGGAAACATTCCATCAAATCAACTCTATAGTTGTCTACCGTGTGTGTAAGCCATGGTTCCCAGGTGGATCAGCAATGGGTTGTCCATTCTCTTTTATGGTGAAGTCGGGAATGTACTGTAATGGATTAGCCTTCTTCACATTTAAAGAATCTATTTGCCCTGCTGTATCTTTGTAAATGAGCTGTAGCGTTCGCTCTGACTTGAGGCTTTCTTCCGAGTCATGAATGAGGTGTGAAATAATGCTTGTACATCCATGAAGTTGTTGCTATGTGAAATAAGACGATCATTCAGAAACAGTTCCACATTGCTTCATAATCCATAAAATATATCGTTAATACGAGCCACTTCATCATCCGGTCCACAACCAGCTCCTGATTTCTTTACAATTCTAAAGGTAACGTGAAGTTTTGAATTTTTTAAATCTAAATATTCTTCTGTTGTTGCTTGTATGTAGAATTCTACTGGTGCACTTTGTCTAAAAGCAATAACGGGCTGGTATTCTACATCAGATGTTTTTTTCGACTGCTGTTTGTGTTGGTAAAATGCGAAACCATTCTAAAGGTGAAGTACTACATTCACAGGATTGATCATGAATAAGTGACATCTTTTTAAAAAATATCTTTTGATGTTGACGCTTTCACTCTTTTTCGTTTAATAACAGGTTTGCGTGCGTGCTTGCGCCTTTTACCATTTGGTATAGCACCTACGTGTTGTCGCTTCCTGAGCTACTTTTCCAGTAACATCTTTAGCAATTCCTCTAAATGCTTTTTTCAAATGAGGAGCAACCATTTTTTTCCAGATGCAAGTAGAAGTACAGCCTTTCTAGCCAATGCACTCAGAAAAGAACCAGTACCTTGCCCATATTGCATTCGAGTGCCTCGAAAACCAGGTAGTGCCCGCCCAACTTGGTATTGAAAATGGTTTCGATAAATATTTGGATTGTGAATATAAGGCTTCATATTGCTTTTTGTCTAAAATGAAGTTTACTGATGACTTTACCACTCTTAAATGCTACGTTTTCCCCTGTGCCGTTCTTGATATTGATTTCAATGGTATCGAACTTGTTGCTATTTACAGAAACATTATGTGGTTCCCCATACGTTTTAGTGACTATATCACCATCTTTTTCTTGAACAGCTACTGCACGTAATAAAGGGACATAATAATTACCAACAACCTGAGGATCACAAATACTACAATAGACATACAAAGTGTAAAATCCACGTGTAATGTCAGAGGTATAGTCCGACTGGTACATTTGTTCACTGTCCACGCTGGATGTAAATAAACCCGTGTCGCGAAATCCTAACACGTCAGCTAAACCTCGACTTAGAGTGAGTTGATGTCCATTTTTCACAATAATTCGGGTGCGTCGTGTGATGGAGTTGTATTTGAATTTTATTTGTAATGCTGTAATCGTTGTTGTATTGGTTTCTATAAGCATCTGCCTATTTAACATATCTACTAATTCATCCGCTCTACTATAATGGCCTCGAGGAATATGAATTTTTATTAACTCTTCTGTACCATACCAAAGGGTATAATCTGCATCTTTTTTAAATGTAGGCCACGTATGAGGGTACTGAATTTCTGCTAATGCTACTTCAAATTTGAAGTGCTTCTTTCAATCAGTGCTTCTTTCAATCAGTCAACAATATTTGAATTAGAAATGATTCACCCGTACTTAACACAAGTTCTTTCTGTTCAGTCCACTGTATTCCATTTTCTTTCAGTTCTTTTAATACTAAAGTCACCTTTTGATGATATATATAGGTGGAAAATATTGTACTATATTTGCTTTCTTATCTGGAGGTGTACCACGTTTTTGTTTGTAGCGTATATATTCTCCCACCAGCTGTGACATCATTTTAGCAGCTTCATGATTCCTTTCACCTTTCAATACATGTTTTATTTTACTTTTCAAATCACTCTCCTTAGACTGAGACTTTTTGAGTTCTAACAACATAAAATATTCAGATTCTTGAATCAACACCATTTTCTCTGTTTGTTTCATCGTCGCATAAGCTGTGCTAACAGGGGTAGGGCAAAGGTTGCTAAAGTCCCAATAAAACCACCTTTTTGATTAATTAGCTTCTTTTTATGTTTAAGAGATACTTTTTTGTTACTCAGTGTTCTCAACAAGTGTTTATGACGTTTCAGCTTGTGGATTTAATGGTATATGCCCTTTAAAAATGTTTAAAAATGTTGAGACAAATTTCAAACAAATGGTTAATTCTTCTTTTGTCGCTTGTTTAAGTAAAGCTTTACGTCGCTGTGGTCCACTGCGTGCAAGCAAATGAAGGAATGGTTGATTTGATTTTAGTCGCTTAGACATGTTGCTTCATTCAGTGTAAAAGCTAGAAATGACTACTGTGCTATAGACATAGCCTTATTTACATAAACGAAAGGTATGTCATATGGTAAAATACCAGTACGGATGCGAAGGTGTTCTTCTGTTTTTGGTTTTAAGTCAATAAGCAAATACCCAAAAGGTTTGGTTGTAGCGTCTTGAAACGCTTCAATTAAAAATTGTGATTTGCCTGGATACATTTGACGCGCTAATGTTGTAATTTGTTGATTATCTCTTGGACTCTTTAACAAAATTATATAATTAGAGTTCAAACAAATATTTCGCATTTCTTTTCCTTGATGAAACAAATTGTGTACAATAAACAGAATGCTAAACAAACGCGTCATACGTTCGTCGCTATGGCACTGTGTCATTAAGTCATCAATCACTAACAGATTGGTTGTTTTAGGATCAAATCGGTCTTCAATGTCTTCTGGTATACCTTTATAAAATATTACCTGACGCATAGACTTGTATAAAGGTTGATCTGCACCATACAACCATAAAATGTGTTGTGGAGGTGGATGAATGAGTTTATGCTCAATAATCGCTTTCAATAGAGATGTTTTTCCACTTCCAGTGGGTCCAGAACATAAACATGTGAACGAGTGTTTGAATTGCATGTTAAAACCACTGTATGTCTTGGTCTTTTATCCAACTGTTGATTTTTTTCGGCCAGCCCATCCACTTCACAAAGTGTTCTGTTTGTCCTTTTCTTTTACGTGTTTTTAAAACCTTTTCCACTTTAAATAATGAATCAGCGTCTTTTGAAACGGTTTGTAATTCTTCTTCATAAAAATGACCATCTATAGGCTCATCCATAAAGTCTTTAAGTCTGTACAAGTTAATACCCTGTTTTCGACACCGATGCGTAATGATAAAGACTTCTTCAGTCCATTTCTGTTGATAGTCACGTTGAAATACATATTTCATATGAGAAATACGTACTTGAGCTTTTATTTTAAATTTATATGGTTTAACGTTTTTAGAAAATTTAATAGTGTCCATGTACATATGTTTCCATACTTTGGCTTCGTTTGTTTTATTCACACCAGCAGGTGATAAACCATGTAATGCGGTATGAGGTCTACTGTTGTAATTGGCTACAAGTTGTTGCAAGATGTCAGTGTACTTGTATGTTTGATTTTGAAGAAAATAACGGTACATCAAACCTTTTACAGTACGTATGACACGTTCAGCATAATTCGCTTTGGTTTCATTTTTAGTTGTGTAAACATGAATACCTTGTTTTTTCAGGAATCGTTTCACCCACCGTTTGGTGAATTCTGTCCCTTTATCCGACCGTAACAACTTAGGTCGTCTGTCTGTTTTCTGGAAAATGGTTTTAAAGGCTTGTACCACAGAGTCATGTTTTTTATTTGGTAATGGTTCAATCCACAAATATTTAGAAAAAAACATCAATGACGACTAGCAGAAAATGAATGCCCTCGTTGTGTGGAGAAAGATTGGTAACGTCAGCTAAATCTATATCCCATAAGTCATCTATACCTTGTGTTATAATACGCTGAGGTTTGAATTTGTACTTGACGGGTTGTAAGAGTGTAAACGCGTCTTGATCACGAATCCATTTTTAACGTTATGATAGGAAGTTGCTTTTTTTGTTTGTTTCAGAAGTTGATATAATTTATAAGGTCCAGCAAAAGCACCAGGATGACTTGTATCAAAATAAATTTGATTTAAATAATCTTTCCATTTAGCCATGGCATAAAAACGTATTCAGTAACAATAAACCCATTTATTTTACAATAACATTAAAAAAATTATACATATGCTTAACTACAGCTTAACTATAACTCATGTTTATATGTATAACAGTTTCTATAGCAACCATTTTACTTTAAATGTTCTTTTATTAGACTTTCTATAACTCATGTTTCTATAACAAGCATTTTTTACTTTAAATGTTCTTTTATTAGACTGTCTATTTCCCTAGTACTCTTCCGTAGTTGCTTCCACTCAGCTGGTGTAAGCAGTATGCCTCGTTTGGTAGCATAAGTACGTCCATCTTTTGTGGTAATATAGTCGCGGATATTTACATAGAGCTTTTACTTGTATTGACACACTTTCACACCTTTTCCATTCCCAATTGGGATGAGAACCTTTAAGTTTTGTTGTTGTGGTGTAGCACTTTCTTGCGTGAAGGCTGGTTCACCACTCACTTTCACACCTTGTGCAGTTGGGATAAGAACGGATTGTTTTTAATGTTGTAGTATGTTGTTTACACTCTCTTGTGTAGCAGCTGGTTCCTCACTAACTTTTATTTCTCCTGAATTCATTTTGATATTCACTCCTTAACGTTTTAAAATGATGAGGAGTGACTGTGTTGTACCCTTTTATTGTATAGAAGTGTCCACTGGTGCATGCGCAACTAAACACATTTCTGCTACTAAAAACCGAATGTCTGGTAGCCAGTCATAATTAGCCTTTTGTAATGCTAGTCCTAACATAAACTGTTCATGTGGTACACCAAGGCTGTTACACTTTTGTGTAAATTCCACCAACACTTGATGAATAGGTAAGTTGAGCCGTGCTTTTTTTCCAGTGTGTATTAAAGTACATAAACACAGCATCAAGTTTTTCATTCAAAGAAAAATGAGGTGTTAAAACAAACGACTTTTCTCGTTGTAAACTAATGTACATCCAATGAGCATAACGTTTTTAAATTCAAATTCCATTACCTAATACGATTCCATGTGGTTCTACCTTAAGTTCACCACACACCTTAAAGAAATTGTCTGGTTCACAGTCTTTACAGTTGTATTTATGACAATGACACTTGTCTCCAAAGAACTCAGATCCACCACAGTACTCACAAATGTAAGCAAGTTGGTTGTACGCGTGTTTGTTACAATTTCTCACTTCTCTCAGATCCTCTTTCTTTAGCTCGCTTTCTTTCATACGTTCATGAAAAAGCTGTATTTTCAATGTTTCATGACATTTTCCTTTCAACAGTTCTGCAACTTTTGGTATAATATCTAAAAATGTGTTCCATTCCTCATCATTTAGGTTGATGTAGTTGTTGTACACTTTACTGTTCACTTCTCGAATCCAGTGAAAACTCACGTATCCCTTTTCAGCAAACTTAATGACTGTAATATGTTTATCGTCAGAGAGTTTGAGTTCATATCCCTCATTACGTAGGTGGTAACTATTGAATCTTATTTTATCCCACATAAGAGTTGAGAGAACAATCCATCTTGACCCACCTAAAAGACGTGCAAAGCTCCCATATGCTCCTTCTTCTACACAGACTTGTAAGTTATAACTGATTTCGAATGATGTGTTCATGGTTGCGTTCATGGTTGTAACTGTTGAGTGATACTTAAGTTCATTCCTTTTGTATGCCATATGACGTCATAAAATTGTTAACCAATCATATTATGAGTTGCTTGAAGACGTCACAGACTTTTCAACCAATCAGAGTTGCTTGAAAATGTTACAGAATTTTTAGCCAGTTATATTTGATTCCTCACCCAAATAGGTTATGAACCACTTTCTAACGAGTTCTTTTACTTCAGGAAGCCATTCATGTTCTGTTTTTTGCATAGCTTCCTGCATATTAAACCTTTGGTAAGGAAGATTCAGTTCTTCACATTCATCCTTAAATCCATGGAAAAGAATATTTGGAGAAATTATAGCATGCGCACTTGTTTATTTATTTATTTTTAGTTGTTTATTATTTTTATTTATTTCAGGTGGAGACCCGTAAATAGGGGGATGAAAACAGTGTGCTTGAATGAGGCCAAGGTTATAGTGTCCTTGACATGTACTGTCCTTGAATGAGGTCAAGGTTATAGTGTCCTTGACAAAATCAGGTCAAGGTCAAATGTACACGTGCCTGGATGAAATGACGAAAGTGTCCTTGACGAAATGAGATCAAGGTTAAAAGTACACGTGCCTAGATGGGATGACGAAAGTACATGACGAAATCATGCGTCATTTCGTTTCTCACTGCTTTGACGAAATAATTTACATTCACTTCCGGAAACTGTGCTCATACCCGCGCGGGTTTCAAAACAGGTGTGCTCAAACCCGTGCGGGTTTCAGCACACCTGTGCTCAAACCCGTACGGGTTTCAAAACACCTGTACGTGTGCTCAAACCCGTATTTATATACTACTCCGGTAGGTGAGTTGCCTGTCTATGGTATTTGCCTGCAGGTGAATTGCCGGTGAAATTGTAAAAAAGTAATATTAAAAAATAGTTTATTATCTGTTCCAAACAAGTAACCTCTACATGAAAGAAATTAAATAAAGAAAACTTATAAAAATTAATTGCATTTTTGTTTTTGCGTTTGTAGTTATATATGTGAAATAAATTACAGATTTTGGATTGCCCCGATTATCGAAAGCCCATCTGCTCAACGCTAACCTTAATTCCAGAGTAAGTCGACTTACTCTGGACTTCGGACTACCCCCGGTTTTAGATTATTTTGAAGATACCTTCATTGGTCGCCAACTTCGCCGCAACAGAGCAAATCCAAGATTCGACCACGCAGTATGGAATATGCACGGTCGAGATGCGCACGGTTTACCAAGAACCAATAACCACTGCGAAGGGTGACATCGTAAAATGCAATCCGCTATCACTGCGCACCACCCTAACCGGAGGAGATTTATTGATGTACTGAAGAACACTCGCTTAGCAACGTAGTTATCGCACAGGCTTTTGGTAGACAGGTAGCCGCCGTACCGCGCCGCCAATACCGCAAAATCAATCAGCAAATTACCACTCTTGTTGCCGATTATGTAAATCGGCATGTCTTGGATTATTTGCGCGGTATTGTATACAACATCCGCATGTAGAGACAATACCATAGTTGAGACAAAGTTGAAAGAATATCATTCATCGATGATTGGAATTTGGTTGTTAAGTAATATTTATTTAGTGGACCGTTCCAAGATTTAATTGTGAAATGTATAGATAGTGAAATATCATAGAAATAAAATGGCTATTCAGTGAAATTTGTTTACCACAATTTTTCACAATTTCATCGGCAAATCACTGACCGGCAAATACCCTAGGCCTGCAATTCACCCACCGGTGAATCATCCACCGGGTACTTACGGTACGTCCGCTGCCGTCACTGCAGTTTTATGACAGTATCACAGTAATATTACATCCCTCACGTTGGCAAAGATGTGAATGAGAAATTGGGTCTTCACCAATATTTCGCCATTTTTTTTTCGAATCACAAAAAAAAAGAACAGGTAAGTATTAATGACCGATATCTTCAGCAAAATTACAAAATTTCTGCCAATTTTTGGCCAATCACCAAAAAAGTCCTAACCAAGTGAGTAGTAATGCCTGCTAATTTTCCTTAAAATGTAAAGACAATGAGGCTATTTTCCTTCCTTTTCATTAAAATTTTTCCGGCAATATTTCGTCCAAATTAAGGCCAATTACAAAAAACTTAGCCAAAGTACGAATGTCCACTTCCCTCATTCAAAATTTTAAGACGGTAAGATTATATAGCTAGCGTTAGTAAGAAATTGGTCTTTCGCCAATAATTCCGCCATTTTTTCGAGTTAAGAAAAACAGCAATACTCAGGCAAGTACCAATGACCGCTATCTTCATCTAAAATTTGACGACAGGCCCTTTCTCTGGTGTGAGTTAAGATTTTACTTACTTCACTAATATTTCCGTCAATTTTTGGCGAATCAGCAAAGAGAAAAAATGGCGAGGTGGGTTGTAATGCATGCTATCTTTACTTAAAATGTTAAGACAGGTACGTATTTTCCTGTCATAAAAACCTAACAGGAACGAATGACTGCTTTCCTGTGGGTACGGCAGGAGTTGGGCAAGAGGGGGTGGGTACGGAAGGAGTTGTAAGACAGCAGTGGGTACGGCGGAGCTGGAAAGACGGCAGTGGGTACCGCGGAGCTGGTATGAGGGCAGTGGATACGACAGGAGTTTGTAAGAGGGCAGTGGGTAAACGGAAGGGGTTGGCAAGACGGCAGTGGGTACGACAGGAGCTGCAAAGACGGCAGTGGGTACAGCGGAAGTTGTAAGACAGCAATGGGTACGGCAGAACTGGTATGAGGGCAGTGGGTACGGCGGGAGTTATAAGACAGCAGTGGGTACGGCAGAGTTGGTATGAGGGCAGTGGGTACGGCGGGAGATATAAGACAGCAGTAGGTACGGCAGAGCTGGTATGAGGGCAGTGGGTACGGCGGGAGATATAAGACAGCAGTGGGTACGGCAGAGCTGGTATGAGGGCAGTGGGTACGGCGGGAGTTATAAGACAGCAGTGGGTACGGCAGAGTTGGTATGAGGGCAGTGGGTACGGCGGGAGATATAAGACAGCAGTGGGTACGGCAGAGTTGGTATGAGGGCAGTGGGTACGGCGGGAGATATAAGACAGCAGTGGGTACGGCAGAGCTGGTATGAGGGCAGTGGGTACGGCGGGAGTTATAAGACAGCAGTGGGTACGGCAGAGTTGGTATGAGGGCAGTGGGTACGGCGGGAGATATAAGACAGCAGTGGGTACGGCAGAGCTGGTATGAGGGCAGTGGGTACGGCGGGAGTTATAAGACAGCAGTGGGTACGGCAGAGCTGGTAAGAAGGCAGTGGGTACGGCAGGAGTTGGGCAAGAGGGCAGTGGGTACGGCGGGAGTTATAAGACAGCAATGGGTACGGCAGAACTGGTATAAGGGCAGTGGGTACGGCGGGAGTTATAAGACAGCAGTGGGTACGGCAGAGCTGGTATGAGGGCAGTGGGTACGGCGGGAGTTATAAGACAGCAGTGGGTGCAATAAGCGGGCACTTCAATAAATAACAAGCAAGACTTGATATACATGGTTTATTATTCATTCCTAAAATAAATGGTGTAGTGTATGTACAGTAAATTACGGATGTATATCATTCACAATTAAAAGTCATGAACAAACAATAAACAGATTGCCTGGGGGTTGGCAAGCTAGAATCAACCATTCCTGCCGCTGTATTTCATATTCTCAATGACAAGAAAAAAATAATAATAATAATAATAATGATGCAATGTGTTGTAGCCATGGTAACATATGCTGGACCGTTACGGGACTGCCCCTCATCACAAACACTCGTGCAATTCCAGTCCGCACTGTCTGCACCATCTTGATTTTGTCACTTTTATTTCCAATTTTAGTTCATCGACCGGAGAGGGTGGGGGAGAGGGAGAGAAACAACTTTTTTATTTTTTCCAAACCTCAGAGATTAACTGCCACGTTTTTTTTTTAGGAAATATACGCGTGATAAATATTTCGAGCCAATTTTTGTGCAAAATAAAGCTTCTTCTGGTGGTGTGAGAGCTTCGCGTGGGCTGCGTAAACAAGAAGCATGCATACCGTAGTTTGGATTCACAGTATGTACATTTCCTCATCAACGAACAAACCCCACACTTTGCTTCAGGCTTTAATTCCGTGTGCCTGAAGAGGTTTTGAGTATTGAAGAGTTAACAAAAGAAGAAAGACAAACCGATCTACTATTTGTCCCAGTGCTCAAGCCTAAAACATGAACACGGAATAACATCCCACCTGGGACAAAACCACCTGCCTAACAAGTCATGGCATTATTTCTGTTACAGTTTTGCTCAAAATTACCTTATTATGTGAAAAAACTGAGCCAACTAAATTTTATCCTAAGTTGTGACTGAACAAATTGAGCCCAGCAACCGAAATTAATGGACACACACGGGAGATTTTGAGAAGACGCACCACTAAATACAGTAACACACAACGCATAACAAGTGTCCTTTTCCGTCAAGACTGAAGAAATTTCATTCCACTTTCAAAAATACTAAAACAAAGACAAAATTAACATAAAATAGTCATTAAAGCAACGATGAAAAGAAAATCTAAATAAAATAAAAAATAAAAATGTATGAGAAGCATGAAGTGACTGCCGGGAGAGTGAGAGCGTACGGAGCGTCAGGTGCTGAACGAAGAAGCTAACCATGATTGCCGACAGCGCTAACTGCTGAACGAAGAAACTAACCACGAGTAAAAACAGCCTCGTGCAGATCAAAACAAGACCAACATATTCATTTAGACAATCTCCGGAATTTCATGACCGACATTCTTTCGGATAATCTCCGGAATTTCATGACCGACATTTTTTCAGGCATCTCTGGAATTTCATGACCCACACTCCTTCACACAATCTCCGAAATTTTATGACCGACATTCTTTCAGACATTCCCTGGAATTTCATGGCCCACATTCTTTCATACAACCTCCGGAATTCGATGACCGACATTCTTTCAGACAATCACAGGAATTTCACGTTACCGACATATTCTTGCGATTGGAGGGAATCCAACACACAAGGTTGCTGCCCTCTATTAGGCGGCGACGATACAGGTGTTATTCGAAACTTCTTTTATAATAACGCGATACTAACTTATTAAATTTTAATGAACGTAATTGAGAGAACTCAAGTAGCACTTGTTGAGTGCATCCGGCAATGGCGTGCCTGCAGTCGTCAATCCCTGTGGTTTGGGATCTGAATTGGAATATTTAAACCACCTTAAATTGCAATTTTGTGGCTTTGTTCTCCTGAAATCCAATAAAGTTGAATATCAACGGAGTCGAAGGAAGGACAAACACGCCAGTTCACAGGCTCTGCTTGGTGATTTGGCCGGGAACTGGTGTTTTGGTGGCGGCTTCACTTTGTGGGGAGATTCCAAAGGGGTGCTGGTGACGTCACCTGTTATAGCCGGCGAAGGCACCCCCACAAAGCAATCGCATTTCTCAAGAAGTTTCCAAGAAAATCTAACAGAAAGGTGTAGCATTTTTGGGACCTACCAAATGGAAGGTGACGCCGGTGAGGAGGTTATAACATAAAACTCCCTTCGGCAACAGGCGAGTATTCAAATAACGTCGGTTAAATACAACAATAAAAAATTTAAACCACAAACTAAAAAATAGAATGGCAGCTATATGCAAAAATATGCTCAACGCTAAAATGCATTTTTATTAAATTAACTGCCTTTCCCAACCTTACTGATATACAATTCCGCCCAAGCACTTTCTCACCGAGTCTTCAATGCGGTACACTCAACTAATTTCTCAGGGGTTTGGTCAAGTCATCCCAATGCCAACTCAGTCCACTTTGGTCAATTCATCCCGCCTTTTTTTCATACCAATTCAGCCCACCCTTAAAGTCAACTCATCCCATTAACCAACTCAACCCAATACCAAATTTTTTTATCTCCCTTTTATGTAGTCAGTTTCATACAATCATAGAAACCACAATGGCCTGTGTTATATTGTAGCAAATTGCAATTACACTCATATCTCGGGTACATAATCAGTAATGAGCATTGAGACCATGAACAATGGGTGAGACAGGGAGAAAACTTTGAAATATGAACTGCACTTGAGCTTAGCATTTCAACCGGACACCAAAATATATGATCTGCCTTTTCGCGTTTTTACTTGCATAAAATCACCAGAACAATGCTTGCCTTTGTGGCAAATTGCAATTGCGATGTGAGCACCAACATATGTGATCTGCCCTTCTATGTTCTGGATTGTATAAAATCACAGGAACCATGTTTGCCTTTGTGGCATTGTGGCAAATACCAACTGCAATCAGAACGGTAGCAATTTTTGGGCCCGGAGAAGGATTCACGCGATTTGATTAGCCGATATTTTATGTAGTTGTGATTTCCCCGAGTTTATGGTGTTGAGTAAGTTTTGACAGATGTTTACTATTAGCTATTCCCAATACACCCATACAACCTCTACATTCTGACCAGTCTGCTCCACCACCACCACCACCAAGTACCGACTGACAAGAAACAAAACTAAAAAAGGTTGTGGTGTGTAAAAAATGGTGTTTGACATATCGCGGTTGGCATTCTGAAAAGGATTGTGTGGGTAAAAAAAGATGAGGAGAATGTCATGCGCATAGACTGAGTTTATTTAATAAAGTTTTGTTCTAAATAGAAATATTTCTCATTATTTCTTATCATTTCCAAAGAAATAAACTTTACAAAATTAATGTGGGCCGAGTTGGTTGGTGGGATGAGTTGACTTTCAGGGTGGACTGAGTTGGTATGTAAAGTGGAATAAGTTGACTTTCAGGGGTGGGATGACTTGACATGGGATGAATTGACCCAAGACCCTCACCGAGTCTTCAGTGCGGTATATTCAGCTAACTACTTTCTCACCGAGCCAAAAAATTCAACTCACTTAAATTCATCTTTTCATCAAACCATTTTAAATTTCAAGCAAATGAATACTACTTAATCCCTTTACTTAAGCAAGCTTCAACGGTTTATGCCGAGTTTTCCTAAAATCCCATCGTAAGCAATAATACAGCAACAATTAAAAGAAATAAGGAAAAACAAAACAAAGGCTTAGTCCCGAGATTAACAAGGAGGTGCTTCGGCTGACATACTGCACACTCTCGGACAGTGCACACTGTCGGACACTTTATGCTGTCGGACACTGTATGCTGTCGGACACTTTACACTGTCGGACACTGTATGCTGCCGGACACTGTATGCTGTTGGACACTGTCGCACACTGCATGCTGTCGGACAATGCACACTGTCGGACACTGTATGCTGTCGACCGCTGCATGCTGTCGGACACTGCACACTGTCGAACACTGCACACTGTCGGACACTGCACACTGTCGGACACTGTATGCTGTCGGACACTGTACACTATCGGACACTGTACGCTGTCCGACACTGCATGTTATCGGACACTGTACACTGTCGGACACTGCATGCTATCGGACACTGTACGCTGTCCGACACTGCATGCTATCGGACACTGTACACTGTCGGACACTGCATGCTATCGGACACTGTACGCCGTCCGACACCGCATGCTATCGGACACTGTACACTGTCGGACAGTGTCCGACAGCATGCTGTTTCTATTTGGCATGCCTAGATGTCTGATTTTGGATTTCACCTGCCTAAGCGAACAATATATACTGCTACCATGTTCCTAAATACACTGCCTGTGACCGGATTCGCTGCTAAAACCTAAACTGGTGTTAAAATAGTTCTGACTGTGATACATCTCACGATAAATAAATAAAATTATTCAAGACTCGTAAAAGCGTAATGTGACTTGCAAACTAGAAAATACACTTTGTTACACAAATGCCGCTTCTTTGAAAAGCACGGATATCTTTGACAACCATCTCTTCCTACCAGTAAGAAAGCTATGATGAGCTTGCGCTAAATCAGATTATTCATGGGATATCAATCACGAGATTGTTCTCATCGCTGCTATCGGTGTCGTCAAACATCGGGGAATCAATGAAGGGCTTTGAGAGCGGCGCCGCTTGGTCTGCAGGCTTGTCGACTTGTAGCGGCGCTGCCTGCGTGAAGTCAGGGCTGGCCGTGGAGGGCGTGCGTGCGCCGCCGCGGCTTTTCCTGCGCTTGCCTCCCGGAGAGGCCGCCCCGCCCTGGCTGGCGGGACTGCTCGAGCGCGAGGTGGACACGGTGCCCGCGTCCTCCAGCGTCCTGCGGTGAGTGGCGCGCTTCTTCACGGGCAGCATCTCCACGGTCGCCTCGGACGACTCGCTCACAGAGCCCGGCCCCCCTCCACCACCTATTCTCTTGCCCATCTGCGCCTTGAGCACGGCGGTCACCAGTGACGAGGAAGACGACGACGCCCCCGTCGCCAGCTCCGTGTCCGAGTCGCTGACAGGCGTCGACGCGTCCGAGCACGATGTAGAGCTGGGCGGCTTGCTGTTTGGTTCGTTTTCCAGTTTCAACGATTCGGACGCTTTTAAAATCTCCTCATGGTCAGAACAAACGAGGCGGCCGTCATTGATCTTAAAAATGTTGCCCTAAATTAAACACATAATCCGTTTTACTGACAATTCATGACACAATAATTCTGTTGGAATTAAAATACGTGCAATACAAGGCACACTACACAGCCCAAAAAGCAGCTGAAACCCCGTCAATATCACCTTTTTCAGGTTATTTATTATTATTATTATTATTATTAGGAACTATATCTCAAACGTGTATTGAAAGACTCGTCACAAGTGCTGTCATAGATCTCCCGGTGACAAATCACCTGGCGTATCATGTAGTTCAACAACACCCCCCCCCTACTTGCTACTCATCTCAATATGCAGATTACAGGAGTTAGGGCACTCCTTCCACAGCTGGACGAGCCCCCTCATCCCCACCCCCACCGCAATCTCTCCCGCTACTCACCTCAATATGCAGATTACAGGAGTTAGGGCACTCCTTCCACAGCTGGACGAGCCCCCCCCCCCCCCCCCGCCCTCATCCCCACCCCCACCGCAAACTCTCCCGCTACTCACCTCAAGGTGCAGATTACAGAAAAAGTCTGGGTACTCCTTGCACAGCTGGGCAACCCCCCCCCCCCTCATCCCCACCCCCGTTGCAAACTCTCGCTACTCACCTCAATGTGCAGATTACAGAAGGAGTTGGGGCACTCCTCACACAGCTTGACTGCACGCTTGCCGCAGTCGTCACAGTGATGCCAGGGACACATCCACGAGCCTGCAAGCACACAGAAGCTCTGACAAGTCACACTGGGGGTTTTACACCGGCAGGTCTGTGCCGAAAAAAAAAACACCAGCTTGGATTATGTCGCGGTTTCACCCAGTTTGGGACGACAACAAATTAATTTATGTCAAAATTTAGGTGTTTATATCTTCTGTATAAGCGTACATGATTATATTAATAAATAATTATTATTTTACACATTTTTAATCGACTATTCAGTTTTTTTGTTTTTTGTTTTTTTTTTTTGTTTTTATTTTTGCAAACAAAAACAAATGTCTCCCCAAACAAACCTATGATTCCCCATAGGTGTGCGTGTTTGCCTTGTTATGACTGAAATAAAATTTTCCAAACATGATCATAACTCATTGTCAAAAATTCAAAGAATAAACGAAACTAGAGGCTGAGTCAGGCAGGAATCCCTCCCCCCCCCCTCGCGTATCACATAACGTCATTATATGGTAGTAAATTCAATAAAATTGAAAATCCTACACTATTTAACCAAGCATGCCCAAGGACATGACCCAGCCGAGCTATCAAACAAGGAAAGAGAAAACCTCTGAAACGAATACTGTTTAGCCAAAAAATGAAGAACTTTGTTTCTGAACGTAACTTTTTCATAATTTTAATACACAAAAACAAGTTTTCCCGGGTGGAAGCTACCCGAAAAGGGATGTTGGAGAGGTTGGGTTTTGGCGATTCACGTATTTACCGACATTTACACAATTTTACAAAATTTTTAAAATTCTAACATTTCAGCATTTTTTTTTTTTTTTTTTTTTTGTCATTTGCGAAAAAAAAGCAAAGTCCAGGTGCAGAAGCACCTAAGAAACTTTCGATTAAAATTTTATAACTATTTGAAAAAGACTGAGAGAAATGAATGGGTTTGACAATTCAGTTGTTTACTATCATTTATTCCAGTTTCTGCCAAACTTCAAAGTTCCGCCATTTCAACAGTCTTTGACGAACCGCGAAAAAAAAAATTACAGCCTGGTAGGCGAACCCCTGGGGAACTTCACTGCGTAACATCTAAACAACTGGAGTAAAACTGTAGGAGTGGCATTTTAAAAATGGGTCAAAACGGGCACAAAAGTGCCGCCATTTTGTCAGTTTTCGTAAATCGTAAATAAAAAAAAAGTAATAGTCAGGTGGGGGACCACCCAGGGAACATTCTTGCGTAATATCCAAACGATTGGAGCAAAACTGTAGGAGGAGTAGCATTTTAAAGAAAAAGTTTAACATACGCACATAGATTCAAGCCCCTACAGTGATACGACTAACCCAATCCGACAAAGTTGGCTGGGTTAAAAATAACTCTCCTATACACAGCTGCAGTATGTGGTCTTTCTCTGTGCAAGCGGGCAATTGAATCGCTTCCACAGTAACCGAGATATGGTGCGTACAAACACCCTCAAAACTCACAAATTTTGGGTGTATTCAAAGTTCCCCCATTTTGACAATTTTTGCTGAATTTTAAAAATAACTCCCCTATGCACAGCTCCAGTGTGTGGTCTATGTGCAAGCGGACAATTGAATTGCTTCAATAGTAACTGAGATATGGCGCGTACAAACGGAGCCAAGAAGTGTCGACAGACGGACATTGTGAAAACTATATCACTCTGTTTCACGGGTGATAACTATAGAGTCATCGCCAAGGAAAACCCACATCATTAAGAAGTACATGCAGTATTCTGACGAAAAATTATGACTTTTGGTCATCCCAAACTGGATGAAAAATCGCGACAAAATGCAAAAAAATACTCCCCAAGCTGGTGTCCCCATCCCCCCCCCCCCCGACTTCTATGACTAATGTTCCTGATTGAAATCTCTTCAACGTGAGTAAATTCCAATGATTTCTCAACAAGTGCCAGCGTTAATTCATGAGCTGTCATTTCCAAATCCTTACACTTCAGGAAGTTCTTGTTACCCTCACACAGACACGTCCTCTTTGTTTCATATCTGTATTTCTAAAATCTTTGTCATTTCCCCCCACAGGGAGAGGAACATTATCTCTAGTTTTACACGATTTACACAAATCTATCGGCCTGCTACTCGCACTTTGTGTACGTGGCGGGTAGGAGTCCTCACCGTGCGGCAGCTTCTCTAGGGTCAGGCACTTGAGGTGATAGACCTTGGGACAGGTACGCTGGTCGCACATCACCAGCTTGCCGCCGTAGCCACAGCGGTAACACTCGTCCTCGTACCGCTTCTTCGGCTTCACAACTCGCTTCTTCTTTTTCTTCACCTTCAGTTTTTCCTGCAGGTTTGTCTGGCGGGACAACACAAGCACAGGGCTATACATCAATTATCACGGAAGTACAGGCTCACAAATCAATTACGACGGAACTGAACACGAATATAACACGCAAGTTCAAGGACATGACCCAGCCGAGTTACCAGACAAGGAAAGAGAAAAACTCTGAAACGAATACATTTGGCCAAAAAATGAAGCATGTAAAATGCATTCAATTCGAATTTGGAAGCCACCCGAAAAGGTATGTTGGAGAGGTTGGGTTTTGACGATTCACGTATTTACCGACATTTACACAATTTTACAAAATTTTTAAAATTCCACCATTTCGGCATTTTTTGTTATTTGCGAAAAAAAGCAAAGTCCAGGTGGAGAAGCACCTGAGAAACTTTCGCTTAAAATTTTATAACTATTTGAAGAAGACTGAGAGAAATGAATGGTGTGACAATTCAGTTATTTACTATCATTTATTCCAGTTTTTGCCAAACTTCAAAGTTCCGCCATTTCGGCAGTTTTTGGCGAACCGCAACAAAAAAAAAAATAATAATAGCCTGGTAGGCGAACCCCTGGGGGAACATTATTGTCTAACATCTAAACGATTGGTGTAAAACTGTAGGAGTAGCATTTTAAAAATGGGTAAAAAACGGGCACAAAAAGTGCCGCATTTTGTCAGTTTTTCGTCAATCGTCAAAAAAAGTAACAGCCAGGTGGGGGACCATCCACGGAACATTCCTGCGTAATATCAAAACGATTGGAGCAAAACTGTAGGAGTAGCATTTTAAAGAAAAAGTGTAACATACGCACATACATTTAAGCCCCCTATATAGTGATATGACTAACCCAGTCCGACAAAGTCGGTTGGGTTAAAAAGCCGCTTTATTTCTAAAACATTCGTTTTTTTACCGGTTTGTCTTATTAATGCATACAAAACCTAACGTGACACTGGGCTTACGTGTTTGGGCGGCAGTCCGAGATAACCGGAGCAGTTGGCGGCTCCACAGTGGCACTTCTTCTTCTCGTTGCCCAGACAGTCGAGGTTGTAGTTGAAGGTAAGCTCGGAACCGGCGGCGATGTTCTGGCTGGCGAACAGACCGACGCGCGTGTCGCCGTTCACCGTCCACTTCTGCGTCACACAGTTCGGATTGCAGCTGTGGTTCATGAACCTGCTCAGGTTACCTTTGGGCCCTGCATCTATAATCCTGTCAAGTAAGGGCAGTCGACACACCAGATCAATCACTGTTTATTAAACTGTCTTGCACAACTTTCCACTTCCTGTCCGTACCAGCTCACCTCCGCAAGCCACAGATTTTTTTGAAAACAAACCTGTAGAATTTACTTCATAATTTAAATTTATCGAGATATATATATCACACACTTTCAAAAGTTATGGAGTTCTCCTTCACATTTCACGCGACAGAGTAACTAATGCCCGGGTCCCCCTCTATCCCCCTCTCCCTCCCCCGGCAGGGTGTCCAGTTGTCCCAACCTTCCGGACCATGCGTGCGTCTATGGTGTCCACGTGAGAGGATGAACGAGGCCGAACCTGTTGGTGTCCAGCGACAGGAAGTAGAAGTCGTCTTGGTTGTCCTTGAACATCTGCTTGATGCGGCGCCGGCACTCCTCCTCGTCGATCAGGTCGCCCACGTACTCGTTAACGAAGTCACCCTTCTTGATGTCCACCAGCGCTTTGAGCCCCCACCCAGAGCTGGCGGAGAAGCGGTGTGGCTCGGCCGACGGGTACTGTCGTTTTTGAAATCGCTGGTTTTGGCACTTGTCACCTGAGCAAAATAATCCAGATTTTGCCTGAATCATTTATTTAATTATTTATTTTTTGCCCTCGGTATTCTAACTCTTTTAAATAACTGGAACTTGCATCCTGATGTTAATTAGTTTTTAACAGCGCTATTTTAAGCCTGGCCATTTGAGGTACAAACACAATCTTGCGCACGGAGTTTGGAGGACGTCCGAGCAGTAACTGACCGGCCAGGCAGACGTCGGGGTGGCACTCTTCCAGCGTCATGCGGTTGATACAGTCCGAGTCGGAGCCGCACGGGTTGTCACTGGTGGGGTCACAGTCACAGCGCGACAGCTCGCTCGGGTCCGCCTTCAGGATCTGGACATCACCCACTGCCTGGTTCACCTGGAACAAACACACAGCTGCCAAATCATGCCCGTCCTTGTTTGGTCTCTCTTTGTATTTCCCGTCAATTTCGCTAATGTACAGTTCCTTTTCACTTCTGCGTCCTTAATAAATGTGCCACTGGTTTAGATTAACGCTAGACCGGACAGAAGACCTACCTTGATGTGCCGGTACCGACAGAAAAATGTACCTTGATGTGCCGATACCGACAAAATAATGTACCTTGATGTGCTGGTACAGACAGAAGACTTTCCTCGATTTGCTGGTACGGACAGAAGGCCCACGCTGATGTGCTGGTATGGACACAAGGCCTACCCTGATGTGCTGGTACGGACAGAAGGCCCACCCTGATGTGCTGGTACGGACACAAGGCCCACCCTGATGAGCTGGTACGGACAGAAGGCCCACTCTGATGTGCTGATACGGACAGAAGGTCCACCCTGATGTGTTGGTACGGACAGAGGGCCCACCCTGATGTGCTGGTACGGAGAGGAGGTCCACCCTGATGTGCTGGTATGGACAGAAGAAATACCTTGATATGCTGGTACGGACAGAAGGCCCACCCTGATGTGCTGGTACGGACACAAGGCCCACCCTGATGTGCTGATACGGACAGTGGGCCCACCCTGATGTGTTGGTACGGACAGAGGGCCCACCCTGATGTGCTGGTATGGACAGAGGGCCCACTCTCATGTGCTGGTATGGAGAGAAGGCCCACCCTGATGTGCTGGTACGGACAGAAGGCCCACCCTGATGTGCTGGTAAATGGACACAAGGCCCACCCTGACGTGCTTGTACGGACAGCAGACGTACCTTGATGTGCTTGTATGGAGCAGGCTTTTTGTCGCTAGCTGACTGCTGCTTCTCTTCCATTCTCTCCTTGAACTCCTTGCATAACCTGTACGCTAAGGTTGCCTCTTGAAGCGCTGCAACATGAAGAGTTTTCTACTTAATAAGCCGCCCAATTTGACATTTTCCATGACAATATTCACCAGGTAGGCGGATTATCAACTTGAATAGGAGACGGCATTTTTGGAAACGCCTTGGTATCTGATTTTTCTGTCCTTAAATAAACCCTGGTTGAAACACGTCGCTTATTCTTTGTTATAGGAATTACGCTGAGAAGGCATTTTTCAGCGGTACCCGACTACTCCAGAAAATGCCCGCGTCAGAAAGAAAGACTTACACTTGCGGAAGCCCTTGTCTAAGCTTCTGCCGGAGTTTGTCTCCTTGCAACCTCTGTCGTCCTCTTGAAACAGGAACACTCTGACAACAAAGTGCGTCATTCACAAGATTACATAAACAACAATCATATAAAGCATCTTTTTTTTATTTATTTTTGTTTGTTTATTTATTTTGTTAAAAGCTTTGTTGCACATGGCTGCATTAATTCTAATATGACCCCATTAAGGAATGTACCCCCCAAGTTCTGCCCAGACCACTTCGAACTCTTGAATTTGGCTCGCGTGTTATTACTCCCCCGGATAGTCATACTCACCCTATTCTAATTACGAGCACTAGAAGAAAACGAGTAATCCCTTCGAGTAATCTCGTCTGTACATCACGAGTAATTAAATATAATCCCACAAAGCAGTCCAAAAAACACATTAAATTTGTTTTGTTTTGTCAAGATTCCTTCTCCTGTCGAGGAGATAACGAAACAAAGGCAGATCGTGAGGACATCATTAATGTCACTGACTGTCAGGCAATTTGCAAACAGTTCTGCCCTGGTGTCAGCCACGCAGGCATACGAATAAAAATCAACCTTAACTCTTCACTCTAACAGCGGTCAAAAGCAGTTACCTAGACTGCGTCAGCCACGTGAACTCGCCCGTGCCGAAGAAGCGGACGGGGAACTCGCCCACCTGGTGCGGCTTGTCTTGGATATTGGTTGGCACATTGTCCGGGTGACATATTTCTCCAGGCCACCACCTGTGGCAAACAGAAAATGATTTAAGCGGGTCTATACTGTCCCCATTAGCCAGACTACCAAAACTTGTTGAAAATTAAAAGTATTCGAGACAACAGTTTGCAGAGTTTACACTGTGCACTAAATCAGCAGTTTTTAACAGCGGTGTATTGCTGAAATCTATCGCGTTTGTAACACCTTCCAGAGACTCGTCATCTCGCCAAATTTAAATAAGTCATAAAAGAAAATAATGCCCGACAACCCTCCTCCGTCAAACCCTATTTTATAAGAGACTAATGAAGACTCTGAGATTCCGAGTACAGTTGTGAGACACAAAGCATCTACCTGTAGGCACCGAATTTAATCCAGACAATGTCTCCGTAGAGCGGCTTCCGGCCCGTCTTGCAGTCATCACAGTACCAGGCCGCTTCGCTCGACTCCGGCTTGTTCTCCAAGCACTTGGGATGGTACGACGCGGGGCACGCCTCGCAGCAGATCAAACTGCCTCCTGAATGTACCACAACTACGCGTCGCAAGGTGTAGCAGTCTATCCGACAAGGATAAACAACGCCCCCTGCCCCCCTCAGTTTACTGTTAACCTTTGTGGATACGGATACTGGTGTTTAACAAAACACTTATTATGCGTAACGCCCATTGTAGAAAGCACGAGGGTTTGCTTTACCTCAAGTAACGAATGATTGAGAGCATAACTAGATGCTCGAGAAGCATGAATCCGCCGGGGTTCGGGCAAAATTTGAAAGTAATTTTTAACAATTTACCATTTTGTCAATTTTTGTCGTATTTCAAGGATTCTTGGTTACTGCACTGCAAAAGGGTTGGAACCACCCCTGGGTAAAATTTCAAACGAATCCATCCACTAATAAATGCTTTAGGCGCGTGAGACTGGAAGTGCACAGACAGTCGGAGGGACAGAGTGAAAACTATATCCGTCCCCCGGCGATTAATAACAAAGAAGCAGGATGAATACTCGCAACATGTTCTTTGCATTGTGCCAAAATACTCTAAGTTTCGGTTTGGGCTTTGATGAGAACTCGAATCATAAAGCATAAAATAACCAACAGTTGCTTAGTCTTCTGACAAGCCAACCGCAGTCATTAGAGCAAGTCATCATTACTGATATATATTCAACATGAAGCAGTATGAAGCCATGCCCACACAAGACTAGAGCCGATTCCGTTTACGAATAAACCTAACCAAACCTTTGATGCTTGGAATTTTTGTGCGATTTTGCATTTCACTACCAATCAAGCGGTTAAATAATGAAAGACACCTCACAAAATATCTCTTACTCAGAACACATCAGCCCTTACAACTTAAAACTTTTTTTAAAACTTTAAAAAAAGTTCTTCAAATAGCAGAGGGGTTAGAAAAAATGCAAATGAAAGATGCAAACAAAAATTGTATTTAGGCAAAATTTCTCTATAGTTTCTTTCATTTTTCACCCGGTTAATTTGCAGTCATCATACACTTTTTGGGCGTTTCGTTCGGCATGTCAAATTGGGCTTAGAGCAAGAATGTAGGTTGACGAGTTAAGACTGCGCACGCACCTGAGGAGCAGGCAAAGCACCAGGGCACGTTGATGAGCGTGTGGTGCTTGTTGGTCTGGACGGGCTGGAAGTGACTGCTGCAGACGATGTGCTGCCCGGCGAGCTGCAGGGAGCCCGCCGCGATGCAGAAGTCGCCCACGTGGTACGCCGTCGGGCAGCGCACGCAGCGGTAAAACTTGCCTGCAACACCCCAAGCCCATCTTTTCGCAGCTGGTCAATCAAATCTTCATGCTCACTTGTAATAAGTCAACATGTTTTGTTGCACGGCTTAACTGGCGCTTTTATTACAAATAACTAATACTGATCGAGTATTGCGTTTGAAAAATTATTAATTTGGTGAATTAACCAATCAGATTTAGTATTTACTAGTCCTACAACACGTACAGAAAGACACGTAGGAAGTTGCAGGAGCTGTGCTTACCTTTGGTAGCCTTGCTGTCTTTGTCTAGGGTGGCACACGTGGCGCACGTGTGTAGCGGGCAGATCAGACGATTGTTCTCCAAGCGGGTGTTGGGGAACTTCCTGAGACACGCGTCGTGGTAGAACTTGCCGCATGAGGGCGCTGAGCATTTCCGAGGACTGTTGCCGCACTCCTTGCACACGAAGCACGTGTGGTTTTCTGCACCAACAAAACTGTGCCTTTTCAACTGCAATTTGTCCTTTTAAACATCCGGGCATCGTTTTTTTCGCCTAGTTTTTTTTTAAAGGGATGGTAGAAAGCCTCAGTGGGTGTTAATTTTGAATTCCATGATAGGTGACCTAACGCACCGCATGCATTCGCTTAGGTAAGGCAATTTGAGCGAACTTCTATTTCCTGCTTGCAACCTCGCGCTAGAATCGAACTCGGGACCTTGGGATTACCAGACCAACATGATGATCAAACGCCAAAAATAAGGATGAAGCGAGTAATAGTGCAGCAACCCCCCCAAGTTATATGATTTGCTTAACGACTCGGCCAACCCTTACCTGGTTACATTGTGTCAATATATGTTAATGACTGACTAGAAAACAATATTATCAGTTAAAATCCAGGTTAGTTAAAACGGTGTATTATGAAATTATAAAATAAGCATATCTCCTAATAATACTGATACAGGTTGATTTCTTTTAAACTTGACTACGTTCCGAGGAGTACGTCTATCCGCCGTGGGCGATATGGTGTGTGTAAGGCTGTTGCGTGTTGACTACGCAAAATTTAAAAGTGGAAGGATAGGTAGACGTAGTGTCTAACATTTAAACGAATCAATCCTTTAACCAGTGAGCGCCTGAGACTGCCGTAGGTACGCTAGGTACAGCGCCGATTTTGAAAAATCCGCCATTTTGTCAATTTAAGTCCCATCCTGAAAATTCTTGGTTTCTGCACTGCGGAAGGGTCCAGAGAAGCCGTGTACAAAATCTGAAATGAATCCATCCATCAATTTAGCCTGCAGACGCGTGAGACTGTCGTATAAAAGCTAAGTCCAGTGCTGATTTTAAAAAGCCCGCCATTTTGTCAATTTTTTCTGTTCCAGAGAATTCTTGGTCACTGCACTGCGAAAGGGTCCAGAGAACCCATGTATGCGACCTGTAGGTGCGTTCCACTGCCGTACATACGCCGGTGCCGATTTTCAAAAGTCCGAAATTTTGTCAATTTTTTTCCATTCCGGAAAATTCTTGGTCACTGCACTGCGGAAGGGTCCAGAGAAGCGTTGTATAAAATTTGAAAGAATTCCATCTCCCTGAGGCCTGAGTGCGCGTGAGACTGAAGCGTGACAGACGGAGAGACAGACAGACAGACAGACCGTCTAACAGCCGTGAGAAATCTGTTCCAAAGACTACTTCGTGTGTAGGGTTTCTTCTGTTCGCATATAGTTACTTATATGATTTGTTTATCGAGACTTTCATGGTCTAGCCTAGATCTTATAAGCGCTCTCTACAGCCTAAGTTAATCTTCTCCCCAATCGTGGGCAGAAATTACCTTATGTAGGTGCAGTGCCGTTTGGCAAATTCTGCTCAGCTCTTTAATACGCTTGATAGAAGTCAGTTTAATGTCAAAATTCAATCCTAAAAATTTAGTTTTTTCCACAACACGTATTTCGATATTTGAAATCAGTAAAACTGGATCATGATGGGATTTTCGTTTGTTGCAAAAGTACAACGCAAACCGTTTGGGTTAGAGAAATTTTAAAACCGTTTTCATTTACCCAGGCTGAACGGAGTGTATATTTTGGTCAGGATGGTGTTGTACAAGATTCAATCCTCTAGATGACATTGCAAAGTTTTTTCATAATTCAGGAAAGGCACCAGTCTTCCATATATTGGTTAAAAGATCGAGCAAGATGCTGAGGCTCTAGTCTGACAGATGTCTTAGCATTTGGTAATATCTATCATCAGGATAAAACGAATCATTTACAGCCTTTTTGAGGCTTTGGTAATAGGCCTTGTATGGTTTTTTTTAACCACACGCCCAGCTACAACAACAAATTTTGCCTTTAAAAACTAGAAATTCTGATATATTTTATATATACTGAAAATATATTTAGCATTTCAGCACTTGAGTGTTTGTTTGTTTGGTTGAGAACTTGAGAAAAATAAACCAAATCAGCCTGGCAGACGCCCTCACACGTCACCATTACGCCGTGCTCCTCGCAGATCTAACACGTTTGGGGCATTACCGGTGGTGCAGGCGTCGCACTTGAAGACGCCGGCAGGTCTCTTGAAGAGGCCGAGGCAGGAGACGTGGTAGGATCCCTGGCAGACGCCTTCACACGTCACCATTTCTCCATGCTCCTCCTCGCAGATCTCACAGATCGGCTCCCGCTTCACCGACGGATTCGCCACCAGGTTGAAAATCTCCGGCTCAAAGTACTTTCCGTCCAACATCACTCCCTGCCCTTCTGGTGTAGTCATGTTACTGTCCTGTGAACATAATCAAATCAATTTTAAATACAATGGGTTTCAGCTAATTCACCATCGGGGTTTTTTTTTCAAATCGCTTGTAAAGGTACATCAACACTGCTTCCCCATATTGTATCCTTTGTACATTTTCAAATCACAATAACCCTGTAGATTTTGTGTTCTGACATTTTCACTCCCTCACTCGACCCAGGTCTCTTTAATGTGAGCAGATTAGCCGGACTTACTACAGAACTGGCCTGCGAGCTAACGTCGCCATGGCAGCGTCTCCGTGACGCCACATCTGCCTCCTCGTCAATGACGAGAACACCGTCTCTGTACGAGATTGAGCTCATGTCCTGGCAACACATCAATCAATCAAGGCTTGCCACGCCCGCTCTGTACTCGCACACAACATGCACTTCACTACTCAAGCGCTGTTTATTTTATTTTGATATTTGTTATTATTACTTCCTTTTTTTTTTTTTTTGCTTAACTTTAACACAGTCAAACATTCAACATTTATTCAATTACCCTTGTACACTGAAATGAATCCTGCTGAATACTTCCGCCTCGGACAATAATACTGTGCAGTGAAATATTTTCTGGCTAACGTGTTATAAATTTAATAGCCGGCATGCCCGAGATATATGAAACTTCAAAATGTGTTGCTCTTGGCAGGCTGGCCCCTGCCACAGGTATGGCGCAAGTGCTTACCGGGATATCACCCTCACCAGCAATCACTCTGTCAATGACCTCATCGATCTCACTGTCCAATGACCCATCAGCCGAACTCTGTCAAACACGTCATAAACAAGCCATCGAAGAGAGCACAACCACCAATCGGGTATTAAACGGCGACTATCAGTGACGCAACAGCTCGTATCAGGGGTTTGGATGATTCGGTCCTTAACTGATTCGACCCTTTCTGGATGATCCGGCACCACATCCTTGGTTCGGCACTTTACCGATTTCGGTTGATTCGGCACCACGTTTTATAATTATTGTTATTCTTTTTTTTTTTTTTTTTGAGGGGGAGGGGCCTGGAGTGAAAATGAACGTTAGCCTATTCTGTTGATAAAAGAGGCCAGATAAAGGCTTTTATGTTGTAATGAAAGGTACAGCTGAACAATTCACATATGTAAATGTTGGATCTGCGGTAAATAAAGGACAATGCTTCTGCCTTCATCTGTAATCAGCTCCACGTCTGATGTTCAAAATCACGGTTCGTAGAGAAATCTCCGGTGTCTGAAGTGCAATCTATAGAGAAATCACCGGTGTCTGAAATGCAATCTATAGATCTTAAATGAAGTGTTTCGACTGATGTGCAAAATCACAACAAACGGCTTACTACATCTCCTGCTGTGAAATGCAATTTGATCAAGAGCCTGGGAAAGCATACCTTACTTGAACAGAGTACAAAAAATTAACCTATTTTAAGAGTTGTGGTGTAAAATGTACTGGGCTTCTAGACGTTTCGGCCCAAAACCATTTCGGCCCATAGACGTTTCGGCCTAGTCCGAAATGGCAGACCTTTTCGGCCCAAGACGTTTCGGCCCACATTTGAACTGCCAAGACATTTCGGCCCATTTTTTTCCCCCAAGACTTTTCGGCCTGCTTTGCCAAGACTTTTCGGCCCAAGTCATTTCGGTCCACTGAAATAGTTATTACTTAGAAAAGGTTGAAGGTTGAGGCTCATGTATTCATAAGTTATTTCAAAACGGCTGTGAATTTTCATTCTTCTAACCAACTCCAGCGTCTGATGGCTTTCAACAATTATTTGCTGATCATCTCTGGAGTGTGTTGGATTATTTTTCTATTGCAATTCCAAGCGCATTTCATACACCTACTCTGGTATTTAATGGGTTAACAGTTAATTAACTGACGCTAAATCAGCTCATAATCCTCTGCACCTAATTTGCAGAGGATTATGAGCTGATTTACCGACTTCATACGGCGTGTGATGATTTTTTTGTTGATTGCATTTCGTAAATTCAAATCCACACAAAATCAATTAGATGATTCTCGACTTGATGTGCTGGTTAAATATGGGTTTTTCCGTTGAAACGGAATTCTTGTGCGATTTTGGTCAGCTATACCACCGTCCCCTCCCCCCTCCAAGTAACTAGGAGGGCCATAACCGCAATCCCTCCAAGCCATAAGAGACGCGTACCGAACGATTTCGAAGTATTTTGCTAGGATCGAAAAAAGCAATATCTTTTCAGCCTATTAGCCATCCCTACCCTATCAACCTGGTAAATACCTCATTCCACCAAATAATTGCCGATTTATCAACTTAGTTGTTCAAACAGAATTACAGTTGACACACACCCATATATAACATTTTATAATTTGTAATAACACGGATAATTCATCGAAGTCACAAAGCAATTGATCAAATCTTCCCGAGGCTGCCTATTGCGTTTCAGGTTAATTGCAATTACATATCATTTATCTAATTGCTGTATGCTTATGTATATCTTTAAGGTTTTCATAAGTTGAAAATTTCAATCGTTAAAGAAATAGTAGTATAAGCAATCTGAGATAATACATAACACACGATTTAAATTCAAATAGGAATAGCTACAGTTTCGATTTTTAACAAACTGCTCTTGCAATGGCTTTGGAATTATCCATTAACTAAATGTCTAACACAAAATCAAAACATCTGTATAATGATAGTTTAGTGGGCCGAAACGTCTTGGGCCGAAAAGTCTTGGGAAAAGTGGACCGAAACGTCTTGGGCCGAAAAGTCTTGGGGCGCAAGTTTAGTTAAAAAATGAGTGGGCCGAAACGTCTTGGGCCGAAACGTCTTGGGCCGAAACGTCTTGGGCCGAATCGTCTATGGGAGTGGGCCGAAATGGTTTTGGGCCGAAACGTCTTGCTTCCAATGTACTGTGTCCCCGTTTCAAGCGGTAATATTACACTGTAGGACATTTTATTGCATTTTATGTTAACCGAATATCAGATCTTTATATGTATTTTGCAGTGGTCAGATCTGTGGTGTGTAAAATGTAGTGTGTTACGAGATATAAATAAAAAAAAAAAAAAAAAAAGACTTTGACATTGGTGTGTTATATGTTTTAGTCCGATTTACTGTATATCAATCACTATTTATGAAATTCTATATGCTAAAATAAGCCACGTGAATTCTAACTTAAAGAAGAAAAAGTTAAAATGTGGTTGATAATTTGGTACCGAAACGCCAAGGGCCGAATCATCCAAGCTGGTGCCGAATCGATATTCAGAAAGGGCCGAATCGGTTGAGCCGTATCGACCAAGGACCCTAGTATCATACTAAAACTTTGTGACATAGGAGCAAACGTGTTATGACGGCACTGCGCAACCGGTCGTGCACGAAGGTGGACCGTTGGTGCAGCCTGATAGTGCCATTTCAGCTGCTAAGCCTTGTCTAAGATTTGGTGACGATTGGACAAGCAATTTCAGTGTAAACAACAAATTCCAGATGAAAACCCAAGATGGCGACTGGCAGCCATTTTGAATTTACCGATCGATCCCAAAATCAACCCAACAGTGGCTTCGAAATGGTTAAGCCTGGTTCAAAATTTTACGATGATCTGTCTCGTCATATTAAATAGAAAGTTTGAGTCAAAGTCTAAGATGACTGGCCATCTATAACCAATTATCACAGGAAAGGGATTATCAGGGTGAGAGTAGTATTCGGCAATGGACGGACACCAACCCCGAAATCTGAGGTCCCCTCCAGGGCTTAAAGCCAGTTGGGGGTAGGAGGAAATTACGAGATATTTCAAAAGAATTTTCTCTGAACACGGAAGAACTCAATGACCAAAATCTGCAGCGATACCGTCCCTAGTAGAAGATAAAAAGGAGATTGAGTATTATTTCAATGCCACACTTTACTGACTGTTTTAAGACACTACCTTTTTAACTCTTTGAAATACAATTCCATTATTGTCGGCTATAACTGCGCACTAGACACGCATGGCATCGTTACTTCCCAAGTAAACTTTTCCATTAAAGGTACCTTTAATTTTTTCGTGGAGACAATGGGAGCCTCGGCAGGCAGGCTTTTCTTCTTGGTTGCACTCTTGAAGACACTGGCCGCGGAATCAGCAGGTAAGCTGTTCTTCTTGGACGGCTTCGTGGACTTTTTGTCTGATACATTATTGAAACGAGACTATGAGTCCGTCTTCCCATAAGAGTAATCAGCAAAAGAACAGGGCGTTGAGACAACTCGCACTTCGCCTTTTCGGCACATGCCACTACTGCATCCATTCGAAAGACACCTCTCCCCCCCCCCCAAGTTGCAATTTGGCATATTCTATCTTTTTTTCTGCTGTGAAAACCTGCCCCCTCCTCTTCACAGGACAAACTAAAGAATCGGAAATGTCTTGTTTTTCTTTCAATGTTTCACGTTTCTCTATGGTGCCATCGCAAATATACATAAATTATTCAAATAAATAAACAAGAATGTCCGTGGACATACTGCCAGCTGTAGATGCGAAGACAATACAAATGTGAAAGAAAAGGCTACAATTTTGACGAAATTTCGATTTTGCCATCAAATGCAATAGGGCCAGATCTGTAGGACGAACTGGTATATTCTATCAGTATTAAATAATAATCATGCGTTCAGAGAATTGTTTGTCCTACTATTTTACTTTACAGTAAAACGGTTTATTCACTTCTGTTCATTCTCGTGATTTCTATATAGTAATTTTTATGCATTAATGTCTGCTGTATAACAAACAAGTGTTAACAGGGTTCGCATTGGCGGGATTTTTGTCCACACTTTTTTACGAAATGACTCACTTTTTTCGAACCCACCGAGTTTTTCTGGACCCGACTGAGTCACACTTTCCTTTTTTGACTCACTTTCCTGAGAATCCAGCGCGAACCCTGGTTAAGTTCCATTCGGGTGAGTTTACATCTTCATACACTTAGAACTAGAAAATCATCACAACGTGAAAGTTGTTGGAACAAACAAATCATTTCGGTCAAAGATGATAGGGAAAAAAGTTCACAGGATTAAGGGGGCCTTAGAATCAACTCTGAACTCTCATAACTTTTTAAGTTCTGTAAAAAATAGCGGTATTTTGCAGCTGGTATTTTCAAAGGATGACATAAATTGTTTTGTGCAATATCTAATTGGTCGATATTACCCGTGGGCTCAAGATTTCACGAGGTGGGGTCTGCAGAACCACGATCTAAAAAGTTAACTTAATGCCGCGCAGGCATCTTGTATATGACCGTCAGTCAGCATATACTCTCAAAGATTTAAATAAAATCTCACAGAATCCATCCTAAAAACCACATTTCCAGGTAATATTCGAATACATAATCGATTCCCACCAATAATAATAACAATAACAATAATAATAATAATAGGTATGTCAGTGAAACTGACTCAGTCCCCTGCAGGCGTGCAATTCCAGGATTTCGGCGAAGTCCCTGGACACATTTTTCGGCGACCGGTAAAACCTATACCCAGGTGCACAGCAACACCCTGTTCTTTCCCTATGCAACGTTTAAATGGAATCCCTCCAAGGCTTCTGAGATTCATCGCACAAAAGACTACATATCCCAAATGTTGGCAGGCGGACGGACAGACAGACGGACGGACCCGAATTCAATAGTCCTCCGCTTCGCGCTACGTGGCAGGTGACAGGGAATAAACATCTTGTCACTGCACTGTATTGGGTTCATTATATTGCTGTACAACATTAATGACCAAAGTATGAGACTGGTCGAACCCTAGATATGGTGTTCATAAACCACTTGGTATGGGAAATCCGCAACCGGAACAACGCAAGGTCACCAAAACCTAACTAGAGCAGTGTGCATAACCCACATATTCCCCACAGGCCCCACATCAGTTAAACATGGCCATCAATAGTCAATCAAGAGCTGAAATTTTCCAAGTCCAGTCGGTGCATTTTCCTTACACGAACCTGGCCCATTTACAATTCCGATCCTTGTTAGTGTTAATAGAAGCTACATACCAAGCTTCATAAAAATCCCTGCAGTTGTTCTTGAGATATCGTGTTAACAAACTCATTCCGATGCTGAATAATTTCCAGGATTTGGTAAATTTTGAAGGCCATTTTGTTCATTTTCCTAGGGCCAGGCTAACCCATTTACAATACCGATCCTTGTTAGTGCCCATAGAAGCTATACACCACGTATCATTAAAATTCTTGGAGCTGTTCTTGAGATATCGTGTTAACAAAAGTGAATCAAGAGCTGATATTTTCTAAGTCCAGCTGGTCCATTTTCCTTGGACGAACCTGGCCCACTTACAATCCGAATTTGATTCAGTTGCACTTGAGGAACAAGTATTAAAAAATTCAGAGAACAAAAAATTTACAGAAATTAAGAGTTTTTGGTCCACATAAGTGACGATTGGTGAAGAAATGCCAAACAGTAGCACTCTGTGATGCTTCTGAAATTTAGAGCTTTTTTGGAAAAATTTTGGCCAATTTTTTTTTTAATCGGCAAACAAAATACAAGCCTGATATTGGAACTTCAGGGTCACATTCCTGCGACACCTGAAGCGATCAGGCCGGATTTGGTGGAAGTGCAGCAATTTGTTCTTTCTAAAGTTTAGCAGCATGGAGGTCTACCTAGGAAACATTTCTTCCAAATTTCAAAACAATCGGACCAGAAACGTAAGAGAAGTGGTATTTTTGACAGGTTGTTTATATACGCATATACAACACATACACGAACAGCCTACAAGTGACGGGAACAGCCGAAGGAAGGGGGTGGAATCACTTTCCTGCCAAAAAGGTACATAGAGTTTCGGTATATTCCAAAACACCTTGAAACAGACAAACATACAAGATTGGAGCCATCTCGGTAGCATTCCTGTTTGAGTTGACAACATGCTAGTGTGAACTAACTGCAGTACATTATCTGCCGTCATTATTCAACAAACCATTCAGAAATACGGAATGTCAGAAACCAGACTCAAACATACAGCCAGATCTTTTAGCGTAACAATTTTACCTTCCGCCCTTACGCCCTTCTCGCTCAAGCTGAGATCTGTCACATCAGAACCCATGGGTATGTACTTGGACCTTTCGTCGTCACTTAATTTATCCCACTGCTGCTTTAGCATTTGAGTCAATTTGGCTTCCGTAAAGCCCGGATGCTGCCGCCGGAAAACGTCCCTTTTCTTAGCGCTATAAACTAAAAACTGAACATGCGTGGGGTCAGGCAATTTTAACGGGTCACTTTCAGCCACAGATGTCCGTCTTTGTTTTTTCTTTGGCGGTGACGCTTCAACTTCTGTCCCACTTTGACTTAGTTTACGTTTTTTGTTCGAAGAACTGCTGCCTTGTTGTGTGTCCGCCTTTAGCGGCGACTCGGGATCCGATTTCTCAGCATAAACCAGAGTATACTGTGCTCTGCGCGCCGCCCTGTCCATGTGTATGGCGTCTTCAGACTCGAGGCACGCCACATTCCAGGCGCGCCGCCGACAACTCGGCAAGTCGTACATTTTTTTGCAGGACTTGCTAGCCGCTTTACGTTTGTCCGACAGCCACTGTAGATGCTGCTCCTTGCTGATGTAAGGCACCAGGCGCGACTCGCTCACCCAAGCTCGCTCCTCCTCCTCACCGAAGAACTGAACATGGTAATGCACTTCTGCAAAAACAACGCAGCACACCTATGAAAAGGGAATTTGTATTCAAGGATTTTATAAAAATCCCCACGGAATCCGTGTAATGGGTAACACTTCTTTAGATTTTGACCATTTAAGGAAAGACTGATGAGCCACTGCGATAGTATTCGGCGGGAGCTGAGGCTCCAAATCATCAAGTACTACATTGGAAAATTTGCATTTTACACCGATAGTTCAGTAACTGATTACCAATCAGTTGAAAAAATACTGCTTTGCAATCAAAGTTTAATATATTCTTAACAACTGCAATGGAGATTGAGTGAAATTGGGAATGTTTCAGTCATTAGGCCTATACAAATTTCATCGAAATTTCATGAAATCCCCGATTACACAAATTCCCTGTACCATTTACAAGTTCACTGGGCGATTTTGTGCCCCAGCTGGACTTACTGCCTGTGTTCTTGTAATAAATGCCTTCAAATGGGTCGTAAGCCACCATGCATGGCCACCAGGGATGTCCACCAACTTTACCCCAAAACATATCACCTAATAAATGCGTGGCACCAGCAACCTTCTCATCCTATCAATAAACAAAACACGGAAATTAATATACAATGGTAACGTCACGCTATCATGAAACATTTCCCTCTGACTACTGAAACAAACAGACAAATAAAGCTGTATGAGACTCAAGGTAACTGGTCAACAAAAAATCCAAGTCGGCGAAAAAAAGTAAAATGGGCGACAACTCGGGGGTCTACTTTTTGACACCTTTTCCGATTTTTTTTGTGGGCCCTAGGACCATGAAACCTAGGATTTATGAAGAGCTTGATCTGAACGTGTGCAGGTCACTTTTATTTTCGTCTTCGATTTCCTTTTCTTTGTTAAAACGCCATGTTAAAAGTGTATTTTTGCAAGTAAATGCAGTGCATTTAATGTACATCACAGAACACAGTTGCTGAGCTTTGTCGTAAATAGATAAGGTGGCGTATGCCTGCTCAGTCAATGAAACCTTAAGCCAACAAAGCCAAACACTACTCGGCTTATAAGACGTATTCAAGCTGTGTTGTTTGCAATATATTATTTAAGAAATAACCCAAGGAACTATTTTCGCATTTTAATTTTGTCAAGTGTTTAACATTTCGCTAGCGAAATAAGGTTCTAGTTAAAGCACTTAAATAACATGAATTGCAAACAGCTCCGCCGTTTTCGCTTTAATGATAAAATCGATTGCTGTTACCCGGAGCTGTTCATGCCAACACTGAGTCAAGATTACTGAGTGTTGATCTTCGATTGCAGATGAGAGGAAATATTTAGAAACATCAGAAGGTAAACTAATTGCTCTTGCTTGTTCTTATGAATTGCAATTTTTGTTCAAAACCTACACTCAAGTCTACAGGAGTGGTTGATCGCACTGTGGCCTACGCAATAGATGGTCAACTAGGTGACAAAAAGTCGCGTGGCGTCTCGGGTACTGCGTTTTGAGCATCAGTTTAAGCAATTTAATGCAAAATGTTCGATTTGCTTCAACTGAATTTAGTGTTTTTGCAGTGCTTTCAGGGTTCGCGTTCTACTTTTTGGACTTTCTTTACGAAATGACTCACTTTTTCGGAAACCACCACTGGACCCAACTGAGTCACACTTTCCTTTTTTTGACTCATTTTCCTGAGAACCCAGCGCGAACCCTGGACTTTATCAACTTGACTACGTCTCGAGGAGTACGTCTATCCCCCATGGGGGATATGGTGTGTGTAAGGCTGCTGCGTGTTGACAACGCAAAATTTAAAAGTGGAAGGACAGGTAGACGTAGTGTCTCACATTTAAACGAATCAATCCATTAACCAGGAGGCGCGTGAGACTGTCGTAGGTACGCTAAGTACAGCGCCGATTTTGAAAAATCCGCCATTTTGTCAAGTCCAATCCGGAAAATTCTTGATCACTTCACTGCGGAAGGGTCCAGAGAAGCGAAATATGAAACGAATTCATCTATAATTAATGTGGCCTGTATACGCTAAGTCCAGTGCCGATTTTCAAAAGTCCGCCATTTTGTCAATTTTTGCCAGATCCCAAAAATTCTTGGTCACTGCACTGCGGAAGGGTCCAGAGAAGATGTGTACAAAATTCGAAACGAATCTATATATTAATGTGGACTATAGGCGCGTGTGACTGAGGCGTGACAGACGGACAGACAGACCGGAAAGTTCAAAACTATATCCCTCCGTCACTTTTGGCAACCAAAAAATTTGACATGCTGTTCACTTGGCGGATAATGACTTGACGACAGAATGTTGCAAATATAATTATTTTGGGTGGTTCGTATCTGAATGAAATACAGAGACGAGGTAAAAGCGGTTTCTTCTCAGCGAAAGACACTATCTGATTGCATAACTTTTCAACAATCAATCTCTCGTACAAAGACGAAAGTAACCTTTCAAGACAGGCCTACTTGAGATCATTCGCACAAAATTTGAAAACAATCCGATCAAAACTGAAGGAGAAGCATTTTAAGTAAATGTTGGGAGCAAGACAACTCACCCAAAAACCAACTCACCCAAAAAATCCTTGGACAACTCACCCAAAATCTTGGACGACTCACCCGAAGTTTTGGACAACTCACCCAAAATTTTGGACAACTTACCCAAAGTCTTGGACGACTCACCCAAAAAAGTATTTTATTATTAGACCGCAAATAAATCAGGTTTTTTCTTCGGATAATTAAACTTGCATAATTTTCGGTGAACAGATATTTAATTGCAATTTTTGATAAATGCAAATCGCTCGGATTCGCTCGTGTTAATCCTAATAGTGCGACACATAGAAGCTGAAAAGTAATTATAAAGTGCAATTAACTAAACAATGGCCTGTCACCACTGTTCAGCTCGGAGTCACTTAAGTCCTGTGGTGAACAGCTTATTAGTGATTCCCGGGGTCGTTCAGTAAGAGGGCCTCTTATTTGTTGGAATATTAATGAGATTTTTCCGGTGTCGTGCACCGAATGACATTATGACTGAATAAACTAACTTTGCTCGTATTAAATGCATTTGAGATCTGTATTGATATGTAGTTACGCACTTTAATGAACGAATATTTCACTTAAATAAAAGTTTTACTTAAATTTTAGTCCTTTTGATGTTGTTACTAACTTCAAATACAAATTTAACTGGGGGAAAAGATGCAGACTGAATTGTAAACATTAATAAAATATTTTTGAAAGCCTCTCATAAACATTTCACACCGTCTTGTAAAATTGGGTGAGTCGTCCAAGGGCTTTGGGTGAGTCGTCCGAAGGTTTTGGGTGAGTTGTCTGACATCCGTAAATGTTTACATAAGTGCACACGTACATTCAGACGACGGTGCCTCTGCTGATGTGATAAGACTTGCCAGAGGAAGGCAGCTGGTCTAATAAGTGCCGGGTCTCAAGAGTTCGCATCGGGCTCCCAACTTTTTGAAGTTCGGAGCCCGGTGGGCCACCACTTTTTTTGCCAGACTTTTCGAACGCTGGTACCACACCAGTCCCACCATAGTCAGCTGGCCTAAAAACGGCTCCTTTCTGACAAGAGCACCAGATTCTCCCCACTCCACCATTGAAAAGTTTAAACTAAAGTCCATACCTTCAGAAGCACTGCACGCTTTGCAAGCGTTGCCTTAGCAATTTCATCTTTGCTGGTTTCACTCGATTCTTCTTTAACTTCGGATTTAATGCTTCGTTTCTTTAAAAGCTGCTTTTTTATGTAGCCTTTCGTTTTTACTCTGGCACGCTTTGGTAAAGTTTCAACACCACTTGAAACTGTCGCGGCTGCCGTACTTTGACTCGACAAACAACCGAGTGCTGGACTAGCGTCCATTTTAACTGGGGGGCTGACTAAGCCATTGCCAGTCTCTTTCTCAGACCCGGGGCCCAAGTTTTCAACCACCTGAGATTCTCCAGGCCTGTTTAATTCATTTTCACGCTTAATCCTATCGCCAGCCAATTTTTCCATATGTTCCCTGAGTGTTTCATTCACTACATGCGTCTTTTGGGACTGAACAGTTTCACTTCTGATAGGGGTGATGACAATAGGTGAAACGAAAATAAGGCCGTCCTCTTGTAGGTGCTGCTCGCTGGCGGGCGATTCTCGCGCTTTCTTTTCATCCCCAGGAGACGGCTCTGAGGGAGGGGTGGGCATGCTGCTTAGCGGTTCAGCATCACCCTCCCGTTTCGTCGGTGTGCACGGTAGAGCGTCCTTACGTTCCTCGGAAGCTTCCAGTTTCTGGACGAGCGTAAGAGACATGTCCTCGTCGCCGTCCTTGGCACTGGCTTTGCTCACAGCTTTGCGCGGATTAATGCTCATAGTTGGAATTTGGGGTAGGTTATGACCACCCGCAGTTGTTACGGACCGACCTGAACTTCCGTTCATTCTCCTGGCGTATCTCTTAGCCTGTGGAAATAAAGTACACTCATCATCAGCACTGTTTATAGCTTTATTTATGGCTTTACCTCCCCCCCCCCTAACGGTTGTCTAACAAATTTAAGTATTTACCGTACAATAAAATCTCTTGAAAAATAACTAAACGGCTTGCATGACAAATACAGCCTTCTCAAACAACAGTGTTGTTGGTGAGAGTGATTTACGGTGAGCGGGGATACGCAAAACCCCAATATTCAAGACCCTAACGATGATTGGGCTAAAAGGCAACCTAACAGCAGGCCTTTTAATAGGTCCTTAGTTAAAAGTTTCATAGGTGTTTCGGCGTCAAAAAAAAAAGCGTTTTAATTGGTTGTTGGACCGTCCAAAAAGTAACTTTTTATAAGGTCTGACGTATCAAATAATAGTTTTAATAGGTTTATAGGTTTTAAAACAGTGAAACAACCGTTAGCAGGGTTGAGATTTCGCCCAACTTTTGGCTTGGGCGACCAACTTTTTCGAGTCGGTCGCCAGAGTGGCGACTAACTTTTGTTCTGAGTATTTTCAGATAAATACTGTTGATTATTTCCAACACCATTTTACGTGAAAATGACTTTTATAGGTGTTTTGGCGTAAAAAAAAAGGTTTTAATTGGTTGTTGGACCGTCCAAAATGTAACTTTTTATAAGGTCTGACGTTCCACAATAATAGTTTTAATAGGTTAATAGGGTTTAAAAACATATCTTAATAAGTTTTTCTATTTTGATAGTTATAATAAATTTTATATACAATAAATATATTAATTTAAGCAATATGCATATTCTGTGAACTTGGGTAAGAAACGGATAATATTAAGAAAAATAAACAGGTAAAAAAAAATAAATAAATAATTCGCAGTTCAAAAAAAAAAAAGAAAAAAAAAAAAGGTTTTAATAGGTTTAATAGGTCCCACTGGAAGGCCTGTAACAGTGAAACAACCGTTAGCAGGGTTGAGATTTCGCGGTCGCCCGTGGCGACCAACTTTTTCGAGTTGCTCGCCCAGGCGGCGACTAACTTCTGTTCTGAGTATTTTCAGGTAAATACTGTTGATTATTTCAAACACCATTTTACGTGAAAATGACTTTTGTATAAATTTTGCTTTCAGGGCGATCTTCACATTTGAAATAAATTTCAAATAACCAGAAATTAGGGATACTTTAGACACCTATTTGTTGTTGTTTTTTCACGTGAGGCGGGCTAGACAAATTTTGCAAAAATTGCGCTAGGCGACTAACTTTTGTGCCGGGCGACCAGAAAATTTTACGAAGTCTCAACCCTGCCTTAGTACTGTAAAGATGAGCCATAGCCGAGAGCACAGCCTCCAGCCGGAAGTGAAAATCAAAGATAGCGGTCACTGTGACCTTGATACTGGGTCTACATACCAAATACGGCAGGAAACGATTAGCAGAGTGGGAGTAATAGCAGGCGTTCGGAGGACGGAAAACACCGAGAAGTCCCCCCTCCACCCCCCCCCCCCCCCCACTCTGTGGTCGGGCGCTAAAAATCATGGCATGCAAGTGTTTGTAGGACATACAAAGGGCGGAGTGTCAGTGTAATTTGAGCGTGCGTTTTTAATTACTAAAAATCTTCCTAAAATTTAGTGGTGGGCGGTCAAGGTTTTATTGTTTTAACAAAAACTTGTGAAGGAAAATCCAACGTGGTGGGCGGTAGCCATTTTAAATTGTCCAATTCACTCACAACCCAGTTCCGAAGTCATCCATATTATACCAAATATCATAGGAAACAGATTATCAGGGTGGGAATAACTATGACGATGGACGGGCGGACGACACCAGGACTGGAAGCGCTTAGCTTATGGCGCCCCTGGAGAAGAAATCCTGATCCAATGCGGGGAACCCGAGATATATATATATATGTTACAGGAAAACTGTTCAATCAGGCAGATTATAATCTGCCTGAAAATTTCAGGCAGATTGTAAAACTCCTGGTTCGGCCAGGCTCATTGTAATCTGCCTAAAATTTTTAGGCAGATTGTAATCTGCCTGATTTTGGAGCCTGAAAATTTGACAATTTGCCTGAAATGAAAGGAACGCTTGTAATCATGATACCCCCATGCGATTTGGTTGTTGTCTACTCAACTGTGTGATCGTGGGAATAAAACGCGATTGAAGTGGTCAATTGCAATTAAATGGGAGTGAACAATGGGTCCGCTCGCGCGTTCATTCGATTTTGTTGTTACCTATTCAAATATGTGATCGTAAGAATAAAAGGCGATTGATGTGATCAATTGCAATTAAATAGAGGAAAATATTCGGTTATAATCATGCATAACACCAGTTGTTTAGTATCTACTCACGCGTTTTATGGGATTTGATTGTCATTTATTCTGATATGTGATCGTAGGGATGTGTCTAATTGCAATTAAATACATGTGAGTGGTCGGTTTGCTCGTTCGTTTCATGTGATTTGTTTACCACCTGTTTTCTTTTATGCCTTGAGTTATTACACCTGACTAATGCTATTGATATGTTTAAATGAAATTTCTAATTGCAATTTCTTGATTAAGTACACGCGCGACTTTTTTGCTGATTGCTTTGTTTTACGTCTTGATTGATCACACTTTTACAATTCCATAGTATTGATGTGATTGAATGCAATTCGAAATTGGAATTTCTTGATAAAATAAATGCAATGATATAAATCTCAATCCAGCACCCCACACTTCCATGATGTATTGTATTTTGAGATCAACATGCCAATGTAGCTTCCTAATTCTTACTCCTCCGGTATTTGATGGGATTTTTTTTGCACAGTACAAATAGGGGCGTGAAAAATTGATACCTGATAAATACATTTACAGTGTTACATTTTTATTTTTTTAGTTAGTACAATAAATAGGAAAAAAATGCGATAAATATCTGTGATAGAACTAAATAGAACTATTTATTTACTTCGTTGTTTATAAATAATATTGCGTTGACATGTTCTAAAAATTAAAATTTAACGTGGATGCGTGTAAAAGAGAGATCTCGCAATTCCTATTAGCAGTACTGAAAATATCCCTTGATATTTAAAGATATCTAAAGTTACTTAAGCGTCTCTGAGGGGCCATCCATAAAGTACGTACGCGAAAATTTGTCAATTTTTGACAACCCCACCCCTGTACGTAGAAGCTTTGTACGCACTTACCCAATATGTTGTGCGGTATTGAAAAAATATCAATTTGTTTTTAAAATTATAATGCCAATTAATCAGTGGCAAAATTGAGATATGTTTAAAAAAATGCGTACTTAACGCAGCAGCCCGGAACTCCCCCCCCCCCCATCCCTCTGTGCATACTTTATGGATGACCCTAATTAAATAAGGTATCTAATTATTGATTATAAATACTGCTGGACAGTTTCTAAGAAAGTTAAATTTTGACTTGGAAATTCAAGATCTATCAGAAGCAAAGTATTTTTACCGTCAGCCATAACGGAGTGTTCCACAAGAAAGCGGTGTTTTTAACCCGGTTGATTATTTGGAGGAAAAATTGAATCCTTCCCGTGCCAATTGTGTAGAATTTCTGTGGCCAAGTTGTTTTTAACCCAGCCGACTTTGTTGGATTGGGTTAGTCGTATCACTGTAGGGGGACTTAAACGTCTGTGCGTATGTTAATTTTTTTCTTTAAAATGCTGCTCTTCCTATAGATTTGCTCCAATCGTTTTGATATTACGCAGAAATGTTTCCTGGCTATGACTTTTTTTTGACGATTGACGAAAAACTGACAGAATGGCGGCACTTTTTGTGCCCATTTTGACCCATTTTGAAATGCTACTCCACCTACAGTTTTACTCCAATCGTTCAGACGTTACGCAGGGGTGTTCCCCAGGGTTCGCCTACAGGACTTATTTTTTTTCGCGGTTCGCCAAAAACTGCCGAAATGGCGGGACTTTGAAGTTTGGCAAAAACTGGAATAAATGGTAGTAATTAACTGAATTGTCAAACCATTCATTTCTCTCAGTCTTTTTCAAATAGATATAAAATTTTAATCGAAAGTTTCTCAGGTGCTTCACCACCTGGACTTTGCTTTTTTTCGCAAATGACAAAAAAAAAAAAAAAAAAAAAAAATGCCGAAATTTTGGAATTTAAAATTTTTTTGTAAACTTGTGTAAATGTCGGTAAATACTGAAATGTCACAATCCAACCTCTCCAACATCCTTTTTCGGGTAGTTTCCACCCGGGAAAACTCGTTTTTGTGTATTACCATTATGAAAAAGTCGCGTTCAGAAACAAAGTTCTTCATTTTTTGGCCTAACAGTGTTCGTTTCAGTTTTTCTCTCTTTCCTTGTTTGGTAACTCGGCGGGGTCATGTCCTTGGAGATGCTTGTTAAGACCAGCCGGCGTCGTCGGACTGGTCTTCTCACATCAGAGGGGGCATCCATCGTCTGCATGTACGTACGTTTACTTTTACTTGAAATGCTTCTGTCTCAGTTTTGATTGGATTCCTTTCAAATTTTTACGAATGTTCTCAGTCATCTCGAGAACTTTAGTAGCCGTATTGATGGGGAGGGGGTGGCATATATATTTTTCAGTTACAAGTTTTCAAAATGCAGCTTCTTCCACAGTTTTGATGGGATTGTCTTCAGATTTTGCAAGAGTGTTCATCAGGAAGGGTTCTCCAGAAAAATTGTTTTTATTTTTTTTGCTTTTTTTTTTTCTAGTCTTCGCGAAAAATGGGTCAGATGGGGGCATTTAAGTTTTTGGTTTGCAAGTTTCACAGTGCTTCTTCTCTCACGGTTCTAATTAGGTTATCTTTAGCTTTTGCGTAGATGTTCGAGAGAAAGGCCTGTCTTGAAAGGGTACCTTTTTGGCGATCCTCCAAATATTGACCAGTGGCGGGCATGATTTCTTTTTTAGGTATCCAGTATTTCAAATGCTTCTTCCACACAGCTTGATCGAATGTCCTTCAGATATATATAAAGTTTTTCTTTTTTTTCGTATTTTCGCCAAGACTTGGTCAAATGGCACCATTTTGGAATTTTTTGTCAGCTGATTTTCAGAATGCTTATTTTAATTTTGATTGGATTCCTTTAACATTTTTATGAATGTTCCCTAGACAGTCCTCTTTCGAAAAAGTACTTTCTTGCTATTCTTCAAAAATTAGCCAATTGTCGGCGTTTAGATATCAAGTTTTTCAATATAGTTCTTCAAATTATTTTAGTCAGATTGCTTTCATTTTTAAGCGCAGACAAACGTCAGGGCTTCTTTGAAATTTGTTTTTCTGAGAAACACCAGAGATCAGGCAAATACCGGCTTTTACAATTTTTTTAGTAACCGGTTTTTGAATTGCTACTACCACTTTTTGCTACTGTCACCATCAAGCCTGTTACTACTTGATTCACTAGAGTCCGGCTGGTCACAATGTCCCTGGTCGTTCTTGTTATATATAAGGGATAAAAAAGAGGACATTTTTGAAATAAAGTATTTCAAAAAGCCAGAATAACCATTAAGTAAAAAAAAAAAATGAAGTTCTAACATTTAAACTCCGTTAAATCTGTATATCTGTGATATACAGGGCTGGTAAAAATTTCGAAATTTTTAAAAATTTCATGAAATTTGAAATTTTTGAAATATTTCAGAAATATTGAAATTTTTGAAATATTTCAAAGCACTTAAGAAAAAAAACACACATTTCCTGGTTATACGTAATACCTGTTCGTTTTATTTAACAAATACCTCCGTCCAGAATGCATATAGCAAAGAATACAAATCAACTGTTTGCTTGTGCTACATCCTTTGGCCAAGTCATTTGGCAAGAGAGCGGTAACAAAATGCAAGTTTTCCCGCTTTTTCAATACCAAGACTGGTTCTTAAGGAGCCGTATGTGAATCGAAGTGTGCTAAATTGTCTTTCTAAACCAACACTGTTTGCAATAGCTGACACTAAATGTACCGCAATTTTACACAATTCTTCGTGAAATCCAAGTCGTTGTCCGGCTAACCACCACGTTTTTGGGTCGACATCCTCACTCAGACCAATATCGTATGGGGGTGCTCCTCAAATAAACTGTGTTACTGCACGTTTGCGTTGAGGTTGATACTGTTAATAAACTGCATAGCGTCTGTTAGCTGAGGAGAGGTGAGTCGCTTGCCTTGATTGCCTTGATCAAGCAAATTTGCGGCAAGAAAGGATGGTTGAGTGAAAATCTGCTTGCTTCGTTTGGTAACCAATTCAAGCATGTGTTGGTTGTTCTGCTCTCGAATAACTTGAGTCAGATCCAGCCAAACATCTATGGCCTCCGCGACAGTGGCTGTATCCGATTGTAATCGGTTGATGGCGACAGAAATTGCGTCGAGAATAGGAAATAACTCACAGGCGGCGTTTCGAATCTGAGAGTTTTCGAGGTACTTCCTTTCGACGCCATTTGTTGGCTGCAAATCGACTATGATCTGGACCAAAATTGCCCAGTTGTTGCAGTAATACTCAAGCGATTCCCTCATTGTATTCCATCGTGTTTCAGCCGGTAATGGCGGTTTAAACAGATCCATTTCCTTGAGCTTAGCTTGAGCTGCATGCTTATTCCGAAAAAATTTGAGCACAGCCATCACTTTGTTAATAGTTGACGTCTGTTCATTGCTTATATCCTTTGCCTTTAACCATTAATACACGTCTTTGACATATAATTATTTTCCGAAGCAGGCCATTACCCTCCCCCCCCCCCCCCAGTCCTGGAGATATATCTCAATCGGGTCTAGGACAGAACCCCCCGGGACCAACCCCCCCCCCGGGACCGAACCCCCCGCGCGCATAAACCCCCGTGCCAAAACCCCCCGATCGGACCAAACTCCCCCCCCCCCCCCTCTCAAAAAGCCAATATAATATGTCAAATTTAAACACACGTTTATTGAATCATGATTTTATAACTTGAGATGTAATTCATTCGTACAACATTTTGCAAAATCTGTTTTACTACGATGACTATAACTGACTAATGTCAACAGTCACTGTTGGTTTAAAACTGAATATTGTGAGCTTTTCCTCTGAAAAAAACCAAGATGTTTCTGTTGCGAAAGTCACGAACAATGTGCGCTATCCTATTTCCTGTTTGGACACTTTGCTGTCGTCATGGTTCTGGAAGGTGACCTCCTATAATTTGGTTTATGGTGACATTGTGTAGGCTCCGTTCTCGTAGAGGAATGTCCAGGAACCGCCATAGATTGGGGTGTTGAGCGGCAACGGCAGCTTGCATTTTGCGGTGCCACCCAACAATAGTGTTGTTCGTCCTCGGTAGTTCCTCTTCAGTCCGATTGCTCATGTTCCACAAGCAATGGTCAAACTTTGGAGCAATTCTCTGGTTACGTCGCACCCGACCGATGTAGGTATCCTCAAAATATTCCGCAATCGGGGTTATTTCATCGGACAGTTCCTCTGGGAGCTCCTCTAAAGCGGGGGGGGGGGGGGGGTTAGGCCAAAATCTCTCCATATGGGGGGGGGGTTCGATCCCGGGGGGTTTGGTCTCAATCAACTATCAGCATATTTTTTTATTGAACTAAAATATGATTCGGAGTATTAACAATTCCATTTGAAAATAGGCGTTTTGCCCACTTTTGCTTGTACAATCCGGTATGGCCATTGTTTTTTTGACTGCATATAAAAACTACTTTTTAGAAATAGTTTGATAACTACATTAATAGAATAAAGCGTAAAAAATAGCGAACACTTCAACAGATATTAGTGCCACCTGTGACTCGTCTACCGACTCTCGTGTCTGGATACGCTATATTGGATGAATGTCATCTCTTACTGGGTTAAACAGGACTGGCGCGCAATTTTCAAAATGAATTTTCCAGACCGTAATTAAGGTTTGAGAACACAAAACTGCAATACTGACGACTCAAAAACACTTTAAAATTCATTTAAAGTCAATGCAGAAAAATATGCTTCAGAATATATAGCCAATAGTTCCAAGAAGCGGCTCACCGAGAAATATACCTGTTGAGATACACCAGACGCCCCTGTGCTCTCATTAGGGGCACGATAATAAAATTAAAACACACTGATAAATCGATCAACGGGGCCTTCGTCCAGTAATCTTATTCTTAAATATTAATGTTTTGTAATATTTTTCGAGTGATTCTGACTCATCTGCATTGCTCTTGGTAACCCTATAGCCCCTTTCCTATAACACACCTTTATTTTTCTTCTGCCACAATGGATGACTGGGTGCTCTATAATATCTATGCTGCACAACTGGTGCAAAAATTCGCAATTGATCCCTTGAGATTTGTGAGTTGTGCTTTTAATGAGCGCCTGTAGACCGTTACTGAAGCTAACTAGTACAGAGTAAACGTAAGAAAGTGTCGACTCGGAGTTACATAGCCACATGTTTGTTAATAAATATTTTAAAACGGGCGGATACGGAGATGACTTGGCGATACGAAAATGAAACAAATCTAAACCTTTATCAAAACCTAAAATATTTCAATCTTCCTTCATTAAAATCAATGAAGGAAGTTTCTTCCTTGAAGATTTTACGCGAAAAATGAATGTGCCTCATTTCCACATCCCTGGGCAACATATGTCGCCCCCTCATAGAGTAACAATAACCCATTTCGTACTTCCGGATTTTTTCCGATGCAGGTGTCGTTTCGACTACATTTTTATGTTAAAATTAAAAAACAAATGAAAAACATCAAATTCAAATTTTCTTTCAACATGCGCACTTTCGAATTTACAAAGCAATCGTCTCGTCTTTTAAAAGCTATTTTACAAATTATTCAGCTTCATTAATAACCAACTTGCAAATATGTTTCTGGCAAAATGGAATGGCAGTGCTGCCAAGGAGCCACCAAGAAAAAGGGCGAAATTAATTTTTAAAAACGTAGAATAAAAAGAATAATTCACATTTCGTATAAAATTCAGCAATAATAATGTGTATCTAATTTTGGGCAGCTCGGAGCGCAAGTTGAAGTCCATGACGACATCACAATTTAACGCGAACGGGTAGGGGAAGGTGGGTTCTAAAATTCACTTTGTGCGTAAGTACTCCATGGATATACCTTAATGGCATGTAATTTGAAACGATAGCAAGAGGCTATTCAATTTTATTAAAGAATAAGCTATTTTATTGTCTGTCTAAAATAACGGTATGATCAGATATAATCTATGTTTACGAAATATATGTTCAATTCTATAAATAAATATTAACTTTTCTACAGTATAGACGTATAGATTCTGATAGTCCTAGATGACTCTTGCAGACTTCCTATGACAGCAAGAGTCATAGTTCCTACAATAGGAAATCTCATTGATGTCAATTTTCATATCTCGGCGTACGACTGGGGCCAAAGGCGATATTTTAGAAAGGGTGCATCACATAAATGGCCCAATTATAAATTATGGCGCACAAGTTTTATGGTCAGATAACATTTTTTTACTGAGAAAAATATGTGTTTTCTTGAGATCAGGATATCGAATCCCTCATTATCGCCCACAACAACAGTGAATCCACAGTTGCAAAACCACGCTTTACTCTAGTTTGGGAGTTTCGCTGAGGTCGAAAATAATGCGCCAGGATACTTTTCAGTGTGCTTTTAAAGAAAAAGCCTGCCAGTTCGAGCCTCGTTGTCCTTAAACGTGCGATTCAGGAAAGATTCAGGGCCTCAAAAATTGAGATCGATGGCCACCTCTATTGAAGGAACTGTGACCCTTTCTGTCCTAGGAAGATAGAAAGTGTCCGCTGGGACTAAGATTTTGAATGCCGAAAAATAATTTAATAAAAAGAAATTAAATATACATACAGTATTAGAGCAATTGACAATATGGCCCAATCAAGGGTAATGATTAGAGGAAAGAAAGGCAAGCAGAAACAAAGCTTACTCTAAATGAAAAAAAAAAGATATTAATAAAATACAGTATTTACCAAAAAGGCCCCAAAAAAAGTATTGAACAAAAAGGGATAAAAAGAATGTTTAAGGACAAAAAAAGGACGAAATCGGCCGATGGGACGATGTGGCAACACTGGAATGGATTTTTGCCAGTTTTTTTTCTCTATCAATTCTTCATACCTTTATTATAAACGAATTCGGTCGTAACTAAAAAAATGGTAACACCGAAGTACGAATCCGCTTATGTGGCGATGTCCCGCGATACTTCAAACTTTACGCAGTCCCAGTAAACCATCAGAATGCGTGACTTCACGTTTGAACATAAAACATCACTGCCATATCACTCATTACTAATAAGACGATACCTACCACACTGTGTAACGTAACTACGACAAAATAAAAGCGTTTTTAAAACAGGAAGTCGCCGTGATTTTTTACAATTTTCAAGATTTCACAATTGCTGCAAAGCTGCACTTTACATATATGTGTGATTACCATACACTGAAAACTACGCATGTTGTTGATATGTTGAAAACTTTTCCATTTTGAGTGTTGTAAAGGTCTAAGGGTTGAATTTGGGGTTAAAATTTGTAAGTTTAATCCATATATAAACAAACGTTTACCAAGTTCGGCCCCCATCAGCGGGAAAATAGTTTGTTTTCATTGGATAATTTTTCTGTACGGAAATTGTCGAAGATGTCGTAAACATGGCTACTTGTATCTCCAATGTATGAAAAACCATGAGGCATGACGAATGCCAAATATTTATGTAAAATGCTAAATATCAACTGTATGCTTAATATCAATCGTACGTTTATATACATTTAAGTATGATGTTGCATACAAGGATATCAGATTTTAATAAAAATTCATTCCCTTATTTAAGTGGATTCGAATGGACTGGCAAATATTGTGCTGAATTCTATGCGAACGTGTGTTGAAGTGTCAATATTTATAAACATGTTTTGTGGGACCAGTTTTAGGTATTGGTCAAACTTATCAATTATTTAGGTATTGGTGTGTTAATTCCAGATATGGAAGTATCGTGATGCCCATTTGAATAGAAATGTCGATATTTTCACGTGTTTTAAGCATATTCTTGCGCCGCCGTGTATAAAAGGAAGTTGCACATGTAGTTTTTCTTCTTGAATGTGAAATCTGAAATAGCTAAGACTGAAATGTGAAACAGTTAAAAAGGAACATCTAAGAATAAAACACGAAATTGGTGAGTGTTTTCTGTAGTTTATTTGTAAATTAGCGTATGGATTTGTGATTATTTTGACGTTATATTTCATGAATATTTTTGAAGGATTCTATTTGCAGTAGACCATTGACTAATCGACCAGCTTTTTGAGGCGTGTTTAATGGTTCGAAAAGGTCTTTTAGTCGTTATGAAATTAGATTTGAAGCTTCTGTATGCGAGTTGATGTGAGGATTGAATTATTTGGCGACTTGCTTTAATGAAATTTACTTGACCGGCAGAATTAATCTGACTTATTGGAGTCCGCTCCTAGCGAGCTCTACTGTATTTCATAAATTCAAAATATAATGACACAGATTAAAGAACAAAAGGAAGTTGCGAATAAAGTATTTTAAGAATAAAATGCTTCCATGAATAGGGTTACTATCGAAATATATTTTAATACATTTTAGAGGTTTTCAGTCCAGGGCCAACGTGGACGATGTGCTTCTTTTTTATATGCCGAACTCAGGGCATAGTTTGGTACGTTGAATACATTATGTTTACTTTAAATAACAAATAGAATCCACTGGGCCGTGTAAGCTTTTTGATGAGTCTTGCGTCGTGTTTATATGCCGAAGTCAGGGCATAGTTTGGTACGTTGAATACATTATGTTTACTTTAATTAATGAACAGAATCCACTAGACCGTGTAAGCTGTATGATGAGTCTTAGTAGTTGAGAAACAAGGATTCTGGGCCAGGAAGTGACGTCATAATGACGTCATAGGGTGGCCCAGAACCCCATAGGGTTTCTAGAACAGTTTTGGATAGAGCGCGCGCCTGTTGGAATGACGTCATAATGACGTCATGAAGACGTTATGATGACGTGATGATGACGTTATGATGACGTGATAATGACGTCATAAGTTTTTTTCTACACATGCATGCACACACATACAAAGACAGGTTTTTGCTTATTTCACAATATGTGGAGGCCGCTCTGAAAAGAGCGGCCAGGAGTCGAGGCCCTCACTGTTGGTTGCTGCCGTCGGTTCAGTAAAAGGAGAACGCGTCTTGGATTAGTCGCAGTGGTTGACTCATCTGCTGCCCGTTGAAGACAAAGTGAGTGGTCTTGACGCTGCAAGTCATACATGCCAGCTCATAGTCACGGCACAGGGACGCGTGATAGGTAGGTATGCATGAGCAGTGCAGACAGGCTTGATGACCGCATGCAGAAGCAATCACTTTATCTCCTCCAACAAAACACCCATAGCAAACACAGATGTTCAAGTCATGGCGTAGGAAGTATGCAGACCATGTGGGGTACTCATCTTCTTCTTGATTGGACGGCACATCTTCTCCCAGCATGGTCATACGTAGATATGCTTCCTTGAACTGTCCTTGCTTCAAGTTGTGAATCCTGTTGGCTGCAGAGACCAGACGATTTATGAAGACTGGGAAGCATCTGGAAGCATCTGGAAGAAGTATTTCCTGTATGAAGTGACGGTTTGAGCATGGACAGGGATGCCCATTTTGTTAACTTCATGTACTCTCAGCGGGTGAGTGAGATCGAAGGTGAGCTCCACTCTGACAAGTGTGGAGAAAATATGTGAAGAGAACACTTATTTAGCTTGGGAAATGAGGTCATGAGGAGACGCAGCTTCTCCGACCCCCCAGGACATATTATGTACCGACAGCCCCCCAAGGACATACTATGTACCGACCCCCCCCTCGGACATACTATGTACCGACACTCTCAAGGACATTCTATGTACCGACCCCCCCCCCCAGGGCATGCTATGTACCGACCCCCCCCCCCCCCCTCAGGAGAGTAAGATGCAGCCGAATCAGCACAAAAACAGTCGGGAACAGCAATGACATCGTCAGAAACATCATGGACACGCCGCTTAACACACCTCAGGATAGACTGACTCCAGCTATTGATGGCTTAACGGCTTTTGAAGCTGATGACAAAGTTTACATCATGTTAAACATGGATGATAAAACTGAAAAGGCTGCAGTAGCTAGGCTTTCCATTAGATGTTGCTCCAGTGGAGACTTCTACTAAAAAGACAATCACAGTGATGAGGAACGGTCGTCGAGTAACACTGACAACGGAGTGCCGGGTGTGGCTGGAGTATGCGGAGCAGCCTCACAACTGTCCTGTAGACCACAACTTCAAGTGTGCGGGAAGACCATTCACCATGAAGGAGTACTACAAGCACTAATGCCGCTGCGAAAATCCGACACGTTGATGAAAAGCCAACGTGCTAAAACTTTCGGCCCTTTTAAGGGCCATCCTGTATTACGAAATGACGCTGATTCTGTCTATGTAAGAGTGTGTGTGTGTAAAAGGAGATGTCTGAAATAACATTTTATCACATTTCAGTTTTTTAGGTCTAGTGAATGATGTGACAACAATGGCAACTAGTTTAGACTCACCAGTCCTCGAAAGTGTTATTTGGCGGATGAATACCATTTGGTGGATGAATACCAGATTGAACAAAGTCAAGCTTCACCGACAGATGTCTCTGCAGTGCACTTTAGGGGTGTATAAAAGAATGAGCGAGACACACATTTCGTCCATATCAGTTCAAGCAACAGCAACGATGACAGCAAATTTAGGCACATCAGTCTTCTGTCATGATTGGAATGTATCATTTCCATCTCTGGAATTGTTCGTGACACATAGATGTAAACCAGCTGAGATGAAACGTGTTCGTGAAGAGCTTGTTGAGGAGATTGAAGCCAAGAGACGAAAGACGGAACAAAATGCCATTGACAGACCTGATCCAGTCCGCTGCCATAGATCTATGGAAATTTTTCCATCTCTGGAATTGTATGATGCACATGTATGTGTGAAGATGGGAGAACATGAAGAACAAGCTACAAGGAAGCAAAAGATGGGGCAAGTAGGGAGAGGCAGAAGAGTTAGTCTTGGTCATAACGCACAGGAAAATCTGTTTGAGTCTGAGGATGGATCGGATTTACTGCTTAAAATGCGACAGCAAGAGAATAGGATCAAAACACATTTGCTAGAGACGGTAGACCATGAATGAAATGGTATATTGTGATACATGTTCGCTTTAAGAAACTAACGCCAAATGCAGAAGGTATTATGACAGAACAAGTGGATAATGCCTTTATCAGCAGTCCAACATATACAGCATACAATTCAGCGGATATTGAGCAGAACTTGCTAGAAGCCTACAAAGAATTGTTTATCAAGCTTGACGAACATGAGCGACAAGGCTCTGTCTGGGTGTTGGATAACATACTATACATTGAAGTACATATAGCCACGTCAGCGCCTCTGGAAGCAAGCAGTTTTATCCAACTGCCAAAGAAAGTGAAGAATACGAAGAATGTATTAAACATTCAGAATTATGACAACAAGTGTTTTTTATGGTCTGTTTTGGCTTACCCCCACTCTCACCATGAACACTCATATCGCGTGAATCATTACAATCCATTTGAGAACTAATTAAAGGTGGAGGGCATGACATTTCCGACGCCGATTACGGACATTCCAAAGTTTGAAAAGGAGAATGATGTGTCCGTCAACGTGTTTGGATATGAACAAGATGTAGTTGTTCCGATACAACTTAGTCGAAACACCAGTGCGAGAGAAATCAACTTATTTCTGATTAGCAATGACAAGAAAAGACATTACTGCTTTATAAAGAATTTCAGCAGACTTATGGCTTATTGATCAAAGTATAAGAATGCAGTATATTATTGTTTCAACTGTCTTCATGGGTTTATGTGACAAGATCTTTTAGACAAGCATCGTGAAGTGTGTGGCAAGCATGGAGCACAACGTTTATCACTCCCCAAGGAACCTTTCATCAAGTTTAAAAATGTAGTCAAACAACAGCGAACACCTTTTGTGATTTATGCTGACTTTGAATGTTTCACGCAAAAGCCTGAAGAAGGAGACAAGTATCAGCATCATCATCCAAACAGCTTCGCTTGTGTAGTTGTCACCCAATAGGAAACACGTGCACCAGTCGTGTATCGAGGGGAAAATGCCGTGAAAGTCATTTTTAGACCATATGGCGAATGAGCGTGATCGTGCACATAGTGAATGCAACTTACAATTTCGACTTAGAAGGGATAAGCAGGGGGATAAAGATTCTTTTATCATCCCTGTATTTTTCCACAATTTACGAGGCTATGGCAGTCATCTAATCATGGAGGAAATTGGGAAATTCAAAGATGAAACGATTACAGTCATTACCAACACCATTGAGAAATATATTGCATTCACCATGAGCAATCTGAAATTTACGGATAGCTTTCAGCTCATGAGCACCTCTCTACAGAAGTTGGTATCCAACCTCGTGGCAGAAGGGAAAGATTACTTCTACAACATGACTTCCCACATTCATGATAGTGACCAACAAGATTTGCTGCTGAGAAAGGGAGTGTACTCTTATGATTACGTGGACGAGCCATCCAAGTTTACTGAAACACATCTACCGTCAAAGGATAAGTTTTACAGTCAGCTTAGTGAAGAGAACATCAGCGATGAGGATTATGTTCATGCGCAGAAGGTGTGGGATACATTCAGCTGTACCACATATGGTGAATACCATGATTTATACCTGAAATCCGATGTGTTACTGGTGGCTGACGCGTTTGAATTGGATCCTGCTCACCTCACTACTATACAGCGCCAGGACTGTCGTGGGATGCTATGTTAAAAGCGACAAAGGTGAAGTTGGAATTGATCAATGACATTGACATGTACCAAATGGTTGAACAAGGTCTACGCGGAGGAATATCTGTGATCACACACAAGTATGCGGAAGCAAATAACCCCTATGTAGCAGATTACAATTCTGAGATACCGAACAACTACTTAGTGTACCTGGATGCAAACATTTTGTATGGCTTGGCCATGTCACAAAGCATGCCAGGAAGTGGATTTATGTGGGTAAGCGAGCCAGAATCTCTTGACTTCATGGATGTGGATGAAGATTGGATACATTTTAGAAGTGGATTTAGAATACCCGCAGACAATCCATGATCGTCATAATCACTACCCAGTGGCTCCAGAATGGAAAAGTGTTAAGGTTGGAGAATTGTCAGAAGCTACGGAAAGATCTGAACTTGACAGGCAAACCTAGTGAAAAGCTCATTCCCAACTTGTGTGACAAGAAGAAATATGCGCTTCATTATAGGAATTTAAAGCAGTATGTCTCACTGGGGTTGAAAGTCACTAAGATACATCGTGCCATCATGTTTGCACAGACCAAATTGCTGGAGAAATACATCACCCTGAACAGGGAAAAGAGAAAATTGGCCAAGAACCCGTTTGAGAATGACTTCTTGGCAAAACCATGGAAAATGTGAGAAAGTGTATGAATGTTGAACTCGTCCACAAGGAAAAGCGGTTCAAGAAACTCGTGGCCAAGATTTTGTTCCACAAATTTAGAATTTTCAACGAAGATTTGACCGCTGTACATTTACGTAAAGTGGATTTGCTTCTGGATAAGCCCATTCAAGTCGGCTGCACTATTCTCGACTTCAGCAAAGTGCTTATGTTCAACTTTATTACAACTACATCATGGTCAAGTATCCCAATGCCAAGGTGTTGTTCGGCGACACCGACAGTCCATGTTATGATAGAGAAACGGAAGATATCTACAAGGATATGCAGCAAGATGCTGACCTGTTCGACACAAGTGACTATCCGCCAGATCACTTCCTGCATTCCAACGCAAACAAAAAAGTGCTTGGAAAATGGGAAAAAAGGATGAGACGGCAGGCATCCCCATTGAAGAGTTTGTTGGACTTAGACCGAAAATGTACAGTATGATGTATGGTGGGAAAGTAAAACATACGGCCAAAGGCATCACTCGAGCTTGTCAAAGACGTATGAAACATAAGCAGTATAGAGACAGTTTGTTCAACCAAACTTAAACGATGGCTACAGGACACATCATTCGAAGTCATGACCACCAGATTTTCTCGGAGAAGTTGAGCTCTCTCTCCATATGATGACAAGCGATACGTGCTGAATGACGGCTATTCCACTTTGGCGTATGGACATTACAAGACGACATTATAAAAGGGGGAGACTCTCCAACTTTAAGCTATTTGAGGTGTGAACACTGAAGCTTTAACATGGATTATAATCGCAAGAGATATGGATACTCTTGCTGATACAGTCAAAGACTTAAAGGTTAAAAATCCTGCCAATACCACCACTAAGAAATTGAAAGTGGAGACGGCGCCAACACCACAGTCGTGAGAGGGAATGCTTTCTCTAGGAAATGGAACGTATAACAAAATAATGAAACAAAGTAATGAAGGAGTGGTGAACATTCGCAAATACCTCAGAGATAAGGGGACTGGAGATAACCGTCCTACGAAAAAGGGTATTTTGCTGACAATACCAGAATGGAAAATGCTGAAGAAGCAGGTGAAAGAAGTGGATAAAAGGCTTCGAAGACAAGAAGACAGCTCATAACAAGGTACTGTTATCATGAATGCACTCGTGTTTAACGATGGTCTTTACTTCACCGTAAATGACATGAATGAAGTGATGATAAATTCTGCTTATCGGTTTAAAACTGGAGTGTGGAAAGACTTTCAAAACATACCGCTTAAACCTGGGTTTAAACGTAAACGTGAAGATAATGTTGAAGTGTTAGTGATTGGACATGATTCTGACATATGTGTTAGATTCTGGAAAAATCTTTTACAGGATTATCCAGAGGATTATAATGGAGTTGCACCAGATATTCCATATACAGATTTGATATGAAGAAATGGCGCGCAGTCATACAATTTTCTAGAGATCATGCAGCACCCGCTCTTCGCCATCATCTGAGCATAAATACCCCTGTCACAGACGAGATAGCTCATAGTTGATTCAACTGTTGAACGAGATGGAGGACTTTTTATCAGATTATGAATTCATTACAGATGGATTCTCATATATGAGAAACGCATGTGATGACATTGTGCTAAGACATTTTGGAAAGTATATCATACTATCGCCTGATGAGCAATCCGTGTTGAAGGACCATCTAGAGAAGCTGAGGATACCTGGCTTTCTCCTTCTACTCTCAAATGATTTAGAAGTGCGTGTGACTAAGAACTGTATAGACGTGTTTGTACAATTTCGCCAACATGGCGAGCTTACAGAACACTACGACGTCATCACCCTCAGCACAGTGGAATGGAACGCGTTGTTACAAGCATTGGATTGGGAAGAACCTGACGCTTGAATTTAAAGAGGAACGAGTACAACTCATGCGGCTACCAAATCCATTGAGCTGACACATCCTATGCGGGTGATGGACATAGGCATAAATGAAGATGGATATGAACTGAAACTGTCTGAACATGAAACTGTTAAAGTTATAAAGTTTGGTGATGTGAGTTTTCATAGCATTTACAAATGCGGGTATAATATCTATGACACGTATATTAATTTAGATTGTAATGAATGGCATTCACTTATCAATGTATTGAATGCAACAAAGTTTGTAAAAAATGATTGATATGTATTGAAAGTCTTCGTAAATAAAGTTTGTAAATAAAGTTTGCAAATAAACTTTGTAAATAAAGTTTGTAAATAAAAAGTTTGTAAGATCATGTATAACACAATAAAAAAGAAAGATGTATGAAACTTGTTTTTTATTTATCATAAATGAAATTGAACAATTACCAACAACTTAACTGATATAACTTAACTAATACAACATTAATAAAACAATGGTTTATAATGTTTATATACAAAATCCTTTACAATAAATCGCCATCACTTCTTTTTAATATATTTACAATATCAAACATACTCTGATCTCGAGCTCTATGCAATATATAATATACACAATAAAAACCACATGTGGATGATATTGGAGTTTGCAATGGTATGGAATTGTACATATAGTCATTACTTAAAAACTTTTTAGACGATTATCCAGAGGTAAAAGTCCATAAGAGTCAAAATATCCTACAGGGTCTTTGTCATAATATACTGCCACCCAATGCTCTCCTGGTTCGTCATGATCGTCTGTGCTGATGACATAAGCACCACATTGTAAAGATGGTAGCTGGTCCATGGAAAACACGCTTTGAAACAAGTCTTTTGTCATGACATCATGGCTCAATATGGCATTGATCTGCTTCGTGTTCATGACTAGTAGTCGAATTGAATGCTGCGATTTGCACTTATTTCAATAATGTTATCAAATTCAGCATAGACTATGACATTGATTGTATTTTGCAAGGCCCTGCCGAAATTCATTTCAAGTCGCAAGTTTCCATGCTTCATAAGAGGATAATGATCATCACCATCATAATCAGGTGTTAAGTCGAAAGAAAATAAAGCATAACCTCTAGGCCAATCTTCCCGTTTTATGATGGAACTTTTCTCACCAAAGAGTTTCAAAAGCGTCCAGGCATTTGTTCCGCGTAATGTCAAACTTGAAAGGTTTGGATAGGACTGGTTCACCATCCATGTACATTTGCATGTAGTCAAGATCAAAATGTTTGAAATTGTATGGATTTCTCAATGTTGTTCCACCAAAGGATTCATTATGAACCAGTCCAATGACAATACGTTTTGGTAATTGACCTAAAAAGATGTTTTCTTTCACAAAAGATTAAAATTCTGCTGGAATGGCTAAAATTTTACATTATTTTCTAGTAATAAGAAACTTTGCAGGACTTTTCGTTAATGCATCTGTATGTCCTAACTGAATACCTGGACTAACCCTCACTTTGCGAATGGTTAAAAACGCCTCTTTCACTTCTACCTTATAGGTATTATTTATTCAGTTCTGCTAAAAGTTGTATCACTTCTCCATGACAGATAGGTTGAAAATGACTTAAAAATAACTTTTCTTGTCTTTAAGGTGGTGATGATGGAACAGACTTTTGTCTGGATTGACTTGTTCGTAAATGACGACCAAAAAGTTGAGACATTTCCATTGCCATTTCACGAGTTTGCTTCCCACGTAAAAGTTTATTCACTTTTGTTTTAATTCCACTTTCTTTCTTTTCTATTAACATTTATATTCATATTCAGGAATGAGGACCATTTTCAAAGTATGTTTCATTTTAACAGCAGTTGGGCTAACAAGGGTAATGCCAATTTAGCAATAGCTCCAATGAATCCTCCTTTCTGATTAAGCAACTTCTTTTTTCTTCGAAGTGATATCTTCTTATCTGCTAGAGTGCGTAGAGTATGACGCTCACGCTTGAATTCCTTAAAACTTTTTGAGCTTAAGGGTAAATGTCCTCGCAAAATATTCAAACAAATTTCAAACAAGCTAGTTAATTCCTCCTTAGTAGCTTGCTGTAGCAAGGATTTAGGCCCACTGCGTGCAAACAAGTGAAGAAAAGGCTGGTTCGCTCGAATACGTTTGGACATCTTGACTGCAAATGGTTAAATGACTTGGTTCTTGTTCATACACCGCTTTATCAATATATACATAATGTGTATCTTTTGGTAAAATGCCTGTACGAATACGTAGTTGATCATTTGTCTTTGGTTTTAAATCAATGAATAAATAACCATGCGATTTGCTGGTAGCATCTTGATAGGCTTCTATGAGAAATTGAGATCTTTAAGGATACATTTGCTGCGCTAATGTACTAATTTGTTGACTGTCTCTAGGATTTTTAAACAGAATGATATAGTGTGTATTAAAACTAATATTTCGCATTTCTTTACCATGATGGAATAAATTATGAACAATAAAAATGATGATTAGACGTGTCATACGCTCATCACTACGACATTTAGTCATTAAGTCATCAATTATGAGTAAGTTTGTTTTTACGGGTTAAAGCGTTCTTCAGTGTCATCTGGAATGCCTTGATAAAATTCCACACCTTTCATTCCCTTGTAAAAAGGCTGATCTGCTGCATAGAGCCATAAAATGCTTTTCGGAGAGGGTTTAATCAACTTTTGTTCTAGAATTTCCTTCACCAGAGACGTTTTACCACTACCTGTGGGTCCAGAGACCAAACATGTAAATGGATGCTTCATTTTTGAATGTCTATTTCTTTCACCCAACTGTTAAACTTGTTTGGCCAACCTAACCACTTGACAAATATTTCTTTCACACCTCGTCTTTTACGTGTTTTTAAGACTTTTTCAATTCTGTAGATGGATTCAATATCTTTGGTCACTTTCTGCAATTCTTCCTCATAGAAATGTCAATCAATATCTTCATCCAAAAAGTCTTTCATACGATACAAATGTATTCCTTGCTTCTTAGAACGATGTGTGACAATGAAGACTTCTTGTGCCCATTTGCTGTGATAATCCCGTTGAAATACATATTTTATGTGTTAAATGCGAACATAGTCACCAATTTTAAATCTGTAGGTTTTCTTCTTCATCGATTTCAATTTCAATTTGTCTACATACATATACTTCCATACCATGAAGTCTATGGTTGTAATTGTACACCAAATCTGGAAGGATGTCTAAATAACGGTAAGTTTGATCACGTAGAAAATACCGATACATCATTCCCTTTAGAGTACGAATGACTCTCTCAACAAAGTTGGCTTTGGTTTCATTCTTTGCGGTAAAAGCATAAATTCCCTCCTTCTTCAAAAATCTTTTACCCATCTATTTTTTAATTCAGTTCCTTTATCTGACCTTAGAGTTCGTGGTCTTCGTTGTGTTCCATGAAAAATCTTTTGAAAGGCTTGTAGGACGCTTGTATGTAATTTATTAGGTATTGGTTGCACCCAGAAATATTTAGAAAACACATCAATGACAATGAGTAAAAAGCGAGTGTCATCATTATAGGGAGCTATGTTTCCATATCAACTAAATCAATATCCCACATGTCATCAATACCACGTGTAATAACACGTTGTCTTTTGAACCTGTATTTTAAAGGTTGTAGTAAACTGAATGCATTTTGATCCTGTAACCATTTCTGCACTTGTGAATGCGCGACTGGCTGATCATGTTTTCTTAAGATGTGATAAAGTTTGTAAGGACCAGCAAATGCCCCGGGCTGTCCAGGTTTGAAGTAAATATTGGTTAAGTAGTCTTTCCACGTCGACATGTTAACACGAAATGATAGACACTTCTTAACAGAAATTTTTATTTTATAACTCAACCAACATGTTTTTATAACTTAACTAACACATCGACATATCTTACAAATCAAGTATAGATACAATGGTGTGAATAATTGAAGACCATTGGTCTTCAATGAACACTAACCAACTACTTAGTTCATCAAATGTAATAGCATCTACACCATATTTCTCACAACGTTGGTTTGCACTTTATCTAAATGAATATAATATGTAGCTTCATTCCAATATGTACAGACACAAGTAGCATGACAAGCATGTTCTTGAGCACATAGTAAGAATGCAAATTGTTTTACAGCTAATAACGTTTCTTCGCAATAGGCTTTTTGTACAATATATTGTCTCAATGTAATGTCTGCCATTATACTGCAATATAGATTAACCACTTTCTCACTTCATCAAACAGTCTTGGATCAAATCGAGCAAAGTGATATGCGACTTTCACATCAAACTCCACAGCTTCGGCAATGTCTGACTCTTTGATAAAATCCTCACGCAAATTTGCCAAGTTCAACGTGGAATGAGCAAGCAAGATGTTGATATGTTCCAGTTGTTGTTCAACAGTCCCAAAATGTGCGCGTTCACTTATCATGTAGTCCACATACTTGTTCTTGATACACGTTTCAACATCCATTCTTTACATGTTCACACGTCTGCACACTATGATGGCAACAGCTGCACTTGTCGTACCACACTTGTTGCAGAAGTATTTGACACCACTTTTTATGCCCCCTCACACAAATTTTCTAACAACTTTCCAATGATATTCTGACCAGGATATGATGGATATGACAATTGTTTAACACCAGCTGCCAACCAATGATTATAAGTGCTTCAACTAAAGTTTTATCTTTACATTCTTTTAACTTTTTGCGAAACAACACACACTGATTCAATTTTACACGCAAAGCATCTTGCATTTTACTTCTCTTCACTATATGCCACAAAGGACATAGCTTTATCACTTTGGCAGTACGTTTCGTTTCATATCCATTTCTACATGAAACAATAGCTGAAGCAATATCTTGACGGTGATGAAAAACTGCTTTCTCATATTGATACAAAGCTTCACTTGAGTTGAACGTATGTCCATACTTTTCAAGTCGTGTTGGAAACGGATTTGAAAGAACATCCTTGTGACCGCTAAATAATACAACTGTGACAATATAGTATGTGTCAATTAGTAGAGCTGACTGTACCGACGGGCGGACAAAAAGTGATCGGGCCAACTTTTAAGTCCGGAGCACAATAAAAGACGTCCGTTCAGTTTCAATACCAAATCAGTTCTCTTTATTCCAACAACAATCATCAAAAGGTCATTGCACGCATACGCGTGACGAAACGGCCACGCAACGTCACGATCGACGTTGCGTGCTCGCATCAATCAATCAATTACGAAATCAATTAGCACAGGACTGATTGCTCACAACTTCACCAATTCTTCACATTACCCCCTAATTTCCCAGAATTTGACCTCAAATTCAGCGTTTGAGAGAACGGTTGGGTAAAGAATTGGTGAAGGTGCACAACATCAGGGGTTAATGAATAGCTTACGCGTAGTTTTTTTATATATTAACAAACAGAATAAGTTACACAACAATTAATTAAACTGACAACAATTAAATTCATACAAATATTTTACCAAAATTCTCTGAGGCGTAGCACGAGCGTCAAGACAGTAAAAAAAAAAACTTCGGAAGCGTTCCCTGGAACTTTTATTGCTAAAATTTTGGCTAACAACCTTTTTTTTATAATAATAATGCACAATTTTGCTTCTGTTTTCAGGCTCAGTACTGCAATACAACAGTTCAACAAGATCAAATCAAGGCTTACTACAGTTTTACAGTTGAAATGAACTCTTATGAACTGTTGGACCACAGACTGAGCTAAATGTTGTCAATAAATGTGGGCGTGGCTTTAACCTTTTTTTTTTTAAAGCCTGTAATTAACTGTACTGCTTTATGTGTGGTGTATATAACTAGAACGGTTCACCAAGTGCCCAAGAAATCCCTACAAAAAAAAATAGAAAAATAAAGAAAACTAAATATATGTACATCTCAAAGATGAACGACTTTGAGAAAATTTAAACTAGATTGGATATACTTGGTGCACCGTAAATCCCTCTATTCTTTAACAATTAATTTACGTTAATTTATATCTTTTATGTAATTTACTCTTACATGTATCTGGTGTGGCTTTACGTTCTCCCTGCCTCAAATGCACATTTTTTTATGTATATATGCACGCTTTTGTCTGTGATATGCACGAATAAACGTAGAAAAATGTATTCTTTGCTTATTTCCTGGTGTTTGGTAAATGAATTCGGAATGCAGTTACGGTTACTATTTCAAAACTTTTTAAAGGTGAAGCTGAGAGTACCGGCCCAATTCTACTGATCGCTAAAATATCTCGATATCTCTCAAATATCTGCAGTTTTTAACCTGATATCTGCATTCCAAATTCACTGATACCGGCAACGCTGTTTTTTTTTAATTCAAACCAAACTAAATATAACACAGCAACTTTATTTTCTCCATTCAGCACGGAGCCACACTGAGACTGATACTGGTTACCAACGCAACAATACTACATAACTACCAAGACTATCGTGGCAACCCTATCTCTAATTAATACTGAGATATAAAAGTAAAAATCACTTTAATCAACATAACTAGAAATGCATGCTACTTATCCTGAGATATATATTAAATGCATGTTACTAAAATATATCTAACTCAGAATAACAATATGCAGATATTTTAAAAAAAAATATCCACGATCAAAATTATTTTATATACATTTTCAGAAACAACTGTTTTTAAGTAAAAAGGTGGGGGGGGGGGCACTTGTTCAATAATACCAGACAGTACTAAAGACCAAGAAAGAAGGGGGAAACTTGTTCCATAATACTAAACAGTACTACAGAGCAAGAAAGAAAGAACAAAGTAGGGGGGGGGGCAAAAATTCTACATCGGTATGTAGAATCTTCTACTTGTCAACAAGGTAGAATTCCTTGCTACTTCCCCAACCTAGGGTTGGGACTCCCAGGAACACCAATCGCTAAATTCACGGTCAGTTGTCTCATGCAATATTATCATATAAGCAAAATAAATTCGAACACTGACCATTTGTTATTCAAATAAGCTGAGGGGGGGGATACTCTCTACCGCCGATGGTAGATCACACCAAAACAAAACTCTACGTAACTGAGGCACTCTGAATGCCCAAGGCCACGACTTGAAATACTACTAAACATTTGTTTTAAATTCGAATTTTTTTTTAAATAAAGAAAAACAAACAAACCTATCTGGTGTAAGTTACCGCAAATCCTGTAGATCCTGTGTATCCCTCTACAGCATTTGACCTAACATCCACTCACACAGACACACCACAGTCAACGAATCATGAAAAATGATGTCATACAGTAGCTCTATCTTAAAAATAAGGCCGATTTGGTAGATCAGTACTATAATACTAGCATGTGAAGACAACCCCCATCCAAAATTTTGAAATGCTACTGTATAAGCAATGAAAATGTCACTTAAACATTTATCCATTAAAATTTGAGTATGAAAAATTTGATTTTTTTTAAACTCACTTCATCCCTTCTTCCCTTTTCTCTCTCTCTTTTTTTATTTAAAATGAAATTGTCCATAAAAAAATAAATTTAACTACAATGCTAAGCCCTAATGAAATGGAATTAAAATACATTATCAATATGAAATGAATGATTCACTCACACCAATTTAGCCATTAAGCCCTATCTAAAATTAAAATCCCTGTACTCAGATTAAAGAAATGTTCCAATAGTCTATGTAAATGCAGATCTGGTACTGTAAAAGCGGATCTGGCTGCAGATCGGATCAGCAGATCACGTCGATCACATCATAAAAACCAGTCAAAAATGCTATGTAAGCATCGCAGCAATGTCACAAAAAGGTAGTAGTGGATTCTAGTAGAAATCCGGTAGACTAGTTCTGAGCGATAGACTCGTTGCAAACGACATGAATTTAGTAGTTATGGAATCATATAACCAAATAAATGGATTTCACTTCGAAACACACTGAGTTTGTGACTAATACGCTACTTCCGGTACCAGAAATCACACATGCCGGTACGAGGAGCCCCTCCACACTCATGGTGGCCCTACTCCCACATTTACTGGGACTATCGAGAACGCATCCCTGCCATAGCTGCCAAATATACGGTTCAAAAGTCACTTTTCCCAATTAACCCTAAGATCAAGTAAAAACATCCAGTACCAGAAATCACACATTCTGGTACGAGGGGCCTCTCCGCACGCCAAGCGGCCCTACCCCACATTCACTGGACCTATCGAGAACACATCCCAGCCATAGGTGCCAAACATACAGTTCATTTAACATTCAATACACATAATTACATTTTTTTTAATGCAACGAGTCTAAGCTCTTTATCAGTCTTTCGATAGAAGCACTTGCAGTCGAAACACTGGAAAAGAAAAGCAAACACCAACGCCAGACAACACGCAAAATTCATGATAATAGTTTTTTTTTATAATTTAGGTCTATTTTTGCCATCGAAACATGTATTCAAACATACGCGCGTTTATGTAAGATATACATATACGACAGATCATTTCCTTTTGTTTTTGACCAAACTGACAAACATACTTATGACAAAACGCGGAGAAGGTCATATATCCTCTCCAATTTTTTTTCGCACTTTTCTAATAGACTGACGTCTGCGTACATTCGCCATATCCTATTGTTTGACTAATAAAATACATGGTCAAAGCAAAATAACACTGCTAAAGCAATACAATGCATTAAATCGAAAACGAGGCCTGTCCAAGATGGCGGATGCGAACGCAACCAAAATCAGGAAAGGGGGGTCATCGGTGCACCCTTGCTTAGACAAAGGCAAAAACAACTAGATTAAAGCAATCCCATAGAGTGGATCACGTGACGGCAAGAAACGGATCTGATTTGTTAATATAGTTGCACTTAATAAAAATACATAGAGCTAACTAACATTGCTTAAACCATTCAATATATCGGGTCATGTGGTAGCAAGCCACCGGTTGCCTGATTGGCTAATACTATGGGCGTGGCGGGGTTGCACAAAACAGAATCCCATGTCAAGGGACACAGCAGCCAGTTGAGCCGGCTATTTAAAAAAAAATAAGTAAAATAACATTTTTTTAAGATGAGATTGGGCAACTTGCCACTTTCTCTCAAAAACAGGCCGAAACAACACTAAATCACAGAGAATGAAGTCATAATCGGATTAATATCAATTTATAGCTCTGAGAAAAAGCTCAGAGAAGGTCATGATCCCAAATGTCAAAATAGTGAAACGACACTAAATAACAGAGAATGACGTCATAATCGGGTTAATATCAATTCATAACTCTGAGAAAAAGCTCAGAGAAGGTCATAATCCCAAATGTCAAAATCGGAGGGGGGGGGAAGAGGCTTAATTTAGCTGGTGGGGAACATGGGTTACACGTGTGCGGGACATTTCCCTCACTATTACCGTCCCCTCTCTGTATACAGTTTCCCGCACCTGTTCAGCTACAATGCTGGGAACCCAGCGGACACCCTCTATTTCTTGGCTTTCGCGCTGCTGGAAGCCGGGTGGGGGACCTCTCCTCCTGGTGCCGATGCTCAGCCCCGCCAATAACGCCGGAGAAACCAAATTTCTCCCACCGGAGGCAGATTCCTCCGAACTCCTTGGTTCTGCTCCGCGGTTGCAGAACCTCCACATGCCCCACCGGAGGCCAACTCCTCCGGAACCACACAGTCGTCCCCATCGGAGTCCTCCCCCTCCAGGTCGAATCCTGGAGCACTGACCGACTAACAAAAAAAAAATGAACACTAATTTTTAGACTTTTGTTTCTTGTGCTTTCTTTTCTTTTTCTTCCCTATCTTGGGTGTGCTATTTCTAATAGGGTCTGTTTTCTTGGTACTAGCAACCCCTAATGGGCTAATGTAGGGCTCCAATGTTATCAAAGGATTTGGGGGAGAGAAAGAAAGATCCAGCATATTTTCACATGATGTTTTGTCTTGATTTGCTTTGGATCCTTCTTTTCCGGACAGATGCGGAGGTAATGGATCTTCCGATAACAAAAACGATAGGTCGACATCCGGAGTTAATGGAACTGTCTTGTCCTCCGGTTTTTCGTCCCTCTTAACTTCTTTAATCTTGGAACTCCCAGGAATAAACACTCGACCGACCCCCTTGCAAATGAAAGCCTTCGGGATTGGAGCCACATAATCATATTTCACCTCCCGAATAGTTGGTGGGTTCCAATAAAATATCCCTTCATAATCTGCCGGTACCCCTGGGGTAGGAATATGATTTGGGCACCAACAACCTAGCCAGTGGCTAAACAACTTGAAATTCGAATAAAAACAGACACGACAGAACGGTATCCACGTATATGTTATCAACTCTGTTTTCACAAGAGCAGAGGGCACACAGTCATCCTTATCGGGAACTTTCTTTTGGTCAATTTCTAGGGAATGTTTAACCGTAAGGTGACCCTGGAATTCCCTAGCCCCGGTAAAGTGACAGCTACACAGAGTGCACACAAGACAAATATTTTTCGTAGTGTGAACCCCAGAAAAATGTCTTCCTTTCTGTAAATCACCTTCTTTTGTAGGAGGGAAATTTCTCCCACATTCCCCACATAAATTACGGGATGGTTTTCTCAGGGGAGAACGGGATCTAGATCTACTCACCTTGTCCCGGTTGACAAATTCCCGATGACCGGGCAGTCTTTCCATGGGTGGTGCCGGTCTCCGCAAGGAAAGAAACCCTCTGCCAGCAACTCTTGGCACCACTCGTACTACGTCCGGCCGAACCGGCACCATCAGCGGGTCCACTCGCGGTGGTTGAACTCGGGGCCTGGCTCCCCGAGACTTGAACACCATTGTGTTCAACTCGTCCTCCAGGGGCGCTTCCCCTGGCTCCTGACTAGGTTGTGTAAAAGGCGCCCTAGTCCCATCATGGAGCATAATCTGGGCTTTGTAAGGCTCCTTGTTCTTTGCCCGCCAAAAACCCATCGCTCGGCTCTTGTGTAGTGGATCCTCCACCTGATGTAGCTCCATTTCGTCGAGTGATAATAGTCTAGTTGAACACAACAGACATTTATAACTAACTACCCCGGGCTGTTCCCGGGGGTCACTTTCGTCCTGTGATTCTGCCATAATCGAGAAGAATTGTAAGTCCGATGCGCGCGTGGCTTGATGATGGCGTCGCGGAAACATTCGAACCAAACTGGTAGCCAATCATAAATTCTCCCGGTTAAAATCAAAGAACAAGCAGACGATATTTACAAGCACCTGCTGGTGTTGCATTTACTCTGTGTTCCTGTGAAACAACATCCACCATCACACGCCAGACGTTGATATCCCGAATTTAAATAATTTTAATTAGAAAATACTGTGTTTTCTTGTTGTTTATAGGCATGATTGTAGCTAACAATTTTTATTAAATAATTTGGAACGGAAAAATCGGTCACTGTAGCTACGTGGGCAGGGTCGCTAATCCCTGATAAGCTTGAACAAAGAAAGCTTATACGCTATCCGAAGTATGTTATTTCTATAACATTAAATCGTCGTCTGAGACTCTGTTTCCGTAAAAACCTGGTCTCTTTCTTTCCCTCCGAGGTCTCTCCAGACGATTTCTTGGTTCTGGAGCCAAGTCCTTCTCATCGATTTGAATTACAGACTTCCTGCCGAACTTCTCAATACTTCTGTCTAGCCAGTCTTTGTTTGGTTCCTCCCTGAAATAAGCTGGCTTCAAGTGATTGTGATGTACTACTAATGTGTTTGATTTGGGCGATTGCTGAATTCTGTACACCACATCAGATATGATCTCTACGATATAGAAAGGGCCTGTCCAAAAACTTAATAACTTTGGACACTGGCCTTTCTTAAACACTGGTCTCCAGTACCATACTGCGTCTTTTAATTGATACTGGTGGGGCCTTAGTCTGTTTAAGTAGCTCTTCTGCTGATGTTCTACTGCTTTACGTAAGTATTGCATGGCGGCGGCATGAGATTTTCTGAGCATATTTTGAATATGCCTGACGTACTCCGGTACATTGAAGTCTTCTTGGTCGATAGTTCTTGGTGCAAAGGCTTCTACAGGTAATACGTTCTCCCTTCCAAAAATAAGAAAATTTGGAGTATAACCTCTAGCGCTTGATTTACAACTCCTGAACGCCATTGTCAAGAAAGGGAGAAGTTCATCCCATTCCCATACATTCTGTTGAATAACGGTAGACAGCATCTGTTGCAAAGTGTGATTGAATCTCTCTGTCATTCCATCACTTTCCGGTCTTCTAGGACAAGTTGAGGATTTTTCAATTCCCAACAGTCTACACACGGCACGAAAGACGTTGGACTCAAACTGAGTTCCTTTATCGGAATGAATCTCTAAAGGACATCCCAAACGGCATATCCACTCTTTGACAAGAACATCAGCAACAGTTTCAGCAGTCTGGTCTGGTAAGCCATAAGCCTCGACCCAACGAGAAAACATATCAGTAACCACCAAAATGTATATGTTGCCTTTGCTTGTTTCAACCAAGGGTCCCATAATGTCACACGATATTCTCTCAAAGGGCACACCCATGACATACTTCTTTAAAGGAGCGCAATAAGACTTTGGTGGAGATTTCTTCTTCTGACAAGAAGTGCAAGTGCGCACCCAAACCTCCACGGCATTTTTCATTTCGGGCCAAAAGTATTTTGTTTGTAACTTGGAGTAAGTCTTTGCAAGTCCAAGGTGACCTGCTGTGATCGAATCGTGATAATGGTATAGAAGTTTGGATTGGTACACTTCTGGTATCAGCAGTTGAACACAATTTCCCCGTCGCTGATCGCTATTCCGTCGAAATAGAAGTCCATCTTCTAACAGAATATTCTTCCATGAAGCCGCATAGCTCTTGAATTCTTTACTTAGATGACAAATATCTTGCCATCTAGGCTTTGTCCCAAGTTTTAGCCATTTGAGAACTTCGCAAAGAACTGGGTCTTCTTTTTGAGCTTGAGCCATGGACTCTTTGGACCAGGGAAATGGGTATTTGCTTTCGTTTTCCGGTGGAATCTCTGCACTTTCTTCTTCTGGTACTTCTAGCGCGTTTGAAGAATGAAGAACTTCGATGGATACATCTTCACAAGAAACTTCGTTAACTCCATCTAGTGACCCCATCTTCAATGGACAAGGGCTAAGTTCAAATTCTTCTAATGTCGGATCTGAGCATGAGTATGCACAAAGACAGCGTTTTCCTCCACAGGGAATTCTGCTCATAGCGTCTGCGTTGCCATTCTTTCGACCGGGCCTTGCTTGGATCTCGAAGTCGTATTCAGAGAGGGCGTCAATCCACCTCGCTAGCTGGCCAGTTGGGTCCTTGAAAGATAGTAGATATCGCAAAGAAGCGTGGTCTGTTCTGACGACGAAGTGATTCCCCCATAAGTAGCATCTCCATTGTAGTACATGGTAGACAATTGACAGCAACTCCTGCCTGCTCACACAGTAATTTCGTTCAGCCTTGCTAAGAGCCTTTGAAGAATAAGCTATGACGGCTGGCTGGCCATCCTGCATTTGACTAAGTACTCCTCCGAGACCTTCAGCACTGCTATCTGTATCTACTATGTACACTCCTTCTTCTCGTGGTAGAGATAGTACAGGTGCTCAGGTAAGCTTTTCTTTCAAGAGACAAAAGGCCTCTTCGCATTTTGAAGACCACACAAACTCTTGTTTTCTTTTACCACCCTTATCAAGCAAACGATTCAACGGGAAGGCTATCTTTGCGTAATCTTGGATGAATTTTTGGTAGTAGTGAGTGAGACCCAAGAAAGCTCTCACTCCTGAGACATCCAGCGGCCTTGGAAACGTTTTGACAGACTCTATTTTGGCAGGATCAGTGTGGACCCCATTTCGAGTGATGGTATATCCAAGGTAGAGTATCTCCCTTTGAAACAGGTTGCACTTCTTGGGCTTAAGTTTGAGGCCTGCAACCCTCAGCCGCAGAAATACCTTCTCTAGGCGATCGAGTACCTCCTGTACAGTAGCTCCATAGATCAAAATATCGTCCAGATACACCATGCAAACCTGCCAATGCAGTCCTTGCAACACTCGTTCCATGAGTCGCTGAAAAGTAGCTGGTGCATTTGTGAGTCCAAAGCTCATCACGTTCCAATGATAAAGACCACTTCTTGTACAGAAAGCTGTTTTAAGTTTTGAGCTCTCGCTCATTGGAACCTGGTAGTATCCTGAAATCAAATCTAATGAGCAGAAATATCTGGCTCCAGATAAAGCGTCAATGGACTGATTAATTGGCGGAATAGGATGGGCATCATTGATGGTCACATCGTTGAGTTTGCGATAGTCGCAGCACATTCGCAGACTCCCATCTTTCTTCTTGACACAGACGATAGGGCTAGACCATGCGCTGTCAGATATCGATACATCCCTGCCTCCAAAAGAAGCTGGATTTGCCTTTCCACCTCTTCATTCTGTTTTGGAGGGAGTGGTCTGGGACGTTGTTTGATTGGTGTTTCCGTCTTCGTTCTGATGTGATGTTCAACCAAGTGTGTTCCTCCCATGTCATTTTCTCCAGAAGAGAATACATCCTGGTATTGAATCAGTTTTTGCTTCACTAAATCCATCTCTTCTGTTGACAGATCCTTACAAGATTCACGGAAGAGTTCGTGTAGGTGTTCAGGTAGTTCGTAACCGCAAGTTCTACCTAAGTCTCCTTCTACCTGAGCAATCAGATCGGCTCTGCTGAAAACCTCGCTCTGCACTCTTGTCGGCGTCAGATATCCACACCGAATACCCTCACCAGTTGCTTGTAAGACGATAGGTTCATCCGTAGGGTTAAAAACCCGAATTGGCACTACGTTTTTGTTGTTCATTACCGTGGAGGCACATGCAATAAGACCATGGTCTCTAAAGAAAGAAGGCTTTGGTTCAAAGAGCAAAGGAACCGGAGAATTCTTGCCTCCATCTTCCTTTTCTAATCGAGATTTTCCTGGTAATATCATCTCTCTCCCAGAGGGAATGATGTATTCCCCCATCAGGTAAACTCTTCGGGGTTTGGGTCTTCCATCCAACACGAGACAAGGAATGGTCTGATTCGATATCTTTAAAATACCTTTCCCTGTGTCCAACGCCACCCCGAAATTTGTGAGAAAAGACATGCCTAGAATGACCTTATCACACACATCTGCCACATGGAACTCAACTGGCAGCTTCGCTTCTCCCAGCTGAAGTGGGTATTGGATGACACCGTAACATTTCTTCGTCTCTCCAGTAACTGTCTTGATACCACAACCGCGATTAAATAGAGAAGGGCGATTTTCACTTGGAATAGTGTCGTAGATTTTCTTGGACATCACACAACAACTGGCACCTGTACCTATCATCATAGGGATTGATGAATTGCCAATAGCACCAACAAGGAAAATTCCTTTTTCAGCCTTATCTACCACGTTTGGATCGACTTGGACAGCTTGCAGGATAGAGTCTTTCTCACACACTAACAGACAATCAGACTTCTGAGGATTTTGAACATCTTCACTGATAGTAATTTCGACGTCATTTTGGCTCAATGAAAAGAGGGAAGAGAATGTTGGAGGACTGTGATTTGTCTCCTTTAAATTTTCTTCATTTGATCTGAAAGAGATTTCATGGGCGGAATTCTCTAAGTTTTTCTCAGAGTGCATCGAAAGGTTTTCTCTGGTTATCCCAGAGTTTGACACACTTTCTTCTGAGCCTTTCTCAGAAATCTGTCGGACACCCTCTAAATGTTCTTGTTCATTCAACAAGCTTTCTGTAGAATCCTTAGCAAACCTAAGGTCCAGATCTTCTAATTTCTTGTGGATAACGTCGCCAAAATCATTTTTCTGCACTTGTTCAATACTTTTACTTTGTATCAAAGGTTTATTTTCGGAAAAGATTACGTCAGATACCATCAAAGATCGTGATATCACCTTTTGTTCTCCCCTTTCGCCTATTTCTTCCCCTTCTTCCTCTTTTTCATTATCTTCTTCCTCTTCTTCCTCTTTTGAATCGCAGTCCGAATACAGCAGATCAGGAAAACTACGAGAATCTATTGGGCAGTTTCTTTCGATCCTGTTTCCAAAGTCTCTCTCTTGCCCACAGAAGGAGACTTTGTGAAGTTTAAATTAGCCGGGCTTGGACAGTTCTTCCTAAAATGACCGATACCTCCACAATTGAAGCATTTTATTTGCTGAACATCGAACTTTCCGATTGATTTCTTCTTTTCATCCCTGGCGTTTAACGTCTTCTTGATGAAGTTGATCTCATCATTATCTAGGTCCTCCTCATCAGAAAAATCATCTTCTGCTGGTCGAACCATTCTGATCCGCTCTTTGGGGACAAAATTCTTCTGTTTTTGCAGTGCAGACTTAGCAGCGATGTATCTCTCTGCGTATTGCATTGCGGCTTCTGCAGATACTGGAGGATCAACCAACAGTTTCTGTTTTAGTGCGTAATCTTGTATGCCGTTTATGAAGTGTTTCTTCACAAGTGATTCCTGTTGTCTCCATTCTGGCACTTCTGGGTATGCGAGAGACACTAGTCTTCTCACTTCATCCAAATAGGTTCGAAGATTTTCTCCGTACTTCCACATATGGTTCTCAAGAAGAGCCTGGAAGTGATGACTTCTATCCCCTACTCCAAAGCGTTGTTCCATGGCTTGAAATAGCTGTTCACACGTTGTGTTAGCAAGTTGTCCCTCCATGGAAATTATGAATGTACGTGCTTCGTCATGCAGGTTTGCCAGAAGATAGTACTTTCTTTCTGGTTCGCTCCAATTGTTGAGACTAGCGGCCTCCAAGAATAATCTCTTAAAGTATCTCCACTCGTTGTATCTGCCATTGAAAGATGGTGGTTTGATTTTTAAGTTTTGTTCGCGATTGTATTGTGGTCTATGACCGCGATGACTACCGAAGTGATTTTCAAAGGGCATCTTTTCCCTTGGGTTCCGATAGCCATTATGATCCTCAAAAGCATCATCTTCTGATTGAACATGATCTCGCTTGCTGTGCAAGTAATTTCTCCCAGTTAGGACAGTTTCTGGGGGTCTGACTTCTTGTACCATTTGCGAGCCGTTGCGCCAACGGCACATGCCATCCATGTACGGACCATTTCGATTTATCTGAGAGTTGTTATATTGTCTCTCAGCATATTGTCTTGGAGGTGACGAGTAGGGAGCATCACGGCATGAATGAAAATTTTCTCTCCAAGTACCAGAACTTTGTCCTGGATGTTCTCGTAGATTGTACGAGTCATTGAACAACGATCGTGAAACTTCTCGACTCCCATACATAGGATCTGCACGACTACTGATATGGTCATCTCGCAGATACTGCGAGTGAAGCAATTTATCACATGGATTTCCTCTCAAATTGGGTGAGGTGCCAAAGTTCTCTCGGAGATCTGTGTTTCTGTTCTCCAAGCCACATTCTTTTGATATCCAATTATTTCTATCTAGAGTATGCCTGGAAGACATGGGATCCACATACTGAGTTTCCAAACCGCAGACAGTACTACTTGGAATACGCCTGATAGGCATGTTATCATTGTAATGAGTCTCAAAACTACGATCACTATCGTAGAAGACTCCTCCCACCCCTCTTTGCTTTGTTGAAGTGTGTTGATCCACCCTTGCTTCTGCAGTATCAATCGGAACTTTTGATTTGTGAAAAGATTTGCCCTCATTTTCTGTCACAGGACACCCATTTTGCTCGAAAAGTAATCTTCCTTGGTTGTTATTCGGTCTATTTCTACCCTCTATCCCGCAATAATTGAGTTGTGGACTATATTTCACAGGACCCTCAAATTCTTGCAACACCGGATTAACAGGTGCTTTGGAATATTTGTTTTGGTCTGCAGGATAAGTTGAATATTCTGAAACCACTTTTAAATCATCCTGGTGAATTTCCTGTGAATTTAGACTTCTATTGGAATTTTCTTTGGAAAAATTTTGCTCAAGAAGTTCTTTATCCTGTGATGATTGAGTCATCCTCCGGAAATTACCGAATCGTTCGGCCCTTTCGGCAATTTTCGAACGATCAGCTGATTGAAAATCTGTCAAAAATTGTGACATGTTTGTGTTGGTTTTATCGTTCAAAGAACGCATGCTTTCCTCAAAAAGGCCAGGAGGATTTGTTCTCCGAACAATATTCGGAGGATAGGGCATCTTTTCTGCGAAAGAATTACGGTTCGCAGCTTGAAAATGTGTCTGAAATGGCTCCAAGTTTGAACTGCTCGGAGGTAAGTTTTGGTCGGACCTCTGGTCATATCTTCTCAAGATAGGGGGAGAATTGTACATGGAACTGCGTGGAACCGCAGGTACACTCCCTCTTAAAACTTGAGTAACTGATATCTCCCCAGAGCGAGTAAATCCAGTATTTTTGTTTCCTGCGGTGGCGACAAAAACCGCAGGTTGACTTTCCCAAGTTTTCTGATTTTTCCGACCTGCGGTACGTTCCACAGTAAAACCAGAGTCTTGAGGATAAACTCCTGGTTGATTTACAATATCCGGGGTATTACTTGCTTCATTTGAAAACGAAGATTCTACCCCCGGTACTGACGGAATTCCAGAAGTAACTGCATCTAACACTCCGGAATTTTCTCTGAACACTGCCGGAATTTTCTCCTCAACGGAATTTTGCGTATTCCTTAATCCTAGCCCAAAAGAACCTTCTGCAGTGACATTATATTCTGAAGTTTTGGGGCGGACTATCCGCTCCGAATTTGCCGAAAAATTTACATCTCTAGAAGTCCCCTGAACAACCAAATTTTCCGCATTTTGATTAACATTTTCTCTCTCAAAATTTTCCTCAATCTCGAAGGAATTAGAGCTTCTTACCTCCAAAGACTTCGCCCTTGGACGACTTTTTCTTTTGCTCCTTAATTCCATCTTTATCCCCTTCTAATTTTTTAGTCTTTTTTTTAAGCGAAAAATTGCCAAATTTGCAGCAAAAGTTGACTCTTTTTCGCTGCCACCAGTGTGACAATATAGTATGTGTCAATTAGTAGAGCTGACTGTACCGACGGACGGACAAAAAGTGATCGGGCCAACTTTTAAGTCCGGAGCACAATAAAAGACGTCCGTTCAGTTTCAATACCAAATCAGTTCTCTTTATTCCAACAACAATCATCAAAACGTCATTGCACGCATACACGTGACGAAACGGCCACGCAACGTCACGATCGACGTTGCGTGCTCGCATCAATCAATCAATTACGAAATCAATTAGCACAGGACTGATTGCTCACAACTTCACCAATTCTTCACACAACATTCTCCTTGTCCTTCACCTTCACCTTCTTTGTTTATTCTGCCGCTGACATGTTGGTTTCTTCCTGTAATAGGATAATGATGAACAGCATCTTTTAAAATGTCTGCTACCTCTTCTATCATTTTCTTTCTTTGTTCACTATGAAACCACTCACAATTTGCTAGAAAGAAAAACATTGTTATGTCTTCAAAGGTTGTTAAAAGGTTGTTAAAGTTCTCTTACCTGACAAAGATGTTCAGTTTCTTCTTCTTCCTCTTCTCTGCAACAATCTCTCAAATAATCAACCACGCGAAAGTATACTTCCACATCATTGCGGGTAGAACAGAGTGCAGAATCAAAGTCAAAGTCAGGATCTTCTATTCCAATTTTATGACATTCTCCAATAAATCTTGACTGTAGTTCAATCACATCAAGACTGTGATGTACAACATCCCAAAAAGCTAAATGATAAAACTGATAGTCTGGAGTTCCAGCAAGTTTAGCAATCATCAAGTCAACATAAGCCTTTTTAAAAGACGCATCTTGTTTCAGTGTGTCTTGAAAATGTGGCTTCTACTTTGCTTCACAGACTTTAAGTACTCCACACTTGCTGCAGAAGTTGTTTGGTTCACACATCTTGCAATTATACTTGTGGCAGTGGCAATGATAATCCTCCACATATCCGCAAGCACCACAATAGTCAGAGGTAAGTCCAAGTTGATTTTGCACGTTCATGTTCTCCAATTGAACTTCAGCCAGTCTTTTCTTGGAAAGTTTTAACACCTTCATCCGATCATCCTTTTGCAGTTTGATAGGAGTTGTCTTGTCATGACATTCCGTACATGGCTCAGGTTTGGCGAATAAGGAGTTAATGTTATCCATCTCCTGAAGCAATATCTTCCATTCACCATCATTCATGCTGATGTAACGTGTGTATTCTTTCCCTTCAAACAGTGATGTGCGCACAAAACTCACATAGCGCATGTCTTGGTATGAAATTACTTCAAGTACAGTTTGAAGCCAATGTCACGTAAATTTTTCAAGCTCTGACACACAATCATCCCCTAAGATGGTGATAAAGCACACCATCTCTCTCCACGTTTGATTTGAAGAAATAGTCCAAATTCTTCATGCTCCACAGTAATGGTTAAGTTTGCACTAATTTTAAAGCTGCTTGTTTTCTCCACGACTGTACATGAAATGATGACTTTAGTCCTCCTCCCTACCCCTTTTATGCCATATATCTGCTGAGTCAGCACCCTTATAGTTCTTCAAACATGTTACAAAGTTCTGAATTTACTTCAACTCGTCCATTTTTGAATCGAACAAGTTCTGATACATTCGTCGTCAGTGGAGCGTCATCATCACAATGTTAAATAATTCTAGCAGCTACAACTAGCATGAACCCAGCTGCCCAAATTGTATTCGCGTGGATAAATGCTGAATCAATGTCATAAGTTAATGGTAAATGTAGTTCTTCCCATTCGCGCAAAAACAAGTGGATGAAATGATTTCTTGGAATTGCCTTTCTAACAGCTTCCCAATGCTTATGCAAATTCTTCACTTGCAAAATCCAATCCGATTCAAAAGCAGGAAGCTTTGAAAACACATAGTCAGCATAGTTCACTTTGAAGACATCATCCATGGTCTCTGCACATCGGTGACGTAATGTTTACATTGCTAATGATGAAAGCTAACACATTTATTGTATTGGATTTTCCCAAACTAAAGGTTATTTATAGATGAAGTCTTAATGAACATTTTAGTGAAAGAATGGTTCAAATCGGTCAATTTTTAAAGTTATACGCTGTTGAAGTTAGCCATATGACAAGATGGGAAGGGCGGGTGGTCAGAGGTCAAAAAAACAAAAATGTTCAGAATTGTCTGAAACGTGTAAATATGCAATAATCTCAAAATGAGGGGGGGGGGGGGGAAGGGGATCAGAGGTAAAAAAAAAACAAAAACAAAAATGTTCAGAATTGTCTAAAACGTGTAAATGTGCAATAATCTCAAAATGAGAGGGGGGTCAGAGGTAAAAAAACCAAAAATGTTCAGAATTGTCTGAAACGTGTAAATGTGCAATAATCTCAAAATGGGTGGGGGGGGGGGGTAAGGTCAAAACCCAACACATTCACACTCACTCATAGACAGACTTAGCATCATTTCGTAACACAGGAGGGCCCTTAAAAGGGTCAAAGTTTTAGTATGTTGGCTGTTCACCAACAAGCTGGATTTCTGCAGCGGCGTTGGTACTCGTAATACTCCTTCATCGTAAACGGTCTTCCCGCACACTTGAAGGAATGGCTGTTACAATAGCTCTTCATCTTCAGGGTCGCACCGCACCACCAGCAGTCTGTACACGCCGGTCCTGGCCCAGGCAACGTCGCCGCAAACCTATACCAAATCAGACCACCTCAGGTCTTGCAGCAGAACCGTCGCGGTGCATTGTTTTGCATCGGGCAGTTGTGTGGCTGTCCTGCATACTCCAGCCACACCCAGCACTTGTAGCATTCTGTGGTCAGCGTCACTTCACGGCCGTCTCGCATCACTGTCTTACTAGTCATGTTGGTATGGTCGGCAAACCAAAGGTGAAGCCACACTTATATACGACTTGATTACGCTGAGTTGACGTCATCTCCCTTTCTACGGGGGGGGGGGGGGGGGGGGTTGGCGCATAGTATATCCTGGGAGGGGGTCAGCACACAGTACCTGCCTTATAACATATTCATAATGTGCTAATTCATAATGTACAATCATCATACACATTCATAACGCACTCTATGACCTAGGGTTAGGGTTATATTGCTTAAGAGAGTCTAACGTTGTTATGATGTCACCATGATGTCATCATGACGTCATCACGAGACTTATGACGTCATTACCACGTGACGTGTGACGTCATTTTCACGTCATTCGAACAGGCGAGCGCTCTATCCAAAACTGGAATGGAAACCTATGGGGGTTCTGGGCCACCCTTTGACGTTATTATGACGTCACTTCCTGGTCCAGAATACTTGTTGGATTCTGGACCGACCTATGACATCATTATGACGTCACTTTCTGGCCCAGAATCCTTGTTTCTCAACTACTAGTCTTGTTGATAAAATACCTGTGAAATTAATATCTAAACGTTATGCTTGTGTGTGTGTTACTTGGCGTTCCTCTCTGCCGGGGAGGTGTGTGGGCACATGTCTGCGTACGCATGCGGATTTTGTTAATTGGCGTCTCTCTCCGTGTTTTGAGCGTCTGTGCGTGTGTATCTGTTCGTCTCTGTGGCGTTTGTCTTTGTGGGACAAGTTTTGAGCGTCTGTGCGTGTGTGTGTCTATTCTTGTCCATTAATTGGCGTTTGTCTGTGGAGACTTGTCAGGCGTATGTCTGTGCACGCATGTTACTTGGCGTCCCTCTCTCTCTCGGGGACGTGTCTGGGTGCATGTCTATGAGCGCATGCGCATTTGATATGAGGTGTCTTGTCGTATGTGTTTTATTGTTTGTGTCAGAATGTTTGCTTGTTGGCGTAAAATGTTCGTTTGTTTTTGTAAAGTGTGAATGGTTTGTTTCTTTAATTTAGTATTTTATTTATTTTGTAAATTTATTATTTGTTTACAGTTTTCACCTATATTTCGAGTAATAAACAAGATCATCCTGACTTTGCGCGTTTCACTTTGGCTCCGAGACTGAACAATGTCCTCGCAAATACTGTAGACTCGCGAATATTGTCATGAAGTATTTAATTTCTTTGTGCACATTTTGATGAGTAAAATAACCAGTAGATGTAGAAGCCATTACTACGAGGTATTTAGTGAAGTGCATTGAGAATCATAATTGAGGAAGTTAGGTTTCAACACCAAAGCTAACCGTTATTTGTTTGTTTACAGAAAATAACAGCAAACAAACGTTTGCAACATGTATCACGTGCCACATTGCATGACACTAAGCTTGCAGCCGCTAACACGTTGGACTGTCTCAGTGAACTCCTAATGGACATGTGATTTATTATGTGCTATCTATCACCTGTATGTGTCAACATTGTAACAACTTGGCTACAGCACCTGAGCAAAATATATTTGGACTGTCCTCAACGAGGATGATTAGTGGTCCATAACAAGTATTTAATTTCTTTAATAGTCAATTGTTATGAGTAAACCGACAAATCACAGTCGGCGAAGTCTCAATCACCTGACTGAAAAATGCCCAGCTTATCTAAAACCACGGTCAAAATTGATAGACAGGTGGTCGGGTATAATTCGAATGCTATCTTCTAAGGCTACAAGATATTTTACTTGCAAAAATGATTTTTTAATTTCAAAAATATCAGCTTGTAAACTATCAAACTATCACTTTGGAAGTTTCCAATGTATTGACATTGAATATTTTGCGGGATATGACCACAAATGCAAACATTGGACGAGTTCCCCTGTTACTGTGTTCACAATGCATTGTCAACCAACCGACTAATCAGACTCGCGGCAGTGTCAGTCACCAATTCATATGTATCGCGAATCGATAAACATGACTTTTTAGCCATCCACATGTTATGATTATGACGGATTAAATTCAAGGTGATTTGCATAATGTTTTGGATATTATTTATATTTATTGGTATCCATATTATACTCTAAATTTCCTCTTGTTCGCGTGTTCCTGCACGTAGTGGTTCTTGGTTTTGTCATACCGTCTTTCGTTCGGTGAATGTTTTTCGGACATCAAGAACTATGGTGTTGGTTACAGTTGGTTACCGCCTCTCCTACTGAGTTGTTCATGTCGTTGTCATATCCGCAGAGGGAACGCCATTGTGACATTCTATTAGTCGTCGTATGTGCGAGACCGTGAATGCATTCTCACTGTATCACCGTATGAGTTCTTCCTAGCCCTATCACGGGTATATAGTTTCCATAGGGGCTGCTTTGCATAAATACCACGAAGTTCTGCTGCTGGTGGCATCCCCACAGGTATGATCATGTGATTGAGCATGTGCCCATGTCGTGACTGCAGCGATCCGTCACACTGGGGGGGGGGGTGTGTTTCCTTATTACCTGCTATTGCGCATGTGCACTGTGACAGTTCTTGCAATTTTGAAGGTTGTGTTGACGTATTGTCATTCTGTTGAATCGAGTTTGCCATGCTCGCGTGGTTCGAGTACATACGCTCTGTTGTCGTGTCTGGCACGACCCGTGAATGTGATGGATCGACCACATGAAGGGTTGTCAGGGTCTCGGGTCATACATGCAGCGAGTTGTGTCTGTCACGATCCGTCACATTTACGGATCGCTGCTGTTTCGGGTCGTGCACGCAACGGGTTGTCGTCGTCACGACCCGTGGCAGTGCCGGGTGGACCGCGTGACTGGTCGCTGCTGGCGGTGATTGTGTATGCGACGGATCGTGGCTGTGACAACTTGTCACTGTGACGGGTCGTTCCTGTCACGATTCGTGCACCGCTGTCACGACCAGTGACTGTTACCGGTCGGCAATGTGTCGGAACTTGATAAAGTGTCACCGGATGCTGTGATAGTTATCGTTATAGCTTTGGGTCGTGAAAGTGACATTCCGTCGCGTAGATTTTTGATCATGTCGAACGTCTCTGTTGTGACTTTATATAACTGCTTTCAAGGTTCTAATGCCATTTTAACTGATCGTGTCGTGTCTTGGTTTAATGACTTTTATCGAATCTGCGGTTGTAAGTGCATACTTATGTGAGTGGTTTTTGTTGCAGACCAGCATTCGATCCCTATATCTTGTGTTCACGCTAATCTACACACGAGGTGCACTACAGATTTCTGTTGCACAACTTAGTACTCTGGACAGCCGCTGCGATTAGCGTGCGCTCTTGGTGGACTCACTCTTTTCCTTTCTGTTACAGCGTAGAGGGTAGGTTTGCATGCGCGCTAAAGGGCATAAGCCTTGTAAGGGTGGAATCAGCGTCACAACAACCTGTGTTGCCAGCGGCCACGATTATGATTGGCAAATCAGACACTGATGCTTCAGTCAACCGAACAAGCCCTGACTCCCATCGACGCCCACTGTGCATGCAGCTATTCAGTCTGTGTTAACGACGTGCTGTCGTCGTATGCTGTATAAAGTAACCTGAAAGTAGAAACCAACGTAACTCCGCAGGAAGTTAATAAAGTGTGACTATTCCTTCGAGCACGGAGGCCAAAATCGTGTTAGCAGTGCGATACAGCGCCTTGTTCTATGAAGGACTTATCTGTGCTTAAGAGGTTCGCAATGGCACGTTGCGTGGTGCATCAAACGAAGAATTAAAGGTACTTGATCTTCTGGCATCGGTAGCGTCGGCCACATCGTATCTTAGTGCGTCACCTGCATAGACACGGAATTAGAGTCACCAACAGCAACACAAGTACCTCTTTGACGGTGTCTACGGTAGATCTGATGATGATTTTACCTACGGCTTTTCGTCGTTTTTATCCGCCAAACACTCGTCCTGTGGTGAAGAGGAATAAGACGTGAGTGAGTATGAACTGCCCAAGTACTCATTTTGTACTGAACATCAGCTGTCATTGCCGAAGCTGTTACCGATGACGAAAACACCACCGCTGCCGCTGCCGCCGCTTGCTACACTTGTGCCATCGGCTGCCGCATCGCTGACAGTTTCCCAACAAGCTTCGCCACGTGCCATGGCATGTTGTAGGATTTGATCAGGTCCTTGGAGTTGGAGCGTTCTCTAGCAGATAGAAGGGTGGTTTCTTGGGGTGTGTGTCTGGTTTTGAAATGTCTCTTATCCACTCTTCCCTCATTCGATAATTACCACCAAATTACCACCAAGTGTGTTTTTGGCCTCCACTTGAAAATATATGCCTTGCTAGACTCTTTCAGTCAAGTCAATGGCTCATGGGAGGCAGTGTTCCTAAAACCAATACCTTATTTTCTGGGCAAGACGCACATTGAGACCAAAGGCTTAGGTACATTAATGCAAATTGTCATTCCAACCTTGCTGGGTGTGAAGTCACGCAATAGTATCGAAACCTTTCGCACCTCTTTGCAAAGACGTCTGTTTATTTCATTCATGTGTAGTATAAAGGTAGATCTTTCTAAAGCATCTCTATCTAGTTATATAAAGGACATTTTGTTAGCGCAATAAGCTCTTATGAAAGAACCCGCTGATGTAATGCAAAAGAAGTTGTCAGCTAAGGCCCATCAGGTCAGACATTTAGTTCATTGTTTGTGCAGTTCTAATGGTGTGTCAATGTGTAATTTTTCGGGTTGGCTGTTGGGCCTCTGTAAACATATTTATTAAACACTATTTACAAGAATACACAACCAAGACGTTAACGAATTTTCATATTCGTGGTCCATTTGTTGAATGAGTGATTAATAATAGTCGTTTTGCATGCAGGGCTTCTCAGCATTTAGGTAGAAAGAGGGCTTTCAAGAAGAACATGCCCAAATAGACTATAGTTATCATCACGTGACTGGTTTTGTGTTGTTTCGGCACAGTCAAGTTTTGCCCTATGGTCGTGTTCGACAGTGTCGTTTTGCAAATGGTACAACACGGCACTGTGACGGGTCGGTACACAATGTTAAGTTCGCGGTGAGGTCCCGTTGAATTAAAAGATTTTATTGAATTTATTTCTTTTATTTGTGCTTTTCCGACACAGTGTCTTGTAGACGGCGTGTCAACCAGTTTTTCTGCATTCGATGTACATCACCAGTCACCTATTCTAGTCTCCTATAGTGATGGCTTCGTAGTCTACAAACCGATATATATGTGTTGTACATCGCTTCTTAACCAAGCCACACGACGAGAGCTGAAAATATTGTTTGAGATGTGTCTGAATATTTTGAAGGCAATATACTGCTCAACGATCAGCAATTTCAGAAATTTAAAGGCACAAAGACAAAATGATAAAATTAGCCAATAAAAGAGCCTCCATCAAAGAAAAATAAAAAAAATCAACAAGGAGGATTATAAGAACATGTAGAAATATTGCTGCCGTTATTAAGGAACCTTCTGAAACGAAATTTAACAAGAAATTGGTGATGTGTACTTTTCCTTCTTTGCTGTCTTTCAAAGAAGCAAAAGTGCAGCAAATGAAACAAATTATTTTTGAAAAACATCTGGCATACACCCATAATGATAGTAGAACTAAACAACATTATGATAATGATTGATTTTATTTACACCAGAACCCCGACAATACCACCACCTGTGGGACTGGGTCAAGTTGGTCGCATTTGCAAGGGTGGTCAAATTTGAGGGGTTCCAAGCAAAGTATCCTATATTGAATCACAATGAACTCTTGAATGTTGGTGAATAAGAAATAACAACAAACATTGTTTATAAATCCTTTTTTTGTTTTACATTTTATGGTGCGAATAAAAATTTTGCGGTTTATATATAGAATCAGAGAGAAATTGACAACCGAAGCTGAGCTCAAAGTTATGATGTTAAACCTAAATTGATGCAATTGATATATAAAACGATCAACTGTAGCTACTGCAAGGATCCAAAACCAGAAATATCGATGCAGTTAGTGCTATAATCGGCCTATTGCCTATAGGTCTGATCCAAGGCCACAGTTTAAACCCAAAGATCTGTGGAGAACTGGCCTTTGCTGCAATATATTAACTTGTTTGTCTAATTAGTTCCGCACCGGAAACACTGTTGCTTACAAACTGCAGTCCCGGTGCGGGGGGAATGCTGGGTAATTGCAGTTGCATATTACGGAGGTGTGCGCAACGATGTTGCGCAGACGCACGTATTACAAACACCACTACGTAATTCAGAATATTTAAAAAATAAAAACACTTTGGCCTTGGAACCTGAAGTGTTAAGACGTGTTTTTAGCTTGGGTTTGTTTGCCTGAGCCAGGAGGTCCTGCTAAACTCAGCCGTAGGTACAGCTTGTGGAAGTGCTGTTACAGCAGTTTGCCAGCAACCGGCGAGCGCAACACCAGTTGCCGCTTCGCATCTGCCTGGGCAGCCTCTATATCAGACTGCACCCTTGCAGCTTTTTCCGGTGCAAGGCCCATGGGGACAGACGTTTTTCACCCTGAACCCTGTACCAGTGGGTAGGATGAACACATCACCATGCTCACAGGTTGTGTCACCACTGCCTGGTATACAGTCGAAACCGGCCTACTGCGCTGCTGTGCTGGGTGGCGATTTCCCTGCTTTACCTCAAGTCGGAAAATCGTCAGCGAAGACATCCACCAAGTTTGTTGCTTCACAGCCTTCTGCTTCGAAAGCAGAAAGCGTAGTTGTCAGGTCTGTCACTCCGTAAGTGAGAGTCAAAACTACTACTTAGGAAGTGTCGACTTCTGGAACCGCTACGTTAGTTTCGACTTCCAGCTCCACATCTGATGTGCAACCAAAGGTTGTCGCGACGCAGAAGAGATCGGGATCTTTTTCTGCAGTACATGGCCCTAAAAGGACGAAGAAGCTCGCCTGTTTGACATGTCATACATGTCAAAAGCGATTTTCAAACACTGAAGACGGGAAAAGGTGTTTGGACTGTCACAGTTTTGAAGCACACACGCGTAAGCATGTAGTCTTAATCTGTAAAGTGTGTAAATGCCACTCTTGCCCACCTACCGCGTTTCTGACACAAGTCGCTGCGTGGCATATGGGTGAGGTAAAATCTCACCATGTGCCCGAACCGGATGAGGAAATTCCATACTCCTTGATTCAGGCAAGGCTTGTCGGTTATACCCTTTGCCCTTCTATCGGAAGTGCAATTACGCACATTTCGATTTATACTCATTACGTTTGGGGTGCTGGTGGTCGGCCTGTGGTCGGCTGGTGGGCGGCCTGTTCCAGGACGTCCCCAGGATTGCCTGTATCCAAACGTACGGGCACCTCCCGCTCAGCGGGATATTGTTGTCTTCAGAGAGACACCAGTTCCTCACGAGTGGGAGTTCCAAGGTGTAGAGGTACCTTTCACCCCTATGCCATTTGTTGAGGAGGAAACTCCGGCTTCCTCCTAAACAAAGGTCTCTTCGGAGACAGCCCTACTGACCTCTTTGGAGGCAGTCTCTATTTCCTCTCCGAAGGAACATCGAGACATTGCCCATATGGAGGTGGGGGGGGGGAGATCCCCATCCCCTGCAATGCAGATTTGCCTTGAGAGGCCACTGCAACCTGTGACTTTCCAGCGCAGGCAAGCGTTGAGAATTCGTTGGCCCTAAACGCAATACCTCTCTCTTCCCAACTCTACAGTTGGGCCGAGGAGGTAGAGATGCATCATAAGAAATCCGCTTCTCAATCCTGGGAAGGAGGCTGTTAAGCCTCACTCTTGTGATCAGGCCACTCCCCTTGAGCGATTGCTCAGTGATGCAGAGCGGCCTGAAGGGAACAACAAAACTAAGAACAAAAAGGGTTCTCCGTCGAAACACCAGAAGAAACAATTAAAAATATATTTAAGTTTCTTTTTAAATTAGCATAATTTTGTTTGAATACCCCAGTAATGCCACCCAAAATGTTAATCTAATATTTTACTTTTCTAGTTGTGAAGCTGGTGTGTGCCACTTTCTCTTTTTTTTATTTTAAATTCGCCAGTTTATCTTATTTCATTTATATACTGTCATTGCATGCTTTAGCTTTTTCTGGCCGTTTTTAGCTATATAAAAGGGTATGGTGTTTTAGGAGTTCACTGACAAAAACTACCTTTCTATGTTTAGTATTTTGTATTTAGTGCATTGGTGTATTTGTATGTTTGGGTTTGGGGAAAATTTGTTTTTGTTAGTGTGGGAACGCCGGTCATCCTTGTTAACAGTTCGTTGTGCCAGTAGCTGTGGTTTTTGGATCAGTTGTTATTCAGAAGGAAGAAATATACGCAAATTACCGTAAAACAATCAGTGACAGCGCCGGCGCCGGTGATGAGTAAAAATTAACACGATTCATCTGGACAGCATTATACTCAGTTTCCCATTCCATTGCAGTACTGCCTCAAGATAAAAGATCTTGAGGTAAAAGGTAAAATTTCTGGACAAGGATACTCTGTATAATGGTCTGCAAGGTTCATTGTTTTTTTCTGTGCTAACTATGGTGCTCTTTTTACATTGTTTCACCGAGTAATAATGCAGGGAGCCTTATTAAAACGTTAATTTTAACAGATAGTGATTCGTTACTGAACAATCTTTAGCTGTTTTTTTTGATAGTAGCAAATTCATTTGCACAAAAAATTTAACAAAAAATGTTGTGATATCAAACGTTCACTCTAAAAACCACTGGCATTGCTTTTAAAGATTGCAAGCTTTACGCCTGTGATACCTGTAAGCCTTCATTGTCATTCACCATAAACATTTGTTTGTATGTGTCTGACATGGTGTCATTCCACCTCTAAGCCTTCATTGTCATTCATTCACACACACACACACACACACACACACACACACACACACACACACACACACACACACACACAGATATATATATATATATATATATATATATATATATATATATATATATATATATATATATATATTTGTTTATATATATATATATATATATACACGAATGGACAGGATATTTTTTTAAAATTAAAGCCAAACTGACAAACTATCAGATTACAAAATGCGGAGAGGCCCAGAAGTACTCTCTGTTAGTTTTTTTTTACAGAAAGGCCTTTTACGTAAAGGCTTTTAAATAAAAAATATCTTTATGGTGACACCTTATTCTTGAAACGAGTCCACTCTGTGGATAGATATAATATTTTAAAGGCATGAATCTTTTTTTTTTGAGCAATTGTGTTATCTGAAGGGAGATGTACGCACAAACATGCCCACATTTAATGGATCGGACAATTGGATAAGTAATCAACTAATACCAGGATCGATTAATATAAATGATCAATTATCTGGAAGCATTGAGTCAGAGTCATAAGCTAAAGAAATAAATCACAAATAAAACATACAATAAGACGGCCTACCAACCGCCCCAGAGGACTACAACGAAATGCTTTGGCGGCTTATTAGCAATTTGCCATTGTGCCGTGACGATACAGGAAAGGTTGTACGAAGGCAGTCCCTATGTAAAAGGACAGGGCAGCCATCTGAGCCGTCTTATTATTTTTAAAGCCTTTAAATAAGATTTTGGAAGGCAAGAAAAATTATGTGGCTGAAGAATTTAGTACCTCGTACTACTGCTGTACTGTAAATTTCAAAACTTTTCTCCGAAATTAGAACACAACATTATGAAGCATTATCCTAAAAAGTAGCATGTCGAAATGCAAATACTCCGGGCAGCTATAAGGTCTAGACTAAATCGAAATATGCGTATAACTCGGAAAGTTTAGATTGACCAGAAAAAGTGTTATTCATACTGTAATCGGAATATCTCATTCTTTATCGTTCTGTTTTTGTATACAGTAGCAATTTATAGAATCTAACTCAATTATAAAAACAATGCCTTGAATTTCCAAAAAATCTTAGTTATGTGCTGCTCTCATTCGTAAATATCTGTATTTGTAAAATTTAGTATTTGAATTCTTTCAAATTTAAATATTGAATTGCACTCCTTTCTGCAGGATATTTTATGCGACGATAAAGTTATCAAACTTTCTATGGACCAGCCTCCGTTCTTATGGACAACCCCCGAAACAACTGTCCTTTCCATTTCTACCCCTGTCTTAGTAAAAAAAGTCATCAGATAAATACACAGGGAAGGGGTGATCCAAATCACTTGTTAACGTTTTTTGCGGGGTGGAGGGGGTGGTTGATCCGCGCCTACGAAGAACCATGAGGTATGGCATAGATTCTTTCTATGAGTACACAGGAACTGTCTTCTACAGCATAGTTCTCTGGACTGTATACTCAATGTGTGAGGCATGATTGTCCAGCATAAAGATCACAACGTACTATTCTCTTAGCCATTTTTGCACTATCAAAGTTTAGGTTGTTTTGACTCTGAGATTATTTTTAGACAAAAGTATGTTAATTTTGGACAGCTCAATCTTCACAGGTTATTTTCGGCTAGGAATGTTACTCCCTAGTATATTTCAAATGATGAAAACTTTAACTAATGAACAGTGAAAAGTGCGTCCATAGAACTTCTAAAGTTATTAAGTGTCTTTTATACACGGTTTCTGGTCGACACTTGTAGCTGTATTGCGCATATATTGCGAGTAAAACGTTTTTCATATATATCTTCGCAATCTTCTCGATACTCCTCGATAATGGTTATAATAACTTTCCGATGTTTTGTTCTTAGAATTAGGTTCACAATTTCGGAATTACAAAATTATAGAAACAGATTCCGTAATACTGTTTAACTTTTGCTACACCGTTCACCCTTTAAGCCAGATGAATCTAATTTGGAAATGTGGTGGGTTATGTTTAACGATTTATTTCCTTCTTTGTGAATTATATTGTCATCTTTAAAATTTATCTGATTTGTCGATGCTTTGTTCGTAAACGAAAAAAGGGATTTAGGTTGTGAGAACTTCAGAGGAACTGAAATGAGGGATGCCCAGGCAATAGATCTATTTTCATCGTTTTTGCTTGGTTTTTCTCTTCATACCCTCTCTGAAGACTTGTTCAAAGGCGACAAGGACATCTTTGTTGAGGAAAACATGACAGGTTGAAATGGTAGTTGTGAGTTGTTATACCACGGGTCGAGTCGATACACCACAGCTTCAGAGGGCAGGTGTTTAAGTTTTTCTGCGCATTGGGAGGGAGGCGGGGGAAAGAAGGTTTCTTGCACTACAAAATTTATTCTGACAGCTGACATGTCACATTAAGAGTTAAAGTTTATGACGTTTTTTGCTGAACCTCGGGTACCAATTCGGCAAATAACTACGATATGGGTGGCTGAGGGGAAGCTCTCAGTACTGCGTAGTAAATCTTAACTACCCTATATCCTGTCTTCCCCAAATATATTTGATGTATTTCATCGATGTCTCGTTGTTCCAGAAGTCTTCAAGGTGTGTCGACAAGGCTTCCGCTATCCCAGACGTTAATACTTGTCTTCCGTGTGCTTTTGCTGAGTCACTAACCGTTAGAGCAGGTTATCGATTAACGTTACACACTCCGAATAGCGACGGACTGGTGTGAAGAGACGGATAATGAAGTATGATAGGGAAAGACTGTGAGCGTCGCTCGCTTGTTTCACGTGTAAGCAGGCTTTCTGCAAGTCGGACATGCTGTGGAGTAAATAAGAAAGGATTAAAATCTAGATAAACTTACGCCATCCAATATCCCTTCCCCGCAGACGCTCGAATAAAAGAGGAAAGAAGATATCCTGGGAAAAGCCTTGGAGCCAATGAGATAGATGTGCCGCCGATGCTACAGTTAATAAAAAAGAGACTCTTGACCAACTTAGGGGGTAAAGGGGTTTCCTTGGATCTGATGCCGTGCGTCTACCAGAGATTTACGAACCTTGAAATGTTTTCCTACGACCACACAGGGCCATAATAGCAGTATGATTGCTATGCAATGGAGAATTCACTTTTAAAAAAGTAAGTGGAAGATTTATGGGTCTACAGAAGTTCTCAGAAATCGAAAATCTTTTTAAAAATATAATTCTAGAAGACTAACGTCTAAGAGTCTCCTAAGAAAACCCAAACATGCCTGACTGAGATTATTTGAACGCCGGAAGTGTAGAATCAAGCAAGATGTCACATGACCCACATCGTGAGCGTCAACTGATGGTATCTTGTATAATAAACAAATTAAGGCTAGTCTTTGAAGCTTTATTTCACATGTCGATATGATAATACTTTTAGTACCCAGCAGTGATGTTTTCTAATATAAAAGTAAATCCTTAGATGCACTGATTCAATTAACAATTTTATTCATTCGCTGAGATAGTTATCGTTTCTATTAGATATACTTATCCGACACAAAAAATTGACTGAAATTATCACGAGCCATCAAAAATTATTCTATTTTCATCTGGAAACTATTGGTGTGGTAATCTCTTACAATTTTTCAACTACAGTTTCTGATTTGTAATCTACTGTTTAATGTACAATTCAAAATGTGTTGTGTTTGTTGTGTCTGTTATGTTTGCAATGACTGCCTTGAAAGATCGATTGTTTTAGCTTTTGACCTTCAAAACTAATGCAGCTTTGTAAAATCTCAGTTCTTATGTTTTAGCTCGATGTAGGGATTGTTAGCTTGTACGAAATCAGTAAACGGGTTTGATTGAAAGAGAGAAAATTTTTTACTGGAAAATATTTTAGCCATTAGATTCTAAATCTGATAAAATGTTGCCTGAAGTCGCGCATGACCTCTGAAATACTTTTTCTAGCACTGATATTTCTTGGCGCGTTGACAGATTGATGAGACATATATGATACCATACATGAATTGGTTGAGTATAAAACATCCTTTTTGTGTTGATCGACATTTTTGTGAAAGTGCTACCTCAATCTTGCGTACAAAAGCTAGTCGGACTATCAGAAAGAGGAAACACCAAGGCTAATGATCTGTATATGATATCATTTCACTAGGGATCGAAGAGATGTTAGTATAAATGATCGAAACCAGAGGTGAGGGTAGAAATTTTAAATAAACGTTGCGTTGGAAGCAATTTATAGCTACGGGCAACAGAAAGAGCAATGTTTTATATAGTTATGCATTGTGAAAGGTGCCAGGCAGGGTGGGACCTTATTTTTTAAATGACATATCATGTCCAAGAAATCTGTTCACTGATCTTGCATATTTGCAGATGGCACGGCCAGCTAGTAATATTAAACAGACAATCCTAATTGTCTAGGGTAAGATTCGTTGGACAAAATTCGCCTAGTAAAAAGACGCGTTGTAAGTAGAAATCCACACAGGTGAAAAAAGCCCAAATATTTATATATATATATTCGTAGCTTCAGTGTCATCAGAATTATTTTGGTAGTTAGACATATAGAATTATAGTGTTTGCAGGTTTATTTATGTCTTTATGTATTGTATATTTTTTTCTTTAAAACATTAGAATCTATAATCGGAAAGGTGTTTGATAGTTTCGTTTTAAAACGATATTGGGTAGCTTTTACTCAGTTGGATTTTGACCTAGAGCGTCTTGTTTTCCCGTGGGTTTTCCTAGCTAGTTTCTGAGCGGTGTATTTGACTTTTTGCCACTTGTAAAACTACTCTGATACCTTGGCTAGTCATGTTGGTAGCCATGCAAAATAAAAAAGCACCATCTATGTACTCGCCACTACACGTATGTTTGGAATGATTATGACAGGAAAGCGTATTAGTCATTCTAGATTGTAAGCAAAAGACCGCATGAACCTAAATCAGCGTGCTCATTGCTGTTAAGGTACTTTAGCCATTATGACGTTATGTTAGTTCATTCGTGCTGTTTTAATTAAGTCCCCATTCTAGTTATTGTCCTTAATAATCCGGAAAAACTCAAAAGTAAGGAATAATCCGTTTTGGCGTGAACACTGATGTTATGGTGCGCTTGGTACTAGGTGACATTTACTGTTATTATGATCAGAAAGTGCACTGTCATAATTTCTGAACACGCAGACTTGAAATAAAATTATGCGAAAGAGGCAGGTAGTTAATCAGACAGGTGGTTTGAATCCCGATCTAAAACTTCAGGAAAGCCGTTAAAGTAGATAAATACGATAAAGGTGTTGATAAGTTTAACTGCTTTGGCTTACAAACAATAGCCTCAAGGTGTGAAAGTTTATTCGCTGAAATGTTATGCATGCAAATAGTAAATTATGATTAAATTTGGAATATGGAATACAGCGGTTATGTTGCCACCGCTCGTAGGTACCAGTTTCTTGTTGTCGTAGAGGAAAATGAAAACCAAAAACGATTCGCTATCCGAAATAAAGTTTGATATGATACAAACTTACCATATCGGATAAAATCGGATAAAGAGTAATGTACATGAAGAATAACAGTGGGCTTCGTCCCTTAATTTTAGTATTTATCATGCGATAAACGCGCGATAATGTAGATAATAGCCGAAATTGCTCAGAATATAAAAAAAAATAGTAATAAAACCAGCCTTTAATACATCAGGTTTATTTTGTCTTCTTTGAGTAAAATATTGACCATTATCATTTGTTTGCGCTTGTAGCCTTAAATGTCAATATACTCTCTGTCACATCAAGTTTATTCACTAATAGCACCCTTTGTCTATCTTATACATACATACATCCTTTATTATGCCTTTTCTTTCCTTAGAAACTAATTCACACTATCCTAACTCAATACCCTTAAGTTATTTCTAACCTGTGTCAAAATAAATAGATTCAGACCTAAGGTGTGAATCTCTGGGCTTTCCAACAACCTAATGCTAACCATGGAAAATGTTCACTACTTGCATACCTGCAACTGCAGCAGTAACAGTTCGACCAATCAGAGATTTCCCTCCAAAAGTAAAAAAACAATAGAAAAATACCTCGAGGACATGATATATTAGAAGTTACACATTAGTTAGAAGGTCATACTTTCCAAACGTTTTCAATATCATTACCATGCATACCATATCACTACCAAGCTTGTGCTAATACACACATATCTTTACAGTCATGGATAGTTGACAAAACGAATTTTCAAACAATCTTTTTTCACACCCTCTTGATGAGTTCACCCAAATGCTTTTGAAAAATAAAACTCCGATAACTAGTTCGTAAGATATCCGATATGCTTAACATACAAGCACATCCCAAAATATCATCAAATCCACAAAAGAACTCATACTCGAAACTCATACCATTGGATTCCATTCGAAACCACCTTAAAAAAAAACAAATTGGCCGGCGTCGCCCTCTAGAACTTTGGTCTAAACGCATGAAGCCGCGAAGTTCGTTGGTTCCAAAACCTCATTCGCCACACCGCAACCCAGAAAATGAAACGAAAAGAACTATACAAACAAGAAGGTCCAGGGACATTGCAACCAGTCGAGCCCAACGCAAGGAGAGTAAACCACTTTACCATCTCATTGTTGCTTACAAAATCATGCATTTAGCTGTTGTATGAATAAAATATGACTGCACCAAAGATATTTTTGGTAGATGGACCCCTGTCTGAATATATTACCCTCTCTCCTATCCCTCAACAACAAAACGGTCAAACACTAGTTAATTTTATCACTAGGCTGGAATTTTATTTAATTATTTTTTAAATGGAGATACTTGTGTTAAGGTCACTTGTCGTTCTATTTTATTGCAAAAACAAAATGACAGGAATTCACCACGACTAACGCACAACCAAAGCGAGTGTCATATTTTTATAGATCAAATTTACTAAGCAATGAAGGGAGACATAGCTTTTTGTCTCCTTATGGTTTTAATTGTGACCCGTCACTCAAACACAACTGACTTTAAGGATCAGGCCGGATCCAAATTTTCATGAACGGGGAGGGGGTTTTCAACTTCTGACACCTTGGGTTTAAAGTTTCAGAAAATCCAAAGCTTAACAGTTATTTTTTTGAATTTAGGAGGAAGTGGGTCGCGAACCCTGAAACTCCGCCCCTGGATCCGCTACTGAGAAAGATTTTTTCTTTGAAGCGTGTCTTGTGTAATCGATCCTTTGTGCAACACACACAACTATTGATCGACTACAAAGGCTTAGCATACATAGGAACTACAATGCTGAAAATAGGTCTCCAGATAGCAGTCCCACATAGGGACTATGCGTAATATATGTCGGTATTCCCACGTACCCACGCATAAATAATGTGTTTTGTTGGGGAAATTCCCATGTAGTTACGTGGGATTTAGGAGAGTTTTAGACTCTTTCCGCTTTGTATTATGCGGATGTGAACCCATGTATTTTATACGCATATATTTCCATGCATTTTATATGTAGCAATTCCCACGCATATTAAGCATGGGATTTTAAAGGAACGATCCACCCTGGGCATACACGATACCTCCATCGAATACACAGACATTAGCCGTTATAAATATAGTGCAGTTATAAAATACTCCTTAAAAGAATTTTAAGCATAAAAATTTTAGTGAAATTTGTATTTCTATGTCCAACTTCCTATTATACTTAGACAAAAAGGCAGCCGTCCTCCAAAATATGCAGAATTTAGCAAAATTTAAATATATTATCGTTTAATGGCGGCTGTTTCCGGTCTGCGATGATTAGCCCACATTGCCAGACTGCGTATAATATGCATATGTTTTCCCATGCATTTACTACGTGGAAATTTTAACGCATTATATACGTGAATTTTACATGGGAATGCTCATATGGGAAATCCCACGTAAAATATACGTGTAATATACAAATGACTTTTAATGAAATTTTACGTGGGAATTCAAAAGTACAATATATATATATATATATATATATATATATATATATATATATATATATATATATATATATATATATATATATATATATATATATATATATATATATATATATATATATATATATATATATATATATATATATTGTACTTTTGCGACAAATTATTTTTTGGCCAATTTGGTCAATTTTGCAAAAATTGGTTTATGGTTGGAGAGGGACTTACCTAAGGAACAATCGTGCTTAATATCAAAAAGCTCTCAATGATGGGTAAAGCCCTTCTTCGACAAAGTCAAAACTGAGCTAAAACGTGTAGCTCTTTAACATGACAGGTGCCCTATTCTAGTTGGTGCTTATTCAAACGTGTATAAAGGTACAATCAATTTAGCGAACCTTTCATTAGTGAAAAACTTATTTTGAATTTGAATTTGGTAAGAAAATAACATTGTCATTGATAACATGCACTTTTATTTACAGGACCAAGGTTCTCTACTATTCTGCTTTACTGCGAGCATTATTGGCGCATCAAAAGAGGTGTAAGCAAGTTTCATTCTCTTGAACTAATCACGAACATTGCTTTTTAAATGAACATAACGTTGCAATGGATAACATTATCAATAATGTTTTTTGCCGTTAATATAAGTTATGCTCTTCGGAAAATGCATGGCGACCGTACTACCGTTACACATAAACCTCATTTATATTTTTCAAATTTTAATATCCATTGTCCTCTATTTCGTGCATTTTAATATCATACACATTGACCCACAATCAAGGTATACGTGTGGTCGAAATCCTATTCCTTTTGCAGTATTTTAGCACATCATCAACTGCGGCTGTCCCTGTTAACACTCAGGTATCTAGACTGGTGATCATGCCAGGTCAATCACCTGAAAAATGTGCCTTTCTCTCTTCTATCCCTATCAAGGCAGGTTCAGACGGACTATCTAGAGGATGTGTTTTCTTTTTTCAAAGGCTCACTTGAAAGAGTTAGTGGTCTTTATTCGGACACTTTATATCAACGTTTTGGAAATGAAGATTATTTTAGTTGCATGCAAGTTGCTCTCCGCGTCTTTCAAGGGTCATTTAGTTCTGTTTCTGGCGTACAATCAGACGACGTTGTCTTATTTGTCCAAACAGGGTTGCACTCGCTCACCGATGTTGTGTCGACTAATTAAACAAGTCCTCTTATGTGCTGGCGACAATAGGTTTCAGAGATTTCTCATCACAGAAAGCCCCATTTTCTTGCCGATGTCGAGTCCAAAGTGGAGAAAATCGTCCACACAAAGTAGGATTTGGCCAATTTTACGTTTCAGTGGATTGTAGGTCAATCGCCTTTGGCCCTGCTCGGATCGAAGTCTTTGCGAACCTCTATTTCATCGTCTTCCAGCATCCACAACTCTATTTCATCGTCTTCTAAATAGACTGTGTCCCTGCTGGCGTCGACTTCAGTGTACCTGTTCCCGTCACATGACTGGTTTTTTGTTGTTTAGGTACAGCCACGTCTTGCTCTGTGGTCGTGTTTGCCAATACCGTTTTGCATATAGTACCACACGTCACTGCGACAGGTCGGCGCATATTGTTAAACCGAAACTGACTTCTTGTGTTTTATGTCGTCCTTTTGTGTCTGTCTGCTACTCGTATTCGAGCGTTCAATGTCATTGTTATTAATGGGCAGTTTGTGGTAAAAAAACATACTTAACTACGTTGTTATGGACAATTCGCGGTAAAGCCCCGCTGAATTAGAAGATTTCATTGAAATTATTTCTTTCATTTCGGCCTTTCCGACGCGGTGTCTTGTAGACGGTGTGTCAACCAATTCTTCTGCATTCGGTGTAGAATTTCCATCACCAGCTCTAATCTCCCATAGTGATGGCTTCGTAGTCTACAAACCGATATTTTCGAAATAAAAATTGAAGTATTTAATTTTTTAACACTCATTTTTGTGAGTAAAATATTTTGTACAATTAGAAGCCATCGCTCGAATTCTACCCACCCACCTCGGCTGGTTGACAAGCATTGTAAACACAGCAACAGGGCATCTGTTAAGGGTACCCATGTGGTGCTATTTGTTCCACAAACGATTTTTATTATTATGGATCTGGATAACCAATTTCAACACACTGGAAACCACATAGTGATGGCTGCTAAGACTGCAAGATATTTTACTAATAATATTGAGCATTAAGAAATTATACACTTCAGTTATATAAATATAAGAATGTACTTGGAAGAAGCTTTTGCTTTGTGATACAGAATGCATAATTACCAAAAAAAAATGTGTCTACTTGTAGAGTAATTAACTGCCGACTTATTCAACATACGAGGTGCTTAATGTGTGACTTTCTTGACGACATCTGGCAGCTGACTGTGGATACCGAAATGCTACGGCTGAAGCATCCGACTCTGAGATAAATTGATCATCTTTCTTAATTAGGTATACCAATGGCAAACAAATCAAAACATTGTTCTTTTTTGACAATTGTTCTTTTCTTGACAAATCCAAGGCCAAGGCCTCAGCAACGTTTTCATACACCTCTATAAGCTCTAAGAGTAAGAGTATAAAGTTTTAATTATGCTCTGAGTGATTATTAAGCACCGGCCACTCTCGCAATTTTTCGCTTTCCTCATCAGAACTATAAATACTCTCTTCGGTCACTTCTAGAGGCAGGAAGGCTACTGATCGCTTGAATTGTTTGAAAGTTTTGACTCTTACAAGTCCGTCCAAACAATCACTGGAGATGATCTAGCACACACACACAAACAGTTAAGAGTGATAGAGGTTTGGAAACGCTATATTCAATGAATGCCTCTAAACAACTCTTTTGAGCGCCTCAACTCACATTGAGTTTTTACGCTCTTGGGTCTGGTTCCACAGATTAGGTGCTGCACAAGTAAAATACCGTTTATTATTATCATTTTTATTATCATTACTATTTTTTTACTATTATTAATATTATTATTTGTTTAATTTTAAGTTTTTCAACCGTTAATAACATAGAATGCGATCGCCTATTGTGTGCATATTAAACAAAATAAATATCAATTTCAGATATATTTACATTACATGCCAACAGCAGGATTATTTTTTAAGGTCTGCTTCTTCTTAAAAATTTTAATGAATTTTTTGGGAGGGTTTTCCAAGTTTTGTGACTTCAAAAAAAAGGATTTCTTTACAAGTAAAACAAATTGGGGCCGCGAGTGGTATTCTGCTCTGTCCTTATATTTAAGGACGCCCTTATTCCTGAGATTATATGGTTCTCAAGAACAGAGGATAGAGCAGAATAGACTTTTTATCCTTATTTCTTAAAATAATGACATCCGTAAAAATAAGGACAGAGCAGAATACGACTCCAGAGTAGAATACCACTCCAGACCATAACGAAAGCCTAACTAATTGACAGGCGTGTATTTGTTTTATAGTTGCCATGCCAACGAGAAATCAGGTTCAGATCAATTTATGTTTAATTTATAGTTTATTGATTTAAACTCATTTTCTTCAAAATAGTCTTTAAACTTTAATTGTTTAAAAAAGATGTTATTGAGTCAACCATAATGTGAAACTAGATAACTTGGTTTACGAAAATAGAAGAAAAAACTTGCATACTTCCGGTGTAAACAAAAAAAAAAGAAAGAAAGAAAGAAAAAGACTCTGTATAGAAACGTATAGAGCTTTGCTCTGAAAGCGTATCCCGACGACAACGACGACGAAGAAAGAAAACCGGCAAAGAAAAATATTTTAAAAGGGAAAACTGCTATTGAACCAGATTTATGCAACCAAAACAAATGCTGGACAAGACCGGTTTTGGGCAAATCAAATCCCCGACCAACTGATTACTGAAATTGATGATCACTTCGATAAGAGAGACTGCACGAACGAAGCGAGTACTTCAGGCTGATGTATGTATATTTTGGAAACACACCTTTGCGACTAGCTTCAAGAAACACTAACACTGTGGAGGCACTCGGGTCTACTTTCCGACATATTTTCTACCCGGCAAAAGGTCACACCAGCCTGTACTGTATGTTCGACCAAAATGTTTGTCTTTCACAGTAACCTAAAATGCTCCGAGTAGCTCTGACTTGTATAGCATCGTATATCTCTGTGCCTGGAAACTTTTTAGCGCACCGCTTCTTGGAGCTAAGTAGGAGTTGGCTTGTAATCCATATGTACGGTCTGTACGAGTACAGCAGGCACTAAGATAGCTCCGAGCCATCTCTTTCTTAAGTTACTCCATATATATATCTCTCTATCAGAGCTACGAAGTCTTGCACTGTTCAGCTACGAGTTATCAGCTGTGTATGTTCTGAGGTTCGAATCGTCATCATACAATTTTTTTTTACAATGCAGGTCTATTAAAACAGGTGTATGCATAATTAAACAGGTGCACGCTGAAGTTTAGAAATTAACTTCTGCACTCAGTTGTCAAAAATTTGTTTACATTCCGGGTTTTAAATGTCAATTGACCAAAAAAATAAATAAAGGGGTCATGTGTTATATGTAAAATATATACTGAAGCAATTGGTGTATGCATAATTAGGCCTAACATTATTCTGAACACCCGTAATATTTAACTTATAATTTTTCCATGTTTTTGAAATGTCAATTCAAAAATTTTTGGTGTAAAATTACAAATTTATTTTCACTCTTTTATGAAATATACCTTGCTCCCCGTGTGTAAACAAACGTCAATTTTTGCAGGAGTTTGTGGTTATTTCCAAGTTTTTTGTTTTAAAGAAAGCATAACACAGAAGTTGAATATTATAGCCGTAGCACTTTGATGGTCCTTAGTAAAGGCCAATTAATCTTGCACAAAAATGAAACAGGGGTGCCACGAAGTGAGCGGAGTCAACTTTGTACATGTCTTGTAAAGCTAAGAAACCTATTTTATCTATATATAATATAGGTAAGATGGCAGACATTGACGAAGAGTTGTTGGAAGATTTATACAGCTGGGTCGATGGGATTCCGTTAACCAGGCCAAAGAAAGACATAAGACGGGATTTTAGTGATGGTGGTTAGTATTGAGAAATATCGTTCTAAACTAGATAAAGGTCCATGCTTCAGTAGAAAAGCAAAGACTCACAGATTGTTCAAAGGTGTATGTGAAAAACATGTAAAACCATTCAGGTAAAAAAGTATCAAATTTTGTTGTTTATATTGTATATCGAATACAAAATACAGCAGATAACATAAAGTATGATTTGTTTTAATGAATAATATTAATAATGATAATAATAACAACAACAGTAATAATAATAATTGTTATTATTATTATTATTGTTATTATTACTATTATTATCATCAGCATTTGACGATAAAATTAGTATATAGTGTTATGCAACTGAATTCCAGTTTTCGTTTTGCCGCAGAGTAACTTCCATTATACAGTAGATACGTCTTTTCTCACGAATTTTGTACTTAATTTTTCTGGGGTTAACAAAATTACTTTAAGTTTGGTAATTCATTGAGTTTAGATAACCAAAAATAACATAGTGGAAAAAAAAAAGAAACAACTAAATAAATAGCGCCACATAATGACATCCGATGGGTTTTTGACAGGCAGCGGGCGCCAAACGTTTTCCGAATTTTCTCTTTTGAGATATCGTCACAATCCCCTAATTTATTTTGTAATGTATTTCAGTATATGCTATTTTAGTCCCCCGCCACCGCACTTGGTGACTCATGATATGCTGCGCGACCGTCCATCTGTCTGACTACTACTAACAGTGATACATTGTTACGCGCCATGTCACAATAAGTAGTCAGCGAATTCGGTTTATTTCTTCCACAAGTAAAGGGTATTTATAGGAGCTGTGTGACGTAAGACTAGTTTTCGTTTCTTTAAAAAAAAAAAACAAAAAAAAAAACAAAAACTGGCGCCATACCTCATCAATACTCAGCGTATTCATTACACTTGGGCATTTGCCAAAATCCCCTAGTGTTTTGAATTTGTACGAAAATTTTAGCCGCAGTTGTGGCATGTTTTTCCCGTGTTTTTTTTAGTTTGTCCGTGGATCTAGTCAGAGGCCGTGAAACTTGGATATGATAAACTTCAGTATGTCTAGTTGATCCTCCTGTATTTTTTTCTTAAATTCGCTTAATTTTTCAATTAAAAACGACAAAACAAAGGCCCCAAGGAGCTGAGAGCAGTAGTTTAAACTGGCATGATATCAGCCTACCCATTAAAAGGTCGTAAAATCCGCATTTTTTAACCATGACCTTAGAGAGCGATTGACATCCTCGGCCATGGTCAATGTCAAAAACCGGAAGTGGGCCATTATCTCGAAAACGGTTAGAGATAGAACGATTTTGAGCTTATTTTCTACCCGAAAAGACGATATGTAAGAGGTTAAGAGTTCAGAATCGTATTTGTTGTGACCCTCAAGTGCAATTTTCGCTACTCGGTAGTGAAAACGGTCTAGTTTTCTTTGTTCCACAAAGAAAGACCATACATTTGGATTGTGTGACTTTTTGTCAGAGTTGTGTTTTTGCCTGGAAAAAAGGATATTTTTGCCAGGACAGTGGCAAAAACTGGTGGAAAAAATGGCAAAAAAAAAAAAAACCCCAAAAAAAACCCGGTTTACTTGTTATGTTATTAATTTCAAGCAGCCTGCCTTCAGTAACTTAATAACTTAAGAAAAAATTCACTTAGATTAAAACTACTCTTTGTATATCAAACACAGTTGTCAAAGCAGTAACCTAATTTATGTCATCTTGTGTAAAACATGTGGTTTGCAAAAATACTTCCTTCAATGGGTTATTTCTTGAATAATATATTGCAAACAACACAGCTTGAATACGTCTTATAAGCCGAGAAGTGTTTGGTTTCTGTTGACTTAAGGTGTTATTGACTGATCTAGCATACGCCGTGTTAGCTATTTACGCAGTGAGAGCTCGCACAAAGCTCACTGTGCAACTGTGTGTGATGTGGGTTAAATGCTACGCATTTACTTGCAAAAAATACACTCTTTTCACATGGCGTTTTAACAAAGAAAACGAAATCAAAGACGAAAATAAAAAGTGACATGCACATGTTCAGATCAAGCTCTTAATAAGTCCCAAGTTTCATGGTCGTAAGGCCCGTAGTGTCAGAGGAGAAGAAGACACAAAAAATCGGAAAAAGTGTCAAGAAGAAAAAAAAAAAGGACGAATTTTGCTCGCACAAATTCATATAACCCTTGCAAGCCAAAGGCTTGTCAAGTGTTAAATAGAATTGAACTGGATTCAACGTCTTGAGGACCGCTTTTCCAAGTGGGCTCAGCTGCATAGATGGATAGCCGTTTTTCCCTATCATCGTGGGTAATATAATGCTTGGCCTCGTCAATAATATGAATCTACCGCATTTTCTACCCACTGGCCTTCACCTTCAAGCTTATAGCTTGATTGGTGTAGTACTTAGAACACTGAGAACTGTTCGACTTAAGGATGATGCCTAGTAGCGCTATCTCCCTGTGTGACACATTGTGACTAATGTGACAATTTGTTACGAGAAAATCGTTTGACATTGATTTAAAGACTCTGTGAGTCAAGATCGCCAATAAAAATATCTAGTCACTAAGTATGAAATATACGAAACCGCTCTCTTGCACAGTAATATGAATTGATTGCAGTATAAACCGCATTCAAAATATTTATCACTTTGAATATTGTTGGTACTAATTTTCAAAACTGATCGAATAATAGCTTGTGACGTTTTACGTAAGTATACGTCGCCACGTAGCCAAACTGTGCTCCGCACTAGGCAACGTTCTCAGCGAACGAGATTATATTCGTATCTCGAGCGGTCGCTGTGATAAGTACGATCCAAATTGATCTTAGCCTCGTCCGATTTTTATTTTATTATTATTTTTTAAATCTTTGTTAAAAGTCATGTCAGGTTTCATAAAAACTCTACGTAACCCAGCCTTTGACATGCTGTCCCAGTAAACATTCTGACGTCGATAACACGCGACGTGACGCTGCTTTTTTGTCGCCGAAAACCTCATTTCTTTCCGACGCATAATTAACGTCTTTCATGTACCGTTGACGAGATGTCGGATAATTAGCATGTGTAGGCGTCGAAAAGTCGACGTTGCAAAGTTGTCCTGGTCACAAATAAAACTTGACATATCGGGCCCAAAGTATGGGATATTCAGTTTTTATTCATGAAAATTAACTTCTTACATATATTGTGTTGTCGGATGACCCTAAAGAACTTTGTCTTGATGGTGATCTAATAAATATTCTCGCGACGTCGTTGTGTCACTCTCCTGACGTTGGTAAGTAGATATTGTGAGGTTAGTGGGTGGAACCTCTCTCTCCTCCCCTTCCTTTCATTTAGGCAACTGCAGAAAACAACCCTCCTCTCTCCCACCAGTTTTTACCATACCCGCTAATCATGACCATAATCAATGAAAACCTGACTATGATGAAATGTCAAAATGTTTACTGGGATGAATAAATTATGATAACGTCATTAGCATTAGTATGACGTCAAATTGTAACAATGTTGTAACAAATGGACGGTTCACTCTTCCATTTTTTTTTTGACAGTTAAGAAAACCCAAAATGGCAAAATGAAAGAAACAGAAGAAGTTTAGAATTTGCATTTGGAATTATTTTTTAACCTGTTTTGAAAATTAGGGCATATTTGGCAAACCAAATATTCGTAACATTCACTCATGTATAATGTGAATACGGCTTATTGGCAAGTGTCATTACGTTCAAACATGGAAGGAAATGAATGATACGTGCTGAGAGATTCGCGGTTCAGCATGACGACAAGATACATCAAGTAACACGCGCGCAATATTTGTTCACTCATTGTCACTAGTGGAGAGATCAATAGGCTGGGGATGCGCTGTGGGCTCCCGTAGCTGCTTATGTATGGGCTTCAATGGGCAAAATTTAAATGTCTTTTTTTTTCTTTTTTTTTTTTTTTTGCATGTAAAATATAAATGAATTTTTAAAGAAATTGAGGTGGGTCAGCAAGACATCTTACAATGTCTACGCCAGATTTGGTCTTCCTATTCCTCACCGTCTCAAAAGAATCAACAGGGAAAAACATTACATCGTGCGATACGATTAACTATTGGGCATTATTGAACTAACACGATATTGTTCGGTTAATATTTTGGTGTGTGTTTTGCCTGCTATTCTTTGCGTTGTTACTTAAGCACTCATTGCTTGTGCGATTAAAATGAATTGTGTGTAATTTATTCTTTGAGAGTGTAGGCGCTTCTTCTGTGTGAGCTTGTGTAATGGATTTTCGAAGTGATTGTGCCAGTGCTGCGGCGAAAGAAATAAGTGGCTATCTGTGAAAAATTCCAAAAGCAAGAGCAGCTCAAAAACCATCATTGTCAAATTGAAATAAATTTTACTGCAATTTCCAATTTAAGGGCTGGTGTCTCCCGGGAAAGAGGCAGTCGAACGCAGCAAACACTCCGAAAACCACGCAAAGATGTAACACAAAATAACTGCATCCCACTGCCACACATTCTCCCATAAAGAACATCCGAAGATCTAGCACAAAATAACTGCATCCCACTGCCCCACATTCTCCCATAAAGAACATCCGAAGATGTAGCACAAAATAACTGCATCCCACTACCCACATTCTCCCATTAACACAATTTTGTAAAAAGTGTTTATTTAAAATTCTTAAAATGTTGCTTTTGTTGTTCCTTTTTAGTTCTGGTTGCTGAAATAATCAAGGCATTTATACCGAGTATAGTGGATTTGCACAATTACCCTAGCGCCTTAGCCGTGGATAAAAAGATTACCAACTGGTCATTACTTAATAGGTACTCTCTTTCTTATTAAAATAATTTTGTGTTTATATTGCATTTAGTTGTGTTTTTTATATGTTTTAAGCTGACTCATTTCATTCGGTAAGGTTCCTTCACACTGTTTTTTATTTTGTTGCCATAAGGCCCCGCACCATTTGACCTTTACTAATAGACGTAACAAAAACTCGACCACCCACATATGATACGTCATCTTGCGTGTGGCCACAAGATCGCCCACGTTGCACTTGCCCGGGCACCAGCCCATATTGCATGTGCCTGGACACCAGCCCATATTACACGTGCCTGGACACCAGCCCATATTGCACGTGTCTGGGCACCAGCCCGTATTACTGTCTCGTGTACTATTCAAGCCCTGGTTGCTGAGATCGTCTGTTACTTCATACCGCAATTGGTGGACTTGAACAACTACCCCAATGCTTCGGCTATGAATCTGAAAATCACAAATTGGAGTTTGCTCAACAGGTTAGGACCGAGTAAAAAAAGCAAAAAAAATGTGTAAAGAAAGTTGAGCTGGATACAAATATCCAAAAGGAATGACTTCGTGTGTCATCAACGGTGGAATCACTGTGTTCTTTTTATGTGAAAACTGCGTAGAGATTTGCACGACGGAAAGTAAAACGAAAATTTAGTGAGGGTTATTTGGATTGTTCACGACACACTTTATGGTGAAGCTTGTGTCTTTTTGATTGTCTGTTTGTTTATTAGGAAAGTGTTCAAGAAGCTAGGCTTTGATATAGCAGATGATGTGATGAAGAACATCGCTTCCTGTAAGCCGTGGGCTATTGAACAACTTCTTATGATGTTAAGGTTTGTGTAGACATAAAAATTAAAATAGAAACTTTATTGACCATTGTAACACGCACCAATTGAGTAATGCACTCCCGTAAAAAGAAATGATAAGAAACCGCCAGCGTGCTCTAACCGCATACAAAGGTCGCAAAGCCAATTCACAGAAAAACAATGGGCATGACTCCGAGATACTATGACGATGGCTTTGTGACGTAATACGTTTTCCTTTGCATTACGCAAGTTGCTATGCGACACTCGTGTCGCAGGACAATATCATGAAAAATTTTCGAGTAAAATCTCGAGTTTTTAGCTTTTTTCCGCTATCTATGAATAGATGTTGCATGTTTGTGTTATAATGGAGATAGATCCCAGTGCATTCGTGCTTTGTATGGGATTCGAGCACTTGTGTAAGGCTAGTGAACAGCCAATGCGCTGTTCGTTCACAGGCCTTCCCCGCGTGCTCGAATCCCATACAAAGCACTTAGCCCTATGATCTGTCCCTGTAGTAGACTGCAATTGATCACCAAAATGACAGTGATGGAAGTAGTGGCGATAAAACCACTTGTGTACTATTTATTTTAATTATGATAATAATAGCAATAATTATAACAGTTATAATAATAATAATAATAATAATAATAATAATAATAATAATAATAATAATAATAATGTTTGTGATTGGTAAATCTCGGTGAATTTCAGGCGAAAGATTGACCGATACATGTACGAGGAGCAGAGGGACAAGGAGAAAAGGAGCGATAACGACCACAGGCCGGAAGCTGATCGTGGCTTTAAAGGTGAGTTTGAAAGCATGTGTTGCCGTGGAGCACTGGTTGCGTGAGCGGTGTAGATGTGGAAAACATCCTGCTGCTTTTTGTTTTTGCTTTCAATTTGTTCGTGCGGTTTCTTAGCGATTTATGTGTAAAATTTTGTCTGTGGCAAAGCGATTACTCTGAAGCATCTGGGGTGGCGTTTGGGTGTAAATGTCCCTTAAGTGAATAAACCATGTTAACTCATAATAGCAAACAAAGGATTTATCTGTCAATTGCTCTTTTACTTGCAGAAATCCACAAGGGAAAACCCGGTCGTCAGGCCGATTTATCTCCGCAGTAAGTGTTTTTGGTATTGGTAACAAGTAGTCTGTCGTCAGGGCGATATATCTTCGCAGCAAGTGTTTTTGGTATTGGTAACAAGTAGTCTGTCGCCAGGGCGATATATCTTCGCAGTAAGTGTTTTTGGTATTGGTAACAAGTAGTCTGTCGTCAGGGCGATATATCTTCGCAGTAAGTGTTTTTGGTATTGGTAACAAGTAGTCTGTCGTCAGGGCGATATATCTTCGCAGTAAGTGTTTTTGGTATTGGTAACAAGTAGTCTGTCGTCAGGGCGATATATCTTCGCAGTAAGTGTTTTTGGTATTGGTAACAAGTAGTCGGTCGTCAGGGCGATATATCTTCGCAGTAAGTGTTTTTGTTATTGGTAACAAGTAGTCGGTCGTCAGGGCGATATATCTTCGCAGTAAGTGTTTTTGGTATTGGTAACAAGTAGTCGGTCGTCAGGGCGATATATCTTCGCAGTAAGTGTTTTTGGTATTGGTAACAAGTAGTCGGTCGTCAGGGCGATATATCTTCGCAGTAAGTGTTTTTGGTATTGGTAACAAGTAGTCGGTCGTCAGGGCGATATATCTTCGCAGTAAGTGTTTTTGGTATTGGTAACAAGTAGTCGGTCGTCAGGGCGATATATCTTCGCAGTAAGTGTTTTTGGTATTGGTAACAAGTAGTCTGTCGTCAGGGCGATATATCTTCGCAGTAAGTGTTTTTGGTATTGGTAACAAGTAGTCGGTCGTCAGGGCGATATATCTTCGCAGTAAGTGTTTTTGGTATTGGTAACAAGTAGTCGGTCGTCAGGGCGATATATCTTCGCAGTAAGTGTTTTTGGTATTGGTAACAAGTAGTCTGTCGTCAGGGCGATATATCTTCGCAGTAAGTGTTTTTGGTATTGGTAACAAGTAGTCTGTCGTCAGGGCGATATATCTTCGCAGTAAGTGTTTTTGGTATTGGTAACAAGTAGTCTGTCGTCAGGGCGATATATCTTCGCAGTAAGTGTTTTTGTTATTGGTAACAAGTAGTCGGTCGTCAGGGCGATATATCTTCGCAGTAAGTGTTTTTGGTATTGGTAACAAGTAGTCTGTCGTCAGGGCGATATATCTTCGCAGTAAGTGTTTTTGGTATTGGTAACAAGTAGTCTGTCGTCAGGGCGATATATCTTCGCAGTAAGTGTTTTTGGTATTGGTAACAAGTAGTCGGTCGTCAGGGCGATATATCTTCGCAGTAGGTGTTATTGCTATTGGTAACGAGTAAGTGAACAGTTGTTCTAGTGTACATTTTCCTAGTTACGTTTAAAACTCTAATATCAGAAAAAAAATAAACAAACAAATATTTGTATTTGTGAATAACTTGATTTGGAGCAGGGGTTTTTATCGGTGCAGTTTTACTTTCTTCCGGGATTTTTCGCACCATATTAAACCGATACGATCTAAAATGGCGCGTCGGTGATCGCCCCATCTGGCCACCCACTCGCAAGACAAGGGTATGCCTCGGTACGCCAGAACAGCGACCACACTTTATGTCACCTCCTCATCCACCAGATACTAACGCCCCCCCCCCCCCCCCCCTCCAGGACCGTTTTATCGAACAACTTCAATGTTTATTCTTGTTCTGATCCATGGTTACTACAGGTCGAAGGTCAGTCAGCGGTCTGTGCACCAAGCCAATAGCGTGAACCGCTTGTATCACGGCCACGGTCCCGCCGCGCTGCGCCCGCCAGTACAGTACGAGGAGCCAGACGTATCCAGCAAGCAACGCGGCTCCAGCAAAGAAACGGTGCCCAAACTGGTGGTGGAGGAAAAAGAGCAAGAAATACTCGCCAAAGAAGAAACCATAAGTGTGAGCTGACGCCGCAAACACCTTCTCTTTTCACATTTTTCGGATTGCTTAATGTGATGAACCCATTGTGAGCCACAATATTCTGTCTCTCAGCGGTTCACCAAAGAGAAGATATCCCTACCTCCCGATGGCCAAGGAGATACCTAAAAAAACTAATGCCTCACTTCAGTCGAAAATTTAGTGAAAGATTTAAACATACTTCAGGTGTTAGCATATTGTGGCTTAACTGTTCATCGTCTTCTATCAGATAATTTATGTATTTTGTTTTATTTATTTATTTATTATTTATAATTTTTGCAGATATTAGAAGCCAAAGTTCGGCGGCTTGAGCATTTGTTACACCTCAAAGATATTAGAATTGATGATCTACAAGGACAGGTGGAAGAACTGAAGTCAAAAAGACCAACGGCAAATTTCAAGAAATGACTTTTTTTCATATACAATTAAAGCAATAAAATATACACATATTGCCATTGCTGGCGGCTGCTGTTGTGACGGTCTTATGGCTGGAGCATCCTCTGTGGCGTCTTAAATGAGTTTTTTTCTTTCTTGGGCGTGGGTCTAGTTTACTGAAATGACTGCTTTTTTGTAATCTTTCTGTAGGCTTTAGTATTTACATGCTATATTGTCAGAGAAGATTTTGGGATATTGGTATTGCGGACGTGTTTCAAGCGCTGAAGAACGTTATGTGAAAAAAAGACGCTCTTAAGGAAACGTTTTACCGTTATGTCCAACACGACCTTCATGAAACGTCGTTTGTGATTGGACAGCAACGAACTCCGTCGTTTTGATTGGTTTACAGCAAGTTGGTGTTTCATAGTGATACAAAATTTACAGGGCTAAACAGATCGTATATCGTTCTATTTGCGACTCTGCACATGTGGATTTAAACAATAATGTTGACCCTCTGCACATATTTTATGAGTGGGCAATGAACAGCCGTTAGCTTGATGTGAAAAGCGGTTTTCTGTAAGCAGGTAAAACTACTGCTATTTGTTTCATTTGTTCTATTTTCAACCAAATAACTGCATTGTTTTGTTCAGTAAACCATTTAAAGATTGTTTCCCAGAGCTCTCTGTGATATAAGTGATGATATGAATGCAGGGAAAGTTTAACACTCCGTCCAAGGTTTGGTTGTTCATCACCTAAATTGTGTCACAAGGGTTAGGCATCAGTTCTCCTCACGCGCGTCACATAGTCCCAAGTTGTTAACAACAGAATGAAGTCATGATATCACAGCGCGTCACATAGTCCCAAGTTGTTCATCATAGAATGCGGTTATGATGTCACAGCGCGTCAGATAGTACCAAGTTGTTCACCACAGAATGAAATTATGATATCACAGCGCGTCAGATAGTCCCAAGTTGTTCACCACAGAATGAGGTTCTGATATCACAGCGCGTCAGATAGTCCCAAGTTGTTCACCACAGAATGAGGTTATGATATCACAGTGCTTCCATCGTGTCTGTCCTAACAGACTGAGTTTTTTTGTTATACCGCTTCCTGTGGCTTGTTTGTGCCCTAGAGATTGCTGCCAAAACAAATGTGATGTAGATTGTGCCACAGACTACTTCTGGGGCATCTCTAACATTCTTCAATTGGTCATAAACAACCGAATCGCTTCGCATAAAGTGATTGTTTCAAAAATGTCCGTCCAGTTTGGAAACGAATTTGTGATACTTCGTGTTCGGGCTTTCTCCTTATTAGGTTTTATAATGTATTGTTGAGTTTGTTTATCAAGTGATTTTATTGACCATTGTGCACAAGTCATAAATCGTGGATGCTGTTTTGTTACGTACATCTTGTATTTATAGATGCCAGTGTTGCGCTGTTTAAGCGAAAGTCGCCGTTGTAAATAAATTTTATTCCACACTTGCCGCTGCTAAGATCTCTTTTTTTTTCTCATAATGGGCACGCAACATACTCACCCAAACAGCCTGATAGAAATGATTACACGCAGCATCACAAGTCAGACCACAAAATGAACTCAATCGGACCTACAACGTACACAATAAAATAGCCAGCACAAGCGTGATCTTTGGCGATCCGCGAAAATTTTACGAAATGGGAGAGGGGGGACATTTTTTAATTTATTGGTAGGTAGTTTTCAAAATTCTTCTCCAACAATTTTGATTTCTTCAATTTCGTACGATTGTTCCCTAGATGGTTCTCTCTTGAAAAATTACCTTTTTGGCGATCCCTCCAAAATTGGCCAAACGGAGGCATTTATAATTTTTGGGTTGCAAATTTTCAAAATGCTTTTTCTTCCGCAATTTTGATCGGATTGTCTTCAAATTTTGCAAAAAAAAAAAAAAAAAAAGACATTCTCTACGCGGTCCTCACTTGAAAATTTTAGTTTTTGGGCAATCAGTCAAAAATTGGTAAATGGCGAGGGAAGGGGGCGTGGTGATTTTTTGAACAGGTAGCTAATTTTGAAAACACTGGTTCTCCCACAATATTGATCGGATTCCTCTAATATTTGTATGGATGTCTGCTAAATTCTATACTAAAAATGATCAGATAGCAATTCTCCAAAAAATGGTCAATTGGCGGCATTGTAAATCTTCTGTGGGGAGGGGAGAGGGGCTTTCCACATGTAATGGTTTCTTTAAAAAAATTACCTTTTTTGGCGCACCTCCGAAAAATGGCCTCATGCCGCCGTTATAAAGTTTTGGGGATCAAGTTTTTCAAAATAGTTCTGCGAGTAATTTTAGTAAGAGTGCTTTCATTTTTAGGCGTAATCCAACATCAGGGTTTTTATCCCCCGTGAAACGGAGGGATATAGTTTTGAACTTTTCCGTCCGTCTGTCTGTCACGCTTCAGTCTCACGCGCCTACAGGCCGCATTAATACATGGATTCGGTTCAAATTTTGTACACGGCTTCTCTGGACCCTTCCGCAGTGCAGTGACCAAGAATTTTCTGGATCGACCAAAAATTGACAAAATGGCGGACCTTTGAATATATGCACTGGACTTGGCGTATACACGGCAGTCTCACGCGTCTACAGGCCACATTAATAGACGGATTCGTTTCAAATTTTGTACACGGCTTCTCTGGAACCTTCCGCAGTGCAGTGACCAAGAATTTTCCGGATCGACCAAAAATTGACAAAATGGCGGACTTTTGAAAATTGGCACTGGACTTTATATATACGGCAGTCTCACGCGTCTACAGGCCACATTAATACACAAATTCGTTTCAAATTTTGTACACGGCTTCTCTGGAACCTTCCGCAGTGCAGTGACCAAGAATTTTCCGGATCGACCAAAAATTGACAAAATGGCGGACTTTTGAAAATTGGCACTGGACTTTATATATATGGCAGTCTCACGCGTCTACAGGCCACATTAATGGATGGATTCGTTTCAAATTCTGCACAAAGGTTCCCTGGCACCTTCCGCGGTGCAGTGATAAAGCATTTTCCGGATGGGACTTGACAAAATGGCGGATTTTTTCAAAATCGGCGCTGTACTTAGCGTACCTATGACAGTCTCACGCGAATACTGGTTAATGGATTGATTCGTCTAAATGTTAGACACTACGTCGACCCATATCCTTCCACTTGTAAGTTTTTTTTTGCGTAGTCAACACGCAACAGCCTTACACAAACCATATCCCCCACGGGGCATAGACGTACTCCTCGAGACGTAGTCAAGTTTTTTTAATTTTATGTTCTGATATCTGTCACAGACTAGGCAAATGCCGGCTTTTGAAAATTTTCAGTAACCGGTTTTTAAAATATGGCTACCACTTTTTGGTGACAATACTAGCCTGTGGTTACTTGGTTCCTTTTACACAAGATTATGGGTTGTACTTTCAGGAAATTCATCGATGTCAAAATTTTTGATGTTTTATTTAAAATTGTTATCGTTTTCAAAACCGAATATTCTCATTCATTTCTTGACGGTCCATTTCTAAAATTGATAGGAAGGTGACCCAGGGATATCCATCTGGCTTATCTTTGTGAGAATCGTTTTCATTATTTCCACTGGTCACAATGCCCCTGGACATTCGTGATTACTGCGTTGTCATGCTTACAAGCAATTGCGGATGAAATGAAAGCTGTCGGTTATTTTAAATACTTGCATCGCATCCAAAATCAAACGGAGAATGCTTTTCAACTGGTCAAGCTTTGTCTAAAATTTGGTGATGATCGGTCGGGTAGTTTTTGCGCCACCGTATTTACAAGAGGTTGCAGCTAAAAATCCAAGATGACCCTTGGCGGCCAATTTTAATCCATCCCAAAACACAGTACCGAGCGTTATTTTCAGACGTCTAAAATTTGTTGCGACCCATAAAATTGTTTTAAGCTCTAGCAATTCTGGTAAAAAATCCACGACGGCTGCTGGCGGCAGACTTTCCGATGGTTAAGCTATTCCCAAAATTTTCTGTCTATCCGAAAAAAATTGTTTTCGAGTACTGGTGTTTTCAAGGAATTGTGGAAAAATAAAGGACGGCGGCTGGCTGTCTTTTTTAGTTTTTTTTTTTTTTTAATTGATTCCAAAAATCAAGCTTGCTTTTAGAATGGTTAAGCCATGTCTAATATCTGGTGGTGATCGGCGATGCATGTATCGTATGAACAAGAAACTGCAGATAAAACTCCAATACGGCGCCACTGTGACTTTGAAAATGGCGTTCGGCTTCTCATCAGATACGCTAACTACACCGGGTTAAATTATCCGATACTGACTTAACTGAGTACCACAGGAAATGCATTATCAGCGTAGAAGTCACAGTTGGCGACGAACGGACATCACTCATACTTCAGTCCCTCTTTAGGGTCTAAACCGCCGGTTAGGGGCTAAGAATTTGGTGGATCGCGCGGTAGGTGATCGAATCACTTGGGAAGCACTTGTATAAAATATGAAGCGATTTGACCAACGATCGCGCTGCGTAAGGATCGACACACAAATAATAGCTCGAAAGTAGATCGATCCCGAAAATGCCTTGGCACATTTGTTTGCTGTCGTAAAACGTAAAATGATCTGAGGAAAAATCTGCGACTTCTTAACGTCCAGTTATTCGCAATAACAGTACAAATTTTCCGATAGCGCCCAACTATGACACATACAGCTGTATATGTTAAGCACAACTTGAACATATGTACAATTTATAAATGCGACGGAATTCCATGTCAAGTGGTAGCCAGCGAACAATTTTGTTTCGCGGTGCTAAGTAGTACTGTTGGGGAAACTCTGGTTACCAAAAAGTACAAAATTGTGTAATATGGACTCGTTTACTTCCTCTATACACTTTCACAAACATGGAACATAGGCATCAGAGATGCAAAGCCCTTAGCCAGCCGGAACATTCGAAACAAGGAAAATCGTAGGTTTGAGGCCGGTCACAGGCTCATTTTTATCATTAACACCAAAAAGAAAAAGGGTGGCAGTGCTTTAAGATGAAAAACATTTACTATGAGAAAGTCCAGCTGAGCCACTGTCCTTGGTCGGATATGGCTGATAAGCCATACGGATCTTTATTAGTCCATATACTAGCTACATCTGAAATATCTTAGTAATTGGTAAAGAATTGTAGGCTAGAGAGTGTTCACAAGCCACACGTTTCCAAACCTGATAATGGTAGAATATGCAAATTTCCAAGTCCAGCTGAGCGACTGTCCTTGGTCGGAAATGGCTCATATACAATAGGGATCTTCTTTGCTCCATACACTAGCTACATCTAAAATATCTTGGTAATTGGTAAAGAAATGTAGGCTAGAGAGTGTTCACAAGCCACATGTCACCAAACCTGATAATGGTAGAAATATGCAAATTTCCAAGTCCAGCTGAGCCACTGTCCTTGGTCGGATATGGCTCATAAACAAAAGGGTTCTTTATTAGTCCATACACTAGCTACATCTAAAATATCTTGGTAATTGGTAAAGAATTGTAGGCTAGAGAGTGTTCACAAGCCACATGTCACCAAACCTGATAATGGTAGAAATATGCAAATTTCCAAGTCCAGCTGAGCCACTGTTCTTGGTCGGATATGGCTCATAAACAATAGGGGTCTTTATTAGTCCATACACTAGCTACATCTAAAATATCTTGGTAATTGGTAAAGAATTGTAGGCTAGAGAGTGTTCACAAGCCACATGTCACCAAACCTGATAATGGTAGAAATATGCAAATTTCCAAGTCCAGCTGAGCCACTGTTCTTGGTCGGATATGGCTCAAGAACAACAGGGATCTTCACTTCTCCATACAGTAGCTATATCCGAAATATTTTAGTAATTGGTAAAGAACTGTAGGCTTGAGAGTGTTCACAAGCCACATGTTAAGCAAACTTGATAATGGTACAAATAAGAAAATTTCAAAGTCCAGCTGAGCCACTGTCCTTGGTCGGATATGGCTCATAAACAATAGGGATCTTCATTGGTCCATATACAAGCTATAGTTAAAATATCTAAGCGATTGACAAAAAAATTGTAGGCTAGAGCGTGTTCACAAGGTAAGTTTTAACGGACGGACGGACACGGCCATAGCAATAGCCTTCAGCCAATATTGGCTGAGGGCTAAAAATGGAATAGGATACAAGGGAATGGAAACCAAAGCTTTTGTGTATTGCAACATGGCTACACCACAAGTTCAAGTTGCCCAAAACATCTGCATTTTTTAATTTACGTGCTGTTTAGGCTAAACACAAACTTTCTATTTATAAATTGTGCCAGCATATACCTGTAAATAAAACACATTAATAGTCACGCTGAAGTTCTAAGACGAATGGAAGTTTCAGGAAAACTTCAAATTGGGCTATTTGACAAATTATTTGAGAGTACGGATTCCATCAAACCTGCACGAGCCTTTGGATTCTGAATGGAGCAGATGTTCAAATACGCGTGTTTGTACCGTCCATTTTGCCTGTGTCTCAGGCTGGTTGTGTTCCCAGGACATATTTCAGATATTTTTTTATCGATATCAAACACAAAATAAAGGCAAAAAAAAGTAACTTTATTGCTTCTTACACATGCCAACAAAACAGTGAATTTCAGATAGAAAATCGATTCCCATAAGGCACATAGACACCACAAATGTCCTCGGAAGACCGAGAGTATTTCACCGGAGCATTAATCAGGAAAGACTAATATAATACAGAAACTGGCGCAACGATTCCTCATACTAAATGCAGAGAATGTTCACACCCTGGCCAGATATCGGCCAAAAGACAACGAATTAACCAGCTACTTAGTTAAGATCCATCCTAATGTTATGGCGGAATCTTCTTCTGCACACACACTTGCGGTGCTCTCCTAGGCTCTTTAAACGACCATTACCCAGGCGATACTCGAGGTGCTCTCCTTGGCCCTTTAATGACCATTACCCAGGCGATACTTGCGGTGCTCTCCTAGGCTCTTTAATCACCATTTCCCAGGCGATACTCGAGGTGCTCTCCTAGGCTCTTTATGATCATTACCCAGGCGATACTCGAGGTGCTCTCCTAGGCTCTTTAATGACCATTACCCAGGCGAAACTCGAGGTGCTCTCCTAGGCTCTTTAATCACCATTACCCAGGCGATACTTCAGGTGCTCTTCTGGGCTCTTTAATGATCATTACCCAGGCGATACCTGAGGCGCTCTCCTAGGTCCTTCACTGATCATTACCCAGGAGACACTCGGGGTGCTCTCCTAGGCCTTTTAATGATCATTACCCAGGCGATACTTGCGGTGCTCTCCTAGGCTCTTTAATCACCATTACCCAGGCGATACTCGAGGTGCTCTCCTGGGCTCTTTATGATCATTACCCAGGCGATACTCGAGGTGCTCTCCTAGGCTCTTTAATGGCCATTACCCAGGCGATACTTGCGGTGCTCTCCTAGGCTCTTTAAACGACCATTACCCAGTCGATACTCGAGGTACTCTCCTAGGCCCTTTAATGACCATTACCCAGGCGATACCTGAGGCGCTCTCCTACGTCCTTCACTGATCATTACCCAGGAGACACTCGAGGTGCTCTCCTAGGCCTTTTAATGATCATTACCCAGGCGATACTTGGGGAGCTCTCCTAGGCCCTTTAATGATCATTACCCAGGCGATACTCGAGGAGCTCTCCTAGCCTTTTAATGATCATTACCCAGGCTATACTCGAGGTGCTCTCCTAGGCTCTTTAATGACCATTACCCAGGCGACACTTGTTTACAAAGAACTTGAATAAATACAGAATAAAAGTGAAACGTAACTTCGATCTCACATGTGTATAATTTATGTTTGTTTTTCCAAAAAACAACAAATAAAGGATCTCGGCATATATGCGTACATAGAGTATATCAGGTAATTCGATTGCGATAATTCGCAGTACTACTTTCGCGGCACGAGGTCCTACAACGGTGTGTATCTTGATATTCGATAACTCGAATAATCGACATATGGTTTATTACGTTTGGGTCCGACGAGGTTCGAGTTAGCGAATACTTACTGTATTTTAAACATTCATCTCTTGAAGAAAATCTTCGCAAAAAAAGTAACTCAGAGCGATTATAGGCTTTACACGTCCTAAAACAATGCCACAAATAACAAAAATGTCAAGGGACATTGTGGCCCAAAACACACCTCGAACAAATATACAACACGTTCCAATGATCCTCCTAATAGTCGATCAGCAGATCGATAAAAGGGGCGTGAAACTGTACAGCACTAGTAGTTGAATATATACACGTCATATTGGAATGTAAACGACCGGAGTCCCATTGTCATCGGACTACAACACGCTTCATGCATGACCAATTTCCATATCTGCTCGATCGCCGAAAACGTAACGCGCATCCGTAAAGCAACATGGCTTCGAGTGACTGCCTAAAACTCGGGCGTGGATGTATACGTTGTGTACATTTTTTCTTTCTTTTGAAAAATGAAAGCAATGTGGCACTCTCGAGTGGATCGACATCTCATAAAGCACAACCTGCGGATCACATTCCAGGGAGCACATTCTACGGAGCACTTTAAAAAAAAGCGATCTGATCAAAACTATGCCAGAGATATTTTGAAAAGCAGATTGAACACACACATATATACCTGCGTGTAGTCATGAACGCAGTCACGCGCCTGCATCGGCTAGATCAGAAGGCTAATTGTTGGCCTGAAGCTCGAGAATCCCTAATAAAAAACGCTACTTAAATAGCAAAAAAAAAAAAAATCTTAGAAACGGCCTTAACAAAAACAAATTAAAGGCCTCAGAGCTTGCTCAAGGGTAACTCAGTAAATGCGTAAAAAAGTAAAAAATTTAATATAAACTCATTGTAAATCAGGTGTAAAATCGTTGACATTTGACAAATCTGCTGTGAAACTTTTTCAAAGTTCCACTATGCCGTTATTTTTGGGTGATTGTCAGAATCTGAGTAGATCATCTCTGGAGCATTCCTTGAATAAAACTCTGGGAAGACTAGCACTTTTACAGGTGGAAGCACACGTTCAGACATGCTGACGACGTATAAGCCTCTGTTATCGTGGCACTTCACAAGTCCGTCAGGGTCGGCTGGTCTCAAAATCATTCACGGGAATGTACTGGGAAATTTGCAAATTGTCATGGCAACGATTTAACGACATTGAAGGATTACTTCTGTTATATCCCATACTCTTTCTTCAATTTTTCTGGTTAAACTTATACTATACTTCATAAAAAATATAAATTCTACATTCTAATCTGTCGTAAAAAGCCCCCTATAAATCATAGAAATTATAGTAAAGTAACAACTAACCATATTCACATGTAACTGCGCGATCAAAAAAAATCACTGCATCACTGGAACTAGCAACAGAATAAACGCATCTTTTTTTTTGAGATGCAGAACAAACTGTGCAATAATTTACAGGGCTTTACAATAACCACTGCCCGATCTGCCCGGGGAAGTAAAATCTCGGCCCCTTACCTGCCCGAGGATTTGGCGGAAGATTATTGCAGGAGTCAGCTGATGGGGGATATTAAAAGGTGACGCACTTATATGTAATGGACTTGTGCAGTATTCTGCCTTTATGGCGTTTTCGTTAAGAATAACAGCTATTATTTAAGCATTATGTTGTTTTAAATAACATCAATTTCGTTTCACTTTTCAGGCGATGAGAAATCCTAGAGGGGGAGTGAATGAAATAGGTAGCGGGGATCGGTGGTTGGGCAGGTAAAGGGGGTAGCCGGGCAGGCAGATCTTTTAACCTGTTTGTCCGACCGCTTAACCTAAAGCCCTGTAATTTACTTTAAAAATAAAATCTTCCCGTCTATGGCAAAAAAGTGTTTTTCAAAGCACCTGGTAAGAAAGACTTCGATAGCTAGACATGGCATACCAAACCTTCCCCACACATACGACCTCACGGCTAGACATGCCACATCAAGACCTTCCTCACACATGCGACCTCACGGCAAGGCATTCCATATCAAGACCTTCCCCACACATACGACCTCACGGCTAGACATGCCATATCAAACCTTCCCCACACATACGACCTCACGGCTAGACATGGCATATCAAACCTTCCCCACACATACGACCGCACGGGTAGACATGGCATATCAAACCTTCCCCACACATACGACCTCACGGCTAGACATGGCATATCAAACCTTCCCCACACATACGACCGCACGGGTAGACATGGCATATCAAACCTTCCCCACACATACGACCTCACAGCTAGACATGGCATATCAAACCTTCCCCATACATACGATCTCACGGCAAGGCGACCATGAAGAATGTAAAGTTTTGAACACAGGACTTTTTGATTGCTACGCTTTCTGGATTCCAACAAAAAGAAGTCAAAACTAGAGCGGCCAGTGCACACAAAAATAAGCGTACAGGCTTGTTCACACTTTCAATCGATACCTATTTATTTCCTTGTTTTTGCAAATAAAGCCATTCATTAAAGAGTTCATTGTCAAAATTCAACAAAATTATTTATGAAAATAGCAACACAAATGTTCCGAAAACTTGCAATATCAAATTATATCATATTTTTAATCATAGTACACCCCTCGCACCAAGCCCCCATCCCCCGCACCCCCCCCCCCCCCCCAAAAAAAAAAAAATCACTTGTGATCCAGCCGTTCCTTCAGCGAGGATCCACTTCATGAATCCTGCATAAATCTTTACAAAAAAAAAAAAAAGGAAAAAAAAAAAAACACACTATTAATAACTATTAAACTCTTACAATTGTTTGCTTTTAGGCCTATTTCGGGAATGTTATTTTTCTCTATCATTTCCTCAAACACCTCCCTGAATCAAATATGTCCTATTTCTTGGCATAAACATGCAGCTTAGGTGTTTAACTTTCCCACATTACAGTTCGTTACAGCCGATGTACCACCACTGACAATGACCCTCAGCTGAGTGACATGTTACGGAATAGCAGCTGGTGAGTAATTCACAAAAGGGCAATTAGAGGCAAAGCAAGAAACAGCCTTCGATCGATACTTGTGTTGCAATGTTTTCTAGTAACTGTCTAAAGAATGCAGGAACATTCGAGAGTGTTGCTGAAAATGTTGAATCGTAGTTTACTTCCTGTGCTTATTTAACAGGAGTGCCAACAAAGCCTGAAGGGGAGGGGGGGGGGGGCAGATCCAACGACTGTAAAATATATCACGAGCTTAACGTTAAACACTGTTCAAATTAACCAAGGACTAACTACACCAAGTTTCAAGTTGATCCAATTTTCGGTTGTCAAGATATTACGCTTTGCAACGGATAACTGTTTTACGTAGCGCCGTCATATGCAGTTATCGCTTCTTTCACAGGTGACAAAACTTGATAGAATCTTCCCAAGGAGCTCAGACGTTAAGCGGCCGAAAAATCTTACAATTAAGATTTTTACGCGATGAAGTCACACGACTTCCCGATAACGCCACACGCGCCAAAAGTTGACAGAACCATCCAACCTACCCAAGGAATAAACAGGCCAAGTTTTAAGTCGATGCGACCTTTTGTTTTAGAGATATCTTGCACACAACAGTTCGTTCACAAGATGACGACACACGCACACACACAGAGAAACTATAAACACTACAGGCCTGCCCTCGGTCGGGGCGGCAAAAAATTCTAATAAAACTTAACCTGTATTTTTACTCCATTTTGTGTCTACTAAAGAATGAAGCAAACATGACCAACACGTGAAACCGTCGTTAGAAGAACTCACAAAACAGGACACCAGTTACTCCAAGCTGCCACGTAAAATAGGACACCAGTTTCTCTAAGCTTCCACGTAAAACAGGACATAAGTTACTCTAAGCTTCCACGTAAAACAGGACACCAGTTACTCTAAGCTTTCACGTAAAACAGGACACCAGTTACTCTAAGCTTCCACGTAGTTTCTTCGAAGCTTGGAAGATATTCTGTTGCTGACTGGAGGAACACTCCGCCGACGACTTGACGTTTTGCCGAGTTCGTTTGGCCGATCCGTTCTTGTAGGCTAGCTTCGCTGGCAGCGTTTTAGTGTTACTCAGCTTCACGGGTGTTGTGTTTCTGTGACCACCAGAAGTTAGTCGAGGAAGTGGGGGCAAAGTAGTTTTCCTTTTCTTAGGGGATTCATTCTTGACCACAGAATTTGAAACGGTACTGCTTTTCAAGTTCGTAAACCAGTTCTTGTCTTCTGAAGCCGGATGACGTTTTGCATCACGTGTCAGGCACTTCGTTCTCTGGCTGTTGACAGCCACCGCCATGTCGAACCCTTGGCTGTTATCTGAACCGATGCCACTAAGGTCTAGCGTTGCTTGCCGCGCCGTAACGATAGGATATTTCGACGCAGCGCTCTCGTGGTATTTCCGCGAACTTTCCAGTACTTTAACGACAGGTGGCGTTTCAGGATTCTCGTCTGTTTTCTCCACTTTGACCTCTACATTGATCTCTTCACTCGATTCGTACGACAGCAGGTCGTTCTCGAGACTGCGGGCAAACTTCTGTATGTCATCGGGGCACTCGAGCAGCCCAGCCGGGCAGTCTGCGGGCGGGCTCGGGCAGGACTGGGAGCGGAAGTAGCCCGACATGGCTCTGCACTGCTTCAGGCGCTTCACAAGAACGTCCACGATGTTAGCTATGGATTTCGCCAGGGCTTGCGGGCCGGCTAGCATATTCCGCAGGTTGTACCAGTCCTTTACGGGAACCCCTACAGGTAACTGCACAGAAAAGGGGACAAATTTGTGAGGTCTTATTCTTCATGTAGCACTTCAGTTACTAAGCAACTCGTCGACTTCTCATTCAGTTTTTTGTGTGAACTAAATTCCAACATTAAGAGAAAGAGGGGGGGGGGGCACCCGTACATACCTCAAATATTTCATCAGGGACATTGAACTTTCCGCTGGCTGCCCCGCCCGTACACTCAACAGGAATGACGACGCCGTCATTCCACACAAACTCCTCCGCCTCGTGAGCCGCTCCGGGACCCCCTAATGTAGGGCAAAGAAAAAACGGGAAAAAAATACAGAATCCTACTAGAAGGGGAATTGGACGATATATTTTTTCACGTTTATGTTGGGTATGAAAGGTTGTTTGCGAAAACGTTTAATTTTATATCGTGTTATTTTCAGATGACCTGTGTTAAGGGCTTGCTACTTTTATGTCACCGCGCTAACACCGGATAAGATTTATCACTAGTGAAATACCTTTGATATTTTTATTACATGTTCTTTTTCTTTGGTATCACTGATGTTATAAATGATTGCATCACTGGTGTTATCACTGACGTTATCGCTGGTGTTATCACTGATTCTATAATTAATTCTATCACTCGTGTTATCACTGATGAGGTCTTCAGCGTATTGTCTCAATCATAAAGGCGTTTTGCCAAAGAGAAAAACAAAATTCTTAAAACGTGCAGGACATTTGGGGACAGCTGGGACATGCCCTACCTTCAATGAGCACATAAATGGTGAACAGCTGGGACATGTCATAACCTTCAATGAGCACACAAATGGTGAACAGCTGGGACATGTCATAACCTTCAATGAGCACACAAATGGTGAACAGCTGGGACATGTCCTACCTTCAATGAGCATACAAACGGTGAACAGCTGGGACATGTCCTACCTTCAATGTGCACACAAACGGTGAACAGCTGGGACATGTCCTACCTTCAATGAGCACACAAACGGTGAACAGCTGGGACATGTCCTACCTTCAATGAGCACACAAATGGTGAACATGAGGGACATGTCCAACCTTCAATGAGCATACAAACGTTGAACAGCTGGGACATGTCCTACCTTCAATGAGCACACAAATGGTGAACATGAGGGACATGTCCTACCTTCAATGAGCATACAAACGGTGAACAGCTGGGACATGTCCTACCTTCAATGAGCACACAAAAGGTGAACAGCTGGGACATGTCCTACATTCAATAAGCACACAAGTGGGGAACAGCTGGGTCATGTCCTACCTTCAATAAGCACACAAATGGGGAACACCTGGGACACGATGCTTTCCCTTTCCCGCACGCTGTCCCCGCTGAATAGAGTTCTCCCAAACAACACCTTCCGGAAGCTTCTGTTCTTGTTCTGGGGCGCTTGTTGACTGCGGTCCTTAAAGCCAAAGTGACGTCATTATTTGTTTTTGTTCCTCAGCGTCAGCAGCTTGTCTTACACACGCTTGCATGTACAGCAGGTTTGTTTGTACCATGTTACTGTTATGGAACTGCTGCGAAAAATTATCTGTGTGTATGACGTTACTTCCACTATCTGCGGAAGGGTGGGGGGGAGGGAGTTAGTATACTTTCTACCCCATTCCCGGAACATCCAGCGTCGCACACACAACTTGCTTCACAATCTCCATTATGTAACAAACACTCTTCTCGTCTCTACTTTCGTTTTTCTAAATTTAAATGACTAATAATAAGTTTAATTTCCTAACAAAGTGGGCGAGTGTGCATTACCTGATCGTCCTTCGTGGGGAGAATGTGCCACAGGTGGCAAGGCTTACTCATCCTGCTCCTGGCTGCGTCATAACTCTGCCCGACAGTCGCGCCGACGCCGTAGAAGCCCCCCGTGGCCACGTGAATGTCATCCAGCTCTGCCAACGCCTCGCCCAACGCTCTACCACACAGCAGAGTTTTTTTATTTATTTCCTTTTTTAACAGATTTTTTTCCATAAACGTGAGCGTCGAAATTTATAGTTACGCATTACGATGCACATCTTTTACTTACTTTTCTAAAGGTTTCCCTGCTTTGACAAAGTCTGTCAATGAACAAGCTGCACATTAAGGATACGCTCCGATAAAGGCAACAGGTGACAGAAAGTGGGGCATGGAATCGCACGTACTTGCAGATGTTTTCCGTCTCTTTATGGTAGAACTTGGTGCCGCCAGAGATGTAGACGTACGTGCCCAGCGGCAACTCCCTCTTCAAAGCCGCCGCCTGCAAAACAAAACGCTCCCCTTCTGCTTCAAAGTCTGTGTGTGTTTTTTCGTTTTCCCTTTTTTAAGGTCTTTGCTAAAAGCAATCACCACCACAACAGAACCGTGCATAAAGTACCGCAAGACTTCCCCCCATACACACACACACAGAGAACCGCGCGCACATTAGTATCGCAACACTCCTCCCCCCTACCACCCTCACAGAACCGCGCACATTAGTATCGCAACACTCCTCCCCCCTACCACCCTCACAGAACCGCGCACATCAGTATCGCAACACTCCTCCCCCCTACCACCCTCACAGAACCGCGCACATTAGTATCGCAACACTCCTCCCCCCTACCACCCTCACAGAACCGCGCACATCAGTATCGCAACACTCCTCCCCCCTACCACCCTCACAGAACCGCGCACATCAGTATCGCAACACTCCTTCCCCCCTACCACCCTCACAGAACCGCGCACATTAGTATCGCAACACTCCTCCCCCCTACCACCCTCACAGAACCGCGCACATTAGTATCGCAACACCCCCTCCCCACCACTTTCTTGACAGGCGAGGACACAGTGTTTGGCAAACTAACGACTTATTTGGTTGTTTTTTTTTCTACAACTAACGACTCACCGCGGCTGCTGTTTTAGTGCATTGTTTCTCTTTATCATTCTCCAGTTCATCGTTAATCGACTTCTTCACGCTGATCTTCAGCAGCTCTTCAAAGTTCTCACAGCTGGCGTCCTGTAAGAGCCAACACACACTCTCGTGTCCCCAATAGCCAACACACACTCCCGTGTCCCCAATAGCCAACACACACTCTCGTGTCCCCAATAGCCGACACGCACTCTCGTGTCCCCAATAGCCAACACACACTCTCGTGTCTCTAATAGCCAACACACACTCTCTTGTCCCCAATAGCCAACACACACTCTCGTGTCCCCAATAGCCAACACACACTCTCGTGTCCCCAATAGCCAACACACACTCTCGTGTCACCAATAGCCGACACACACTCTCGTGTCCCCAATAGCCAACACACACTCTCGTGTCCCCAATAGCCAACACACACTCTCGTGTCACCAATAGCCGACACACACTCTCGTGTCCCCAATAGCCAACACACACTCTCGTGTCACCAATAGCCGACACACACTCTCGTGTCCCCAATAGCCAACACACACTCTCCTGTCTCTAATATTTCTGCGATGTGCCGTACAAGCGACACCAGATTCTCGTTCCAGTATACATTACGCTGTGGTGAGTGTTGAATGATGAACCTCAATAGTGAAAACTATATGAGAAAGACTGGCTTAATTACGAAATCTGGCATTCCGCCGAGAGATATGCCGGAATGCAATCACATAACTAGTTGATACTGTGATTTTCTGAGTCACAGCGTAAATTAAAGCTCACCATGCGGTGGAGGGCGATAATAAGAGGTAGTGATACAAACCTGCAGTACCCCAGTGCCAATTAACAAACTCATCCAGCCAGGCATGCAAAAGTCTTCGTACTTGACAGGGACAATCTTCTTGCGATGTTCACAGTAAAACACCTGATAAGAATTCAAAAACAGGCCCATAAAAACAATGGCATCAGCCAGTAGGCGTAAATTTCTTTTAAATGACTGCAACCTTTGTGAGTCCGTAAACGCGCTCTTTGCACTACTTTGCAGTTCTGTAAACGCGCACTTTACACCACTTTGCGAGTCCGTAAATGCGCACTTTGCACTCCTTTGCGTATCCACGGATGTAACTCGTGACTCGTGAATACAACAGCGAAGACATTAGAAAGGTGAAAGGGGAAACAGACCAATTTTGACAAAATTTAGATTGGCCAGAAGGTCTCATGAGCAATCTTGTTACCAAAGTAATCGGACATAATCTGTGGCGCGACCAGTGTTTTTTTTTTTTTTTTTTTTTTTTTGTTCTGATAATCGAAAGATTTCCAACAATCGAAAATAATACCGTCATTTTGACACTTTCTGATGAATCCAAAAAAAAAAAAAAAATACCACGTCTCACACGTTCTATCCGTGTGTAAATTTACAAAACAATCCGACTTACAGTTTCCGAAATATTGATCGGACACAACGCTCCATTACTCAGACAACATCTTTATCAACTATATTCTTTCACTTTCAGAAGTACACATCTTTATAACTATATTATTTTACTTCCAGAAGTACACATCTTTATAACTATATTATTTTACTTCCAGAAGAGTCTAGGACAACTCCCACCCGCAAACTCCCACCCGGACAACCCCCACCCGGACCACTGCCACCCAGAAAACTGCCACCCGAGCAAACTGCCACCCAGACAACTGCCGCCCGTGCCAACTCCCACCCGTGCAAACTCCCACCCGACCAACTCCCACCCGGCCAACTCCCACCCGTATAATATTCGACAAGTTAGGGTACCAATTCCCTCCCGTTTAATTGCAATTGGTTGTGTTGAGGCAGAATGATTTTTACTTTCAGAAGTACACATCTTTATCAACTATATTCTTTCACATTCGAATGTACACCTGCCAGGTTTAATTTTCACATTCACACGAACCAAATTATTTCACGTCTACAATTACACAATTTTATGCTTTGTTTGAGCATGACAAGGTTGAGTGGCATCGATAACTGCAAAGAACCTTCCCCTTGGAACGGTTACAACGATTTGTCTGGCATCGTTTGCTTCCTGAACAATTGCATTTTAAAAAAACCCTGACCACCGCAAGTTGATTCAAACTGAACTGCCTGACGCCAAATACTGCAGCGAAGGCAGAGCTTTTTATTCCTTTGTGATGGTTGTTATTATTATTTTTTTTAATTAGACAAATTTAACATCCATTATCCAGTTGTTTATGTCATTTTCCTCAAGCCATGTAATTAACGTCCTTAACGTCACAGTTGGCTTGTTCCACTGAGCCTTGGCTTTGAGGATATCTCGGTTTTCTATGCATGATTACCAAAATCAGGCCACATGAGCTTCAGTTCATTGATGATTTCAGTCGAAAATTCAAACCCGTTATCCGACTGTAGAATAGCTGGCGCCCCAAAGGTAAAGAATACGTCCATCAGGTGATAGGCGACACGTGCTGCTCGTTATGTCCATCAGGTGATAGGCGACACGTGCTGCGCGTGATATGTCTATCTGGTGATAGGCGACACGTGCTGCGCGTGATATGTCTATCTGGTGATAGGCGACACGTGCTGCGCGTGATATGTCTTTCTGGTGATAGGCGACACGTGCTGCGCGTGATATGTCTATCTGGTGATAGGCGACACGTGCTGCGCGTTTATTGGGCAGTGGACGGAGAACACAAAATCTGTGAGGTGATCCTCATACGCATCGACTGCATATCAATGGGATCTACTTGCCCCCTAGAGCAATAATCGTGGCTAATAATGGCGCACACGACGTTACCTATAACAGTCCGTCGCTTTCGTTTTCGCTGGCATCCGATACAGAAAGACTTACAGAGCGCCAGTGCCTCTGTTGGTATGTTGGCATGTTTCTTCCCAACTTCTCAAAAAGTGCCGCCATTCTGTCAGTTTTTCGTCAATCGTCAAAAAACAAAGTAATAGCCAGGTGGGGGACCACCCAGGAACACTCCTGCGTAATATCAAAACGATTGGAACAAAAGTGTAGGAGGAGTAGCATTTCAAAGAAAAAGTTTAACATACGCACATACATTCAAGTCCCCTATAGTGATACGACTGACCCAGTCTGACAAAGTCGGCTGGGTTAAAAAAGGGAAGCAAAATGTGGTCGTTTCAACAGGGCTTAAGTGAGGCAATGAGTCGTCTACGTCAGAAGGACCTTGTGGGCACAACGAGGACGGGCAGCAGAGGCCTAGACGTTACCAGCCGACAACGATGGGCCCATGCAAACTCAAGAGAACGGCGATCTCTGATTCAAGAAGAGATACGAAGTAGGGAAGAGAGGAGAGGAAGACAAGACCAGTGGCTATGGCGGCGCAGGGCTCCTGGACCAGGTGGGAGGAAGTCACACCCAGAAGGCTGACGTGGACAGACATACTCAAGAAAGAGCCACTACGGTTGGGATTTCTCCTCAGAAGCATCTATGATGTATTGCCCACACCGGCCTACCTCAAGAGGTGGTATAAAACAGAAAGTGATGAGTGTCGTCTATGCAGGAAAAGATGTACACTGTAACACATACTGTCCACCTGCAAGGTAGCGCTGACCCGGGGACGATACAATCTTTCGGACCTATCAAGTAACAATCCCACCAAGTTTCAACTTTTTCCTATATTCTGCGGCTGAGAAATTTTGCACACAAGATTTTTAAGTAATGACGCCATACGCCTGCCATAATAATGTAACACGGATCAAAAGTTGACAGAACCGTCCGACCTATCCAAGGAATGAATAGACAAAGTCTGAAGTCGATCCGGCTTTTCGTTCTCGAGGTATCTTGCACAAAACATTTTGTTCACAACAGACACAAATGTACGCACACACACACACAGAACGTACAAACACTATACGCCTCCCCGTGGACGGGGAGACATAATTATTTGCAAATGCCCGAAATAACTGTTACAGCGAGAGCACTCACATGTCTATTTATTAAGTATTATTCAGCGCCTCGAGCAACACTAGTGGCATAGCAGGCAAACACATCAAGAGAAGCGATGAAAATGAGAACGCGTTTCAGAAAATTTCTCAAACAACTTTCCAGGCTATACTAACACTTGCACTCTGACATGAATAGGGCCTACCAAAGCTTTAAATACAGTACTGAGGCTTATCGAACACAACAAACATTTCAAATGACCTGTTGCTTGCAGCGCTTTGATTGGGCGTAGGCTTTTGATAAGACGACTATGACTACACCAGCTTCGTCAGCTTTCTCCTGGAACTTGAGATTGCCCTCGAGGTCCTCAGACGTTTGACTACATTGTGACCAGCCCAACACAGCTACAAAAAGGGCACGATCACTAGCAGAACTCACGAATCAACTGTGGCTTTATTTTCTTTTGCTTTTTTTCTTTGTTTCGTTTTTTTTGTTGTTGTTTTTTTTTTCTTTTGGTTGTTTTGTTTGTTTGTTTTTTTTTTAGGCTTCTTTCGTCTGCATATACAATTCAGAAACAGCTGAAACGTGACACAGACCACAAAACACCCTGGCCTGACGGTTCGTGCCGCGGTGATCTCACACGGATCTCGACTTCACATAGCCGACATTCAGTCACACAGATCTTGACTTCACATAGTCTACATTCACTCACACAGATCTAGACTTCACATCGCCTACATTCACTCACACAGATCTTGACTTCACATAGCCTACATTCACTCACACGGATCTTGACTTCACATAGCCTACATTCACTCACACAGATCTTGACTTCACATAGTCTACATTCACTCACACAGATCTAGACTTCACATAGCCTACATTCACTCACACAGATCTTGACTTCACATAGTCTACATTCACTCACACAGATCTAGACTTCACATAGCCTACATTCACTCACACAGATCTTGACTTCACATAGCCTACATTCACTCACACAGATCTTGACTTCACATAGCCTACATTCACTCACACAGATCTTGACTTCACATAGCCTACATTCACTCACACAGATCTTGACTTCACGTAGCCTACATTCACTCACACAGATCTTGACTTCACATAGCCTACATTCACTCACACGGATCTTGACTTCACATAGCCTACATTCACTCACACAGATCTTGACTTCACATAGCCTACATTCACTCACACAGATCTTATCTTCACATAGCCTACATTCACTCACACAGATCTTGACTTTACATAGCCTACATTCACTCACACAGATCTTGACTTCACATAGCCTACATTCACTCACACGGATCTTGACTTCACATAGCCTACATTCACTCACACAGATCTTGACTTCACATAGCCTACATTCACTCACACAGATCTTGACTTCACATAGCCTACATTCACTCACACAGATCTTGACTTCACATAGCCTACATTCACTCACACGGATCTTGACTTCACATAGCCTACATTCACTCACACAGATCTTGACTTCACATAGTCTACATTCACTCACACAGATCTAGACTTCACATAGCCTACATTCACTCACACAGATCTTGACTTCACATAGCCTACATTCACTCACACAGATCTTGACTTCACATAGCCTACATTCACTCACACAGATCTAGACTTCACATTGCCTACATTCACTCACACCAACTAGTCATTTATGTAAATTTGAAAATGTGCATTCCTACTTCACACTCTGACCAATAAAATTAAAATTTGAATCAAGTTCTGAGTGTACATGAGAAAATTCAATATACTTTATAGAGTTTTTATTTAAGTATACATATAAGGGGAAGTCATTACCACTACTCTCGCTCAGGCTACGCTCAAAGTGTCTAGTGTGGCCCTCCTGGCTGAATCCCTGGGAATCGGAGTCATGGCTCTCCAGCTGGTCCTGAATGGAGCACCACACCTCATGGCCTTCCTCTTCAAGGAAGCCCTGCATCTTCAGCGCCTAAAGACGTGTGTTAAATTGTTTAAGTGTGCTTTGACAAGATTTCTGTGAGCTTAATTATAAGAAATCAGGCCTCTTATAATCAGGCCAAGTCTCAGCTGATAAATTTTACCTTAAATACCTGGGCCCTTATTTTTTTATTTGATTTGACCTTGACACGTGACCTAACTATAATGGGCACAAGAAATGAAAGCCAACCTTCACGATGCAGAAATGATCTCTGAGTTTTTCGGATGTTCAAAGAATGAGTCCATTCGCCATGGGTGAACCTTGAAGGGGGTTTGGTCAAGTCAACCCTCGACCAACTCAACCCTCTGCCAACTCAACCCATTTTAGTCAAGTCAACCCACCTATGTTTGGTCAACTCAACCCACCCTTAATACCAACTCAACCCACCCTGAAAGTCAACTCAACCCACCTAAATGAAATCAATCCAAGGACAAAATATATTATTGAAAAACTTAATAATCAGTTTCTAAGATGAGTTACTGGTTTCAGATGAAAGAAACTTAACCAAACGTGTGCTCTTCCCTTTAATGTATTGTCTTTATACAATCACAGAAACCATCTGAGACGGGAGATTTTCATAGCATGTAATTCGAAATATTTCCTTAAGACGACACAGATATTGAATTGCAATTATGCTGTAAAGGTTTGTATGGGGTATGAACTCGGCAATCGGGGGCTGGAGTTACCAATGTCACAATGAATTGCATTTGGGTTAATGGAGTATTTCAATTGATTGGGATCACTTTTTTTTTGTATCGTCTTTTTACAATCACATAAATTATCTGAGACGGAGAGGGTGTTCTCGAGGTTTCAACTGATATGGGATCACCTCTTTAATGTATTGTCTTTTTACAATCACAGAAATTTTGACCAGACCAGAAACAATTTGTGGTGTGTAAAACGTGATATGTAAACTGTCATTTTGTCAAGTCAGACAAATAACAACTTAAGCACAGTGTAGTTCCCGTCTGTGGTGTATATTTGCTGTGCACGAATTTAAAATTTAAATTGTTTAATAATGTGAGAAAAGTTTGTTTAGTTATTTTAATAGGATACACACGTAAATAAATTTATGAATTATCACGCAACTGCTCGCAGTGTTATTGACTAGACAGAGCTTGGTGTGTACAATATGATGCCTGTTGCCGTAGAAGGAAATAAATTTGGGTTGTAAATAAACGTCATTGTTTTTATTTCCCTCCGAAATAAGAGTAATTAATAATAAATTGACTGATCTAAGAATAAAACAAGGTGGGTTGAGTTGACTTTCAGGGTGGGTTGAGTTGGTATGAAAAACTGGGTTGAGTTGACTTTCAGGGTGGGTTGAGTTGGTATGGGTTGAGTTGGTCGAGGGTTGAGTTGACCCAAGACCCCTTGAAGCTGACTTACGAACTCCTTTTGCTGTGGATGAACGCTAATGACAACCAGTGGTCGGCCCTCGCGATTCTGCGACAACAGCTGGTAACCAACTGGCAGCTTGGCCGGGCAGCTGCGCAGCGTCGGGTTCTTCTTCAGCTGGCTTGTTGGCCCATGGGAGGGGGCTTCAATGTCATCTTGTTTTAATCTGAATAATAATCAGTTTTGTCACGCACAAAATCTTTTGTATTTCCAGTTCACAAAATGTAGTTCACAAAACCTATATTTGAACTTCAATTATAAATATAAACACAAATTACATGAAAATCCGCAAATCAGTATCAAAGTCTTACAACAGTTGTGTTCTGAATAAGACCGCACAAATGAAATCCTGGCTGATCGCCAGTCTGCACTGTGGTGGGCACGATCCATCATGGCCTCAGAAAGGAAAGAGAAGCGAAATCGAGTCACAGCAAGCAAACCTTTTAGCAATGTGGTTGACGACAGCCGTGACGTCATCGTCATGCCAGTGACTGATGTCGAGGCTCTCGCACTCCGTGTCCAGCTTGACGTCACATTTCGGTTTCCAGTAGACGAACTGTGTGGTAGCGAACTGGATGGCAAGGCAGCGCGGCGGCCAGTTGTTGAGGAACGACACCGGAATGATCGGTTTGGAAAGTACATCAGCTAATTTTACCTCTCTGAAGTAAATAAATAACGAAGTTTTAATTAGCTGAGACTGCACTCTCGCCAGGCGCTGATTCCCGTCTTTTAATTATTATTACCATCATGAAAAGCTAATTCATCTCACACACTCTTTATTCGACGCTAATGCAGTTAGCAACGCAGATAACAGGCAATTTGTTGCTAAAATATTTTCTCACTAAAATTACTTCAGTTAAACCCCATCACCCCCGACAGTTCAAAGCACATTTGCTTTCAAACATACGCATGCCGTTAGCGAGAAAGAGGTAACTAAAGGAGTAGGGGATGACGTCACCTGTTGGTCCACATGGTCTCGCCGTAACGCGACGTGACGAGAGGCACGAAGGCCTCGCATGTAGTCACCGCGGAGTTGAGGGCGTCCTGCCAGTCCTCCCCACTCTGTATCTCATGCACGTCCTGTCACAAACACGCCCTCATTTTTATAACATTTCACAAGTATTCTTTCTTTCTAGGATCCTTCCATACCCACCCCCTAGTCATTGTTTTCGCTTCTAACAAACACCTGTTTCAATGAATGTTAATTGGTGTTAGAATACTGTGGTAGGTGATCCATTCCACTGTATTCATACAGCCGAAGCCACTCCATCGAAAGTCGCATCCCCTGTTTACGAAGCCAAGCCCGGTAAAACCCCGGACCTGAGACTACCAGACCAACCCGTTAACCAACTGAGCTAACTGCCAACCCACTTAGCTTACGTCACACCCAAATACGTTCCCACCTGTCCTTTTTTATTCCACTCATTCTAGCATACGACCATTATTTCATTACCAGATACACAGAATAGCCGTGATTGGTCAGCTGGGTTTTGAGCTTCAGCGCGTGGTTGGCTGCCTCCGCCCGTACATAGCTAATCAGCACCTGGTTACGCACTTGGTTGTCCGTTGACACGACCCGCTCAACGTCCTTCACCTTGCGGAAGGTCAGCTGGCGCGTCACCGGTCTAAGTAACAAACCAAACAGACCCCCAAACTCGCGGCTCCCAGTTACTTCTACATGAAAGAATCACCAACAGGCAATCATTTTAACGCGGTTATCATATCACACGCTGGTCTTTGGACAACTCGGCCCATCGCGAAAGATGACTGGGCCTAACTTTTGGACAAATTACCAACTCGGCCCAAAAATTTTTATCGACAATTTTCTCCAAACACACGAGTTTTTGGAGTGCCTTTTATCACAGAAGTGTTAGTACTTTGTCCATTATTTGTAAGGGAAACGAACCACTTCTAATTGTGAATGACATTATAAGATTATTACACACAAAAAAAGACTTTTTACCAGGGGTTTGGACAAGTCGACACCTAACTGAGTCGGCACCAAACACTGTCAGCACCACTTTGTACGGGAAGTCGGCACCATGCTTTCAAAGTCGGCACCAAAGAGTAAATATTTTTACACACTATTTTAATGGTGGAAAAACTTTCTTAAGGTTTCCCAGCACCAGTTTTAAAATCTCGGCATCAAAAATCACAGGTTTTAAGGCAATCAGGCAACTCTTCTTTATTGCAGTAACAGAACTATTAAGACACCTTTTATAAGAAAACATTATAATTTACCCATGTACTCTGTGATTTTAAAATGTTCTTTGTTCGTAAGGATGAGTTAAGTGCATGACGAGTGATAGTTATATTCGCATCATAAACCGTAAAATGGTGTTAAATGAGTTCTGTGCTATTTGATGTTTGTGAGATTCAGACCGCTTTCAATCATCTCTGTCATCATGAAAAACAATGCTGATCATAAGAAATGAAACTGAACTCAACAGAACTTGCAGCTGGGCTCAATAACAGGGGAGTATTTATTAGCTGGATTCATCTCTGGCATCGTGAACACATGAGAAACATCTCCCGCATTTCATGATCTCACTTGACAAACATCTCATGTCTTTCAAGGTTTGTTTAAAGAGTATTAGTCATAACTGCGTCATTAAAGGGCTGCCAATTCTACTCAAAATCAAAAATAAATACTCAAACAATAACTTGTAAAATAGCAACATAAAAATTGGCAGAGTCGGTAAAAGTGGGTTGATATGTCCAAAAAGGTGTGGGCCGAGCTGTCCAAAAGGGCCGAGTTGGTAGTAGGCCGAGTTAGTAACGGGCCGGTTATAATGACGTTGTCACTATCTGACACGGTTATCATATGGCACGGTTACAATGACATCCTTATCCTATGACACGGTTATGACAAAAACACAACCAAGCAAAGGGAAATTTACTGAAATTTAAATGAGCAGTAATCATTCCTGACTGGCAGAATTATCGTACACAACCAGATTTATTCTACCAAATTTAAAAACGATGTCTTAGGGTTTTCCCGAAGTATTGTATTAACATGGTGCCGTCACAGCAGACATGTAAACGCACGCACACCAGGGTTCGTGCAAAAAGTAAATGTCTATCCGCGCTCGGTACAGAGAAAACTGTGGAACAAGCTGCCCGTGGACTGACCATTTGAGATGTTGTCCGGAACGTGGGTAGAACCAATACCTTGGTCGAGAAGCGCACACTGACATAGGCACTAGGTCTAGTCGCTCGGAGGTCGAGTAGGCGGAATCCACTCTGTCAAGCGAATCCCCCCTGCTTAGCAACCGTGGCAGTCCCGCAGTAAAGATATGAACACATGACTCGCGCACTACTTCAAGCACCGCAAAATATTGTTCCTGTAAGAAGAAGGAAAACTCATTACTATTTTTATTCATAGTCACAAGAAGCTGCAACCCTGACCTAGTGCTGTCTCAAGACCAAGGACATTAATTACTTTTATCTTTTTCAAATCTAACATTTATCTTTTTTGTGCTCCAAGTAACTTGCTTGTTTTGTGTTTGTTTCATTGTGCGAATACGCGTCTTGTTCTGAGGAGAACATAAGGCGTTGTTACCTGAGAGTAAGATATTGGCCACTTGTTCAGATCCAAGAACTGATATCTCGGACTTGTTTCACCAAAACCAGGAATGTAGTTTCCAAGCTGACAAAAAACACAGTAAACTTATGTTTAAACAAGGTATATTAAGGGATATGCCAATTTGAACCAGCTGCTCTAAATGCAGGGAAGGAATCTAAGGCTTTGCCATTCCGTAACTTTGCGTTTTTGATCTTTTTGGACCCTTCGTACCCCATCTTTTCTACCACTTCGCAACCTCGAGAAAGACACCCTTGCTGGCCATTTCGTACCTTTCACTGTTCACTTTTAATAACTAATGTATGCACAAATCAGGGTAATTTAGTTGATCGCAAAAGGGAAATTATGCACAGGTTATAATTAATTGCAACTGTACTTGCAACACGGGGGGGGGGGGGGGCGCGCGCGGTTAACTGGTTGTCATGACAATGGTATGGCAATTACAGTCAAACGGAACGCAGAATCTTCGAATTACCCCAGGAAGGCACTAACATTTATCGACATAATCCTTAATTACACAGTCTGGAGTATATTTTCCGGAGTAAATCACAAAACTTATTTTCTCATGGAAGTCAGTAACATTGGCTGACATTGTGCTTAACTGCATTAGTCCGGAGGACATTTTCCGGAATAAAGGACTGAACTCATTTTCATTGGTTCGCGAGTCATCTGCCCAGCACACAAATTATTAGGTTCGGGAGTCCGCTACGGAGCACACAAATGATTAGGTTCGCGAGTTCGCTCCGGAGCACACAAATGATTAGGTTCGCGAGTCCACTCCGGAGCACACAAATGATTAGGTTCGCGAGTTCGCTGCGGAGCACACAAATTATTACGTTCGCGAGTCCGCTGCGCAGCACACAAATTGTTAGGTGGTGAGTTCGCCGCAGAGCACACAAATGATTGGGTATGCTGCGGAACATACAAATTAGAATGAATGTCAGCAACAATCTCAAATTCATAAAAATTCATTAACAAAACGGATAAAGAAGAACTACACATCATACAGCGCTGAATGGAAACTCTGCCGGAAAAAATTCAAAGTGGGCAGACTGAATAAAAAGAAAAGCTCAAAGCATACCGAAATTTTACAAGGTACCGACTGCGAGCTACTTCAACATCGAAGCTGTTGATCCCAGATTTCTCAGATCGACTTTATTGAAGCAAAGCGATGTAAACCCTTTTATTATTTGAATGTTTTTATTGCACCCTCCAAAAATGACCAAATTCAATGGTCGTTTCTGTTCAACTGGATGACATCTTAATTTTAGTTTTTATTGACACAGCGACTGCTGAATATAAAGTTTTTTTTTATTCCTGTTTCTGCGGCGAAAAGGTCATTATATTTCTGTTGCAAAGACTGTCGTCAAAAATCCTCTCGGATCACGAACAGGGGGTCAATTCTGCAACACATACCTCAGTGACTGTTTTAGCTGCATATAAATTGATCTTGGGAACCCTTGCAATTATCTTACAAAGCAGTAACTATTTAAGCGGAAAAATAACATTTCAAAAAGAAAAGAAAATTAAGAGATCCATCTTTCGTGAGGGTACGAAATGGTAGGTTATGAAAAGGCAAAGGTACGAAGTCTCCAGTTCGTATTCTATGGATATCCCACAGTGAGAATTTATATTTTCTCCACGCTTTTAAATTAAGTGTGAGTGTCAGAATTATTAAAATTATCGGATTGGTCCAAACGTCCAAGCTTTGTCAAGGTACCGATGTGCTTTAGCATGAGATTATCAAACTTGTTTATACCTGGTCGGATATGGCATTCCGCAAAGACTGGAGACTAGCTGAAAACTCAATGAACACGAATCCCAACGTTGACCCTTGTACTGTTTTCACCCCAATACGGGGCTTATCTGGAACAATTTGCTATTCCGTTGTATTATTACTTTACGAGGAATGTACCTGAAAATATTACGATTCCATTTTATTATATTGCATAAACGACTTAATTGCAAGAACTGCTCTTGTATTGCTACTGTATCAATTCGCGCAATTTTTTTTCAGTGGCATTAACAAACTTCTACTCTTGTCACAGATGCAAATTTCTAGTAAAAATGACGCTCGGCTACATGCAGGGATGTCATTCTTACCGTATGTTACTTTTATTTTGACACTAAGCCTCTTAGACAGAATGCAGGTGCCATTCTTACCGTATGTGGCTTTTATTTTAACATGAAGCCTCTCTGACAGATTGTTGGTGCTATTCTTACCGTATGTGGCATTTATTCTGACATGAAGCCTCTTTGACAGTGCTTTTCTTACCGTAATTGGCTTTTATTCTGACATGAGGCCTCTTTGACAGTGCCATTCTTACCGTATGTGGCTTTTATTCTGACATGAAGCCTCTTTGAAAGACTGTGTGTGCCATTCTTACCGTATGTGGCTTTTATTCTGACATGAAGCCTCTTTGACAGAATGTAGGTGCCATTGTGACCATATGTGGCTTTTATTCTGACATCAAATCTCTTTACAGAATGTAGGTGCCATTCTTACCGTATGTGGCTTTTATTCTGACATGAAGCCTCTTTGACAGAATGTAGGTGCCACTGTTACCGTATGTGGCTTTTATTCTGACATGAAGCCTCTTTGACAGAATGTGGGTGCCATTCTTACCGTATGTGGCTTTTATTCTGACATGAAGCCTCTTTGACAGAATGTAGGTGCCACTGTTACCGTATGTGGCTTTTATTCTGACATGAAGCCTCTTTGACAGAATGTGGGTGCCACTGTTACCGTATGTGGCTTTTATTTTGACATCAAACCTCTTTACAGAATGTAGGTGCCATTCTTACCGTATGTGGCTTTTATTCTGACATGAAGCCTCTTTGACAGAATGTGGGTGCCATTCTTACCGTATGTGGCTTTTATTCTGACATGAAGCCTCTTTGACAGAATGTAGGTTCCATTCTTACCGTATGTGGTTTTTATTCTGACATGAAGCCTCTTTGATAGAATGTAGGTGAGGTGTATTTCTGATTCCTGGCTCTCTAAAACGGGCCATCTGTGGAACCAAAGACACATGACTGAATAACAGTGACTCTCCCAAGCTAAACGATAATATAAGTTTTCTTCTGATCTGTTATTTTCTTTTCTTTTTAAATTTCACCTCAACATCACCACAGGCCTATGAGAAATGATTGGTTTCTGGTAAGTGATCGTTTATGTCAAGTGACTGTTTTTGCTATATGATCATTTAGGCTAGGTGATCGTTTATGCCAAGTGATTGTTTGTGACTTAATACAACCTAAAAATGGCACTTTGTTTAATGCAGACACGATCAGTACATCACAAAAATTCCACTTTAAACTCATGGACTAAAGCACTAGCTATAAGATCTTTGTACGGTCTATTCTATACCGAATACGCCCAGTGTTGCTTTTTAATCACAGTGCATATATAGTTCGTACCCTCTTTCAGTGATAAATTGGAAGCGTTCTGGCAATGCTGGCAGCGATGTCTTCAGCCTGTCGCGAAGCTTCTCCAAGCTCAGGCTGACGTCAGGAATGCTGCATATCCCCAGCGGAACATCAGCATTTGAATCTGATACACACGCCTCGGTCGTCAAACCCACAGTTATGTGTGTACCTCCTTCTGCAATCCACGAAACACGTTAATTAACACGGTCTTTTATATTCTTTATCCGAATGGCCTGAAAATTGACGGTGGCCCGGTTCAAGCCGCCAGGTTTTCGTGCGGGTCCTGCGTTTCAAGGTGGGGGGGGGGGCCAGAAACCCATCGAAAATCACACTGATTATTTATACTATTAAAAACACCGCATTAAATAGAGTGAGAACAAACGAGAACCTATTTATCGGGTGTAGGGAAAAATGACAACGGAAAGAATGGGCAATGGAAAAAAATGACACAAGGAGAAAATGGCACAGTACAAAAAACGGAAAAATGGCAACCCCCTTTTTTTTTGTCTAATTTGCAACTTCCGACACTACTCCGGAGTTCAATCAAGTTCAATACCAACAAGGCATGTGTCTTACAGTCCGACTCAAGACCACAGAAAAATCCTTTCAGTGTCCCTGCCTATCTGAAAGTGCGACACTTATCTTAATCCTAATCCCCGTGTACATCGTTTTTAAGTCAATTTCGAGTGTTTGCAGCCAAACCCTGTTTGTATCAAAAAGTACTCCGGCTGCGATTAGTGGAAACCTGATGCTTCAGATGCCCTATATATGGCCGGATTTTTATTTGAAAATCCTCGAAATAGAAGTGATAACCACCAATAAAGGTGGTCAGAAGCTGTGTCTGAATGGTTTTATGCACACCAAGCAGATATCTACACCAAATTACATAATGTGGAGATGCGTCAGACGTACTACAGGCTGCAAAGCTGTTCTGAACACTTCAGTATGATTGGAAAATCCTATTCTGTTAAAGGAACACAACCATGACCCAAGCGACGTGAAAGTGACTGCTGCCAAATGCCGCGCACAGATGAAATTTAGAGCAGTGTGCATAGCCCACATATTCCCCACAGGCCTTCCATCAGTTAAACACGGCCATCAATAGTCAATCAAGAACTGAAATTTTCCAAGTCCAGTTGGTGCATTTTCCTTGGACGAACCTGGCCCATTTACAATACCGATCTCTGTTCCCATAGAAGCTACATACCAGGTTTCATTAAAATTCTTGCAGTTGTTCTTGAGATATCGTGTTAACAAACTCATTCCGATGCTGAAAAATTTCCAGGCTTTGGTAAATTTCAAAGTGCATTTGGCTCTTTTTCCTTGGGCAACCCTAACCCATCGACAATACCGATCCTTGTTAGTGCCAACAAAAAATACACACCAAGTTTCATTAAAATCCTTGCAGTTGTTCTTGAGATATCTTGTTAACAAACTCATTCCGATGCTGAATAATTTCCAGAATTTGATAAATTTCAAAGTGCATTTGGCTCATTTTCCTTGAGTCAACCTAACCCATTGACAATACCGATCCTTGGTAGTGCGCACAGAATATACACACCAAGTTTCATTATTAAAACCCTTGCAGTTGTTCTTGAGATATCGTGTTAACAATAGTCAATCAAGAGCTGAAATTTTCTAAGTCCAGCTGGTCCATTTTCCTTGGACGAACCTCGCCCATTTGCAATACCGATCTGTGTTTGTTGCTATAGAAGCTATATGCCAAGTTTCATGAGAATCCTTGCAGGAGTTTTTAAGTTATCGTGTTAACAAGCTCTTGATGACACACCGACAGACCGACCGACAGACCGACACGCCGTCGATCGCATATATATCCCACAGGTTCTACCTGAGGGGAATAAGCAACAGGCCAAACAGAGTTTTGAGAAAGCTGCAAATATTTACGCACCACATGAGAGATATCGACGCCGATTCCAGGACGGATCTTGCAAAGAAGAATCAGTTAATTGTACTTTGGGAAATCAGCGTCTTGGACGTATTCTGGCGGAATCGGACAGTGTTTATGACCTGGTTCTGGATGGTGAATGCACCCGAACGGCTGCCCAGACCCTGAACATTTTTTGATGTGTGACAACGGTCCCGATGCAGCTGCCAGAGTGATAATATTTGCAACAAGCGAGGCGCTAGTTCATTTATCCTCTGCAAACCACATGGTACATGGATGGCAATCATGCTGTGGCGCCACATGGATTTGCCAGTTGTACATCATACCACTGGGAAACACTGCAGTTCCATGCATGTATGGCCTCCTCCAGCGGAAGTACAAAGAGACCTATCAGGAACTTTTACGTGCGATCATCGTCAAGTGCGCAGAAGTGTACCAAGTGTACCAAGAGCCGGTTTGAAGCCCACGCCGCCCAAGTCAGTCCTGGGTTGCTTTGACTAGTTTTCATTAAATGTACTTTTTTTTAATGTTAGTTCATTTTTGTGAATTTTTTAGTGAAATCGATTTGCAAGTAAACGGCCAAACTTATTTCAAAATTCCGTTTTCCGTTTTTTAATGTAAATAAAAATGAAACTTTGCACTATGCCATTATTTCCTTGTGCCATTTTTCCATGTGCCATTTTTTCCATTGCCATTTTTTCTGTTGCCATTTTTACCCCCTATTTGTCAAAATATTAAACACTTGGCCAAAAATATTTTTTTAATCACTTTCTCCTTTCGTGTAGAATTTTAAAAACTTTTCAGCATGATTTTGGTTTGACTTTCCTTTGCAGACAAGCCAATTTTTTCAGATTTCGAAACCTTTCTAAGAATTTTTTTTGCCAGTTCGAAAACTCTCCAGAAAACAGAAACTGCTTTGCTTCTTGAACCGGCATCCCCCCCCCCGACCCCCGACTCTCACCAAGTATTATGCGTAAGTGAAGCTGGTAATTTACATAAACATTCAGTGTATTTTGAACGACCAATTTTGCAATTACGCCTCGTTTTTACTAAACCAACATAAGCATGTCACTATGTTCAGTGTACTTAGCGCATGCCAATAGAACACACACCACGCTTGTAACGCAGTGTGGCTGTTGGCATATGTGAGAGCCTTGTGGAAATGCTCCTGCTGCCCTTACGCGTTGGTTTTTGTGATAAAAAAATCATTGTCCTTGTTTTTACTTCATGTTTTGATCGTGAAAACGAAAACAAAGGCGAAAACAAAAAGTGAGATGCACAGCTTCAGATCAAATACTACATGTGTGCGAAATTCGGTGGTGCTAGAGCCAAGTATGGCCAAAGGAGTGGTAAAGACAAAATGAGAGACCAATGAAGAGAAAAAAAGGTCCGAAACATTAGTCTCGTACAACCGCAATAAACCCTTCGCAAGTATTCGACTTGACAAGCGTTAATCACGTGACTGAGAATATGCTGAAATTTTCCCGCGTATATTTTGTTTGCTTTCTCTAGCTGACTTAAAAAATACCTTGGTTCAACTGACGCATTTTCAAAGTAAAGTAGCTGCCTGTCCACTTGTTAAGTACCTTCGTTAATAAGTAGGTAAATACAGCTCAGGTACTTACAAAGCAAGCACATATTTGAGAAGATCACCCTCTACTCCCCCTTCCCTTAATAGAAATTATATATATATATATATATATATATATATATATATATATATATATATATATATATATATATATATATATATATATATATACGCCCCCCCCCCAAAAAAAGGAAAAAAAAAAATAAAAAATCGTTTTGATTTACATGTACTTCATTTAGTTCGCTGGATTAAAGCAACAGCGTTTCTTCTGTTAAAGGAACCACGGTGTTTATAGTTACGAGAAAATATCTTTTTATTTCGCATGTTAAGCATTTCTCCTGCAGCGTACTTGACGAAAAATACAACACTGTTGTAAACATAGCGTCACGAGTGACGGAGAGTTATGACGTTATTGTGTGAGAAGCCGACGTTGTGTGGTTAAAAGCTGTGAGTCACTGTGGGTTCCTGTAACAAGAAAACCGTCACAAAATTTCACCAATAATGTCATTTCCCCCAGCAACTTGCTATACACTGCTGAAAGGTGCAGTCGGAAGCGGTTCGTTTTGCTACTTTTTCACATTTTAGAAGTTGTAGAAAAAAAGTTTTAAAAAAGTAAGTTTGCATATTCCGAAGTTGAGGTGACTGGAATACTGTGGATTCGACGAAGAGCTGGGGTGGGGTGGGATGGGTTGCAATTGGTTTGTGAAAACGGTACATTAACGACGGTTAACTGCCCTCCCCCAAAATCTCTTGTTATTTGTTTATTTATAAAGAAAAATATAACACAGGAAAATTTTTAAATATTCTCAATTACATAATTTATTCTCATTTTTATTTAATTCAGTGCTTGAACTAAAACAATGTTTTGTTTGACAAATCTGCTGCTAAGCAGATTTATCTACAATGACACGTCGGATAAATTAAATCAGTTTGCATGCTCTTCTTCTGTGCAGTCCATTCATGCATCGCATTTTCCTTCATTTGCTGCCTGGCTATGACACTGTGCGGTTATAATATACGGTGTTTTACATAAATGGTATTAATTCAGTGGTATAAAAGCCTCAAGTTCTTTATTTTTTCTTGGCGGTGTTTCACATTATTTTCATCTTGAACTACTTTCAAGGTTTCTTGGGCGGTTTTGTTTGCTAAAAGTATGGTGCTTGACAATCCACCAAAAATGTGTTAAGATTTTGTAGATTTTCCGAAATATATCTCAGAAAATAGGTTTCAATTAGTCAACTGTTACTACTTAGTCAACTAATACTACTTGCTCACGATTTTACGTCACACCACTTAAAATATTCACGTGAATACTTTATGGATCATTGTCTACTGAAAAAAAATTAAGTATAGAAAAACTCTGCCCCAACACCGGCGACATGTATTACACAGGGTTCCCGTGCTTGTCACTCAAACAATTCCAGGACTTTTCTTTGAGGCACATTTCCAGGACTTTCCAGTACATTTCGAGATAAATTTCCAGGAGTATTTAAGAAAATTTTCAGGAATGGGAAAAGGGTTTTCACCCTTTATATAATACGATAAATGGGCGTGCTAAATCATAAAAATTATCACTATATTTCTTTTCAAATGACACTTTCAAATGTCATTCGAAAGCCATAAAATGACTACAAATCCACCGACGCAACACAGGAAAAAATATGATATAATACAAGAATGAATTGTTGTAAAGTTATCATATACATATAATCATACTCTATATCGTCAAGTTATAATAATTTTATTTAATTATAAATTTAATTTCCAGGACTGTCCAGGACTCTTACAAAATTCCAGGCCATTCCAGTGCTTTATCCGAGCCGCGGGAATTATGATTACAAAACCTCATTTTTGCATCACGTATACCACGTTTAGTTTGTGTATTTTAAACTGCATGGGTACGAAGAACTCGGGAAGTACAGCAGACACACAAAATATTACTGCTATAAATGCATAACTGTTTATTTTAATACAACTAAAAATCACTTCTAATGTTAGAAATTTTAGTCGATAAATGTATGGGCAAACCGAAAATCGGACAAAGGCACTAACAGACTAAAAATCTTAGGTAATACATCATGTAATTCGCACATTTTCTAGAATGGTCAGCCAATGCACGTATTCGTGGGAGTCCATGACTAACCCCAACATAAATAAAAACACACACCCACAGTCGGCTGGGCAAAAAAAAACAAAACTCAATAGTGAAATCTGAAGTGTTCGAAAGGTCTGGGAGCCCGGCAGTCCGTGGCTCCGGGACTTTTCTCCGGGACTGATGACCTCATCATCGACGGCAACTTATTGATATACATTAACCCTAAGTTGAGCTGAGATTGGTAGAAGCGCAGAAGAGATTTTATACACTTTTGTGCGGACGTTTCGTGGCGGATTGCGATCGTACAAATCTGCGATTAATTTTTCTATTAGATTTCTTACTTATAGTTGAAACGTTATTATTTTTAGGATCAAAATACAAAATAAAAATAGCGTAGTTTTAATAAAATTTTTGGTACAGTTGTGCCTTTGTTTACTGAAGTTGGATTTTGACAGCAGTTTGTGCCACTAGAGCTGCGTGAAGAGTTGAGTAAAAAGATTAAATTTTGGTTCAGTTAAGACACATTGGAAAACAATTTGATATAATTTGCGTTTTGATGCACATTATGTTGATCTGATTTTTTTTTGGGTAGTTTTAAGGGCCAAGTAAGATGTTAGGTTTAATTGGAGATATAGGTTTTGGTAGCCAGGTTGGTGATACTTTAAACTGATTTACAGTTGTAAAGCAATTATTTTTTGGGGTATATTTGCTAAAACTTTTAAGTCTTTCTAACTCTCATTAATGCGTAATATTTGTGACCAAATGATTTTGACCTTAAAAAAGTCAGATTAAGTTTGAAGAAAACCTATTATGATGTCTGTTTCGTGCGAAAAGCTTTGGTGACACATGATTTTTAGCCTGTAATATGATTCATTTACTGGTTGGTTTGCATGTTTATTTTATTCTATAATGCATGTTCCAAATTTAATTCGGAAGTGAATACAATTGTTTTGTGTTGTTTTTTTTTTAAGTTTTAACTTGTATTGTTGTTTAGGTAATAAATGAGTGAAAAACAGTTGCGCACTTCTCCTTTAGCAATGCCAGACTGGCACACACGCATCTCTCATCTCCGAACGCCCTTTTTTCACAATCGGTCCCAACATTTTATCGACTTCCAGCGGTGATGTCGTCGTCTGACGCATTCAGACAACACATAAGTTACGTTCGTACACCCGAGGCTACCCAGTGCTGCAGTGGCAAAACGAAAGTGACACTGCCTTGGCTGGGAATCGAACCCCAGCCGCGGCGATCACCACAGCTCAAACATGAAGACTTTTCACCACCTCCCACCGTTCCAAGCAGGGCTCGTATGATTTAAATCATAATTTAAATCAAGGTGTCATAAATTCAAATAAAAATAATGAAAAAACACACTTTTTTATTATCTATTAGTTTCGTATGTCTGATTCCTACATCTTTTGGTTTGAATCAGTTTATGGTGCCACGTAGTGCTAAGTTGTTTTCACGATTTTAATCTACTACTTAAGCAGCGTACTTCAAACAACTGAACTGGCTTTTGAGCAAACAGTTTGCGCAGGGAAATTAACCGGTGATCGAAGGGTAATAATAGTCCACACGGAAACTTTTTATAGTGATTTTGAGTCGGAGGTTGAGAAAGCACTAAAAGTATTGTTTCTTTTTCCATGACATTGAGGTTTTAAATACGTGTATTAATGTAAACAGTAGTCCTAATATAAAGACTTCATTCCGATGCTGAACGTGCCATCACCGTTCTACTAGCGGGAACATCGCCGTGCGACTTTACCCTGTTCAGTAACGACGTTGAACCGTCCACCTGGTGGACGGCAGGTAGACGGACGGAATTCGACGAATCGTTGTGTAAAATTGCCTTGCAACTGCTCTCGGCAATAGACAATAGCGCAGAATAAGAAAGACAGCTCGGCACTACGAAGTTCGGGGTCCATACCAGCTGCTCACCGGTCGGTTGCTCACTGGGTTGGTGAGCAAACCACCTTTTTTCATGTATTTGGTGAGTAAGCGACCAGTGAGCAACTGACCAGTGAACTGACCAGTGAGCAACTGACCTGCGCCCATAAAGTTGACCTATGGATCTCTGCGCTTTAGCCTTGGTATTGAGAAGGCTGGAAAACTCGCATTTTGCATCAGTCTTTGAATCAGGGTCCCTGATTCAGGGAAAGAAATACTGTAAAAACATTGTCAAGAACGCTAACGCATGGATAACATTTCTTTGTGACTGCAGTTTGTTTGATATGAACCCTGGATATGATTTAAAATTTAGTAATTAATAACAGTAATGCCACATATTTTCTTTTTAAAATTCAGCAGTATCTTAGTAACAGATGCGACGTTTTGGTTCTTAACAGGTATTGTAAACATAACTCATGTAATCCAATAAATAATGGCCCTATGTATGGTTGTCTAATTTTTCCAGCTCCTTGGTGATTTAAATAAAAGAAGTAGAAGAAATCAGATTTAAATAAAAAATCAAAAATCATGATTTTTTAATTTAAAAAATCATGATTTTTACCAGCCCTGGTTCCAAGAAGTGGTTTGCTACTAGGAGATCGGCTTAGCGCTTTAATTCCTCGCTATATAACGTGATTTTGTGCGAGATTAAACGATCCAGTCTTTATGAGCGTTTGCTAAAGGTCCTCAAAGTGCCACGGTAATGATATGCAGCTTCTGTGTTACGCTTTCTTTCAAAACATGTGGAAAGAACCATAAATACATCCAGGAAGCATGCAGTTTGTTGCATGAAAAAGTAAAAATAAATTTTGCAATATTTTACCGGCAACAACCGACGCTTTCCAGGGCTGGTATGAAATATTTCAAATGAAATATTTCAAGGCAAAAATTAAAAAAAAATGAACTTTCTGAAATATTCAATTCATTGATTTAAAAATTAATATTTCGCCTAAATCTGCGCTTCATATTCATATGTCTATCCCGCCAAAACTGTATATATAAATTTCACCATTACTAGCCAAAACCCACTGATGAAACCACGAACACTATCCATCCCCAACACCATATATGGCTTTTCGCATCCGATACAGGCTTACTCACAGCTGTCAGTATCTGTGCTCTAAATCAACAGTCATATAAGCTACCTGGAGTCTCAGTGTCTTCACAGAAGAAACAAGTGAAATATATATCATCGATAAAGGTCCAAAAATACACAGTTATTTAAACAAACCGATGCGCAACATGTGATGCTTTTCCCGAATTCTGTTCCTTATGCTAACATTGCGTAGATAGAAATATCCCTTCGTTTTACTCGATTCTACAAATGGTATTGAATAACTACATGCTACTGGATCGCAAAAAAATTGAGAACTTAAAAGAGCTAAAATGTCCGGCATGAAATTAAATCCTATATGGAAATATTATATGAGAGAAGTTAGAAACAGCGGAAAAAAATGCTAAAAGCGTTTGCAAAAATTGTGAAGCTGAGATTCAAGCAAATCCAGCACGCTTATAAAAGCATTTGCAAAACTGTGAAAAACACAGAGCTGAAAATGGTAAATCAACCGGCACAAAAAGGCCTTTCAGTGAAAGTGAAACTTTTGACACATGTGAACAGATTCCTTTATACCCTTGGGATTTTACGTTCTGTTTTAGGATGCAGCAGAATTTGTTCCAGAACTGATGTCTTTAATTTATAACTGCTCGCTGACTGTGCGAATTCGTACAAAAACTGACACGGTTGAGTTGTGCTTTGTTTGGGGTAGTATATACTATTTGATGCTGCCTTGTATTTGTTCAACGTTTTTTTTTTAAATAAAACAAGTGTATGTTGTAAAGATATGTTTTTCATCAATATTCATTTGAAATATAAGCCAAATCACACTTTGGGAGTTCCCAATAAAAATGCGCAAAAATTCCTGCGTTTCGAATACAATAACCGGGTAAAAAATGAAAGAAATGATAAAGAGATTTCGCCTAAATGTCAAACTTGTCTTGCACCAAAGAGCAATCGGGCTTTTAACAACCCGTATGATATTTTAAAAAGTTATTAAAAGTTTTAACAAATGGTTTCAAGTTTCATTTTCATAGCTGTTTGCGATATTTCTTCCATATTTTTCTATCATTTCTTTACCCGGTTCCCTCGTAGTCGAAATACAAAATTCTTGCGCTTTTTATTCGAAACACCGAAAGTGTGATTTGGCTTATTTCAAAAATTTCTGAAATATTTCAAAAAATTTCAAATTTCGTGAAATTTATTAAAATTTGGAAATTTTTACAAGGTCTGACGCTTTCGTTTAATTTTTGTCGCTTGACTTGTTTCCATGATATTCAGAACCCGGAACGTAAACAAATATTTGACAGCTGAGTGCAGAAGCTAATATTTTCCACTTTAAGGAATAAACGTTCATTAAAACTGCACCAGTTTTGAAACAAGGGTATGTTGTACATGAACATTCTTTCAGATCTGAATTTTTTAGATAATGAAGTCAGCCGACACATTGTTAAGTTTAACCAATTTCGAGCTGATGTTCAACTGCTTCTCGTGTCTACATGTATCCATTATACATATTATCGCTCAAAATATTAGGTGACATACTAGAAAAACTCATATATGTAATAATTGTTTAAAGGCATCCAGATAAATACAAAGTATCTGTTGCACCTTCTTATTACACACACCAGTGAACAAAGTAAATATCAGAAAACGTAAAGAAACTGTACCTGTCATTTTGCAACTTCCCGTACTGATGTGCAATACGTCATTTCTCACAGATAGTGATGACGCAACACATAGCGGGTCTATTTTCGTTGTCGCCCTAAAAAATCGGAGAAGGGCAGTTGTAGCGATGCCTTTCCATGAGTTTCTTTCGCAGGGCGCCTGTGACAATTTATATCAATGAAAAGGTTTTGCTTACGAAATATGCCAAGCCAAAGAAACACGAAATTGCTCGTTTGATCGCTCGCTTTTCATTCTACCGAATTTTTGTTTCTGTTGAAGAACTAAAAAGACACGTTCTGAAAAGTACATGTTCTGATCTTATAAGACACATTTTCTTTATATTTTACAGTATATTTACACGAACAATGGGTGTCACTTGTGTTTTTAGCGAAAATAGCCAGATTCTATTCGAAACAATCAACCGGAATAATTTTTAATGCAAAATAAATATAAAAAGACGATTACCATTATCTTTATATTATATGTATAATTGCAGTTAAGATATGAGATTGACCACTTTCATGTCCACTTAAAGGAGATAAATAAAATATATATACTTTAAATGTGTATGAATAAGAAAATTCAGTAAGTCGAAGGTCAAGTCTCAGCTTCCTGTAGAAGTGCAGCAAAATATGTCAAAAAAAAACAAAACAAAACCAGAAACACGTGAAAAACTGAGGATTCCGCGAGAAAGTAGTACAGTAGTGCTGCAAAAATAGTGCTGTTTCAGCATAAATATAACAGAACAAAGTAAAGATCCAATTGAGCAGAATACAAAGTACCATTTAGCAGAGTAGAGCTTATGAAACGCATGGCTAGCAAGTGTCTGTGGCGATTGCTGGGGCATTGCTGAATTTCTCAACAACTGGATTGCACAGCAATTAACATGCAGTTGCCATCATCATCTATGTTAGAATAATTAAGCTAAGATCCAGGGTCAAATACACTTGTGGTATTTGAACTGTAGTTGTTTTCAAATTAAAAAATCGAAATGATTCTATTCTATTCTTCTAGTTGAAAATATAAACCAACTTCCTGGTGAACTCAACGATGCTTGGTCATTGCGCTTGCTAGTCTTTGAGAAGCAGTTCAGATAACGAAAGTTGGCAATAAGCAAAAATAGTAGTTGATTAATGCTAAACAAATTCTTGAGCCAGATAAAGTTCTCGGGGATGCATCTGTTACTACCTTCATCTTTGATTAAGTCTATGTTTTCCGTTATCTGGTATGCAGTGCATTTTGTCATTTCAATTCAAATTTTGTTGCCAGATTGATGCAACAGGTGTGGTAACATACACTGAAAAGAAAAATCCAAATTTCTGCGTTGATAGTCAAATAGTTCCGCGACTGTTCCTCCACAACCATCAGCAAATACCTGGTCTTGAAGTTGATCTTTGTGAATTTCTTCGACTTTCCACGATTACAAGCGTGAAGTATTTAATTTCTTAAGACTTATTTTTATCAGTAAAATATCTACTAGACGAAGCAATAGCTGTGGGTTTTTTAATGTGTTACAATGTTATCGCGATCTATGATAAAATTTTACTGGATATCACCACAAAAGTAACTGATGAAATGGTAATCCGTTGCTTCGTTTAAAATGGTTTGTCAACAAATCGATCAATAAGGGTCCGTGCAGTATACGGCACTGATAAAACACGACCGTGGTACAAGATGTGACTGTGCCGAGTCGATACAACATCAGTCACATGACGAGAGCAGCTACATTGAAGAAGACGAAGGAACAACAGGGGCCCAGTCTATTTGAACACCTTTTCTTCTTTTTCTTGAAGGTCATCTTTAAACCAGATTGCTGAAAAGTCCTGAAAAATGAAAAAAAAAGGAATATTATGAGTAACTGATACAGCAACAACAGATGGACTAATATAATATGTTAATAAAGATGTTTTGAGAAGCTGAACAGCTAACGCACTTCTGGCTCGTAACTTGCAAATACTAGACTGACACACCATCACAACTGCGCAAAGAGATACTATTCTTTTTAAATGAAACATCACTCCATTAATGTTTATTTGGTTACAAAGCGCTTAAAACAGGACGCTCCTAAGGAGACGATCTGATAATCAGAAATTTATTTAATAAGAAGGTGCTAATTAAATATTCCTGAATTCTCTTTAATTATTAACAAGAAAGTCCAGGGACATTGTCACCGGCCGAGATCTAGTGAATCACATATTAATAGGCGTGTATGTTCGCCAAAAAGTAGTAGTTGATGTTTTAAAAACCGATTATTGAAACTGTGGGAAAAAAAGAATTTTGAAAATTGACTTCTAATTTTATTTCCATGTCTCCATTTAGCTAATGTCTAGCAGATCGCCAAAAAGACTAACTTTTCAACAGAGGACCGCCTAATGAATATTTCTTCAAATTTAAAAGCAATCTGGTTAAAATTCTGAAACAAAAAGCATTTTAAAAACAGGCAACCAACCAAATATAAACGTACCTCTTTATTCAATTTTTAGTGGATCGAAAAAGGGTAATTTTCAAGTGAAGATAGTATAGCGAACATCTGTGCAAAATTTTAAGTCAATCCAATAAAAATTGTAGAAGAAATTATTTTATGACAACTGGCTGAAAAAAATAATAAATTTCCCTCCTTATTTGTCCAATTTTTGGCCGATCGAAAAAAGTAAATTTTTAAGACAGAACGGTCTAAGGAAGAATCGCTAAAAATTGGAAAAAGTCCTCTCACAATTTCGGGAAAAGTAGATTTTTGAAAAATATTTATCAATATATTTAAAATGCCTCCTTTTGGTCAATTTTGCGGATGTTCAAAAAAGTAATCTTTTAATAGAGACCTTTTGATAAACATTTATGGAAAACTTGAAGACAATCCGATCAAAATTGTGAGTGAATAAGTGGCTTTAAAATTATCAACTAAAATATTGAAATGGCCCCCTTCAGCCAATTTTTGTACGAATTACCAGGAAAAGTAATTTTTCAATAGAAGCCTATATAGAGAACGTTCTTACAAAAGGAATCCGATTAAAACTGAGGGAGAAGAAGTACTTAAGTTAAAGTTTGCATGAGTAATACGTACACACCGACATACAGGCGACGGGTACCCCCTCTACTGATGTGATAAGACCAGCTCGATTCAGTCAGCTGCTCTAAAAAGAGAACATGCCAACATGCTGAGTTTCTAAAATTGAACGCGAAGCAGTACCTTATTTATAGCTGGCCATTATCAGTGAAAAAATTAAACTGCAAAAAAAATATATCGCGGTTTTTCCTATTCGGTTTTTTGATCCAACCGAACCAAAGAAAAGCTACGGTCAGTTTTGGGATACGTCGCAAACCGTAACACTCCTACTAGAAGCCTACCGCCTGATTTTCAAAGGGCAAGACAGAAGCGACTGCAAAGCCGCTTTTATGCCCTAAATCACCCTTTCTATGTTTTTATCGAACAATTATTGAATCTTTGTGTTTAACACTATCTGTTTGTCTGGCTTATTTTGACCCCCTTTGCTGTAGTGGGAACGACAACTGTGACCCTTCCCAGTGCGTACACTGATCGCAGTGGCTGTTGCTCTACAACAGTAGAGAACTTACATAAATATATAATTACAGCTGTGCAACAGAGTTAACACAACATAAAATACTGCCACGCGTCGTTACCGCAACGATCCGTTCCATGCACGAATCGTAGCAGCAGCGACCCATCACATGTCCGAACCGTCAGAGTCACGTGTCGTTATTGGAGCCACCCTGTGCATGTACAACATACTACAGACCATGTTACCATGACCCACTCGATTTGACAAGGCAGTGACATAACGCGGCAAATGACATTTTAACAACCGTTTCCAGTGTAGGTAGTGTCCAGTATGATAGCAGCGTAGGCACATTCGTCAGTGTGAAGTCCCACTGTTGACACGACACCGACACAGGATCGATCACGTGATCATACCTTTGTCAATGCCAGAACCATAATTTTTAGCATTTCACAGTGTCATGATGGCTTACCGCTACGGGTATGCCACTGTAACAACGACCTGGAAGACTCGATGGCCGATCCATCGTAGCGCGACAACACTTGCAAGACTAACACAAAAAAACTGAAGTATTTAGTTTCTTAATACTCATTTTTATGAGTAAAATATCTTGTAGGAGTGGTAGCCACCACTGTGAGTTTTCCAATGTATTTAACATTGGTTATTGCGATCCATAACAGAAATTTTGCGAGATATTAAGGCAAAATAAATTTTTAACGGATTCCTCTTTGTCAGCCAACCGACCAATCACCTCGATGAAGTTCTTGTCACGTGATCGAACCATAACCAACATATCTTACCATTCGATCCCAATTGATAAGGAGGTGGGCAGGTGTAATTCTAGTGATAGTTTCTGCGTCTATAAGATATTTTACTCATAAAATTGAGTATTAAGAAATTAAATACTTCAGTTTTAATTTCGCAAATATGGTCTTGTAGACTACGAAACCATCACTATGAGAGAATCGAACTGGTTGTGGGAATTGAACACCAAATGCATACGAGCTCGTTGACAGGTCGTTTACAATATATTGTGGCGGAAAGGCAGAAATAAAAGAAATTAAATTCAAATTATCTTTTAATTCAGCAGGATCGAACCTCCCATTCGACAGCAATAACAATGCTAAGTGGGTTTTCACCACGAAGGGCCCGTTACTAGCAAACAATATCTTGCTCGAATACACATGCAAACAGTATAATGCGACCCTCCTTTTTCCATATGAGAGGTATACATAACAAGATATCAGAGTTCGGTATAACCACATGTGCCGATCCGCCACAGTGACGTGTTATGCAAAACCGCACTCTCTAAAAACCCGATCATGGTACAAGACGCCATTGCGCCGAGTCGTCACAGCGTCAGTCACATGACAGAGTTGCATGCTTGTCAGAATATAGAATTTTGCATTTTTTGGGTCGATTTGTGTATGTTATTATCAGAATCGTTGTTGTGTGATTAATTGTAAAGTTTTGGTGACTTCGTAGTCATGCCGCTCATATATGTAACTTTTTAAGGCTTTCGGTATCTTTGAATACCATTTTTTAATTTTTGTTCAAATTTGGGGATAAACGTGTGAATTTAGCTTTTTGTGAAGTATTTTGAATCATAACTCCTTGCTGTACATTGTACTTTCAATACACACTGATACTGTAAGGCTTTAGTTTTTAAATCTTAAGATTTGTCAAATTATAGATTTTTTTTAGTAAAAGGGAGCGAAATTTTCTGTCACGTGGTTCTGTGTATCCAATAGTATTGTTGAGTATAATTCTCTCCCCGAATGTAAATATTTACCTTTACGACGGGGAGGTGTAAGAACCAAACAACGGCATGAAAACAAACGAAATGTAAGCAAAAAAGCTGTGATGTGATTGGGCAATAATTTTGGAGGGAAACGTTCCTATTGGCAAATTTTCGGCACCCTCATGAAGGTATATAAGACAGACAGCCGCAGCGTTCGAGGCAGTCGGTTTTCACAAATTCTAGAAGGCAGAAGGAGACCAGTTTGGATACAAAAATTGGCGGGAAAATTGAAATAGCGTTCAAGTAAAGGGCATTTATAGGAAGACTGCTTGCTGTGTGAAAACTAGATGGTATCGAGTAAACTGAATCAGATACTGGATAGAACCTAGCAAATTTGGAGAAAAGGGGGATAAAGTGAAAGTAAATTTAAAGTTGGAATAAGTAATAGACTAAGAAGGGAATAACTGCATATTGTGGATGTTGTGAGTTGTATCGACAATAAAACAGAGAGAATGAATACCTGGATATTTATTTGACTTGTACGACCAAGATATATAAAAAAAAGAAGAAGTAATACGATAACTTCGAGGAAAATAGAGAACCGCATTAAACAAAATAAAATACGACCACTCCGTGATAAAAGTCATTGACACCTTAAGCGATAACCCGCTGCTAGACTTTGACAAATTGGGGGCTCGTCCGGGATCGATCGTGACAAGGTTACAACATCATGGAGCGTGAAATGCGTGAATGGATTGCTCTAGGTCAAGCGCTGGGATATAAAGACGAAGAACTACGACAATTCGTCCAGCGCGAGGAAGACAAGGCAGCTGAACGCGAACGCAACGCACGAGAGCGCGAGGCCCGAACTCAAGAGCGTGAAGATCGCATCCGAGAGCAGGAAATGGAGCGTGAACGACAGCGTGAACAACACGAAAGAGAGATGGAACTCATTCGCGAAGAAACACGCCTCATCGAAGCGCGAGCACAAGCAGGCGAACCACGTGCTCAAGAACGAGCAGACAGACCGGCTCAAGCCAGTCGCCCCAAACTGCCAAAGTTCGATGAGAAAGTGGATGACATCGACGCTTTTATCGAAAGATTCGAACGTTTCGCACGCACACAACAATGGCCCGAAAATACTTGGACAATGAGTCTCAGTGCTATCCTAACTGGCAAGGCACTGGAAGTGTATAGCAGTATGCCGGTAGAAGAAGCGGATAATTATCAAACGCTGAAGACCGCCATTCTCCGACGCTATCAGCTTACCACAGAGGGATTTCGTACAAAGTTTCGCGAGACAAAGCCCGACAAAGAGGAATCAGTGCGTCAGTTCTGTGCTCGACAGAAACGGTTTTTCACACGAAGGATAGACATGTCGGATATTCAGAAGGATTACGAGCATCTGTGTGATTTACTACTGCGCGAGCAGTTTACGAATATGTGCAGTAGCGAACTCAGCCTTTTCTTACGTGAACGTTCTCCACGCAACATGGAGGAGATGATGCGACTCGCTGAGCAATATATCGAAGCTCACAACGGAAGTATTGGCCAAACGAGGACGAAACCCGTGCCATACTCGCGTCCGCCGCAACAGTCTAACAATCGCGCTAGCAGCCAGACACAGTCGAATTGCTACTACTGCGGGAAATCCGGACACTTTGCGTGCGACTGCTTAAAGGCGAAGGCAGATCACAAAGACAGTGCTCCTCGGCGACACGATTTCTCCTATGCATCGAACCGTCAACATCGCACGAATTCACCGAAGAACTGGCGCAATTTCAACCGTGATGTTCATAAGGTATCTAACGCGAAGACAGGTGCTGTAGGAACGAAACCCGTACAAGACATCGTGAACGAGAACGTAAAAGACGGCAAGTTATGCCTCGCGAATGGCGACGCGATTCCATATACAGGCGCGATTTGCGACAATTTGGAATATACGAAACGACTGCCGCTCTACAGAGGTCTAGTTTCCGGGAGGAAAGTGATCGTCTTAAGGCATACCGGCTGTGATAGCGCAGTGATCCGCAAGGATCTGGTACAAAAGGAAGAAATGACGAGTGGAAAGAGTGATTGTGTTTTAATGGACGGGACGATGAGGACATTTCCAATGGCTCGGATAAGTGTTGTCACACCGATATACACTGAGGTGCTAGACGCAATGGTTGTAGACGATCCACCATACGATCTCATTATTGGCAACATTGCAAGCCCGTCCGTCGAGGGAAACACAACCCGAAAGCGAGAAGAAACTACAAATAATAATACTGAGCAACACGTCGCTTCTAAAGTGAAAGCAACTGAACCGCTCACTGCAAGTGTAGTTTCTACGCGCGCACAATTCGTCAAAGAAAAACAACCAAAAACCCCTCTCATTACACAAGAAGTGACGCTGGAGAACGTGAATCGCGGCGAACTGAAAGTGTTGGAGAAGAAAGATGCCACTCTCACAAAATTGCACACTTATGCAGAACAGAAGACAGTGTTTCAAGCTAGAAAAAGAGGAAGTTTCCGATACGTTTTAAAGGACGGATTACTCATGCGATACTATTTTGAGTCCAGAAATGGTGTTGAAATTCAACTGAAACAGATTGTGCTCCCGAAGACACTGCGTGCAAAAGTGATGTCGTTGGCTCACGAATCCATTGTCGGTAGACATTTAGCGGCAAAGAAAACAACGGATCGCATAACGTCGAATTTCCATTGACCGGGAATAACTGGTGATGTCAAGCGTTTCTGCCAGTCATGCGACGTATGTCAACTAACTGAACCAAAAGGGCGCATCAGCAAAGTACCACTCGGGGAAATGCCTCTGATCGGCACGCCGTTTGAAAGAGTCGCAGTTGACCTAATTGGACCAATAACGCCAATTGCAGAAAGCGGCAACCGATATATACTCACCGTCGTTGATTATGCGACACGATACCCTGAGGCGATCGCGCTCAAACGCATCGAAACAGTGCCAGTTGCAGAAGCGTTACTCGAAGTCTTCAGTAGAGTCGGATTTCCACGAGAAATACTCAGCGATCAAGGCACACAGTTCACGTCGGATTTAACGAAAGAAGTCGCACGGCTCGTTTCGATAAAGCAACTATTTACAACGCCATACAAGCCGAAGTGTAATGGACTACGCGAGCGAATTAATGGCGTATTAAAGAAGATGTTGACTCGCATGTGCCAGGAGAGACCAAAAGACTGGGATCGTTACTTACCAGCTGTTTTGTTCGCTTATCGCGAAGTACCGCAAGCGTCTACTGGTTTCTCTCCATTTGAGTTACTTTACGGACGGAAAGTACGTGGCCCGTTAGACATTTTGAAAGATATTTGGCTTGAAGAAGATTCCACTGGAGAAGTCGTTAGCACGTACCAGTACATCGGTGACCTTCGAAATCGCCTCGAAGATACATGCCGCGTGGCGCGCGAAAGTTTGATGGAGAATCAAGGCAAATACCGCCACCACTACGACAAAAGGGCAAAAGACCGCAGATTCGTAGTGGGTCAGAAAGTTTACCTGCTGCTTCCGACGCAAAGCAATAAATTATTATTGCAGTGGAAAGGGCCCTACAAGATCACGAAAGTCCTGAATCGTATGGATTATGAAGTGTACATTCATGGGAAAAAGAAGATTTTTCATGCAAATCTTCTAAAAGGACACATCGAGCGTGAAAGTGAAGACCAAACTGAGTCTGAAACCAGCGAGAACGAATCCAGCGACAACGAACAAAGTGTTGAAAACAATGACGAAGACGACGCGAATATCGCTGCATTCACTCGCATCGCAGTCGCAGAGCTCGATGATGACTATCATAGCGAAGCGCATTTGGTGACACTTCCCGAAACACAGCAAACAGAGACAATCGCTGATGTAAATGTCAACGTGAAACTTTCCGAATCTCAAAGGAAAGACGTTGAGAAGCTTTTGCGTGAATTTAGCGACATCTTCACAGACGTTCCCGGCAGGACAAATTTAGGCGAACACAAAATCGAACTATCGACAGAAGAACCGATCCTAGTTAAACCGTATCCAATGCCATACTCGAAACGTCAAGATATCGAAGAGGAAGTGAAAAATATGCTCGATGCAGGGATCATCGAAGAATCGCAATCAGAATATAACTCGCCGATCGTACTCGTTAAGAAAAAGGACGGTACCAACAGATTCTGTATCGATTATAGACAACTCAATAGTGTTACGAAATTCGATACAGAACCGATGGGAAACTATGAAGACATTTTATCTAAAGTCGGAAAAGACAAATACTTTTCGAAAATCGACTTCACGAAAGGTTATTGGCAAATCCCAATGGAAGAGTCGTCAAAGAAATATACTGCTTTCTCGACGCCCAGTGGCTGTTTTCAGTTCCGACGAAACCCATTTGGATTAGTGAATTCTGGGGCCGCATTCAACAGAGTTATGCGCAAATTACTCTCCGGCTTACAGAATGTCGATAACTACGTTGACGACTTACTACCGCACACCAGTTAATAGGAACAACATTTGCGCTTACTACGAGAACTTTTCACCAGAATACGCGACGCAAATCTTACGGTGCGACCATCGAAATGTTTCATCGGTTACGACAACATTAATTTCACCGGACACGTTGTCGGCAACGGATCCTTACAAATGGAAGAGGATAAGCTTCGAAAAATCCAAGACGCGTGTCGACCGACAACAAAGAAACAAATACGCTCCTTCTTAGGCTTAGCAGGCTTCTACCGCAAATTCATCCCAAAGTTCGCAGAAGTCACCGCGCCTCTGACGGATTTGATCAAAAAGGGTCAACCAACGAAAGTGGAGTGGAAGGAACCACAAGAGCGCGCTTTCACCAAATTGAAAGAACTTTTGAACAGTGCACCGATTTTGCACCTCCCCGACTTCAACAGGGAGTTTTTGTTACGTACAGCCGCATCGGACACCGGACTTGGAGCAGTGCTTTTACAACAATTTAGCGACGGCCCATTCCCAATCGCTTACGCTGGTCGTAAACTGTTATCTCGCGAGAAAAACTATTCCGTGATAGAGCGTGAATGTCTCGCAATCGTATTCGGTATGATGCGATTCGCCAAGTACCTGTACGGTAGAGCATTTACGCTCGAAACAGACCATGCGCCGCTCGCATATTTACGGAAGGGAAAAGTCGAAGGCGGACGTCTCATGCGCTGGGCACTTTTCTTGCAAAACTACAATTTTAGCATCAAAGCCATCAAGGGAACCGAAAACATCGGAGCGGATTACCTGAGCAGAATGTGACATTTTTGTGCAAACAGCTAGATTGTGACACTTGTATTAAATAGTTGATGAATGGCATGTGTTTGTTTCATCGACATCTGCATTCTGAAAACTTCCGCGTTTAACGATTTTAGAAATTTTGCTACTGTTACAATTCTACGGCTTGATATGTAATTCACGCCAGGACACGCGGTTTGATACGTTTTCATGAGCAGTGAGCTTAAAAAGGGGACGTTTTAGATTGAAAACGTGCAAATTTTTGCATGGTGTCGTCTTTAATGGTGTTTTCTAACGCCTTTAAGTAATTTTTGCATAGTTAAATTAAAACCGTTCAGTTTAAGGTTATTCTGACATTGTGAATGAAAATAACTTGAGTATTTTCTCAAAGGGGGGTTGTTGTCAGAATATAGAATTTTGCATTTTTTGGGTCGATTTGTGTATGTTATTATCAGAATCGTTGTTGTGGGATTAATTGTAAAGTTTTGGTGACTTCGTAGTCATGCCGCTCATATATGTAACTTTTTAAGGCTTTCGGTATCTTTGAATACCATTTTTTAATTTTTGTTCAAATTTGGGGATAAACGTGTGAATTTAGCTTTTTGTGAAGTATTTTGAATCATAACTCCTTGCTGTACATTGTACTTTCAATACACACTGATACTGTAAGGCTTTAGTTTTTAAATCTTAAGATTTGTCAAATTATAGATTTTTTTTAGTAAAAGGGAGCGAAATTTTCTGTCACGTGGTTCTGTGTATCCAATAGTATTGTTGAGTATAATTCTCTCCCCGAATGTAAATATTTACCTTTACGACGGGGAGGTGTAAGAACCAAACAACGGCATGAAAACAAACGAAATGTAAGCAAAAAAGCTGTGATGTGATTGGGCAATAATTTTGGAGGGAAACGTTCCTATTGGCAAATTTTCGGCACCCTCATGAAGGTATATAAGACAGACAGCCGCAGCGTTCGAGGCAGTCGGTTTTCACAAATTCTAGAAGGCAGAAGGAGACCAGTTTGGATACAAAAATTGGCGGGAAAATTGAAATAGCGTTCAAGTAAAGGGCATTTATAGGAAGACTGCTTGCTGTGTGAAAACTAGATGGTATCGAGTAAACTGAATCAGATACTGGATAGAACCTAGCAAATTTGGAGAAAAGGGGGATAAAGTGAAAGTAAATTTAAAGTTGGAATAAGTAATAGACTAAGAAGGGAATAACTGCATATTGTGGATGTTGTGAGTTGTATCGACAATAAAACAGAGAGAATGAATACCTGGATATTTATTTGACTTGTACGACCAAGATATATAAAAAAAAGAAGAAGTAATACGATAACTTCGAGGAAAATAGAGAACCGCATTTAAACAAAATAAAATACGACCACTCCGTGATAAAAGTCATTGACACCTTAAGCGATAACCCGCTGCTAGACTTTGACAATGCTATTGTAGCGGAGTTGAACGATGCATCCACCACAGAATCTACTTATTGCCCTTCTTTTTCTAGTAGGTTTTCTTTCTGCCAGATTGCTGGGGGATTCTGCAAGAAGGAGGGCTATTAGGAATCACTGATTCAGCAGCAACAATGGAACCAAGACTGTGCAAATTTTTAAACGCATTAGTTGTATATTCTTGCAAATAGTGCTTGATGAACGTGTTAGGCGAGGGCCAACAGACAACCCGTAACAAATCACACATTGAGACACCATTAGCATTATGTAAGGAGCGCGCCTCATGTCTAACCTGATGACCTTTAATGACCTTTAATTGACAATACATCTTCAGGTTCTTTAATTATATCATCATATACTAACAACATTGATTTCTTGACAGAATTAGGTATAGGTAAAGATATACTGTGATACCATACGTGAAGGATATAAATAGACGACGTTGTAATGTGCTACGGTTATAGCACTTGCCCGCTTACTGTGTGCGCGTGATAGGGCGACGGGGCATAAGGACCCTATCACGTGACCTAACAATCGGCTAGAAATATTCAAAAACCAGGGACAAATCACAGGGGACCACTGTTCTGTGGGAGACTGGGCATCCTAGTTGAAACGGCCTTAGTAAATCCGAAAATACATGACAAGTAAACAAATCATAACACGATGCACGCTTCATAATTAAACTAAGAGCTGAGCAGTATATCATAATCGATCTTACGATCTTACTGAAACCTTCCTGACTTCGAACATCTAAACAGCATTGATGCCTCTATCAACTCACTATGACCCAAAAGGTGGCCAATGTGAGAAGTAAATCTTATTCGTAGAATCTTTGTGCATCCTGTTCATTTTCTGAATTGCTCTTTAAGAGGAACCCCTAGCTTTCATAAAGGAAAATGTATCGAAATAACTGAGGATTTGGGTGATAATGTTTTCCATGAGGTTGACAGAAAATAAGCCTACTTGACGGCCCCGACGTTTGACTATCTTCAAACCCTGGGAAAACACACACGATGCTGTCGATAAGCCGAACGGTAGGGCAAAAAACCATTACTTTTGATTAAGCTCGATTTGGGAAATAGATAAGCCCGTTCTTTGCTAAAATCTACAAAACGGAGTTTACGCGCGTCTTCTTTACTTATATTTGAGTGTGGCAACACTTCATCTCGTCCTAGAACCCTCAACGATGTGAGCAGATAAGCATTAAGTTTTAAGAAATCTGACAAAGCTGCAACGAAAGAGTCAAATATACGGTCGAACAAAACATTCGCGCGTAGAGCAGCAAACTTTCTAAGTGCCTGAAAGACCGCATCTTGAAAGGATAGTGTTTGCACTTCCGTGCCACTTCTTCTAGATAACTGCAGTTTAGCCAATGGAATGCTAGACTCAGAGTTAACGGTTGGGAACCACGGGCCCATGTCACGAAGGTAAGTAAACGGTTTGGTCTGTAATAAAAGATCATTCGACTGATATGTAGCTGTCTTGGCATGTAATGCTTCGTACGGCAGGAGATGTGACCACTGACGCAGACGTTTCTCCTGTAACGCTTTCAGCCCCTCCATCCTGTCCTGCAATGCATTCTGCATGCATGGAGCCGTGGACAGTTCCAAGAAGTCTTCACGTGGTGGTAGTTGTGACTGAAAAGACGGTCTTCTGATTTGCAGCTCTGTAGTGGTGATAGAGGCTGTAAAATTGTCTGCTACAAACTTAATATTATCCTTGAAAGGAAAATCTGATACTGTCAAATTGACTACAGACGCCTCTTCAAAGTCTTCTGGTACGATCCCAACACCCTGCGGAGTAGGAATGCGTACAGGCCGTAAAGGCTTATAATCTTCCGGGGTTATGACATGGAGAGAATCACGGTATGACATCGATTGTGACCAGAACAGCGCCGAAACTCAGGCAGCTAACTGCGGAGCACGACGAGATACCGAAATAGAAACCGGTGACGAGAGTCTTTTATGCACCACCGATGCCGTACTGAGCATGGACGGGATATGCTCTTGCTCACTCATGACCGCTGGTTCCTCCTCGCTCGACGAGGAGTTGTCCATAGTTGAATCCTCTTGTAAATGATGTCTGCTGCCGGTCAATGGCTGTCTCGGGGTCATGAAAGGCAGAGATGGAGGTTGAGTATATTTAGGAGACGACGGTTCTGTAGTAATAGTGGCCAATGGGACTCCATTGAGGCGTGACGTTGCCGAAGCCACTGAGACTGATTTCGAGTTAAGTCTTAAAGTTCCTCGTCCGATGCGTGTTTTAAGTGTCCGGATATAAATTTAAACTTAACGTAAACTGGTTCAACGGAGAAAACTCATGTCTACTCGGTATTGTCTCCGAAAAATAATTGTTTAACTGCCGTCTAAATGTTTAAATTCATTTCGGTTGTGGTAAGTAAATCCTGTATAGGCACATCCTGAACTAAATTAGGAGATCGCTCATCAAAGGCGTCATTATCACTAATTGAATAAGTGCCTGTGTAGCAGGGGTGGTGGTAATGATACGCGTAACCATCACCGACGTGACGTCTACCTGACCTGGGATGATAAAGTACATCCAGGATGCCGACGTGGTGACATTATATAGAGCAGCTGAGAATGTTTTATGTTTCAGCTTCTTTGACGGTCGTGACCCCTCCGTATCCGATTTATCGACTGAGGTGAGGACGGAGGGTGACAACGTGTGAACTGAAGCAGAAAACTTCTCGCTCTTGGAGCGTTTCCGGCTTTTAGCGAGTACTCTGGCTGTCTTCTGTTGCTGGAGCAGGAAGTAGAATAGAGAATCCTCAAGATGAACACATTTGTAAGAACGGTTTCCAGTCTGCAGGGCTGGATGTACCAATGGCACTGAAATACGGTGCATCTAGAGTGAGGATCCCCTGCTCGCATGATGTGTACACATGAATCCAGAATTGATAGTGAATATACAACAACAGCAAATGCCATAAGTAGTTAGCACTGTTCTGTATCATTAACAAACTTAAATAAACATAAAACGACTTAATCACTAACTTTTAACTGCAAAGAGCGAAAAAAGTCGATGCTCTTTTAAAAACAACCCGTGACATGCACGATCAACATAGCGTCGATACCCGCCAATGCAACAAGTGACACGTGACTGAGATGAAGCAGACACGACCCGGAACACGATCCGTCGTAGTAACAGGTCGTGACAGATGACAGATACGACCTGTTACATGGACGGTTGTTGATGGCACCGACCCGTCACAAACCCTTGACAATCACGACTGATAATATGATATCTGACATATACGCCGAATGATGAATATCGATGCGGGTCGTGACAGTAACAACTCGTTGCAAGCAGCAACCAAGTCCTCACATAATCGAAACGTCACTGATACGAGTCGTGACGACTCGCTGCATACACTACTCGTAGCAGCAGCGACCCGTCACCTGATCGACCCATCACCTCCATGGGTCGTGACAATGACGGCTCGCTTCATACACTACTCGTAACAGCAGCGACGAGTCACCTGATCCACCAGTCACTGCAACGGGTCGTGACAGGTCGACTCGTAGCGTACATAATCGACCCACGCTCACAACGTGAAAGTCTCGCATAAGAACAACATTGCCTTGTAGGAGGTTGCTATCACAACATCGGCTCGTATTCGATAACAGAACTATGTGTATTTTAAGCGATAGTAATACGCAAACCTTTAATAAGCTCTACACCCGCGGTGAAGCTGGAGGAAAGCCTCGTACCGTGACACGTGACAGATGCTTACGCCGTACTGGCACTGCAACAACCCGACACAGTGCCGAGGTTTTGCACCCGTAACAGGTACTACGCCGCTGCTGTGATTACGTGAACGACTCAACGCCGTATCAGAGGTGGGCATGAGCGGCTGCACTACTCGAGACTGTGTCAAGTCGTCGCAACACATTAGCGTTTGCGTGATTGTCACAGAAAGAGCTGGTGGTTGCAACTTCACAAGAAGAGCTGCCGCACTATCGACCCAGAGAAAAACTTGACATGACTTTTCCAGCCTGGGATTAACTGGGTGCCCAACAACCCTACAATGCCCTGCTGCTGGCAGAAGGGAAGAATTACGGTGACAATTTGAAACTTCCCTGTTTGTAGAACCGACTCGAAGTGAACTGTTTGCTGACAGTGAGTTAAACGCTCGAAACAGGATTTCTGAGAAGGTCACACAAAAATCGTTTCACTGTGAATTACAATCACTAAATTGGAAATACCAATATTGGAAATGTCCAACTATCAAACAATTCTCTGTAAACTTCATGCTGACCATGAAGGAAAATCTTGAGATAAGATATGTGAGAAGTAAACTATCTGTAATCCATGCTTAATTTTTTGATGGTAAAGAAGCAATTATCGAATGAAAACCGGTTTGATAAAACCCATAACTGCCACGTCCAGGAATTAGTAAATTCAGCAAACCATACAGTATGCACACATATTACCTAAGTCATATAATATCCACAAATTCTACGATTCACTTTGAATTCGATCCGTCATAATAAAAAATATAGGAATTTGTCGGTGAGGTGCCTGACACTGCCGAAACTGATAGGTCGGTAGGTTGATAATACATTTTAAACAAAGCAACAAGTGGGACTCGTTCAACATTTGCATTTGCGGCAATACCCCGCAAAATGCTTGATATGGATCGTGATAATCAATGTTAAAACATTGGAAAACCCATAGTGATGCTTCGCTGTCTACAGTCTGATGTTTAAAAACACTAAAACTATGTAAAACACAATTGTTGCTGATTAACATAAGTCGAAGACATGACCTAATCACTAAAATGACATCAAAAATTAGAGAACAGTGATATAATTTATTTAAAACAGCATTAACACATGGTCGTCACATTTGCCGGCCTTTCCATGTAAACCTAGACACTGTATCGACATCCGTAACAGCAACGGATCACTCGGGACCTAGTCGCTGTGTGCACGACCGATAGCTGGTAGCGTGGAGCTAATTGGAAACTGTGGCCATCCAACTAGTTGATATAATAGATTTGTTTTATTTAACAGAAATGATCAGAAACGTGTTTAAAATAGCGTTGTTCCTTTCCTGTATGTGCAATTTAGAAAACAAAATTAATCAATTATTTACGAGGCAGCAAGTTGAAAAAGTGTAACCAAAGTAACCACTTTACTCCATTGAGGTACAGTTACTTTCCTATAGCTAACTGTTTTCGATGTTGAATGACCTTTTCCACATTAATCTGTTCCTTTCCCTGGCTAGCTGCATTAATTAGCACGACCTATGTGTTCGTTACATTTAGTAGCTTACTTCTAAACGGTAATAAAAATAGCACTTAAATATGTTTAAATTTTTTCATTTGATTATGACTCACTGTTCATTGTGATTATTTAAGAAAGTGGCAAAAATTGAAAGATTTTCGGTTCTTTTGGTGTGACAATGGGGAATGTTATTGGATGAAGTTAACTAAGTATGTCATATTTTGAAGCACAATGTATTTCTTCTGCAAGCTTAAAAACTTTTCGGAGCAAAAATCTTTACGACTGCGTTTTTATGAATGTGGAAAAAACATCACTTCGATGTAAGCAATATTGTCGGCTTAAGAATAAACAGTATCATTAGAATGTTCTTTATTGTGAAATAGATCAGTATTTAAATTGGTACCCACAGCCACTTTATGTACTGTGCTTGACAATCCAATCACTATTGAGAAACAGTGCAGTAAATTTCGTTGTAAATAAACAAATGAATCCGCACCTTGTTTTTATTGATTGGATAATGTGTTTGTTTACATTTTGTTTCCTCTGCCGTGATTGGCTGTTGCCTCATTGACAGACATGTGGAGTGGGAAATTTGGAGTTCTTGAAAGTTAAAAAAATAATTTTTCTTCAGTATCTTTAAAACAAAGGATTATGAAACAAAATAGATTATGGCAAAAATTGTGAGCGCGTGATTTGTGTCAGGATAGTGACAATTGTGCGATGTCCTTTTGGATAACATGTATTTTAATACCATTAAACATTTTTTGTCTGCACTGCTTTCAAGGTACGAGCGCAGCCTTGCCGAAATGCGAATGATTATTTAATCGGGGGATTTTTCTTTGATTACATTATTTGAATGTCAGATATCCTCGATATGCAATAAGTTAATATTTAGGTTGTGCTTTAAGTAATTCCATATTTTTTCATTCTGTTGTAAGGAAATATAAAACGACTCCATTCCATGTCATCATAATAGACAGTTACGCTATTTGCCGGTAAAATAGCTTAAATATAAAATGATGATGACCTGACAAGCTTTTGAAGTGGTCATGTTGAAAAAAATTAGAATTTGCATTGGGTTAAATTATTAAGAAATCTTAAGAAAAAAAAAACACTTGTATACTTTTAATTTTCTTTCATTAAACTCAGTGTTTTATATATTGTTCTGTTTATTTGTCGCAGTCCGCCAATATGTTTACAGTATAGTATGTTAATATTATGTTTATATTTCTTATTTGGTAAAAGAGACGTTTTTCGAAACATCAAAAGTTTTCCACAGATTTTCTTTGAAGCAGGGATCCGCTTATAAAATCTTTTAAAATTGTCATGTTGGTTCTAAATTATATGCATCTGGGAATAATCAGCAGGTAGTCAGTTCAAGGACATACACACACACACCCACACACTCACACACACACACACACACACACACACACACACACACACACATATATATATATATATATATATATATATATATATATATATATATATATATATATATGCGGAAATGAAAAAAAAAATGTTTTCGACGGATGTTAAGTTAACAAAAAAAAAAAAAAATAAATAAATAAATAAAAAAATAAAAAAAAAGACCACTGAAACTTAACTCTAGCATGTAATTCCCTGTCCGAGCTCTTGAAATAAAAGAAACACTAAACGTAACTGAATCTGCGCTTACAAAACAATTGTTGGCCGGCCATGGCGGTACATTAATAGAGTTTTGACGCGATCTATCTAAGTGTCAGGCGCTATAGGAACTGTCAAAATGCCAAAGTGCAATAGAAATTTGGGTTTTTTGGTGTAAGCTGGAACAGACTATATTTGAAACCATTTGTGGATTAATTTTAGCACGTTTTGTTATCATTTGATGGTTTGCGTGAATTTAACCTTCATACAACCGATTTGCAGACTTTGCATTGAACATAATGCGAGATTGCCGGAACGCTTAACTTAAGATTTAGCGTAAATGATGTTCAAAAATCGAAAATTCCAATGCTCTGAACTTTTCCATACCCCTCCTGCCTCATGTTGTATATCAGTGCAAACTTTTTCGTGGACTGGGACTGTTATTTCGTTCGTAATAGTGATTTTGTATCCACTGGTGCACACATAATATGCCTTTGTCAAGAATTCGTCGAAAAGTTGTCGAACTGACAAGAGACTGACTAATTTGCCTTGTCCATTTTACGATGCCCACTTCAACGAATTCCAATCAAAAATTTGTCAACACTTTGTCATAAATTTGTCATTAATTCGTCAGTTTACAGCTTGTCATTAATTCGTCATGCTAATAATTCGTCAATAACTCGTCAGAAACTCGTCATTTCGAACTTGTCAATTTGTCAAAAATTCGTCAAAACTTCGTCAAATTGATTGACGACCCTAAACTCGTCAACCTGACGATGCCTAACTCAACAATGTAAATTTGTCAAAAATTTGTCTTTGTCACTGGCTTGTCATTTTCTTGTCATGTATTTGTCAAATCCTAATTTGCAGTTTGTTAATATCTTGTCACAAATTCATCAAAATATCTTTGACAAGTGATTGACGAACTATCCGAATAAAGAATATTAAACAAAATAATTACGATTTGAAAACATTTACATTAACACCATTGTCTAAGGACATTGTGGCCACCCAAGTTCAAGTTAATCGAGTATAATTAGAATTTTCAGGGACCTTGTTACCAGCCCAAAACATTAATATCTAATTATACTAGAGTGGCCAGTGCACACCAACGTCAGAATACCCGAACATGTCAAACTCTTTTATTAGGCAGTCATTGTTTTTTGTTTTTGTCAACAAAAACAAATGTTAGCCCATCTCCACCCCCTCCCCTGCCATCCTTTTCCACCGCCTGCCTCTCCTGTTTACAAAGTTTTACAGTTTTGTACTATTTCAAAATTAAGACTATTATCTTATATAAATAGGAATGTGGAATGTGCGACTACAAACTGAGCTTATACTCTACGTCTTTTTTATCCGGATCTGGAAGGTGGTCACTGTAAAGGTTTTACTGTAAGTCTTTTTCATCATGGTCGCGAAAAGCAGGTCTTACTGTTTGTCTTTTCATCTGATTCCGGAAGGGAGTGGCTAAAAACAGATTTTTCTGTACGTCTTTCTATCCGGATCTTGATGGTTGTCGCTCGTAATGAATTATGCCCTGGTATTTTTATCCGAAACATCTGAAAGGTGGTCGCCAATTCTCTATTTCATTGTTTTTGATTACCCCCCCTTCCCACTTCCATCTAATGTCGGCACGGATCTCAACACTAACCCCCTTACCTCTTTCACTCTATGGAATCGTACCCAAAGAGTACTTACATCAGCAGAAAAAGCAGAATAGGCACAGAAAGGTATCGTTCTCACTGAGGATCCATTGAGCAAACTTTTTGCGACAATTACCCAAGTACTCAACAAGTATTTCTTTAAAACAAAGATTCACCTGAGAATCATTCGGACTAAAATGTCCAGTTGTGGTTTTGATAGTTATACCATCAGGTTTTGTTATATTAAACACTAAAATAATCGAATCCATTCACCCTGTTTGATTACATGCCAGTAAGTACACGATATACTTTATTCATTGCAACATTGGGCGATAATACAAATTTCACAAGCATTTTACAAACATCACAACTTAATTTAAAACATGCAGAAAATATGCTGTGTGCACTTACATCATGGTTTATCCAATAAACATGTTTTTAAGACGTGATAATTTGAAACTTCTAGTAATATTCATTAAAACCTAAGAAATCTCAAAAAGGATGTCCGCGTGTTTTCACTTGTTTTGAAAAGGATGTGACGTCATGGTGACGCAATACTTGACAAATTTGTGACAAGTTTCTGACAAGATAGCGACAAGTGTTTGTCAATGTGTGACGAGGCATTGGTCAGAAAACTCGTCAAGACCCTGACGAGGTCAAACTTGTCAAACTGACAATCAACTGACAAGTTCTTGACAAACTACTGACAAAGTGTGACGAGGCAAAATTATGTGTGTGGGCCGATGGTGGTCAAAAAAGCTGGTGCTTTTAAATGGGGGAAACAGCCGTGTGGCTTGTTATGTTGCATTTCTTTGGCGAATTTTCCTATTCAAGTCTTCCTCTTTTTATTTCAGTTCTATAAAATACTACACTGTAGTTGCCTTGAGAACTGTTAAAGCAAACAAGAGATGATGTGAAGACAGGCAATGACCTGAATAATATCCCGCTGGGCGGCAAGCTCAACTTTGAGAGATTGTTAAAAAAAATGGGGTGTAAGGTATCGCTGAGTAACTTCGGGTCGACACTGTCTCTGCTAGGCGATCATACGTTAAGCAGGTTCGTGTGGACCTGGCGAGTCGCCATTAAAACGAAAGATTTCAGATTCTCTGTTTCAGTATGAGAATATGTGTTTGTGTCTGTTACTGAGCAAGTGTAATTTCACAGCTTCTGATTATATTAGAAATCCACAGGGCCAGCTGGCTCGGGTCAGCCTTCAATTTAAATATGTTACATTTGATTAAGATGTTTGGTGTAAGGGACAGTAAAGTTTTTCCGACATCGTGTGCTGCTTGCTTTATATATTACAAATTTCTCAGTCCGGGTGTGACAGTAAAAAATTCCACCGTCTAGTAAAAAGACTTTGCAGCTCCATCTATGAAGCAGACTGATTATTGAATGTTATTTTTCAATGCATTATTTTCGATGGCATTGAGTCGCTTTTATCTTTTTAAACTGACTATTGATCTTTTGTGTATGGAGTACACCATATTTGGTTGATGATTTACATAGTAGCTGAAGGCAATTTGCCATGTTTCTGTAACATTAAAAACACTGAAGTCCGAATGTAAGTCCACGCCAATTTCACATTTAGATGGCATAAACAGGTATGAAATGATGATCCATGTTGCAAATGTGCATCATCTTTCCTGATGGCCCTAGTGGCCCTGTAGGTAAGCCACTTGAAGATGTCCCTGCAACATGACGAAAATATAACTATGCGAGTGTATAACACAGCTCAAAGATCATTCTGTCAGATTTTCCTAAAAATTTATATCAGGCATTCGAAACATGAAAATAAATTTCATATACATAGCTCTGCATATTCGCTGAGTTAAATTGATACAATAACTACTTCATGTATTTCTTTTTTACTCCATTTAATTCCATATTAAACCCGATGCTTTTAAACTTAATTCCGATAACGCATAAAACAATTTTACCTCTTGCAACCTAGTCGAATGGAATATTCAATATCAGTCAGAACAAAATAACCTGATTAAGTTTAAACCATACAGGAAAAATAATTTTCTCTCGTGCCACATAATGAAGAGTGGAATCTTTCAGCGGGAAACGCTTTGATTGCGCTCTTATTTTGCGCTTATCCGATTTTGACGATCCTGGAGGATACGTCTTATCCATGACAAACTAAAAGATCTTGTTCATATCCAGGGTGAACTTTGTAACGTTTTCTTTTTCATGTCCATTTTCGTCTTCGTCAGGGGCTCCATTCTCACAAGGAAATATCTCGATTTTTTCTCCCATATCCATTACACGTAAGCTGGGGTATTCCTATCGGTCTGCGGATGGTGTCCGTTAGTTAGTTAGTTGTTTATTTAGTAAACTTTGTTTCAAAACGCATCTCCTCCTACCATTTTGATCCGATGTCATTTATTTTTGGTGTGAGGCATCCCTAAGGGGTCTTGCATACGGCTTGTGCTTTTCTAGTCGATCGGGTGATTTTTGAATTTTTTGGGAATTTTTAAAGAAAAAAAGATTTAAAATGTATCTCCTCCTACATTTTTGACCCGATGTCATTTATTTTTGGTGTGAGGCATCCATAATCGGTCGTGCATACCGTTTGTGCTTTTTTAGTCCCTCGGGTGATTTTTTTAATTTTTTGGAGAATTTTTGAAGTAAAATTTTAAAATATATCTCTTCCTACATTTTTGATCCGATGTCATTTTTTTGGTATGAGGCACCCTAAAGGGTCGCGCATGCGGCTTTTGCTTTTTAGTCGATCGGACAATTATTGTATTTTTAGGGAGTTTTTAAAGAAAAAAAAAACTTAAAAAGCATTTCCCTTGCAGTTTTGAACCTTTTTCTTCTTTTTTTTCTTTCTTACGGCTTGCGCTTTTTTAGTCAAACAATTTCTGTATTTTCTGTATTTTTAGCGAAGTTTTGAAAAAAAACCTTCAAAATGCATTTCCTCCTACAGTTTTTATCCGATTTCATTTATTTTTTTTTATGAGGCATCCTTAGGTAGGTCGGGCATACGGCTTGTGCTATTTGACTCGACTTGGGAATTTTTGATTTCAGGGGTAATTTTTGATGAAAATACCTCAAAATGCATCTTCTACTGCAGTTTTGATCAGGCATCATTTATTTTGGGGCTGAGGCATGCTTAGGGTGTCGTGAATGCGGCCTGTGCTTTTCGAGTCGATCAGGGATTTTTGGGGAATTTTTGAAGAAAAAAATTCAAAATGCATTTCCCCCTACAGTTTTTATCAGATTTCATTTATTTTTGATATGAGCCGTCTCTATGGGGTCATGCATACGGCTGGTGCTTTTTGAGTGAATTGTAAAACTTTTTAATTTTTTTCGGAATTTTTGAAAAAAAAATTAAATGAATCTCCTCCTACAGCGCATAAACGCAAGTTAAATGAACTTGCGCATTAGTCAGATTTAACAACCGCACATCGACGCAAGTTAAATAAACATTCGGAGTAGTCCAAATTAAGCACTGCGCATCGATGTAAGTTAAATAAACATGCGCATTGGTCCGAAATATGAACCGCACATCGACGGAAGATAAATAAACCTGCAAACTGGTCCAAAATAAGCACCACACATCAACGCAAGTTAAACAAACATGCGCACTTGTCCGAAAAAAAGAACCACGCATCGACGCAAGTTGAATAGACATGCGCAGTGGTCTGAAATGAGAACCGCGCATCAGCGCAAGTTAAATAAACATGCGCAGTGGTCCGAAGAAAGAACCACGAATCGGCGCAAGTTGAATAGACATAAGAGTCGGGCATCGAGGGGACTTACATAAAGATGCGTTCTGGTCCGAAATGAAATCGCGTGTCAACGCAAGTTAAGTGAACCTGCGCACTGGTCCGAAATGCGAACCGCGTATCAACGCAACCTAAAGAAACAGGTACACTGGTCCGAAATGCGAACCGAATATCGACGCAAATTAAATAAACATGCACACTGGTCCGAATTGCGAACCGCACATCAGCGAAAGCTAAATAAGCAAGCACACTGGACCAAAATAAGCACCGTGCATCAACGCAAGTTAAATAAACATGCGCACTAGTACGAAATGCGAACTGCGCATTAACGCGACTTAAATCACAGGCGCACTACTCAAAATAAGAACTGCGCATCAACGCAACTTAAATAAACATGCGCAGTGGTCCAGAATAAGAACCGCGCATCAACTCAAGTTAAATAAATATGCGCACTGGTCCAAAATGCGAACCACGCATCAACACAAGTTAAATAATCATGCGCACTGGTGGAAAATGCGAACCCCTCATCAACGCAAGCTAAATAAACAAACACACTGGTCAGAAATGGGAACCGAGCATTAACGCAAGTTAAAAAAAAATGCGCACTGGTCCGTCATGCGAACCGCACGTCAACACAAGCTAAATAAGCAAGCACATTGGATGAAAATAAGCACCGTACATCAACATAAGTTAAATAAACATGCGCACTAGTACGAAATGCGAACTGCGCATTAACGCAACTTAAATAAACATGCGCACTAGTCCAGAATAAGAACCGCGCATCAACTCAAGTTAAAGAAATATGCGCATTGGCCTGAAATAAGAGCCGCGCATCGACGCACGTTAAATAAACATGCGCAGTGGTTCGAAATGCGCACCACGCGCCAACGCAAGTTAAATAAACATTTGCATTGGTCCAAAATAAGCACCAGATAAAAAAACATGGGCGCTGGTCCGAAATGCGAACCGCACATCAACGCAAGTTAAATAAACATGTGCACTGTTTCAAAATTAGAGCCGCGCATCAACGCAAATTTTTTTTATTATTTTTTATTTTATTTTATTTGCGGACTCCCAAAAACATGAATATTGAGTTCCATAGAGAAAAGAAAAAAGATGATAATGAGTATCAGTAGAATCTGCAGGTTTACATTAATATACAGACAATTGAACCAAAATATTCGAATTCTCGATCTATACAATAGTATGCTATTCAAAATGCTGTGTATTATACAGTTGTCTGAGAGTTCGAGCCGACATATAAATCGGTAGATATGTTTCCTGATAACAGCTAAACAACACTAAACATTTAAAACAGTACATATCAAGCTGGAGCTTTCATATTCAGAAACACCGGCGAAACATTTAAAAATATTATGATAAGCGGTGTTAAATCTGTTCATAGTGTATACTTTAAAATTCAACCATAAGTGTGAGCATTAAAAAGAAGAGCAATAGGATTTGAACAATGTCATTTTGACATCTAATGAACACATAGAGAACTTTCTCAATAAAGTGTTACCTTGCAAGTACAATTTACGTCTTTGTCTTTCAATGTCTACATCATCACTTTGATCATTACTTATTATACATCCAAGATATTTGTACTGATTAACAACAGTCAATGGCTTTCTGCACAGTAGAAAGGTTGGAATATGTACAAATTTTAAAGATTTCGATCTAATAATCATGATGACACTTTTCTTGCTGTTGAAGATTATATCGTGTTCAATACCGTATTGTTCACAGATACGTAGCAGACTGTTGAGACCTTTGAAAGACGGAGCGATCACAACCAAGTAATCAGCATAGAGAATATGATTAATACAATTTTTAGCAATGAAGCACCCAACTTGACAGCTACACAAAACAACAGAAAGATCTTCACAATAAATATTAAAAAAATAAGACTATAGCATGCCACCTTGGCAAACGCCATTTGAGACATTAAATTTTACGGAGACTACAGAGCCCCAACATACAGACATTTACTGATTACGATACCAGTCTACAGTTATTCGAACAATGTAGTCCGGTAGTTTTCGGTCCTTTACTTTTTGAATAGAACACTGCTATTAACCCTGTCAAATGCTTTACTGGCGTCCATAAAACATAGAAATATACTGCTGTTCATCGATTTTTAGAGATCAATTATTTCTTTCAAAACATAGATACACTGATCAGTAGCGTGTTTCTTCTTAAACCCAAATTGATTACTTGTGGTATGTAACTTATCCTCAATACGGCGCAGTATAATTTTTTTCACCAACTTTACTAATTATACTGGCTAAAGCAATCCGTCTGTAATTCTCCTTTGAAGAGACTGATTTTGTTTTATCCTTGATAATTGGTATGAGTGCAGTGTCGAGCATAGAGACAGGCAGATGCCCGTGAGAAAAACAACTTGTAAAAAGCAGACTGAGAAGAGGAAGTCTACGTTTGTCACAAAATTTTGCTCAGCGTAAATGCCATCATTACCGCATGCTTTTTGAGTATCGAGATCCTTAATTGCTGTGATAATTTCAGCAACATTTATACAAACATCATCGTAACTACATCCTACTTTGCCATAACGAGCAAGATCATCTGAGTTACCAATACAATTAAAGATAGCCTTAAAGTGTTCCTTAAATATACATGCGCAGTTGTCTGAATAAGAGCCGCGCATCGAGGCAAGTTACATAAATATAGGCACTGGTCCGAAATGCGAGCGTTGTTTGGAGGTATCTATGGCAGAATATCCAGTCTACCAGAGATATAAAAAATCTGTTTCCCATTTTTCTGGGAAACAAATCTTTGTATGCATTTATCGGTCTATGTTCCGGTCCGGTGCTAAATTAATTATTGAGCTAGCTCTTGCCGTCTCTCTTTTGAAGCCCAATTTTTCAGGGAAATTCTCTTGCTCGTGCACGCTGGAATTGGTCTTATTGCTTTTCGTAAGCTGGGACTTTGTTCTTGGACTACCTTGTTTGGTCAAAATACCAACCTTATATATGCTTGAACGTACTCCGAATAAGCCGGTGAGTGTGTACACGGCTAATCACTACTTGGGGTATTAAAAAGGGTAACTTCCCCGTAGGCCTGGTGAACCGAAGGCCTAGTGGGAACATACTAAAAATGACCGTAGGCTAACTGGGAAAATATCGTTGGCCAACTGGGAAAACGTAGGCCTGGAGAACCGCAGGCCAACTGGGACGTAATCATTAAAAAGACTGGGTCTTAACAGTTTTGGCACATAAAAGGATTAACGGCACCCTAAGTCGGTGACAGCTTTGATACATTATGACATAGAAGGATATTTATTTGAAGCCCGAGTACCACTGATTGGAAATCGAGTAGCACTGAGCGGCAATCGAGTAGCACTGATTGAAACAGATATAACAGAGCGGGACAAACAAATAACATCAAATGGCAAATTGCTATCAGGTACCATACCAGTCATCAACCTGATTTACACATACAGAGATTTTGCTGAACCCCATACATGAAAGATCAATCGGTCAGTTTAAAAAATAAAAACAAGTCAATGTACTAGGTTCTACACCGATGTATAATATTGCCCCCCTGTCATCTGCCCCCCGTTTTTGCAACCCGGTCGACTGCCCCCCCCCCCCCCCTTCAAAGTGGAGGGGTGGTCGCTTGCCCCCTCCATATACTATTTTTTCTTGGGTTCTTGGCTTACAAAGACACAATAAATAAAATTATATTTATTTTATTGAATTATTGCACCTCGGTAAATTGCAGTTCACCAATAGGAAACTAATTGCAATTAGAATTGCAATTAGTTTACGGATCAGTCTCACCTAAGATCGATATTGGTGAATAGATAAATGAAGATCAATTGTTTCAGAGACGAAGTAGACGGGGGCAGTCGACCGGGTTGCAAAAAAGGGGAGGGCAGTTGACTGGGGGGGGGGGGGGGTTCAGTTGACCGGGGGGCAGATGACCGTTTACCGGTATTTTATATGCCTATTGTTCGATAAATTTAGGCATGTCCAACACATGTTCTGTTGCGCAGTGATGTCAGTTTGGGATGTTGCTCAGTGAAAGCGTCGCGATGAATACAGTTTCCAGTACCATGCGATTAGCCTGGTTATGCGAGTAGGAGCCGTGCGATTAACCAATTTCATTTGTGTATTCATAATAACACACTTGGCACAAAACATATAATAGAAAATAGAGTTCAGTTTCATCTTAACATTTATAAAATTGAAAAATTCAGCACATAATTGTTTAATGTTGGAATGATCAGACAAATGAGAACATATTATTGGTTTGTCACTGACGAAATAAGGCACTACATAAAAAGTTTATTCTGGAACAGACTAAAACACGTCCAGCTTTGAGAAAATGTGGAACATTGGAGAAATAGAATGATCATTGGCTGACTGGTGCCGTAAATGGGCGTAAAAGTGACTCTGAGCCAAACGACTTTCGATTCGTGGCTTAAAGTCTTCTTTTGACACAAACCGCCCACAAATTTTAACCAGAGCTTAAACCAATATAATTTCTACACAAATAGTGTCGAGCGGTGAGCATTGTTTACTTGAAAATACAAAGAAATAAGATACGCCCTAAGTTGCCATTTGTGAGTCCAACTATAAAACGTTGCTCACTCGAATGAAATGTTTCCTGCAACTTTGGAATTACATATTAATTTTTATTTGCTTGATAAGTCTCACTTTTGATCATACAGCATTATTTGTAAACATAGTATACCAATTTGTATAAGCATTTACTCTTTTTTTGCGCAGTTATGCGGTTCGCATTGTATGCACCGCTCGGTGTATGTGCCGCTTATAGTGTTGGTGTAACTTTTAGAAACAGTGAGATCGATAACTTGCTTGTTTTTTTTCACTTGATTAGATTGTACAAGCTTTGGTAAATAAAGTGAATATTGTGAAAAAGATTGTATTCTTTTAAATGAAGAAATAACGAGTTTCTCAGCTGTCCGGTTACGAGATGTCGGTTACGAGATGTCCGGTTACGAGGTGTCTGGATACCGCGTACCTGTCGTCTCAGTTGGGGTTGTTGTCGCTGGATGAAAATGGATGAAAATTTGGTTCCTGGTGATATGGGCAACAGGTCAAGTGGACGCCAGGCCAAGTGGGCAAGAAAGTCAGCTGGGCGACAAAAAAATCAGCTGGGCGACAAAAAAACTCAACTGGGCGACCACAAAAGTCAGAAGGGCGACAAAACAGAAATATCATCTATCCTTTTTTGGTCTTTGCACCAGAGGTGAATGTAGGAACAGACCCCCACCCCGGAACAGACCCCCAGGAACAGACCTCCCCTTCTTTGGTAGGAACAGACCCCCACCCCGGAACAGACCCCCCAGGAACAGACCCCCACACCCCACCCCAGAACAGACCCCCACCCCGGAACAGACCCCCCCCAGGAACAGACCTCTCCTTCTTTGGTAGGAACAGACCCCCCTATTTTTTATTTATTCCCCACAGGGGGAATATATGCGATCGACCACGTGTCCGTCGGTCGGTCGGTCTATCGGTCGGTCTGTCGGTCTGTGATCAAGAGCTTGTTAACACGATAACTTAAAAACTCCTGCAAGGATTTTTATGAAACTTGGTATGTAGCTTCTGTGGGAGCAAACACAGATCGGTATTGTAAATGGGCCAGGTCCGTCCAAGGAAAATGGACCAGCTGGGCTTAGAAAAATTTCAACTATTGATGGCCGTGTTTAACTGATGGGGGGCCTGTGGGGAATATGTGGGCTTGCACACTGCTCTAGTTTATATATATTATGTCCTGAGATATCTTTTTAATTTTTTTTTTATTTCTGCATTTTACAATATTAAATTGTTTTTTAAAATTGCATGTTTATTATTAATATAACAACTTTTCATTACGATGAAAACATGTGCCAAGCCCTTTCACCAGGATGAAAGGGAGGAAAGGATATGTTGAGGTTTCATCTGGGTCAAAGAGTGATCGCAATTGCAATTTGTTTTAGTCTTGACTTATAATAATTGCAATCACATAACTGACGCAAATATCCATGACTATTAGCATAAACACAATTAATGGTTGCGAGATCACACAAATAGCATCAACACAATTACAGAACTGAAATGCAGGCAAAACCTCTCTGTCAAAACAAACCCCCAATTTAACGGAGATTCAATCCGCACAAAGTTAACAGCAGATTAGCGAAACACCCACATCCCGAACCAAGAGCCGGAGGTGTATTCAATAGAAAGTGAACATAGATTCACAGAGATACTGAAACATTATTAAAATAATAAAAAATGATGGTGGGGGGGGGGGGGGAGGGGGGGTCTGTTCCTACCACTGCAAAAAGGGGGATCCATTCCGGGGGGTCTGTTCCAACCGCAAAAAGGGGGTGTCTGTTCCTTGGGGGGGGGGGGGGGGTCCGTTTACTACCAGAGGTTTATGGAAGGAGATGGTGTCCTTGGCTAAGAAGTACCATTTTTTTCTTGCCTGTTTTTTTTTTTTTTTTTTTTGTTATTTATATGATGATCGTATTTGCTGCATTCAGTCCTCATATCATTGATAAAACGCAAACAGAAACATTAAATTCAATTGAAGCAAGCGAACATAACTACAGTTCTTAAAACGTAATACTCGGGATGCCAAATATGTTATGAATCATACTGGTTTCAAAGCAGCTCCCGAACCGCAGGTGCGATGTATTTCATTTTAGCAAGGACTGCAGCGTGGTACGTGTTGTCTCGGTCGGAGAGTACCACGGCAAGAGATGCAAACCAATAATCTCTATCCGTGCCTTTGTCTTTCAATTGCTTTAGTAATACTTTGCAACTGCTAAGGATGACATTGGATGTTGGGGCGTATATTTATACACAAAAAGACCTACCGGAGTATGTTGTAAAAACCGGGAATCTGTAATCAGTACAATCTACGATGTTCTATGTAACGCTTGTAAGAAGCTAAATGGATCCAATGACCCGTAACAAAATGTGATTAGATAATTAACACTTGACAAGCCTTTGGCTTGCAAGGGTTATATGAATTTGTGCGAGCAAAATTCGTCCTTTTTTTTTTCTTCTTGACACTTTTTCCGATTTTTTGTGTCTTCTTCTTCTCTGACGCTATGGGCCCTACGACCATGAAACTTGGGACTTATGAAGAGCTTGATCTGAACATGTGCATGTCACTTTTTATTTTCATCTTTGATTTCGTTTTCTTTGTTAAAACGCCATGTGAAAAGAGTGTATTTTTTGCAAGTAAATGCGTAGCATTTAACCCACATCACACACAGTTGCTCAGTGAGCGTTGTGCGAGCTCTCACTGCGTAAATAGATAACGCGGCGTATGCTAGATCAGTCAATAAAACCTTAAGTCAACAGAAAGCAAACACTACTCGGCTTATAAGACGTATTCAAGCTGTGTTGTTTGCAATATATTATTCAAGAAATAACCCATTGAAGGAATTGCGCTTTAATTTTTATCAAGTGTTTAACATTTCGCAAGCGAAGTGAGGTTCTAGTTTTCAAATGGACTTTCAAGAGTTATTTTAGTGCTGACCCTTCAAGTTTATAACCGTTAAATTATCATCCGGTTTAATTTTATTTGTCGCCCGGTTAATTTTTGTTGTCGCCCAGTTGCCTTTTATTAATCGCCTGATCTGCCTTTCCTGTCTCCCAGTTACCACATTTTTCTTGCCTAGTTGACCCCAGAGTTGTCGCCCACTTGACACTTTTGTTGACCAGTTACCATACCTATCACCTGTTGGGCTATCTGTTCTTTCTACCGTTTCATGTCCGATTGTTTTGAAATTTGGTAGAAATGTTCCCCAAACACAGCTTACATTTGTGTGCCGATTTTACCAAAATTGACCAAAATGTTTGCCAGATTGCGTTGAAATTTTACGGGGATGTTCCTGTCAAGCCTCTGCATCAGTTTTGTATTTTGTTTAACGATTTGATCAAAAATGGCCTAAATCTCACAATATGCTCCTATTTTAGGATGCAGAGGCCGGATGGGCCTAGTGGTTAGCGCGTTGGCTTTCGAATGAAACCCTAAGCGCATCTTTTCATTGTCATGTGTTTTACAGGGCATATTTATAATCCTGCCTGTCACAGAAGCGTCGTGGCTTACGGATCACGATAGTCGTGAGTGCAAGCCCCGCTCTACGCATGCTTTTTCATTGTCTCCCTTCATAGGTTTTACAGATCACAATTCAAGTTCTGCCGCGCATTGGAGCATATAAAGGCCCATTCTGTATTAATTTATTTTTCCTTCCTTTCTTCCTTCCCTTCCCTTCCCTTCCCTTCCCTTTTCTTTCCTTTTCTTTCTTTCTTTCTTTCTTTCTTTCTTTCTTTCTTTCTTTCTTTCTTTCTTTCTTTCTTTCTTTCTTTCTTTACGTTTGACATAAACTTCTAGTGGTTACTTTGTAACTCTGCGCCATAGGGGTGTTAAGACCCTGGCGTAATGCATCAGACGGTCATCTATTGCTTGTTTAGTTATTTCAAACAGGAAAGATTTTGCTTGCTTTTGTCATTATAGTGATTAGTGAGTCCCCATATCAACTAATACTTAACATTGCACTGTTTCAATCTCGTAAGGTTTCAATGACAGGTTCTTCTCATTTTCTTCCATTTCTTATCAGAAGACGGACGTTTCTTCCCGTGCTTGTTCCAATGAAAGGATCAGTAATTGGTTACCTTCCTCTATCACGGAATTTAAAATTGCCGCTCATTGCCATTGATTTTCAGATTTGACTTTTAAAAAAAGGAATGCGGGGATTAAAAACCATATATCAAATAGTCGTGAACCAAAAAAAAAAAGAAAAAAAAAGAAAAAAAGAAAATAAAAAGAAACAGCACACACACAAACGGCGAAAAACAAGTTTGAGCTTTTGTTATTGTATATCATCAAAGAGTATCCCGCATTAAAAATGTCAAAGATCTAGCACATAAATTCTTTAAAGTTTTAGGGATAAATTAAAAAAAAATTCTGCATCATTTAAAATAAGAATTCTGAAGCAAAAAAGAAACCAGATATTTTTTGGTAGGCTATTCCGGAATAGACTACTGATAATTAGAATGTCACAGAAATCTTTTGGCGAAGCTAAAATTAAAAAAGTGAAAAAAAAATTGACTGCTTATTAAAATGTTTAGTATTGAAATACATATTGAAATTTAGAATTTTAAAATTTTATTTGTAATTTCAATTTTGTTCATATTTTTCTATTTATAAGGCAAGAAAATAAGCTGTTTATACAGTGTGAAACAACGAAAAAAAAAGATTTTTGTGACATTCGATTTATCGTTAGTCTATTCCGGAATAGCCTACCAGAAAATATCTGGTTTCTTATTTGGTTCAGAATTCTTATTTTAAATAATACAGTGTTAAGTAATTTTAGACAGATTGCTTTCATTTTTCAGGCGTAGTCGAACGTTAAATCGTTGAAATTTACTTTGCTGAGATCCACCAGAGATTAGACAAATGCCGATTCTTGAAAAAATTTCATTAACCGGTTTTTGCAGTGTGAGTTTTTGGCAACAGTATATTATGAGTCGAAATGTCGCTAGACATGCTTGTTAGCCCAGCTTACGTTACACGTAAGCTAAGATATTCCTATCGGTTTGCTGATGGCGTCCGTTAGTTACTTGTTTATTTAGTAAACTTTGTTTCAAAATGCATCTCCTCCTACAATTTTGATACGATGTCATTTATTTTTGGTATGAGGGACTTCTAAATGATCATGCATACGGCTTGTGCTTTTTTAGTCGATCGGACAATTTTTGTATTTTTCGAAAATAATTCAAAATGCATCTACTCCTACAATTTTGAGTCGATGTAATTTATTTTTTGTGTGAGGCATCCCTAAGCGGTCGTGCATACAGCTTGTGCTTTTTAGTGGATCGGGTGATTTTTGAATTTTTTGGGAAATTTTTGAAGAAAACAATTTAAAATATATCTCCTACATTTTTTATCCGATGTCATGTATTTTTGGTGTGAGGCATCCCTAAGAGGTCGTGCATACGGCTTGTGCTTTTCTAGTCGATCGGGTGATTTTTGAATTTTTGGGGAATTTTTGAAGAAAAAACTTCAAGATGTATTTCTCCCTACAGTTTTGAACACATTTCATTTTTTTTTGGTATGAGGCATCCCTAAGGGGTTGAGTATACGGCTTGCGCTTTTTTAGTCGATCCGACAATTGTTGTTTTTTTAGGGAATTTTTGAAAGAAAACTTCAAAATGTATTTCCTCCGGCAGTTTTTATCCGATTTCATTTTTTTTGGTATGAGGCATCCTTAGGTGGGTGGGGCATGTGCTTGTGCTATTTGACTCGGCTTGGGAATTTTTGATTTTGGGGGGAATTTTTGATGAAAATACCTCAAAATGCATCTTCTCCTATAGTTATTATTATTATTATTATTATTTAATACATTTGTATAGCACTTTATCTAATAATAAGCTCCAAGTGCTGCACAGAGTATACAATTATAAGTTAAAATGATAAACGTGAATAATAATACAATTATAATACTGTTACAAATAAGTTGACAAAAGCATTATTAAAAAGGTGTGTTTTAAGAGCTCTTTTAAAAGCTGCAACGTTATTTATAGATCTAAAATGAATAGGCAGCGAGTTCCATAGTTTAGGAGCAAAATTCACGAATGCTCTATCACCATATCTATTGTTGGTTCTGTGTTCTACCAATAATCCTTGACTGCCCGATCGGAGCGAGCGACAGTTCCGGTACGGTGTTGTTAGATCCATTAGATATTGAGGTGCGCGTCCATGAATACAGTTAAAAACAATGACTAGAATTTTGAATACTATCCGCTGTTCAACAGGCAGCCAGTGCAGTTCGATGAGTAGGGGTGTTGCATAGTTAAATCTGTTCACTTTGGAGATGAGACGAGCTGCCGAGTTTTGCACGACTTGAAGCTTTCGAATTAATGATTTATTTACGCCGTAGAGTAGGGAGTTGGAGTAATCCAAGCGAGATATTACATATGCGTGAACTAACAACTTAGTGGCCTGAGTAGTTAAAAATCGTCGAATTCTAGCTATGTTTCGTAGGTAAAACAATGCAGAAGATACTTTGAGGCTAATAAATTTATCCATGGTTAGCGAATTATCCAACATAGCACCCAGATTTTTCACTGTAGGTGTGGATGAAATAACTGTAGATTCGATATTGATTTCAATACCCTTAAGTCGCGACAAATTACATTTTGAGCCAAATAAAGTAAGTTCAGTCTTGTCATCGTTGAGCTTCAAAAAATTGGCACACATCCATTTCTTGAAAGCCAGGATACATTCTTCAATAGTGTTGATAGTCTTTGCAGTGTTCTTCTTGTGATCAAAAGCAATATAAATTTGCGAGTCATCAGCATAGAAATGATATTTAACGTTATATTTATTAGCTATGTCCGCCAGCGGAGTAACATAGACGGTGAATAAAATAGGGCCTAAAACAGAGCCCTGGGGCACGCCATGACTGAGGGTAGCAGTTGATGAGGTAAAACCATTCACGATCACAGTCTGAGTTCGGTTACGTAAGTAGGACTTAAGCCATGATAAAGCATGATCGCTTACTCCAAAGCGGTGGTGTAGACGTGTGAACAGCGTATCGTGGTCAATGGTGTCGAAAGCTGCACTAAGATCTAACATCGCTAGTGCAACCATAGACTTCGTGTCAAGAGCGGCCATGACATCACTCTGAACTCGTAACAGTGCAGTTTCGGTGGAACAGAACATGCGATAGGCTGATTGATATTTATCCAAAAGATTGTGTGTGATAAGATGTTCATTCAACTGAGCTGCTACTACACGTTCAACGATTTTGGAAACATAGCTTAGATTCGAAACAGGACGGTAGTTTTTCTAAATTTCTGGATCCAGACTGGCTTTCTTGAGAAGAGGTACAACGAGGGCACACTTTAGATTTTCAGACACTTCAGCGTTGGCGAGGGATAAATTCACAATGTTCGTAAGAATATCCAGAAATTCATTACTACATACTTTCAGCAGCCATGCCGGAAGTGGATCAAGCGAGCAGGTAGCCGGGGATGACTTTTCAATAATACCTTTGAGTTCTACTGTGGTAACAGGTCTAAATTCAGAAAGTTTTGAGCTACAAAATGCACCATTGAGTTCACGAAATTCTTCAAAGAATTTTGAGCGATCATCGCAAGAAATATCATTTCTAATTTTAATAATTTTATCCAAGAAAAACTCGCAGAACATGTTGGGCATGACTTCCTGTTCAATATTTGTTGGGAGGGTGCTAGACTTAGACCAACCTAGAAGCTCCTTTGTGACGTTAAATAGTCGTTTTTGATCACATTGTGAGTCGAGAACTTTAGCTGAATAGAACTCCGATTTGGCTTCATTGCACCAGTTTTGATCAGACATCATTTATTTGGGGGCTGAGGTATGCTTAATGTGTCGTGAATATGCCAGTACTTTTTGAGTCGATCAGGGAATTTTTGTGGAATTTTTGAAGAACAAATTGGAAATGCATTTCCTCCTACAGTTTTTATCAGATTTCATTTAATTTTTCTATAAGCCGTCTCTAGGGGGCATGCATACGACTTGTGCTTTTTGAGTGAATTGGAAAACTTTTGAATTTTTTTTTCGGAATTTAAAAAAAAAAAAAGAATCTCCTCCTACAGCACATAAACGGAAGTTAAATGAACTTGCGCAGTAGGCAGATTAACAACCGCACATCGACGCCAGTTACATAAACATGCACAGTAGTCCAAAATAAGCACTGCGCATGGATGCAAGTTAAGTAGACATGCGCATTGGTCCGAAATGTTAACCGCGCATCGACGGAAGATAAATAAACCTGCGAACTGGTCCAAAATAAGCACCGCACATCAACGCAAGTTAAATAAACATGCACACTGGTCCAGAAAAAGGAACCATGCAAGTTGAAAAGACATGCGCAGTGGTCCCAAATGCGAACGCGCGCATCAACACAACCTAAAGAAACATGCGCACTGGTCCGAAATGCGAACCGCACATCGAGGAAAGTTAAATGAACGTGCGCGGTGGTCCGAAATGCAAACCGCACATCAACGCAAGTTAAATAAACATAAGCACTGGTCCAATATAAGCACCGCGCATCAACGCAAGTTAAACAAGTAATCGTAGATTTCACAGGCCCCCACCTTGTGGCGAACAGTTACCCCGGGGAAAAATGCTTTCGGATGAGTAAATTTTAAACGGAATTGTAGATATAAATTTCGAGTTCTGATAAAAAAAAAATTGGTATGGGCGTGGTTGACATATTGGAGAATCTACTCTATGTTCAACACGCAGCTTAACTACAGATGTGTGTGCTTCATTTGTTGGGAGCCAATACTTCCACTTTTTGGATGAATTTATAAATGTAAAATCATTTTTCCTTTTGAAAAGAATGAAGCAAAAACATTTGCTAAGATCGGCCAGGGGATCACAAAGTTCCCTAAATTGAACCCCTGTTCCCATATAATAATAATAATAATAAAGAATATTTATATAGCCCCCTATCAACATTAGCTCAAAGGGCTTAACAATATAATACTGGATACAATACAATATTGTTAAATAGAACTATTACACAAGAAATCATTTAGCAACAGTATGACTAGATTACAATAAAATTAGACTAAAAATTAAAAGATACATCACAAATACGCTTGCCTAAAAAGATATGTTTTGAGACTCTGTTTAAATAAATGAATCTACTGGCAATTCTGAATTTCTGAGGGCAGGGCATTCCACAGCATTTGAGAAAGTTCTATAATTAGATTTGACCAGTTTTTGACTTATAAATTTGTTTGCTGTTGACCTAGTGACTCTTTCATGTTTTTTAAAACTGACTAGATTACACAAATACTGCGGTGCTTGGTTGTTAATGACATTAAAAATAATTACTAAAATTTTGTATTCAATTCGTTGATTGACTGGCAACCAATGTAATTCTTGGAGAACTGGCCGAATATGGTTTCTTTTGTCAATACGGCATATTAGTCTGGCAGATCGATTTTGGACAAGTTGTAGTTTAGTCCGCAATTCCTACGAAACGCCAAACAAAAGAGAATTACAGTAATCCAAACGTGAAATCACAGAGGCTTGAACTAATGCCTGGGTAGCGTCTTGTGTGAGAAATTTGCGTATTTTCCCGATTGATTTCAGATAAAAAAGACAGGTTGATATTTTCCTGTTCGCAAATTTTGACATGCTCAGTCTCTGGTCAAAAACTGCCCCTAGTGACACAACTGATTCACCGGACAAGATTGACTGATCCCCGACACGTTCCGAAATAGATGAACAGGATTTCAGACTTTGTGATGATCCAAATAGAATAACTTAAGTTTTGTCATCATTTACCTGCAAGTAGTTGGCTATCATCCAGTCTCTCATATTGCCAATGCATGAATTCAGTACGACTGTCAGCATTATCCAGCGCAAGGTATAGCTGGGCGTCGTCTGCATAAAAGCTATGACCAATTGAATGGTTCCGTGCGATGTCACCCAGTGGAGCCGTATATAGAATAAAAAGGATCGGCCCAAGGATGGATCCTTGTGGTACTCCAAAAAGAAGGGTAGCTTTATTTGACTTTTGATTGTCAATGAAAACAGTTTGTTGTCTGGCATCCAAGTAGCTTTCTATCCAGGTTAGTGCATTGCCTTGAATACCATATCGCTTTTTGAGTCTATTGAGAAGGGTTTTATGATCTATAGTATCAAAAGCGGCCGAAAGGTCAAGTAAAACAAGAGCTAATTGCTTTTTATTATCAAGATTATGAAGAAGATCATTTTGAATTTTGATTAGGGCAGTCTCTGTGGAGTGAAATTTCCGATATGCCGATTGCATAGGCTCACATAGGTTATGTTTTAATAAGTGAGATTCAAGACGTATGAATACTACTTTTTCACATAGATAATTATAATTATAATTTTTCAAAATTTCAGAATCCAAGGTAGATTTATTCAATAAAGGTTTGATCATGGCTTCTTTTAAAGCGGGTGGTACGTAGGGACGGGGTCTAGATCACAGATTGCATTTGACATTTGCGAAACAGGCTTTTTAATCTCATCTTCGCTCGCCGGTTCGAATATTTGCAGGCACAAGGACTGTTCTAATGATAGAATATCAGATCGTAAGGATTCAATGTTAGTAAGAGTATCCTGTTTTTCCCCGATTACCTGTCGAATTTTAATTATTTTATCTATGAAAAAGTCTGAAAATTGATTAGGCAGGTTCACAATACTACTAGGATAAATAGATTCTTGTTTCCAATTCAAAATTTGCTTTGCCATGTCGAAAGTTTCTTTTTATCGTCGATGGATCCTAACACTTGTTCAGATAAAAATTTAGCTTTGAGCTCCGTTATTCATGAGTTGTAGTATTGGCATTGTTTTTTGTATTACGCTTTATCCGATTCACGGCCTGATTTTGTATATTTACGTTCTAATCTTCTTTTGATGACTTTTTGGCGACGACAATGCTCATTAAACCACTTGCTGTTTGGCCTGATAATCACAGTTTTTTCCACTATTGGGGCGTGTTCGTCTAAAATAGATTTTAAGGTGGAATCATAGTTCTGTACGTGGCAATCTAATGATGCAAAATCATCCGGAAAACAGTTGCGCTTTTTGATATCAAATTTAAAGTCTGAAATGTTTATGTTTTTTATTTGTCGAAAACGTACAGTCTTCCTTGAGGGTTGAAATTTATTGTCGAAAAGATTGAATAAAACCGCAGAGTGGTCAGATAAGCACGGGTCGAGTGCACGCATTGAATGCACAAGGTTAGTACCAGTTTGCGTAAGTACCAAATCCAGTGTGTGTCCATGAACATGGGTTGAGAAATTTACATGTTGGTCGAATCCATTTGTGTGCAGCAGAGTTGCAAACTTTGTCGCTTCTGTAGAATCTGTGTCGCAATGAATATTGAAGTCTCCGACAATAATGGGTCTTTGATGAAGTGTTAAAACGTATGCCAAAAAGTGTTCAAACTCTTCTATACAATTCCGAAAATTCAGACCATTTTTAGTGCTCGGAGGGGGTCTGTAAATAATAAACAATTTGACGAAGGTAGATGGTAGGTGAAGAGAACCCGCAAGTATCTCGAACGTGGTATAATCCGGAACTTCTATGACTTGGAATTTAATAGAATTCCTATGGAGAAGACCAACTCCGCCCCCACTGCCCGATGCCCGCGGCCTGTTTGCAAACTTATACCCATTTGGTGTAAGAACCGCGCATCAACGCAACCCAAATAAACATGCACACTGGTCTGAAATGAGAACCACACATCAACAGAAGTTAAATAAACATGCGCAATGGGCCGAAACGCGAACTGGTCCAAAGTGAGCACCGCACATCAACGCAAGTTAAACAAACATGCGCAGTTGTCCGAAAAAAGAACCACGCATCGACGCAAGTTGAATAGACATGCGCAGTGGTCCGAAATGCGAACCGCGCATCAACCAAAATTTATAAACATGCGCAGTGGTCCGAAGAAAGAATAAATATAAGAGTCGGGACTTAAAAAACATGCGTACTGGTCCGAAATGCAAATCGCGTGTCAACGGAAGTTAAATGAACCTGCGCACTGGTCCGAAATACGAACCTCGCATCAACGCAACCTAAAGGAACAAGCCCACTGGTCCGAAAGGCGAACCGGATATCAACGCAAGTTAAATAAACATGCACACTGGTCCGAAATGCGCACCGCACATCAGCGCAAGTTAAATAATCATGCGCACTGGTGGAAAATGCGAACCGTTCATCAACGCAAGCTAAAAAAAAACACACTGGTCAAAAATGGGAACGCATTAACGCAAGTTAAAAAAACATGCTCACTGGTCCGAAATGCGAACCGCAAATCAGCTCAAGCTAAATAAGCAAGCGCACTGGACCAAAATAAGCACCCTGCATCAACGCAAGTTAAATAAACATGCGCACTGGTCCGAAATTCGAATGGCGCATCAACGCATGTTAAATAAATATTTGCAATGGTCCGAAATTCGAACTGCTCATCAACGCAAGTTGAATAAACATGCGCACTGGTCCGAAATGCAAACCGCGCATCAAGGCATCCTAATTAAACTTGTGCACTTGTCCAAAATAAGTACCGCTGATCAACGGAAGTAAAATAAACATGCCCATTGGTCTGAAATAACAACCGCGCATCGACGCAGGTTAAATAAGCATGCGAACTGGTCCGAAATAAGAACGGCACATCAACACAAGGTAAATAAACATGCCCACTGATCCGAAATAAGAACCGCACATCAACACAATGTAAATAAACGTGCCCACTGATCCGAAATAAGAACCGTATATCAACACAAGATAAATAAACATGCGCACTTATCCGAAATAAGAACCGCACATCAACACAAGGTAAATAAACATGCGCGTTGGTCCGAAATGCGAACCGCGCATCAACGCAAGTTAAATAAACAGGTGCACTGTTCCAAAATGAGAGCCGCGCATCAACGCAAATTAAATAAACATGCGCACTTGTCTAACTAACTAACCAACTTGTCTGAATAAGAACCACGCATCGAGGCAAGTTACATAAATATGCGCACTGGTCCAAAATGTGAGCGTTGTTCGAAGGTATCTATGGCAGATTATCCAGTCTACCAGAGATACAAAAAATCTGTTTCCAATTTTTCTGGGAAACAAATCTTTGTAGGCATTAATCGGTGTATGTGCTGGTCCGGTGCTAAATTAATTATTGAGCTAGCCTTTTGCTGTCTCATCTTTTGAAGCCCAATTTTTCAGGGAAATTCCATTGCTCATGCATGCTGAAATTGGTCTTATTGCTTTTCGTAAGCTGGGACTTTGTCCTTGGACAAATGTGTCGAATAAAAGCTGGCGATTAAGAATTCTGATTCAAAAAGTTTCCATAAAGCCTAAAACACTGAAAAGCATCGTAAGAAGCATCTGTGGAAAAATTCCCACTGATAGCACACAAATGGAAAAGCAGAAAAGGAAAAGCAACAGTTTTGGACTAATGTTCTTTCTCGTGAACAGCAGAAAAGATCATTAGCGTATTTTTCGTTATTGTTGAGCAGTTCGAAAAAGTTATTCCACACTTTTACAAAAACCCTTTACAAAGTACAAAACATGTGATGAGCGTTAGAGATATGTTTCATAGTTATTAATACTGACACATGATATTCTAATAACCATTAAAATATGGTTGGTGATTTTAGCATAATTCAACGCATTTTCTCGGTTACAAAATCTACGCTAATTTTCAATCCGTCGTCCCGGCCATATGATTTGTTATTCAAAGGCAGGAAGGTCTTGGCTTTAAGGGTTAATTAACAGTTTAATTCGTAGGCTCGTGTAAAATGTGGCCAGCCTGATTCGAACCTGGAATCCTTTGTCTGCGAAGCTAGCGTCTCAACTGCACGATACCGGTGATGTGAAAGAATAAAAAATGTTATAAATCTGCTACAGGTTTTCGTGATTAATATCATGTCCGCAACTTATTGTTTGTGATTTTTATTTGGTTTTCAGACATAAAAGCCAAACAGTAAATTAATCTTTTCCCAAGACATTTTGTAGCTCAGAAAACACGTTAATATTCCCATATAACGAACCCCGTTTTAAGTCAGTTAAAAGATTTAAAGAAATGTATTCGGTTGTCATAAAACCATCGTTGCTGTGGTTTTCTGAGAACAGAATGTAGCTTTTAGCCCAGCTTACGTAAGCTGGAGTATACTTATCGGTTTGCAGGCGGCGTTCGTTAGTTAGTTGTTTATATAGTAAACTTTTGTTTCTAAATGCATCTTCTCCTAAATTTTTATCCGATGTCATCTATTTTTGGTATAAGGCATCCCTAAGGGTGGTGCATGCGGCATGTGCTTTGTTAGTCGATCGGATGATTTTTTAATTTTTGAAGAATTTTTGAAGAAAAAAATGTATTTCCTCCTACATTTTTATCCAATGTCATTAATTTTTGGTATGAGGCACCCCTAAGGGTCTTGCATACGGCTTATGCATTTTTAGTCGATCGGACAATTTGTATTTTTGGGGCATTTTTTGAAGAAAAAACTTCAAAATGCATCTTCTCTAACAGTGTTGATCCGATATTATGTATTTTGGGTGTGAGACATGCTTAAGGGTCGTGATTACGGCTTCTGCTTTTTGAGTCGATCAAGTGATTTTTGGGGAATTTTTCAAGGGGAAAATTTTTATTAGATGTCATTTATTTTTGGTACGTGCCGTCTGTACGGCGTCATGCATACGGCTTGTGTTTTTTGAGTGAATTGGGAAATTTTTGATTTTTTTTTCGGAAATTTTGAAAAAAAAAAGAATCTCCTTTTACAGTTTTGATCCGATTTGGTTTACTTTCGGTGTGAGGCATTCTTAGAGGGTTTGCGTACGGCTTGTGATTTTTTAGTCGATCAGATAATTTTTGAATTTTTGGGGAATTTTGGAAGAAAAAATCACAGAATGCATCTCCTCCTACAGTTTTGATCTGATATCATTTATTTTGGTAGTGAGGCATGCTAAGGCGGTTGTGCATACCGCTTGTGCCATTTTGGTCGATCGGGGAATTTTTGAAAAAAAAAACTTGCAAAAAGGCATTTCCTCCTACAGTTTTGGAATTGGTCTTATCGCTTTTGGTAAGCTGGACATTTGTCATTGGACAAACTTGTTTTATCTTTTCACTGTGGCATAACATCACAGCTATAAAAGACTGGATTAGACACTGGATGGTGAACCATGTTGGAAATGGCAAAAAATGCGGGGTTCGTTGCGGGTTTTAGGTTTTTATCGGATCGGAAAAAACTGCCCAAATAAACAGATGGCTTTTAAAGAAACGAAAACAATGTTGTTCACTCTGTACAGATCGATTGCCATTACTTTTGGTGGCAAAGTTGGCCATGAGGCCTTCTACCTAATCTATATTTTTTTGAATTTATCGGGATTTCCGTTCACCTATGCGCGTTAGCTTTTACGGCTGGGCACAATGTCCACGAACATACTTGCTATGCCATCTTTCTAGAACTGAGTCTTTATTTTTCAGTTGGTTAAATGAAGTCAAAATTGAAAGAAAGTATAGTGGAAATCATCGAAGGATAGACCGCGTTGAAGGTACACGACGAAGAACTGAAATTATTCATTCAAAATAATGTACCGATGAAGCGTATCATGTTTTTAGGAGTGAGGGAAGAGCAGCGGGATGTAGACTCAACGCTACCTCCCAGACAAAATTTTCATTAATTCCTGCGAGTTGGCGAGCTTTAATGAATATGGTTGTCATATGATCTCTTGGTTGTTTTTTTTTTCTAATTGCTTGATGTAATTACATACAAGGCAATATACATTATTCGCGTCATGTTTAGATATGATGTCTTACTTAAGCGGATTCACAGTTTCGACTACGAGCTTGACGCGAAAAACAGGACTCAAGCTTTTTGGCCCCAGCTCCTTACAGAAGCAGGGGCTGCAGCAGTCGTTGAAAGTACAGTATGTGCGGATGTACGCTGTTAAGTTGAGAAGATTTTGGTTGATGGTAGCGGACATAACTACCTACTTGTGCGCAATCGCTGCTGAACACCTTATGCGTTGCATTTCTTTCTAAAAATTATTGTTCTTTACTTCGTTTTGATCATGAAAGTGAAAACAACGGGGAAACTAAAAGCCAGGTGCACAACTTCAAGCACTGTATATGTGGGAAAGTGTAGTCCTAGGGCCAGTATGATTACAATAAAGACAAAACAAGGTCTGTAACATTGGCCCGGTATAACTTCAATATACACTTTGTAAGTCTTCGACTTGCCAAGTTTTAATGAACAGGACGCACTGGAAACGAAATATTTTAGCTGTGAGCCGGAGTTATTTGCCAAACGGCATAACACCCAAGTCAAAAGCTATTCAGAATTTATTCATAGATAAGGGAAACCATTTGCGTGATTGTGATTTAGGACAAGTGGCGCTTCCACTACTCTCATCAGGATAGTAATTAGCATACGAAGAAAACTGAATAAAATTTATTAACAGGAGCTCTTTGCTTCTGACAGCACCAATAATTGTCACTTATATATTTAAGAAAAACAATTTTTTTACTGTTTTTTCACGCTAAAATTTTTTTCGCAAAAAAAAGTTGAATCATATATGTCGGCATATATATATTTAGGGTGTAATTTGTTTCCCCGAGGGAGGGGAGTTAGTACATTCTGTTTGTGTGTACGTGTATGTGTTTGTGTGTAGGTCAGTCCGTTGTAAGCAAACTATGTGCAAGGTATCTCAAAAACAAAGTCCTATTGACTTCAAACTTGGTCAGTTTATGCCCTGGACATGTCGGATCTTTTATTCCCCACAGAATATATGCGATTGACCGTGTGTCGGTCTGTTGGTCGGTCTGTCATCAACAGCGTGTTAACACGATAACTTAAATACTGTTGCAAGGTTTTCAATGAATCTTGGTATGTAGCTTCTATGGGAACAAATACAGATCGGTATTGTAAATGGGCCAGATTCGTCTAAGGAAAATGCACCAACTGTACTTAGAAAATTTGTGCTATGTCTAAGGTTTACATTGATGGCCGTGTTTAACTGATTGGGGCCTGTGGGGAATATGTAGCCTATGCACACTGCTCTAGTTCAACTTCTGACGCGTGTAAGAAATCAAGAAAGGCATATGACGTAATTAGGTTAAAATCTTTTGTGCAAGATTTCTCAGTCGCTGAACATCGGGGAAAATGCAAACTTGGTGGCTACGAAAGATTCTATCAAATTTTGTGGCAGTGGTAGGAACTAACACGGCGTATGGCTTCATTACGTAAAATATGTGCATATTTTTAACCAAAAATTGTGTGCAAAATATCTCGATAACGGAAAGTCGTACCGGCTTCAAACTTTTTGTCAATATTCTTTGGGTCAATCCGACGACTCTGTCAACTTTTGACACATGTAGAGAAATTGAAAAAAAGGCTTATGACATCATTACGTCAAATCTTATTTGCAAGGTTAAATAAGGGTGTCGACCTGTGGTGATGGACAAGTGTTTTTTTTTTCTTTGGAGCGATTGGGGTTGGGGAGGGAGATAAGAAGGGGCTGAGGATGTATCCAACTATCAAAATAACGTATTTTAGTTAGAATTACCCAGTGTGTTTACTTTGACTTTATCACGATGAATATGGTTATATTTGGAGAAAAAGAAAATGAGAAAAAAGGTTGTTGCAAAACCACGAATTTGGCCGGGAGACACATGTTTTTGTTTACAAGCATATGGAATTAAATAGATATGTTCCTGTACACCGTTTTGTGTGCGCTGGCACTACTCTGGTTTTGTTTTTAATTTAAGTGGGTTATTGTTAGACCATCCGACATGGTCAGGCTGGTCTTACCACATCCGGAAAAGGTGTATCCGTCAACTGTATGTACCTATGTACGTGTGTACCTATGTACTATGTGAACTTTTACCTGCAATGCTTCTTCTCCCTCACTTTTTATGGCATTCCTTTCAAATTTTGGGCCAATGTTTTCAAGGCTGGCCTGTCTTAAAAAGTCACATTTATGCGCGATCTGCAAAAATTGGCCAAATGGGGTCTGTTTAAAATTTTTTGGTTGCCAGTTTTCAAAATGCTTCAAATTTTACATAAATGTTTCTTGGGAAGACCTCTCCTGAAAAATTGCCTTTTTGGCGATTCACCAAAAATTGAAATGGGGGCATTTTTTTAAAATTTATTGGTAGCCAATTTTCAAAATGCTTCTTTGCGAACTCGGGTAAAATTTCTTTCCAATTTTATTCGATTGTTCCCTAGACGGTTCTCTCTTGAAGAATTTCTTAATTTTAGGATCCGCCAAAATTAATAATTTTTTGGTAGCCAGTTTTCACAGTACTTCTTCCACAATTTTTAATCGGTTTACCGTCCAGTTTTGCATAAATGTTCACCAGGCTTTCTTCTGTTGAAAAGCTACATTATAGACTTTGTCTGGTCTTATCACATCAATAGAGTGTCGTCGGTAGGTACGTATGTACGTGTGTGTGTGTGTGTGTGTGTACGTATGTAGGTATGTAAACTTTTACTTAAAATGCTTCTTCTCCTTCAGTTTTGATCGGATTCCTTTCAAATTTTGTACGAATGCTCTTTAGGTTGGCCTGCCTTGAAAAATAACTCATTTTCGGCGATCCGCCAAAAATTGACCAAATAAGAACAATTTACAAAATTTTTGGTTCCGAATTTTCAAAATGCTTCTTCTCCCATAATTTTGATCAGATTTTCTTTAATTTTTTTTTGCGAATGTTCTTTTGGTAGGCCACTCTTGAAATGTTGCTTTTTTTTTTTTGGTGATCCGCTGAAATTTCGCCAAATGGGAGGCATTTTTTTTAAATTTATTGAATTCTAATTTTCAAACTGCTTCTTTTCCATCAGTTTGGAGTGAATTCTTTTCCAATTTTGTACGATTGTTCTGTAGAGAGGCCTCTGAAAAAAATGCTTTTTGCGGCGAACCGCCAAAAATTAGTTAAATAGGGGGAGGGGCATTTTTTAGTTAACTGGCTTCCAATTTTCAAGCTACTTCTTTTCTCACAATTTGTATCGGACTCCATTTTGGCCGTACGATTGTTCTGTGGGTAGCCATCTGTGGAAAAATCCCTTTTTTGGCGATTCGTCAAAAATTGGTTAAAATGGCATTCTTTAATTTCCTGGTGGCCGATTTTTAACATACTTCATCTCCCACAATTCGATCTACCAAAACGTCCCCAAAGCAAAATTTGTCGTATGGAATCCAGGACAAAACATTCTCGGCCATTAGGTCCCCAAATAAATTTAGGACCAAAACCTCTCCAAAGGGAAAAAACGTTTGAGAACCTAAATTAACGCTTTAATAAGCTTTATCCCTTCCAAAATGTCCCCGTCCATAAGTTCCCCAAACCAATTTAGTGCGAAAACGTGCCCAAAGCAAAATTTGTCGCAGTGGAATCCAGGACAAAACATCCCAGCTCATAAGGTCCCTAAATGAATTGAAAGCCAAAACGTACACAAAGCTATAAACGTATGATAACTTAAATTAACACTTTGTTAAGCTTTACCCCGGCCATACAGTACGTGGCCATAATGTCCTATGTCATAGGCTAAAAACGTTCCAAAAGGAAAAGTTGTCGTGGAAACCAGGACAACACGTCCCCACAAAAAAGTACCTGGCCATAAAGTCCTAGGTCATAAGGTCCCCAATTTAAGACCAGAACGTCCCCAAGGAAAAACGAATAATCTAAGTTAACGCTTTGTTAAGCGTCACACCGGCCGCATGTCCCTTGCCATAAGGTCCCTAGATGAATTTATGGCTAAAATTCTCCACAAAGTCAAAGAACTTATGATAGCCTAAATTAACGCAAGCTCTGCCCGGCAATAAAGTACGCGGCAATAAGGTGCCCAAATGAATTTAGGATCAGAGCGTCACCAAAGCTACAAAACGTGTGATATCCTAACTTAACGCCTTATTAAGTTTGACCCCGGCCATAAAGTACCTGGCCATAATGTTCCCTGCCGTTGCGTACACGACAGTAATGTTCCTGGCCATATGGTCCGCGGCCATAAGGTCCCGAATTGAATTTAATGCCAAAACCTCCCCAAAGGAAAAAACGTACGATAACCTTAATTAACACTTGATTAAGCTTTATAAATTTAGGGCCAAGACATGCCCAAAATATAATTTGTCATAGTGGAATCCAGGACAAAACGTCTCCGGCCATAAGGTCCCCAAATGAATTTAAAGCCAAAACCTCCCCAAAGCTAAAACGTTTGATAACCTAAATTAACGTTTTATTAAGCTTTACCTCGGCCATAAGGTCCCCAAATAAATTTTGGGCCAAAACGTTTCCGAAGAAAAACTTGTGGAATCCGGGACAACACGTCCTCGGCATTAAGGTCCGCGGCCCGAAAGTAACCTTCCATAAGGTCCGCCATCATAAGGTTCCGAAATAAATTTAGGGTCGAAACGTCTCCAAAGCCAAAAACGTTTGAACTAAATTTACGCTTCATTAATCTTTACCGGGCATGTGTCCCCTGTTATAAGGTCCCCAAATGAATTTAGGGCCAAAACCTCCCTCAAGCCAAAAAACAAAAAACAAAAAAACTTATGATAACCTAAATTAAAGCTTATTTAGCTTTATCCGTCCCCAAAGTGAAATACATGATAACCTAAATTAACGTTTTATTAAGCTTTACCCGGGCCATAACGTACCTGGTCATAGTATCCCCGGTCATAAGGTCCCCAAATGAATTTAGGGCCAAAACGTCTCCAAAGCAAAAAAGTATGATAACCTAAATTAACGCTTTAGTAAGCTTTACAATATTTTTACATGCTTTAAAGGCAAAATTCAACTGGAAAATGACAATTGTCAAAAATGGCCAAAAATTATGTTGGACTTGTGCGATGTTTTGTTCGCATCACTTCGCATATAACTAATTGTCGTAGGGGACCTGCAACCTTGCACATTGAAAATATATATGTTATAGCATGAGCATCGCCGTATTATTTTTGAAATAGGTGAAAAAGTGATTGTGGGAATTTCGGACCGAGATAACTCGATGATTATAGAAGGTGTTCACTTTTGGGAGTAATTCAGTAATGCAGGTTTTACTGTATATAATTTACCTTACACGGGGGATCCTGTCTCACTGAGACTCTAGTTTCGGGGCAATTTGAATTTTTTTTGGTGACCACTGTACTAATTTCACATAAATGTTCACTAGGCTTTCTTTTGAAAAGCTACTTTTTGGCAATAAAAAAGATAATTGACTAAATGGGCGACATTAAAATTTTTTATGGCCAATTTTCATATTGCTTCTATTCCCACGATCTGGGTATTTGCTGTGATGTTTACTGGGTAGGTCTGTCTTGAAATTTTTTGCGATCCACCAAAAATTGGTTGCCAGAAAGATGGCATTTGAAAATTTTTTTGGCAGCCAGTTTTTTTTTTCTTCAAATCGTGGGGAGCTGGAGCGGATCATTTTTTGGTTGCCAACTTTCAAAGCCCTTCTTCCACGATTTTGATCGGATTGTCTTCAAGTTTTTCATAAATGTTCATTAGGCGGTCCTCTTTTGAAAAGTTACTTTTCTGGCGATCCGTCAAAAATTAGTTAGATGGGGGCGTTTAAAAATATTTAGTAGCCAATTTTTTAAATGAATTTTCTTCTCGTACAATTTTGACTTGATTTCTTAAAAAATTTAAACGAATTCTTTACAACCGAATTTTTTACAATATGACAACCACGTTTTGGCGACCATACAATCCTATTGATAGGTGATTTAGTAAAGTTGGTCACAATGTTCCTGGACATTCTTGTTTGTAGCGATTGGCCAAAAATTGGCAAAACTTTTGGCGAAAAACCAACAACATTTTCAGTAAAATCTTAAACTAAGGCCAGGAAAATAGCATTATTACCTTGTAATTTTATGTAACAGTAGGACACTACCTTACTGCCTACCCTGCATTTTTCTTCTTTTTTTGTGACTGGCCAATATTTTAGCGAAAAGCCAAAAATCTTTCTGTAAAATTTTTAGTAACTGCTGGAAAATAATCTTACCGTTTTGAAATTTTAGTTAAAGGTACCAGGCGTTAGGCGTTACCACCTACCTGGCTGTTACTTTTTTTTTTTTTTTTTTTGGTGATTGGCCTTTTTTTTTTGGTGATTGGCCAAAAATTGGCGAAGAATACAAAAGACAGCAAAAACTCGAGAAAAATAGTATTATGGTCTTGAAATTTTACGTAAAGGTAGCAAGCATTACTACATACCTGGCGAAACTTTTGGCGAAAAACAAAAACAAAAAATCCCTTAAATCTTAATGAACTGCAGGAAAATAGTGTTATTGTCTTGAAATCTTAAGTGAAAGTAGCAACGTTACTACTTGCCTGGCTGTTACTTTTTTCGGTGATTGGCAAAAAATTGGTAAAAACCCAAAAAATCTTAAATAACTGTAGGAAGATAGTATTAGTGCCTCGAAAATTCGAATATAGGCAGCAAACATTACTATCTACCTTCCTGATACTTATTTTGGAGATTGGGTAAAAATTGGTAGCAGAAAATTTACGTATAGGTAGCAGGAATTATCGCCTACCTGGCCCTACTGCCATGAAATTTTGGTTAAAGAGAGTGGTCATTGGTACTTGCCGTGTTGTTGCTGTTTTTCGCAATTCAAGAAAAAATGGCAGAATTATTTACGAAAAACCAATTCTTACCAAACTTGTTACTTACCCTAGTGATATCAACTTGCCTTCTTAATATTTTGAACTGGGGAGGCGGAAATTTTTTCATATCTGGCAATAATTTTTGTGGTGAAATATTGCTCTGTGAAATACTTAAACTTAACTTAGGGCAAAACCGCAATAATTGTTCTGGGATATACTTTAATTTACATTAATTCGGTGACGTGAAATAATACGTATATTGATTGCTATTTGAGATATTTATACTCAATTGTCATTTCTTTGTCTTTTAAATATTTTATATATTTTAAACGGGTGAGGGTATCGACACGCAAAATAGTTCTGGCACATCTACAGATGGTGGGAAACATTTTAACCCAGCATAGCAGCTGTACTGGCTTCTGTGTTTGATCTGTAGATTACACAAAATCATGTGCCTCAAGTGTCGGCAGCCAGACAGACAGACGGACGGACAAATCCGAAAACTGAAGTCCCCGCTTCGCGCTGCACGAGGACTGGGGACTCGTAAATCATTATTAGGTATTTGGAGTGACCTGTTTTAGGTGCTTCGTCACCGAATAAATATGTCATAAATCTTGGCATCAGCATTCGTGAGCTGGGGCATTGTTCATGAACAATCTTGTTAATAGACACGTAATCGGTTAATCGCACAGCGGTTAATCGCATAGGCCGTTTAAATGTGTACAATTTTAAAATCTGTTCTCGTTGCTTGACACTTAAACTACACCGGATAACCGCATCAATCTGACAAACGCATGTTACTCTCTGGATAGTGGTCTGTTCAATGAACCGGTGTGCATTAGCCTTCGTTAGAATATTTCCGGTTTAGCAGAGGATATTACGGTCTCCGATTGCTCTGCTTTGGTTGGTAGTTTTGTATTGACAATAGCGTCATTCAGGAACTTTTCTCTTTAAATAATATGCCTTTGTTGTTAATGATATAGAATTTTGTCGGTTTTGCTGCTCTTACGCTAATGGTTCCAATGATACAAATTTAACCGGAACCGCAGCCGAGCCTGGAAGGGAAGTGTTTGTAGTTAAGGAAGAGATTTGCGCAGCCATTACAAAAAGCCCTGATGTAAATTATACAGCTTTTGTCAGAGAACAAAAAAGAACAATATCCTAATGCCTGAACTGTTCATTGCAACTTACGTCTCGTGGGAGCGGCTAAGTGAAACAGACTTTCCCTGGCTTTATAGAACCGTTGTGGAAACAGCGCCGACATGACCAAAATGTGAATTACGGGATTGACTTCATATTGCTTTGTTCATTGTTATTCTCTTGGCACCGGCTTCAGCATTTACTTTTTGCTGGTTTCCGGTGATTTCTTGTAAATATAACGAGTTACATGTGAAAAGTTCTGTCGACCACAGGTTATCTTTGCGCCAGATCAGAAGTGAATAAAACGCTGTAAAACGACACTTTCCATGTGCCGCGTATGCAACTTCAGGAAGTTCTAATTCCATGCCTTGTTTCGAAAGTAGATGCAAATAAACAAACATAAATAAATAAAATAAATAAACTGAAGCTGTAAAATAACGTCTGTGATAAAATGAAATATATGACAGACAAGTCATGAAAATTGTCAGATAGAATTTGTTAAATCATCTGCACGAGTCACCCGTGTACATTTGTGAAATTGACGGGAGCATCTGCGCGAGTCACCCGTGTACATTTGTGAAATTGACGGGAGCATCTGCGCGAGTCACCCGTGTACATTTGTGAAATTGACGGGAGCATCTGCGCGAGTCACCCGTGTACATTTGTTAAGTTGACGGTAGCATTGAAGCTAGTCACCCGTGTACATTCTGAAATTCAGTTTGTTGCAACTGTTACTTTGATGTCGCCATTTTTGTTTGATAAACATAACCGCCCGTGAAAAAGCAAATTTTATAAAGGTAAACATATCGGGTGTAAGCAGCAGTGGAATGATTTATGCTGAGAGAAATATTGCCTTGCTAAAAATAAATCGATCTCCTGCCTATGCGAGAATCGAACGACTTCTCAGGATTTTGTCTTTCACCATCCTGCACTGTTTTCCTCCCATTGTTTACATCTTTACTGAGAAGCAGATCAATTAAGAGTGCAAAACTCTCACTGCACCCTTTTTATGGCGTGCGATTGCTGTGACGCAATGAACGGTTTATTCGCACTAAAATAGGGCTATCAGTCGTTTGATGGCTTGAGACGAAGGTTTGGTTTTTGGGCTGGTCCACACAAATCAGTGTTAATATGGCTAACGGTTGTTAATATGGCTAACCGTTTATATGTATACATGCTCGGACCGGGAAGTGTGTGTGGAATGGGGTCAGTTGCCTGTGTATGGTCAAGTTAAGTGCTAAACTAGACCGATTCTCGATACTTTATAGCAATAAATTTACTCCGGGGCGAATGTCCTTTTTTTCTTTTTACAGCGTTGCAAATATAAGGGTTATGTTTGAAATTAATTGCTTCCCGGCCAATATAATTAAAGGGATTACTGTAAATACAAAACGTTTTGAAAAACAAAAACTATTCTTATGTGTAAAATATAGTAAAAAGTCGTACGTGCCTGTTGAGCACTTTTTAGTCTCCCGTCGCCGCGTAGCTTGAAGCGGGGCAGTATAGTATTCGTGTTTGTCCGTCCGCCCGTCCGTGGGGCCATCTGTCTGTCTGTCTCTCGGCACTAGAGGTGCACGAGTTTGTGTAAGCTTTGTCTGAAACACGGGGTCGAATGCAGCTGCTCTCCGTATGCTAAAATGTTCCCCGCCTTTCGTAGATGTGCAAGTATTTTGCATGTCGACACGTTAAGCCTTTCATCTGTAACAGGCCGTCAAACATAGCTAATGTATTTCAGATAACATTTCTTCATTTGTTTCATCTTAAAGTTTTTTATTTTTTTTTGAAGCTAAAGTGTTTAAAGTTATTCCGTAAAAATTAAAAGTTCAAGCTTACCCTTAATCGCATTCTAGAATGTGCCAGCTCGGAACTCGGTCAGCTTCCCTGACGTAACTGTTTAATTTGCATCTCAAAGCCCTTGGGTAAATCATACTTTGCCAACTGTTCAATACTATTTGTAGCAATAACTATTTTGCGTGTCACTTTGTCCGCACGTTGACAAACTGTCAATGTATTTTGGCTATTCGTACGTCTCGGCATTCTTTGTGTTGTGGCGGGGGACCAGGTCAGTACGTCTCGGCTTTCTTTGTGTTGTGGCGGGGGATCAGGTCAGTACGTCTCGGCATTCTTTGTGTTGCGGCGGGGGACCAGGTCAGTACGTCTCGGCATTCTTTGTGTTGCGGCGGGGATCAGGTCAGTACGTCTGGGCATTGTTTGTGTTGCGGTGGGGAACCAGGTCAGTACGTCTGGGCATTGTTTGTGTTGCGGTGGGGGACCAGGTCCGTACGCCTCGGCATTCTTTGTGATGCGGCGGGGGACCAGGTCAGTACGTCCCGGCATTCTTTGTGTTGCGGCGGAGGACCAGGTCCGTACGCCTCGGCATTCTTTGTGTTACGGCGGGGGACCAGGTCAGTACGTCCCGGCATTCTTTGTGTTGCGGCGGAGGACCAGGTCAGTACGTCTCGGTATTCTTTGTGTTACGGCGGGGGACCAGGTCAGTACGTCTCGGCATTCTTTGTGTTGTGGCGGGGGACCAGGTTAGTACGTCTCGGCATTCTTTGTGTTACGGCGGGGGACCAGGTCAGTACGTCTCGGCATTCTTTGTGTTGCGGCGGGGGACCAGGTCAGTACGTCTCGGCATTCTTTGTGTTGCGGCGGGGATCAGGTCAGTACGTCTGGGCATTGTTTGTGTTGCGGTGGGGAACCAGGTCAGTACGTCTGGGCATTGTTTGTGTTGCGGTGGGGGACCAGGTCCGTACGCCTCGGCATTCTTTGTGATGCGGCGGGGGACCAGGTCAGTACGTCCCGGCATTCTTTGTGTTGCGGCGGAGGACCAGGTCAGTACGTCTCGGTATTCTTTGTGTTACGGCGGGGGACCAGGTCAGTACGTCTCGGCATTCTTTGTGTTACGGCGAGGGACGAGGTTAGTACGTCTCGGCATTCTTTGTGTTGTGGCGGGGGACCAGGTCAGTACGTCTCAACATTCTTTGTGTTGCGGCGGGGGACCAGGTCAGTACGTCTCGGCATTCTTTGTGTTGCGGCGGGGGACGAGGTTAGTACGTCTCGGCATTCTTTGTGATGCGGCGGGGGACCAGGTCAGTACGTCTCGGCATTCTTTGTGTTGCGGCGGGGACCAGGTCAGTACGTCTCGGCATTCTTTGTGTTGCGGCGGGGGACCAGGTCAGTACGTCTCGGCATTCTTTGTGTTGCGGCGGGGGACGAGGTTAGTACGTCTCGGCATTCTTTGTGTTGTGACGGGGGACCAGGTCAGTACGTCTCGGCATTCTTTGTGTTGCGGCGGGGGACGAGGTTAGTACGTCTCGGCATTCTTTGTGTTGTGGCGGGGGACCAGGTCAGTACGTCTCAACATTCTTTGTGTTGCGGCGGGGGACCAGGTCAGTACGTCTCGGCATTCTTTGTGTTGCGGCGGGGACCAGGTCAGTACGTCTCGGCATTCTTTGTGTTGCGGCGGGGGACCAGGTCAGTACGTCTCTGCATTCTTTGTGTTGTGGCGGGGGACCAGGTCAGTACGTCTCAACATTCTTTGTGTTACGGCGGGAGACCAGGTCAGTACGTCTCGACATTCTTTGTGTTGCGGCGGGAGACCAGGTCAGTACGTCTCGACATTCTTTGTGTTGTGGCTGGGGATCAGGTCAGTACGTCTCGGCATTCTTTGTGTTGCGGCGGGAGACCAGGTCAGTACGTCTCGACATTCTTTGTGTTGCGGCGGGAGACCAGATCAGTACGTCTCGGCATTCTTTGTGTTGTGGCGGGGGACCAGGTCAGTACGTCTCGACATTCTTTGTCTTGCAGCGGTTGACTCCGTCAGTTTCACTGACGACACTTGTTTGGCTCATGGACTTTTGTGGTATTGCTGGGTTTTACATGGACTCGCTTTTGCGATACGATTCGTTATGCTTGCTGCTACAACGCCATCGTTCAGGTAATAGTTACCATAGAATCAGTGTATCTGTGTTCTAAGTAAGCCTCGTACGCACAGCCGTTTTCCACATTGCTGCAGTTACAGACGAGTGTTGTGAGTAAATGTACACCAGGGACGAATGCTACAGCGGAAATTCGAGGCATGAAGCTGGGGAAGTGACGGAACACAAAACCCATTAATTTTTTTTTTTATTTTTAATTAGCCAAAGAACTTGTAGTTAAAATGCGTTGCGTACTCCACCCCCCTCTCATCCAGGGAAATGATTAATAGGATAAAAAGCGGGCCACGAAGATAAACACACAAACGAATATATTTTTAAATTTTCTTAAAATTAAAAAAAGAAGAAGAAAAAACTGTACTCTTTACTAGGAAACACTACTCCGATGTTGGATGTTAATGGAAATCACGCTGGGCCCATTTTAAAGGTACGGGCCTTGAAACTGTTACAAGATACTTCTCTTAAATCGTGTCGTTTAGAAGATGCGCGGAAACGAAAAAAAATAATGAGGAAAAATTTAATCTTGTGACTAAATTTAGTTTTAAATTTGCCTCCAAATGAGCAGGCCAAAGGCCTATGTGTAGTGCAGATGTGAGTTCTATTGCTGTAAAAATATGAACTCACGTTGTTGCACAACTTTGTGCACTTTTTGCATCGTAGAAAACCAATGGCGGATCTTGTAAATGTCTAGCGTGGAACAGCACAGTAAAACCCCCATATAAGGGACGCCACAGGGGCAGAGGAATTGTGCAGATGTGTTTCTTTAATGGAGGTAATTTATGAAAGAAATCAAATAAATGGAACCAGAACGCATGTTCCTCTTTTAGATTTTGTTCCTCAATGAGAGGTGTTCCATAACGGTGGTTTTGCTGTATTAGCGACAGTAGTTGTACACAGTTACAACTACAAATAATTACAGAGAGAAAAAAAACAGTGGACATTAGGCGGAACGGGCATCGTTTTCCAGTGTTAAAGAAGATATGGCAAGCGGTCGGAGTGTCCCCTCCAGTCGCTTTAGGCAAGCGGTCGGGGTGTCCCCTCCAGTCGCTTTAGGCAAGCGGTCGGGGTGTCCCCTCCAGTCGCTTTAGGCAAGCGGTCGGGGTGTCCCCTCCAGTCGCTTTAGGCAAGCGGTCGGGGTGTCCCCTCCAGTCGCTTTAGGCAAGCGGTCGGGATGTCCCCTCCAGTCGCTTTAGGCAAGCGGTCGGGGTGTCCCCTCCAGTCGTTTTAGGCAAGCGGTCGTGATGTCCCCTCCAGTCGCTTTAGGCAATCGGTCGGAGTGTCCCCTCCAGTCGCTTTAGGCAAGCGGTCGGGGTGTCCCCTCCAGTCGCTTTAGGCAAGCGGTCGGGGTGTCCCCTCCAGTCGCTTTAGGCAAGCGGTCGGGGTGTCCCCTCCAGTCGCTTTAGGCAAGCGGTCGGGGTGTCCCCTCCAGTCGCTTTAGGCAAGCGGTCGGGATGTCCCCTCCAGTCGCTTTAGGCAAGCGGTCGGGGTGTCCCCTCCAGTCGCTTTAGGCAAGCGGTCGTGATGTCCCCTCCAGTCGCTTTAGGCAATCGGTCGGAGTGTCCCTTCCAGTCGCTTTAGGCAAGCGGTCGGGGTGTCCCCTCCAGCCACTTTATGCAAGAGGTCGGGGTGTCCCCTCCAGTCGCTTTAGGCAAGCGGTCGGAGTGTCCCCTCCAGTCGCTTTAGGCAAGCGGTCGGGGTGTCCCCTCCAGTCGCTTTAGGCAAGCGGTCGGGATGTCCCCTCCAGTCGCTTTAGGCAAGCGGTCGGGGTGTCCCCTCGTTTTAGGCAAGCGGTCGGTGTGTCCCCTCCAGTCGTATTAGGTCCGAGTCAACTGATACACTTTTGGTCCTGGGTGCAACAGCTGTTGGAGACCCATACTGCCAACAATCAGTTCTTTTTTCAGTCCGCCATCATTTCGTAGAGCATGTTCGATTATGTTTCATGATAAATATCTGTCATCGTTTTCCTGTTTGGAATACCAAGTCGTGCGTTACAGAGCAAACACGTGTGGCAAACAGCATCGGATGCAGTTTCATAATGAATAGAATTGTCCTTAGACTGGAACGCAACTGAGCTGCTTGGGCTTAAATGGTGCAACTGTATGAGCGCTGCTACGAATTCTATTGTTCTGGGCGTCTTGAATTCTACGCTTGTGATATGCCGTTCTGCGGAAAAGAAAACTATGTGGGGTGATCCACTATGTTTGTTTCAGGCGGTATTTTCAACGGGAGGGAAGGGGAGGGGATTTGCTTATGCACGATTATATGTAACTTCCGTCAGCTACTTCGTCATTGTCTCCCCGACCAGTGGGAGACACATAGTTTTGTACATTCTCTGTGTGTGTGTGTTTGTGTGTCTGTCTGTGTGTGTGAGCCTGTTGTAAAGAAAATGTGTGCAAGATATCTCGGGAACGTAAAGTCGGATCGATTCAAATTTGGTATGATTAGTCCTTTTGTAGGTCGGACGATTCTTGCAACTTTTGACTCGTGTTACGTTGTTTGGGAAGACGTATGACGTCAGTACGTAAAAATCTTCTGTGCAAAATTTCTCCACCGCCAAAAGTCGGAGCAAGTTCAAACTTGGTGGGATTGTTGCTTGGTGGATCCGAGAGATTCTGTCAAATTTTGCGCGGAGTTCAACGAGCGAAAACCGCATGTGACTTCAAGATTGTAAGAAAGTTAGGTAAAAAATAGCTTGACAATGGAGAGTCTGATCGACTTCAAACTTAGTGTAGTTATTCTTTCGACAAGTCTCACAGTTTCTGTTAAACTGTTAAACTGATGAAGAAAATAAAGAAAGACGTCATTGCGCAAAAATGTGACGTGAATATTTTACAATCTCTGAATCGAACACGCCCTCGACCCCCCCCCCCCCGCCCCACCTTCCCCGTTTTGTCGGCTTTTGTTAACTAAGCATAGGTATTAAGCAGGTACCATTGCGATTCCAGCGTTTTTCAGACCATTCTCAAATTGTCCTGCATTCTATAGACATACTTGAAACGTTGGCAACACATCTATGGATGCATGTTTATTTCTTGCATTGACTGTGATTGACCTTTTTGTGTATTACTCACCTACAGCTATTACGTAACATATCATTCAGGGGTTAGTGTCAGTTGTGGAGCATCAAGAGCGCTTTATCTGCCCCAATAAGTTGGGATGTGGAAAGTTAACCATTTGAGTTGTATGTTTATATTAAGAAATATGACGCCTTTGATTTGGCGAGGTGTTGAAGGAAACACCCCTGGGTCACTCGGCCCACTTACGTTTTAGTCAGAGGCACGTCGGGATTTGGGAACATTGGGTGGGGAGAGGGGGGATAAGTTACGAATATGTTGGTATTTACAGGTCTCAGCAGGTGTAGCTATTTGTTTTTTTTTTCGCCGCAAACTTATTTTGATTTTGTTGCCAAGCTGTTCCACATGTTGGAGTGATTATGTAACGGTCATCAACTTTTGCACTACTAGCAAGTATGTTTTACTTCTAAAGTGGGAACATGAGACACATAGCACTGAAAATAGTACAAACCTGCTCAATTAAATAGTACAATAGTACAAACTTGCTCAAAAAAAATGTGAAAGGGCTGTCGCGGAAAACATTTTTTTTTACAAAAATAAAAGGACATGTTCGGATACACTGTTGTCGGTGAGCACTGGCGCCCTACTTTTTGTTTATTTTTGAATGTTTGACAATGAGTTATGATTATAAAGCTGTACTCTGATGTTACGTGTGCACTAGCCGCTCTAGCTGTAATTGCCCCATGTTTAGCTACTGGACAGTTTGATATGCCATGGCTTCCTTAGAGTTGGGGGAGGGGGGGATGGTGGGAGCAAATATTCATGTTTTCTGTGTTTCCAGAGACTCGGAGGTGGTATGTAATTGTTCGTTTGTAGAAACAACTTGACGTCGACCTTTTGCAGGGTGTTTGCATAACGGCCCACACTGGCCATAAGTAAGGGCCCACACCGGCCATAAGAAAGGGTCCACACCAGCCGTAAGTAAGGGCCCACGCTTCATAAGTAAGGGCCAACACTGGCCACTAGTAAGGACCCACATCGGTAATAAGAAGGGGCCCACACCGGCCATAAATAAGGACCCACACCGGCCATAAGTAAGGGCCCACACTGGCCATAAGAAAGTTCCCACACCAGCCGTAAGTAAAGGCCCACGCCGTTCATAAGTAAGGACCCACACTAGTAAAGGCCCACACCGGTCATAAGTAAGGGCCCACACCGGCCATACGAAAGGGCCCACACCGGTCCATAAGTAAGTCCTACACCGGCCATAAGTAAGGGCCCACACCGGCCATAAGAAAGGGCCTACTCCAGCCGTAAGTAAGGGCCCACACCGGCCATACAAAAGGGCATACATCGGCCCTAAGTAAAGGCCCACACCGGCCATAAGTAACTGAATTGCAGAAATATGAATTACGGTTAGCCCTTGAAAATCATGCAGGGTCCCCACGACCTGGTCGGAATTTGGGAAAAACTTCAAATGCCGAACTGGAAAAGTCTGGAAATATTCTGGAACTGAAATTAAAATCCTGGCAGCAAAGTGGATATGGATGAGGAGCATGGAAAAAAAATTTCATTTTTTAAAATGTTTTTATTTTTAGGCTTCTGTCTCTGTTTTTAGAATGTGGTACACGTTTCTTTATCTCTCAATATAAGTTACCCAGGGTGATCAGGGTGCTCCGTACGTACCCGTTAATTTAACGAAGCTCCACGCAGTAGCAGTACATGGCATAAACACACAGTGAAACCTCAGTTAGTGAACGCCGCTGCTTTGTGCAGTGAAACCTGCGTTTGTGAACATCGCTGCTTAATGGACTATCTGTCATTGGTGAACACTATTTTGTAGCTATCTGCAGTACCTCATTTGAACTGAACTGACTAGCCAGTCTTGATTCTGTAGCTCAGTTGAACTGAACTGACTGGCCAGTCTTGATTCAGTAGCTCAGTTGAACCGAACTGACTGGCCAGTCTTGATTCGGTAGCTTAGTTGAACTGAACTGACTAGCCAGCCTTGATTCGGTAGCTTAGTTGAACCGAACTGACTGGCCAGTCTTGATTCGGTAGCTTAGTTGAACTGAACTGACTAGCCAGTCTTGATTCGGTAGCTTAGTTGAACCGAACTGACTGGCCAGTCTTGATTCGGTAGCTCAGTTGAACCGAACTGACTGGCCAGTCTTGATTCGGTAGCTCAGTTGAACTGAACTGACTAGCCAGTCTTGATTCTGTAGCTCAGTTGACCTGAACTGACAAGCCAGCCTTGATTCGGTAGCTCAGTTGAACCGAACTGACTGGCCAGTCTTGATTCGGTAGCTCAGTTGAACCGAACTGACTGGCCAGTCTTGATTCGGCAGCTCAGTTGAACCGAACTGACTGGCCAGTCTTGATTCTGTAGCTCAGTTGACCTGAACTGACAAGCCAGCCTTGATTCGGTAGCTCAGTTGAACCGAACTGACTGGCCAGTCTTGATTCGGTAGCTCAGTTGAACCGAACTGACTGGCCAGTCTTGATTCGGTAGCTCAGTTGAACTGAACTGACTGGCCAGTCTTTGTTCAGTCCTAGCCATGTTCAGACCTCCAAAAAGCAGTGCTGCCGTTCTGTGTAAAAAACAGTTAGTATCCATAAAACTGATGGTGTTTACATTTCTTTTAAATTATTCAAGATGCGGTCAAAAATGTGGAAATGTTTTCTCCCCGTATGTCACAGTTGTGTCTTGTGTGGACTGGCGTGTCGCCACCATTGACAGTTAATCCATCTTTTTTTTACCCGCATCTGTCACGTTATTGTATATTTTTAGATTTCCCGCCCTTTGACTTTAAATATTAATGGCAGCGATTTACTGGATAGCCGTACGGTTGACTTAAAACACCGTGATTAGATTTCGTTTGTTTTCTAGCATTAGTTCTGTGGTCCTTGATGTACGGAGTTAAGCTTAAGAAGTAATTTGAAACCTTGTTCTGGCGGTTGAGATAAAGAGCTGGAAAACAAGAAATATTTTTATGCCCCGACCTGACTAAGGTCAGGAGGAGCGTTATTTTTTTATGGTCTGTCCGTCATTGTGTGCACTATGAATGTCACGCTATGAATGTGAAAACCATATCTCAAGTTCTACCAATCGGTTTTCAGTCAAACCTGGTATGTTGCTTCTATATGTAGTGTTCTAAAGTTGATTAGGTTTTGGTAAAGGTCAGCGCGGGACTTTGAAATTTTATATGGGATTTCCCATACCAAGTATTTTCTGAAAACCATATGTCAAGCCCCACTGGTCGGATTTAAATCAAACCTGGCATGTAGCTTTTATATATTATGTTCTAGAGCTGATTAGGTTTTAGTGAACTTGCGTCGTTATTCAAGGTCACCGCGGAACTTTGAAAGTTTAGATGGGTTTTCCTATACTAAGTGGTTTGTGAGCACAATATCTCTGGTTCTACCAATCCCCTACTTTGGTCATAAATGTTGTACAGCAATAAAATGAACCTGCTTAGAAGCAAAAATCTTCACTATGCAGGAGTTTTCAGTAAAGAGACGTCCGCTTAACGGCAATTAACAAAGCCATGGGCAAGTAGTATAAATATAAAAGTACGTCTGTAAATATAAATTTCATACTTGAAGGGGAGCGGAGGGGAGGCTGGAGAGAGAGAGAGAGAGAGAGAGAGAGAGAGAGAGCGAGAGAGAGAGAGAGAGAGAGAGAGAGAGAGAGAGAGAGAGAGAGAGAGAGAGAGAGAGAGAGAGAGAGAGAGATGTTTTGCTGCCTGGATTATACGATGACTGCAGTAACAACTCGTCCAGGGCCACCCAAAAAAAAAAGTATGACGTTGCAGCAATTTGTCATATTTGTGTCATTGCAGCCACATTTTGCTTAATATTTTTTCCACGCGTTATTTGATTAACGGACGGTCTATTCCCTATTCCATGCCAAGCAGAAATAGTGAAAGGTTTTATGCTGGAAATTGATTTGATGTGCAGTACAGTCCGCCTGTGTTGGACAACAGAGTAAAAACCTCTTAGAAGTTTTAAATCATTGTTCAAGGCTTTTGCTGCAGTAAGATATTTCTGGCGCACTTCGATGATTTTGTACTGTAAGTTTCTTACCATCGACATTTTTCTGTCCGAATTTTTGAAACTGAAACAATCCTAAGCAGTCATCTAGGCAATAGTATTTTTATGTTTTAATTACAAACCCTAACAAATGTAGGTTACTCGATACAGTCGGGATCTTGGTAAACTTGACAGAGATACTGCTTCTTACAATTGGCTCGGCAATGGGTTTGGTAATGGGCTCGGTAATGGACTCGGCAGTGTGTTCGTAATGGGCTCGGTAATGGACCGGTAATGGGTTTCTAATGAACTATGCAATTGGCTCGGCAATGGGTATGGTAATGGGCTCGGTAATGGACTCGGCAGTGTGTTCGTAATGGGCTCGGTAATGGACCGGTAATGGGTTCCTAATGAACTCAGCAATTGGCTCGGCAATGGGTATGGTAATGCGCTCGGTAATGGACTCGGCAGTGTGTTCGTAATGGGCTCGGTAATGAACCTTTAATGGGTTCCTAATGAACTCAGCAATGGGCTCGGTAATGAACTAGGCAGTGGCTTTGGTAATGGGCTCGGCAATGGGCTGGGTAATGGACTCGGCAGTGTGTTCGTAATGGGCTCGATAATGGACTCGGTAATGAACAAGGCAGTGGGTTCGGTAATGGGCTCGGTTATGGACTCAGTAATGGGCTGGGTTATGTGTTCGGTAATGGGTTCGGTAATGGACTCGGTAATTAACAAGGCAGTGGGTTCGGTAATGGGCTCGGTAATGGGCTCGGCAGTGGGCTGGGTAATGGACTCGGTCATCTGCTCGGCAATGGGTTCGGTAATGGGCTCGACAATTGGCTCAGTAATGGGCTGGGTAATGTGTTCGGTAATGGACTTGGTAATGGGCTTAACAATGGGCTCGGTAATGGGCTCGGTTAAACCCCACATATTCAACATCGTGCCGTTTGTGTACTTTCCTTTAAGAAATCGATGTTTCATCCTACGGTAATGTACTTATCTGTCTCCAAACCTCTATAAATTTTAGATGATGTTAAAGCGTGATTTTTGTTTATGATGGGACGACATGACTGCAAACGGATGCAGCTTTTAATCTTCAACCTTCATTTTCAGACTTCGCCAGGGAACTCAGCGTTGAGACCCTTCATTAAATGCGGAATTCTCGTAAGATTTGGAACCACCGTTGTCTTCTTTTGCAGTGGTGCTCAAACTCTTTGGTGTTCGTGGAGGGACTTTGTGTAATCAAATACTTAATTGCTTTATTTCTAAGTGTATATTTTAGAATTAGGCGTTTCACATGTGGGAAGCGAAAACAGACGAGCAGCATTCATTCACTTTTTGCCACAAACAAGGCCGATTTCGCTACCAAGAGCGAAATTAAATAAATCATTCTATTGATAAAATAAGACTATTTCAGACAAGTAAGAATCTATACTTTTGTCATTGGTGAAATAAGGCACTGTAGCCAAATCAAGACTATTCCGAAAAAAACCAGTAAATCTCAACTTCATTGAACAAAGTACATAGTAGGGCCCTATACGGAGATGCATTAGGTGTAACTTCGTGATCTTAACATTGAGCGGGGGTTTTAAGGTCAAAGGTCACGTGACCTGTACATCTCGGAAACCGTTGGTTGGTTTTAAATTTATTATGCGGAGTTATATGACAGGTAACTTCGTGATTTGAACAATGACCTTGAATTTCGAGGTCAAAGATCATGTCACCTGTGTATCTTGAAAAGCATTGGAGACCTGACTTGCAGACCGCAATACGAAGTTCCATAGAGTAAATTCGTGATTTGAACCAAGCTGAAGACGATCAGTATTTGATGGGATATTTGCTCATAAATCAGAAAGATACACCGCCCCATGTCGGACTGGTGCTTCATACGGCTGGGCCAAGTCACGAAGCCTCATCACCCGTACGGCAGATCGGCGGCTCATGCAGAAAGAAATGCTTTTTCTGAGGCTTTGTTATCATATTTTTTAGAAGAACCATTTATTTGTAATGTAAGCGTGGTGAGTGGCTTTGCCGGCTGTTGTTTGCCGCAAACGTAGTTCACAGCAGCAGGCTAACGTAGCAAGGACTGGGTAGTAAATGCAGCTATTACAGCGGGCTAACGTAACAGGGACTCGATAGTAAATGCAGCTATTACAGCGGGCTAACGTAGCAGGGACTCGATAGTAAATGCAGCTATTACAGCGGGCTAACGGGGCCAGGATTTGATAGTAAATGCAGCTATTACAGCGGGCTAACGTGGCAAGGATTTGATAGTAAATGCAGCTATTACAGCGGGCTAACTTGGCAAGGACTCGGTAGTAAATGCAGCTATTACAGCGGGCTAACGTAGCAAGGATTCGATAGTAAATGCAGCTATTACATCGGGCTAACGTAGCAGGGACTCGATAGTAAATGCAGCTATTACATCGGGCTAACGTAGCAGGGACTCGATAGTAAGTGCAGCTATTACAGTGGTCTTACGTAGCAAGGATTGGATAGTAAATGCAGCTATTACATCGGGCTAACGTAGCAGGGACTCGATAGTAAGTGCAGCTATTACAGTGGGCTTACGTAGCAAGGATTCGATAGTAAATGCAGCTATTACATCGGGCTAACGTAGCAGGGACTCGATAGTAAGTGCAGCTATTACAGTGGGCTTACGTAGCAAGGATTGGATAGTAAATGCAGCTATTACATCGGGCTAACGTAGCAGGGACTCGATAGTAAGTGCAGCTATTACAGTGGGCTTACGTAGCAAGGATTCGATAGTAAATGCAGCTATTAAGGCGGGCTAACTTGGCAAGGACTCGGTAGTAAATGCAGCCATTACAGCGGGCTAACGTGGCAAGGATTCGATAGTAAATGCAGCTATTAAGTCGGGCTAACTTGGCAAGCACTCGGTAGTAAATGCAGCTATTACAGCGGGCTAACGTGGCAAGGATTCGATAGTAAATGCAGCTATTACAGTGGGCTAACGTAGCAAGGCTTCAATAGTAAATGCAGCTATTACATCGGGCTAACGTAGGAGCGACTCGATAGTAAGTGCAGCTATTACAGTGGGCTAACGTAGCAAGGATTCGATAGTAAATGCAGCTATTAGGGCGGGCTAACTTGGCAAGCACTCGGTAGTAAATGCTGCTATTACAGCGGGCTAACGTGGCAAGGACTCGGTAGTAAATGCAGCTATTACAGCGGGCTAACGTAGCAAGGACTCGATAGTAAATGCAGCTATTACAGCGGGCTAACGTGGCAAGGACTCGGTAGTAAATGCAGCTATTATAGCGGGCTAACGTAGCAAGGACTCGGTAGTAAATGCAGCTATTACAGCGGGCTAACGTAGCAAGGACTCGATAGTAAGTGCAGCTATTACAGCGGGCTAAGGTGGCAAGGAGTCAGTAGTAAATGCAGCTATTACATCGTGCTAACGTAGCAGGGACTCGGTGGTAAATGCAGCGATTATAGTGGGCTAACGTAGCAGGGACTCGGTAGTAAATGCAGCTATTGCAGTTTAGCTCAGGTGATTAATACCATGCTGTCTCCTAGAGACGATGTTGTTTCAATGCTTACTTATTTAGAAATACTGCTAGCGTAACATTCGAACCTTCTCACTCACTTTATGGAAGTTGGCAGCCGAAAAAATTTGATAGAAGGCTGTAAGAGACCAGCTGACCTCACGCACATTGTTGCCCTTAACTTTATACATATGTGGCAATGTTCAGTCACGGCGTAACGTTTATTATTGGTTCACTCAGGCGTGATTGGATTAAATACACCGCATCTTCGGTAAGGGCGGGTTGCCAGGGACGACATACTTGGGGAGGGTTTGCTTTTAGAAGTTACGTTTTGTTGTACAGTGTTTAGGGAACATACCAATCAAACGACTTTTACTTATATTGCTTTTGATCACGAGCCTTTTTTGACTTGGCTGTCATGAGCATAGCTGGAAAATGCTAAAAAAAGAAAGAGTTCTGACAGCATTGTTGACGTAAAGTAGGTGAAAAGGAAATTGAAGTTCAGGAAAAAACATTGCGCTAAAAGGCAATACTCATGCAATTTTTTTTGGCAAATATCCAAATGTGTATATCGAGGTCTGTAGAGCAAGTGTTGGAAGTTTATCACGAGATGTGTTGTTAGCACATTAGAAATAAATCCCAAAGGGCTGTCAACGGCAAGCAGACGACTCCGGAAGTGACGTAATAGAATCTAGAGGGAAAATGCCCCAGTATCAGAATGTGGGTTGTTGCTGAAGTTCCTCATACAGCATTGCTTGAATCTGTGCTGTACGCTTACAAAGGGTTCTCAGTTTCCAAATGCTTATAGTAAAAGTCTGAATTACAGTCAAACCAATAAAAACATTAATTGCTTTAGCTGTTTTATTCGCCCATAAAACGTCGCCGATAAGTTCTTTGTAATGTTCCTGTAGCAAAATACTGCCGTTGTTACGACTGTTTATGAAAATACTGCCATTCTTACGACTGTTTATGAAAATACTGCCGTTGTTACGACTGTTTATGAAAATACTGCCGTTGTTACGACTTTTTATGAAATGCAGGTTTTTGATATCAATATTTAAATTTCCGACATTACTAATATAATTTTAGGTATCATCTTGATATCAAGATGAAAAGGTATTTAATAGGCATGCAAAAAAGTACACCATAGTTAAAAATCGCGGTCTGAGTTGAAATAGTTTGAAAACACGGTGGGCCAGAGCCGACACATCAGCTGTTATCGCAATCACCGATGTTTTCTATGAGGTGCATCTTCAAGAAGTCGTGATGTCGTTGGAGAAACAGATGTGTCGCTTTGACAATCTTAGTAATAATTCTCTTTGCCGATTAGGTAATACATAAATAAATTAAGCAAAAGGTAAGGGCAAGATCAGTTAAGTGAAAACACATCCGTCCCCAAACAATAGCAAATGCTCCAGTGTAACCGTAAGTCACCAAACAATAGCAAAAAGAAAACTAGACCGTTTTCGCTACCGAGTAAACAAGTCCATGACAGCCAATCAATACATTGAAACATCCGTACAGAAAGGGGGCGTCGAGGGGTTCGCCGGATGTTGAGAGCACAATAGCCTAATTACTCAGTTACTACAAGAAGCCAGATATCACAAAACTGACCTAACACCGATCTGGCTCGATCTAGCAAACGCTTTCGGCATTAATAAAAGAGGCAATTAGGCAGTACGCTGTACCTGAGAAGCTGCGAGTGATTATCACGAGATACCTAGACAGACTCAAGATCCAGTTTACAGTTACAGCTCCACAACAGAGTGGCAAAACCTAGAAGTTGGTATCATTACCGGCTGCACAATATCTGTCATCCTGTTGCTATCGGGGATGAGCCTGCTGATCAAGACGGCCAAAGCGGAAGCCAGAGGGCCTGCAAAACGGAGTGAGACAGCAACCCATGAAGGGATTTATGGACGATTTAACCATCTGCACGCACAAACCACAAGCAGGCAGATGGGTCCTTTCAAAACTAGAAGAGCTAGTCATATGGGTAGGAATGTCATTCAAGGCCAAGAAGTGTCGGAGTTTAGTGTTCAAGAAAGGTGCAATAGACAAGAGGAACTATTTCCATTTGCAAGGCGCGAGAATACCGACAATCAGTGAAGAGCCCGTGAAATGCCTCGGAAAGTGATATGACGGTACGTTGCGAGATACCGAGAATGCTAGAAAGGTTGTTCAGCAACTACAAGACCACCTAAATCGCATAGAAACGGCAAGAATACCGGGGAGATACAAGGCTTGGTGCTTCCAATTCGGCATTTATGCGTTTATGCTGGCCATTGTTGATGTACGACATTCCCATGAGTAAAGTACAAGAAATGGAACGAATGGTTGGCAAATACCTACGAAGATGGCTCGGAGTTCAACCAAGTTTTTCCTCTGTCGGACTCTACAGCAATAACAGTTGTGTACAGCTCCCGCTAACGTCAATCGTGGAAGAGTTTAAGGTTTGGAAAGTGCGAGAACAGCTAAAGCTGCAGCACTCGCGGGATGATCTAGTATCAAAGGCAGGCACGACAATTCGCAGTAGCAGAAAGTGGTCAGTACAGGAGAGTAGACAAGAGGCGGAGAGTAGAATAAGATTCCGGGAATTGGTTGGAACAGTGCGGCAGGGAAGGCGAGAATTAGAGGAAGCAAGTAAACCCAGGTGGAAGGAAGCCGATACAAGAGGAAGAAGAAAGATGGTGACAGACGAAATCCGAGCAAGAGAGGAGGAGGCGAGGAGAACAAAAGCAGTCAGCCAGTGGACTCGGTAGGAATCGATCACAGCAAAGAAATTGTCGTGGAGCGACATCATGAAGAAAGAACCTATACATCTTTCATTCCTGCTGAGGAGTGTACGACCTGCTTCCATCTCCGGAAAGCCTGAAGCTCTGGAAGGTGACAGACGATGACAAGTGCGCACTGTGCAGAGAAAGAGCATCTATTTAACACATTCTTTCTAGCTACAAAGTGGCCCTATCCCAGGGAACATACCGGTGGAGACATGATACTGTACTGAGGGAAATAGCTGCCGTTCTGGACAGAGCGATCAATGCACAAAACAAGACGAGGCCGTCAGGTCTGCGGCTCGTCAAGTTTGTGAAAGCAGGAGAGGAGAAGCAGCATGTCAGCAAGTGTCAGTGGGGAGTATTAGCCACGGCACATGATTGGCAGATACGAGTGGATTTGAAGAACCGTCTTACATTTCCGCAGGAAGTATGTACAACAGATCTCAGGCCCGATATCGATACATGGTCCTGCAGCACGAAACAGATCCTGGTAATTGAATTAACAGTCCCGTGGGAAAGCCGTTCAGAGGAAGGAAACGAAAAGAAGCGCACCAAGTATGAAGAGCTGAGGAAAGACTGTAAAGAAAGCGGCTATAAAGTGTGGTGCCTACCAGTAGAGATAGCATGCCGCGGTTTCGTATGCAGATAGGTGTGGTGCATGTGCAAGGTTTTAGGTCTGCAAGGGAGGGAGAGGAAAGACCTGAGGCGCGAGTGTGAAGATCAGGCTGAGCAAACGTCCAACTGGTTGTGGCTGAAGCCTAATGATAGGACATAGTCAGAGAAGCACTAAAGATATAGCCAAGGAAATGAATGATGGTCAAGACCTGAAGAGAGCTGCTTTGTAACCCAGCGCGACGGAGTAGCTAACCGTTGCTGCCCCGCCATGCCGGTCAGTCAGTTGATTCGAGGGGCAAAACTGTGAGAGGCATGGTTCAACTCTGATGATTGGGGCGCAAAGCACTGCAGTGACCTCAAGAGAGGATTGTACACCCAGCACTGCATAAAGCACGCTACCGAGTAACCAACATTACATCTGGGGGTCACAAAGAAAATACGATTCTGAACTCTTAACCTCTTACATATCGTCTTTTAGGGTTGAAAATAAACTCAAAATCGTGCTATCTCTAAACCTTTTCAAGATAATGATCAGCTTCCGGTTTTTTTGGCTTTTACCATGGCCGAGGAGGTCAAGGTCACCGAGGTATCTCTAAATAATTTTTTAGGGCCAAAGGGTCGAAAATAAGTTCAGAATCGCTCTATCTGTAACCGTTTTCGAGATAATGGCCCGCTTCCTGTTTTTGACGTTGACCATGGCCGAGGAGTCAAGGTCACCGAAGTACCTCCTACATATCGTCTTTTAGGCCAAAGGGTAAAAGGGTAAAAAATAAGCTCAAATATCTCTAACGGTTTTCGAGATAATGGTCAACTTCCGATTTTTGACTTTGACCATGCCCGAGGAAGTCAGAGTCATTGAAGTACCTCTTACATATGGTCTTTTAAGTCCATAAGCTCAAAATCGCTCTATCTGTAACGGTTTTCGAGATTATTGCCCATTTCCGGTTGTTTTTTTACTTTGACCATGTTCGAGGAGGTCAAGGTCACCGAGGTACCTCGTACATTACCTCTTCTAGGTCCACAGGGTCGGAAATAAGCTTAAAATCACTCTATCTCTAACAGTTTTCAAGATAATGATCAACTTCCGGTTTTTTTACTTTGGCCATGTCCGAGGAGGTGAAGGTCACCGAGGTACCTCTTACATATCGTCTTTTAGACCCAAAGGTCGAAAATAAGCTCAAAATCGTTCTATCTCTAACCGTTTTCGAAAAAATGGTCCATTTCCGGTTTTTGACTTTGACTATGGCCGAGGATGTCAATCGTTCTCTAAGGTCGTGGTTTTAAAAATGCGGATTTTACGGCGTCTAATCACCCTCTATCAGTGAGCCAAATTTCATCACTCTTTAGCAATTGGGAACTAGAACCGTATTCGCAAGCGATATCTTCAACACTTCATAAACATTAAAAGTTAAAAAGCAAAACTAATTTTGGCATGTGCTCCTTAATAAATCTAAAGCCCCCTCCTCCCGCAGAAACCACCTGGGCTCACCCCCTCCGCACCGTTCTCAAATAATATTATTTTGGACTTCTTAGGATGTCATTTTTTGGAGAAGTTTTTTTCAAATGAAATTGTCATGCCATTGAAACATTAGCAAACGTCACAGCTTGAATTCCGTTTAAAACTAAGCTTTCACAGTAATAGGAAGTGTCAGGCCCATGGAAAACAATAATAACAAGTGTACAGATTTATTCATAAAACATTGGAGAATAGCGCACCATTGGGTGTGTAAAATTTTGCCAATGCTAACAAAACTACATGTATATACATAATGGCATCATATAATAAGTGCGCAAAGTATAGTTGAAGGAGGAGAGAGGGAAGGGGTAGGTAAAGTTTTGCTTGGTGCGAGTTTGTATGCTGCTTTGAAAGCGCTGGGGAAAGAGACAAGAACCGGGGTATATATAGGGGAGTGTTTGCAAAAATTTTGCTGCATGTTTTGGAGAACCAATAGAAAAAAGGGGGCAAATCACCGTGGCGACAATGTGTCTGTAGAGCAGACTTCTTTCCTGCTGGTCACGTGATCGACCAAATGCTGCGTTTTGATTGGCAAGTTTTCGGAACCAGGACCAGGAGAATTTTTTGCCGGACGGAAAGGGGAGAGAGAGGACCGAGTCGGGAAGCAGGAGAGGTGTATTGCAGCAGCAGGGAAGGGGTTACAAGCAGAAAACGACATACAATAAACTAAACACGACATTTAAACATACAATAAACCAAAATTAACAGGAATTAGAACAACCGTATAAACGGAGCCGTTGGACTTAAAAATAAGCTTAAGTGCTGTTTATGCAAGTTCAGTGTGGGTTTTGAGTGTGGCAATAAAGAAGCTTGTTTTTTTTTAACAAATTTAGAAGAGCCAATTTACCGCCCCCTTCCCTGCCAGCAAAGCGTGTTTTTAAGAAAAAGAAAAAGGATGAGGGGGGGGGGGCAACAGATTTAGAAAGTTTGGGGCATGCACGCTACAGAAACGTTTTAAACATAAATAAAACAGTATTTGATTAACACATTATAAACCGTGTACATCTGCTTGGTTATGTTCGCTCAACGGCTTTAGCGATTGAACGGACAAGCACTTTTCAGTATGCAGACAGAGCTCATGTAACACCCATAAGCTGTGTTGTTTTGCTCAACCGTTACTTTGCGTTTAAATGCGCTGTTTTTAACACTTCTTATTAACACTTGACAAGCCTTTGGTGGGTTATTTAAGTGGGTGATTTCTTGAATAATATATTGCAAACAACACAGCTTGAATACGTCTTATAAGCCGAGTAGTGTTTGGTTTTTGTTGGCGTAAGGGTTTATTGACTGAGCAGGCATACGCCGTGTTATCTATTTACGCAGTGAGGACTCGCACAAAGCTCAGCAACTGTGTTCTGTGATGTACGTTAAATGCACTGCATTTACTTGCAAAAATACACTCTTTTCACATGGCGTTTTAGCAAAGAAAACGTAATCGAAGACGAAAATAAAAAGTGACATGCACACGTTCAGATCAAGCTCTTCATAAGTTCCAAGTTTCATGGTCCTAGGGCCCATAGTGTCAGAGAAGAAGAAGACACAGAAAATCGGAAAAACTGTCAAGAAAAAAAAAGAAGGACGAACGGCTGCTCGCACAAATTCATATAACTCTTGCAAGCTGAAGACTTGTCAAGTGTTAAATACAGGGAGATCAACTAGACATACTGAATATTATCACATCCAAATTTCATCTTTCTAGCCCTAACGGCCTCTGACTAGTTCCACTGACAAACTAAAAAAAAAAAAAAAAAAACATGCCACAACTGCGACGAAAATTTTCGTACAAATTGAATACACTAAAAAAATGTAAAAATATCCAGTGTAATCCTAAGCGATGAATAAAACCTTGGCAAACAAAGGGAACTTGAAGAGTAAGAGGAATTAGCTGAAAAAACTCAGCTCGCTTTGACGAGAGGTGTCAACAATAAAAACACGATTTTATCAAGTGCAGATGAATGAGTACGAGGCTTGAAAAATGGAGAGGGGGAAAAAGGCCTCGCTCATTGTTGCTTAATTACTTTTGCAATATTTATCAGCGTGTAAAATGGTTTATCTCACAGATTTTCATTTATTTTTTTCTTTTCGGAAACATGCAACAATATCGCCTTCTCTGAGAAAAAGTGCTTCGTTTTTTCCCCCTACATTTCGGATACATATGAGATGTGCCTCACAGCCGTAGCTCCCACTGAATGCCAGTTGGCAGACTGATGTGACTTGTTCACGAAATAGATCAACAGTTGACAGACGGCTCGACTAATTCTTCCCATAACTCCCTCAAAAATGTTGCTCATTTACTCAGCTAATAAATATTTTAAAAAGTCTCGGTCTTGGCTTTTGTGTACGATTTTTGTGACATTCCACATTATGGTTTGAAAATTTCATAAGAATCCATGGTTAAGTGAAAACTTCATCCACCAAACAATAGCACAGGAAATAAAATGATTAATTTTGAAATGTATAATTACAGTGTACGGGAGTTGGCGGCTTCGTTGTCACGACCGAGAGGGCGCGGAAGTAGCCGAGGGGGAGAGTTTTGTGCCGGCCGGAACCGATCCGTGCCTGCGCTGTCGCTGTGAGAGCGGGACGGCGGCGATGTGTCACCGTGTGCGATGTCTTACATCATGTCTTACCCATCAAGTACGCTGCCTTTCTGCATCCCCCCTAACCTCCCCGATCCGTAGGGTTTTAAATTTCAGTGAATTACTAACATCCAATGACATTATGTGTTACACGGGGGATCTTGCCTCACTGAAGCTATAGTTAAAAAATTGTAGCCAAGCTGTCATCAGTTAATTCTATTTGTGTCGGACGTTTCCGCGTTTTAGTAAACGATCTCTTTTTTTTTCATTTTGTTGTAGTGTTGTAAGTATGCCGTCCTGTAGTGCTATGAATAAGTAAGGGCCGTTTTAATTGTCTACCATTTACCGATAAATGCCTTTTCAAGTCTGTTAAATGTTGAAAGAATGGGACAGCAGTAGTTTCCTTTGTTGTTAAATATCAAAGCCTGCAATGTCAGCCTTGTGATTCCCACCCTCCACACTCCCACACACAAAAAAAAATAAATAAATAAATAAATAAAAACTAGATCAGTGTTTTGCCCAGGATGGAAGGGCAGAGGGGCTTAATATCCCCTTCTGTAAAAAATAGGGGCTTTTTTCCCAAGGTAGGGGATGTCGTAGGAATCCTACACCAGATACAAAAGTGCTAATGTTCAATTAATCTATTCTAAACCGTAGCCATTTTGTTTTGTTTTCACCAGAAGACTTTAGGGATTGTTCTCGTAAACATAAACGATTCCACACAAATTGTGGTGTAAAATAACCAGTGGTCATTAATTAAATTGTCATGTTCTTCCGACCTTCGAACAAAATCCCCCTCGCTAGAACAAGAAGGGGCTTTTTTCCAAATTCAGTGGGGGATTTTTAGCCCCTTCGTGTTCCAGAAAGGGGGCTAAAATGGTGAGAGAGGGGGAGAAATCCCCTAAATCCCCCTCTGAGAAAAACACTGCTAGATCGTTTTCGAGTAGCCAAAATTTCGCTTGGGGCCACAAAAAATACGTTTCTGAAGTCTCAAAATTCAAAATTGAGCATGAACTATGAATCCAAAGTCAGTGAGGTACGTCTTGCAATTCGCCTTTTAGGCCTGCAAAGTCCCAAATAAGCTCAATATCGCTCTATCTCTAACCGTTGCCGAGATAACGGTTAACTTCCGGTCTTTCACCTTGACCATGACCTAGGATTTCAAGGTCACCGATATACCTCTTACCTATGGTTTTTAGGCCCAAAAGGTCAATAATAACCTCAAACTCGCTCTGTCTCTAACCGTTTTCGAGATAATGATCAACTTCTGATTTTCACCTTGACCATGACTGGAGAGGTCAAGGTCACCGAGGCTCCTCTTACATGTCGTCTTTTAAGGCCAAATGGTCGAAAATGAGCTCAAAATCACTATCTCTAACCGTTTGTGAGATAATGGTCATGGTAATAGTCATGGTAAAAAATGCGGATTTCGTGTCTCTGTCAGTTAGCCAAATTTCACTTTCAATGTGAAATGGCGAAAATGAAAAATATTAAAAAAAAAAAAACAATGTATATATCTATATTTCTTTTAGGCCCAAAGGGTGAAGGCTCGATACTCTTTAGTAAATGGGAAAAAACTGAAACGCTGCAGTCCACTTGCACACACAAACTGTAATCGCACTCATTGTGTACCATTGTGTACAGTTGAGCGATCAATATGCCTATGCTGTTATCATACCAGGCTCTTTAACTGCGCAATCAAAACGTTTGCCTGCCTTATAATGGGCGTGAATGGCAAACTTTCCATGTCCATTTTTTTATGAAATGTTGATGAATTTTTATAAAAATTCCGCTGGACCAACTAAATATGCCACATTATGTTTGTGCCAAATTTAGTTGCTCAAGCCCAAGCCGTCTCAGAGGAGTTCGCGTGACACAGTTTTCAAATTTCAATGTCCGTTTTTTGCAAATAAAATTTCAATGAATTTCTGAAAAATTGAGCTGGACCAACTAGACATGCTACATTATGTCTCTGCCAAATATGGTCGTCCTAGCCGTCTCAGTGGAGTTCGCGTGACAAGATTTTAGCGAGAAAAAGAAACACCCGGAAATACCTTACCGAGTCGTACGAAAGCAATAAACTAGGGGATTGATAATCCCCAAGTGTAATAAAAATAAATAAATATTTAAAAATAACACCGCATGGTATATAACACTTTTAAAACAATTTTTGACAGGTCAGTAGAGATTGCTGCAACGTGACGTGTGAGAGCGGAGAGCCAATCACGCCGCCCACAGCCTCCACCGATCATCCACCGCGCACTGAGTTTGCACGATCGGCTAATTTCAGTCGAGGTTTTCTATTTCGTCATAGTTCTGTTTAGCCAAGATTTGGTTGTGCTAACTTGTGTGTGATTTCCTCACCCCCACCCCCGGGAAAAAACGCCCCATTTGTGCAGCTGTGGAAAAAAAGCCCAAGATTTTTTGTCATACACGGAGAAAATCTCCCTGTGTAATATCCACTATTTACAGCAAGATATTTACTGAAGTGGGAACAGAGGCGAGAGATTAATAAGGGCTTCAGTCCTGGTTTGGGATCAGAGGTGAGCAGGTCAGAAAACATCAAGAGCTTCAGTCTTGGTTTGGGATCAGAGGTGAGCAGGTCAGAAAACATCAAGAGCTTCATTCTTGGTTTGGGATCACGGCTGAGTAGGTCAGAAAACATCAAGAGCTTCAGTCTTGGTTTGGGATCACGGCTGAGTAGGTCAGAAAACATCAAGAGCTTCAGTCTTGGTTTGGGATCACGGCTGAGTAGGTCAGAAAACATCAAGAGCTTCAGTCTTGGTTTGGGATCACGGCTGAGTAGGTCAGAAAACATCAAGAGCTTCAGTCTTGGTTTGGGATCACAGCCGAGTAAGTCAGAAAACAGCAAGAGCTTTCATTCTTGGTTTGGGATCACGGCTGAGTAGGTCAGAAAACATCAAGAGCTTCAGTCTTGGTTTGGGATCAGAGGTGAGCAGGTCAGAAAACATCAAGAGCTTCATTCTTGGTTTGGGATCACAGGTGAGTAGGTCAGAAAACATCAAGAGCTTCATTCTTGGTTTGGGATCACGGCTGAGTAGGTCAGAAAACATCAAGAGCTTCATTCTTGGTTTGGGATCACAGGTGAGTAGGTCAGAAAACATCAAGGGCTCCATTCTTGGTTTGGGATCACAGGTGAGTAGGTCAGAAAACATCCTTGGTTTGGGATCACAGGTGAGTAGGTCAGAAAACATCAAGAGCTTCATTCTTGGTTTGGGATCACAGGTGAGTAGGTCAGAAAACATCAAAGCTCCATTCTTGGTTTGGGATCAAAGGTGAGTAGGTCAGAAAACATCAAGAGCTTCATTCTTGGTTTTGGATCACAGGTGGGTAGGTCAAAAAACATCAAAAGCTTAATTCTTGGTTTGGGATCACAGGTGAGTAGGTCAGAAAACATCAAGAGCTTCATTCTTAGATTTGGATTAGAGCTGAGTAGATCAGAAAATAGCATAGTGGATTTATTAATCAAAACCGTATAATTTAAAATAAGAATTCTGAAGCAAATAAGAAACCAAATATTTTCTCGTAGGCTATTCCGGAATAGGCTACCAATTAATCGAATGTCACAGAAATTGAATTATTTTTCATCATTTCATCATTTTGTGTTTGCAGACTGTATGAGCAGTGTTATAAATGCAAAAATATGAAAAAATTGAAAATATGAATAAATTTTGAAAAATTTGAAAAAAGTTATTCGATGCTGAACTACCGTCATTTTAATAAACAGCCAACTGTAAATTCAGTTTTTCGATATGTTTATTTTCCTTTCGAAAAATGATAAGAATTTACATTGTTGAACTTATTTTCACCCTTTTGTATATAAAAAACGAAGCATTGTTGATTTCTGTGACATTTGAATCATCGGTAGTCTATTCCTGAATAGCCTACCAAGAGATATATAGTTTCTTATTTGCTTCAGTATTTTTTTAAAAATAATACGGTGTTAATTACACTTGGATTACCAATGGCTAGAGTTGGCGATTAACAAAACCTCAATGGAATCCGAAGTACATTTAAGCAGCATAATTTGCCCAATGCACTGGAAATACTCACAGAAAGTAACAGCGTGAGAAAATTTTTTACAACGGTGCTCCATTCAACAATATTTTAATATTTTAATGCATTTAATACGTGGAGTAAACATTCGTTAAAGAAGTTTAGATCTTTGGGAGGGGTTGGGGGAGGGGTTGGAGGAGGGGTTGGGGTTGGATAAGGATTCTGTCCGGGCGTGACAAACATCTAAGGGGGATTTACTCCACAGTTGGCAAAATTGAGATTTTTGGAGGCGTTTTTTTTCCTGGGGAGGGGGGGGGGGGTTCTCTGATGTGTAAACAGTAGAAGTTATACAGGGGGGATTTGCCCCGTGTATGACAAAAATCTGGAGGGCTTTTTCTCCGCATCTGCACGAATGGGGTGGGGAGGGGTGGGAGTCTGCGAGATTTTTTCTGGAGTTATTTTCTCCAGGATTTCACAAGGGTTCCACAAGTAATAACATGATGAAATACATTCGTTCCATTGAAAAAAAACTTTTCTCTCAATATATATGTATAAAATAGGGACGAGTTGTTTTTGGAAGACATAAAATCGACTGTTTTGTCATCATGAGGTATCTGGTTGCTTTTTCCGGTTGTAAATTACAGCGACCTGAAAGGAAACTGAAAACCCCATTGTTGTGATACAAAGCTTTGTTTACAAATGGGACGTGCCGATGAAAAACACTAAGAAATATTTGAGATGATTTTTTTGTACATATAAGAAATGAAGAGTAGAATGAGGAAAACATAGCTGAGGAATGCTCTCGATATCTGGATTCTCGATATCTGGATTCTCGCTGGAAAAAGTCAGAGATATCGAGATGGCGAATAAGAGACTCTCCATTGTTCCGGGCGTGGGATGCATCGAGTTGTAGAATTCGAGTTATTGAATTTTTCAACTGCACTTCAAGGTTGATAACTCAACCCCAATAGCCCGAAATATGATTCAGAAGAGATTGATTGTTTTACTGTAATCAGTCGATTTATTCTTCATAAAAACGCCGTGTCGAGGGCCGCGTGCGGTTTAAGTGTGGTTGCTTGTTTTAACCGGCATACGGCAAAAGTAATTGATAAAAATGTCTTAGCATTATTCTGTAAGTGTTTTCAAGTATAACTTAAATCGTCTTTATTGAGACATTTATGCCAGTTCTTTTCGTTGTTTTTTCAGAGCCGGAAGTCCGTTTTTTAAGCCGTCGCTCACTGCGCAAAACCACTGTTGTCGGGGACACAGTCTTTCTTGAATGCGACATCGATTATCCGATTGGTGAATGGACGGAGTATGTGATTCGCTGGCGCAAGCAAGGCATCGAGGTGCCCGTCTTCATTCACATTAACGGATACGATGCTCGTATAGATCCGCGCTACGAGGGCAGGATACGGCTTCGAGAGGGCGCCACCATACAGCTGAGCGATATTAAGAAGAGCGACGAGGGCTGGTTCGAGTGTACAGTGGTGTTTATGGATGTTGACGATTCTCCCAACGGGACTTGGATATACCTCGCGGTAAACTGTAAGTTGTTTCTGTTAGGAGTGTTGACGCGTGCTTTTTTCAGTGTACTTACGTTATAACACTACATTGACTTTATTTCTGTTATTGTTATTTTTCTGCATTACCACTGTGTTTAATGGAAATGTGTACGATATGCGGGAGGCAGAACATATTTCAGAATAATGTTTTTCTTTAATTTTCACAAACAGAGCGAGCACTGCTCGTTCATTTCTCCACAGGTGTTGAGGTGGGCTGGGGATTTTCCACATACAGGAACGGGCCGCCATTGTGCGGACTGGGGATTTTCCACACACAGGAACAGGCCGCTATTGTACATAGTGGGGATTTTCCACACGCAGGAACAGCCTACCGTTGTGCAGAGAAGTAACGAGGGCTCAGTGACACTGTTATCTTGCTGCTCAGCCTGCGCGGGCGCGGCCACAAACATCGTGTCACCGTTTGTTAAAGTCAAATGTACTGTTCTTGATTAATTACCTGTATTTTATTGTAGGGAAGTAACAGCAGAAATAAAACGACAAAAAGAAAACAACGGAAAACATCGGTAACATTATGTGTAACATTCTCCCTGGCGCGGGAAGGGCACGCACAGAGGGGAGCGCGAGGGGAGCGAGAAGAGAGCGCGCGTAGGTTTACGTAATACGAGGGCATGACGAGCGTTGAGGCTTGTGGTCATCTTTAACCATAGAATACGCCATTGACTGCTATAATCTAATCTTAAAACAACAGCCGAGTAAAAGAAAGGTTTGGATATACAAAACGAAGAGAATAGGCCTTGATGTAACTGATATTTGGTGCTGTCTCATTAATCGAGTGAGACTCGCAAATAACTAGACGATAGAACAAGAATTTTTTTTTGGCCCGAGTCGACCAATACTTCTCGTTATTTGTGTCAACAAAACGAGCTTCAACCGTATTTGCCATCCATCTTTTGTGGTTGCCATGGTTATTTGTATACCTTATCAATAAATCGGGGAAAAGCAAAAGAGATTTGATGTTACCAGCCCGTGTCACCTTTATGCCTTCTTCTTATTGTAAAATGATAAGAACTGGGGCAGCAAAAAGCCCATATGACGTCACATCGATAGGGGCTGTGACGTGCATGTTAAACGTTTAATCTGCGGGGTGAAGTCCCCGAGATGTCAAAGAGGAGCAGTCAACATTATCCCTCTGGGTCGCATGGTGCAAGGCTGAGTTACCGGAAAGCCAGTTTGCTACCACACTATTCGTTGTTCGGTTGATGTAAAAAAAAAGAAGATAAAAAGTGGTCATAAATTGTCTGTTAAAATAAGGCTGTTTGGTAACGGAGTGGGTCGAAACAATAAGCCCACTGCGTGCCTGTTCTGTTCCGTCCGTCTGACAAATGATATCTTGGTTGTTATGTGCCTTGCAAACGCGAGCAATTTGTTAGATCTTAATATGTGTTTTTGATTTTTTTCAACCACTTCAAGAGGTATGGTACCATTTGGCATTTTCGTTGCTGTGAGCACAGCCTTACCGTCTCGCTACGAACATACGACGATCTTCTGAACGGCTCCCCAATCTGTTATCTTACATCGTTTTTTTTTTTTTGTAAAATAAATTTTGAAAAAAAGAAAATCAAATATATTGCTGCTGTATGTAGAGCAGTTCTTGTTGCTGGTCTCCTCACGAATGGGGTGTGTATTTGGAGCCTTGTGCCCCTACGCCAGCGTTATCTCCTTCCGTTTGCTTGCACTTTATCTCTGTGTGTGCCCCATATAAACGTTTTTGTATTGGCTCCCGATTTTGGAACATTAATTTCAGCGTTGTTAGTTTACATCTCCTAAGTGGTTAAATTCTGTCAAAACTCTGTCAAAACTTTGTCAAAACTGCGGTACTCAGCTGCGGGACTGATAAAGATTTGTTTTATACTTAAATCCAGAAAGTACAAATCTGAATCCCAGTCAGATGCTCGCTTGCTGTGGCTCGGGCTTGGCGTGGATTTAGTGGGCTCGGATTATCCTGTTCCCAGTGATATCTATTATTGCCATATATCTGAGCTTCAGCGCTCAGTTATTGCCGTGAAATAAATGGCACGACGCGGTGAAGTCGTCTGCGGTGATGTAGTGGGAGCACGGGTCAAGCGTTACTGCCAGATTGACCTTAAAATGTCTGTTGATGTTGTCACTTACTACATGTAAAAGTCCCGACAAAAAACGCTCATTACCATACATAGACTGTTAACGTGAGTATTGCCATGGGTCTCGTAAAAAACACTGGCTCCTTGAGCGTTTAAGGCGTTATAAGTAAAAGCTCCATTATAAGAGTGGCATATCGTGGGACATTTACTTCCAGAGCATGGGAGTCAGCCTCTTATTTTTTGCTTCTATGTGCGAGGAATGGCACTCACACACGTGTCTGGCGCTGCTAGCATTTTACGCCAATCAGGAAATACAGAATGCTCCAGTCTGCCACTACTCTGCCTATGGCCTTTTTTATATTTTCAGTGGTTATTTAAGCTTCAAGTTACAGAAATGCTCATAAATTAAAGAAAATGTTTAATTCTTAAGATTAAAATTTAAGAAAGGAATCCTGTTTTTGGAGTTGATTGTGAGGCAGTGGTGGGTGGTGCCACTGGCCGACACTTCTGTGGCACTCCTTGATGGACAATCGACACATGAACACTGTCGGTCGTCTGTGTGTTCGCTTGACGAGGCAGCTCTTCACTCCAGGTGGCGCTCGAGTACAGTTTTACTCTCAGACCAAAAGCGTAACTGGGAGAGCTACACATTCCTGTCACAGCATCTTCTACCCTCAGTAGAGCATGGCAAATTAAGTGTAAACACCCTATTATTGAAAATAAGAATGTATTGAGAAAATAATGATTTTGGTGTTTTTTGTCTTGGTCGAAATAAGACACTTTCGACTTGGTGAGTCTTTTCCAGAAACATTCCAGGAAACGTGAAATTACGAAAAGAAGTTTGTGGCCAGGGAACACACATAAAAATGGGCAAAAAGAGAACATTATGAACAATAGCAAATATCTACTCGAAGGTACAAAGCAAAAATTATTATATTAAATGCTCCTTGAAGAAATAAACAAGAGGTGCGCTTCTCCACTTGTATAACAAGATGTACGTTTCCACGGGAATAAAAACAGCAGCTAAGTTGTTTCCAGAGAACATATGCAGATTTGAAGATGACGTGAGCCTGCCCTGCCCCCCTCAGTGCCTGTTTATGGTCATTTCCGTCATAACAGTACGGCTACTTAACGCTTATCACTGTGTCAGGCAACAGTTTATGTTACATTTCATCAGAATATAGAATAGTTGTGCTTTATTGTAGCAGAATATATTGTTATAGTCGAAGGTTTACGAAGATGCATCGATGCATTAGGGAAATGTATGTGCGCGCGAATTGACAAATTATTTCAGGCTTAAAAAATAATAACAATTAATTATCATTTTGATTGTGCTATGCAAGCCTAATGTAAGTTCAGAGGCGGTTTACTGGTCATTTGCCATCGGCAGGGAAGTGGGTGTTGAGGTAATGTGGTGCACGGCTTACCATCTCGAAAATAACCGGTGATTTTTGCTGCATATCAAAAATCATAAATGGATGCAGATTCCAAGGGGACCCAGGAGGTTTTGTTTCAGCCCACTATTATTTTTTTTCTTTGAAAAAAGGCTGCAGTCACTGTGGGTGGATAGTGTGGGCGAATAGGAAAAGTAATAGAATTGTCCACGAGCTGAGCTTCCCATTGCTTTGTATCAAAAGCACTGGAGCTACACACTGATCATTAAGGGAGGAGGCGGGGGGGGGGGGGGGGAGGGAAGTGGACGGTTGCATGGATAGATAGCGTACGTGTGTGGGTCGTGCCGAAGTTACCACTCTGCGTCGATTGCGCTGGTACGGACATAAAGGTTAGCAGTTGAGAAGAGAATGAATGTCGTCAGTGCAGGCTTTTGCTGTCCGTACACTGTGTAGTGGATGCCTCACTTAAGTGGAATATACAAACAGACCCAAGTGCGTGTCGAATGCCATTTTAACATTTAATGCTATATGTTATATCAAAATATAATTAAAGATATCAATAAAGCAATGTAGATCTCATCAATTTCTATTTTGCTATCAGTAATTGAAGTTTGGTTACATGCATAAACTTGATAACTCCATTTATCCACTGTTTTTTACGAAAATTTCTTCAAACTTTAAAAGCGTTTTTCTCTACTGCTGATAAGTGCAGTTATCAGGTTTATGCGTGGATCCCTTCAATTGTATTTTAGATAGCAAAAATCTATTGTGATAAAAAAATTCAGTTTTACAATCTTAAAATATCTTAAGGGATGCACGTATTTATATAAAATTCAACGGATCGTCGATTAATTTTGGAAATGAAAATTTTAATCTGATCTCAATAGTAAAAACACAATTTTTAAGCTCAAGAATTGCATCTTTTTTGTGCAGTAAAAATTAAAAGACAGATTCTGTATGCAGGGACCAGTCATTCGCTTATTCACAGATGTTTGCTTCTGAATTTTAGATAAAAAACATAGACTGACATTTTGATATCAAAAATTAATTTTTGAGATCAAAAATCATTTACAGATTTCAAAAATAGAAATTAAAAAAGTCTCATTCTGAAATAATGTTATCTTAAATAAATTCTTGATATCTATGAAAAGAAAATAAATTATTGAGCTCAAAATTGAAATTCTACTATCAATTATATCATTCAAGGATTGAACTTTTGATCTCTAAAATTCAATTTCAGAGATCATTCACCCATTTTTGATATCAATAAATATTTTTTCATCTCTGTAAATATTTATTGATATCAAGAATTTTTTTTGAGATGAAGAATACATTTAGAGATATCAAAAATATAATTAAAACTATCAAAAAAATATGTATATATATAGTTGCAGATAGCAAAAATTAATTCTTGATGTCAAAAAGCCATTTATGAGATAAAAAAAAAAAATTCTTGATATCAGTAATTGTCTAATAAATGTGAAAATGGCATTCAATAATTGCGTCTTACTTTTTATTAATACGAATATTGTCTCTTGCCTCTGGGACCAAGCAGGGAAGAAAACTGCTTTAATTTCTCTCTTGAAAGATTATAGAGCAACAAATAATTGCAGATATGTGAAGACAATGGACTGGCACTCCAAGAGACTAAATCATGACGCTCAGAGCCAACCGGTCTCAGGGAGGATATTGTCATTGTTTAGATGTGTGGCATAGCAGGGGCTGCCTTGGTCACGCAGATTCCCCGTGCCGGCCGTGTGAATCGTTTAAGTTGAATTCGTCCCGCTAACCTAATATAATTACTCCATTGTGACAAAACAGCCATGGTAACTTAAAGTTCTTTTCTGATTTTTGAAGAAAAAAGCTTGGTGTAATTAGACATGGTTCATTACGGCGTGTCGTCCTTACTTCAGGTTACCATTGATCAACCTCATACCTCTGTTTTTTTTTCTACCCTCTCTAAATGTTTTTTTTACTATTTTACTTTTTCAAAGATGTAGAGGGATACAGTAGTCTGGGGAACCATTATTAAAATACATGTGCAGAATTTTCAGATTTTTTAAGCCACCCCCATCCCATCCGGGGAGTCAGTTTTATGACGTCAGTCATTTAAACACCATCAGGCCCCTACCCCCTACCCCCTACCCCCCCTCCCCCTACCCCCTCCCCCAATTCTCGTGGACTTAGCTAGCGACATGTAATGAAAGCATGTCTTGTTCCTTAAAAAAGGACAACCGATATGTTCTGACAGAGAAATTAAAATCTGAACCTGACACCTTTTTTTCTCAGTTTTCACCCTGTTTGTATTTGCGCCTTAAATATTAGCATCTAACCAGGCAAGTTGCTTATTCTTTCAAGGCGGCAGTGTTGGTGATGTTGGAGGGGGTGTGGGAAGGTTAGGGGTTGTAGAAAAATGTGAAATACTGAAAACTTGAGCTTTTACCACAGAAATAACCCGTCGAAGTGGAGTTGTGGTTTAGGAGCCTGATCTACCGGTTACACAGACTTCTGGAGGTCGTGATTGCTGTCCGTGTGACTCTTGTTTTGTCCATTTACTTGACAATTATTTCAATAAAACATCAAAGGCGTTGTTGGAATGCAAAATCGTAGGCATTTTGGGAATTGCAAAACGTGCAGCTTCGCAGTTTGTTATAGTTTCTTTACAAAACATAAATACGCGTATTGTGGGAACGGCAGAAGGCAAATCTATGCGTGAACAGATTTCGCTGCATTTTCAAGAGGCTTTTCCACATTGTCAGTAGAAAATACCCCTTATTCCTCAAACGAGGAGTGCAGTTCCGAAAGTTCCCCCATTTTAACCCCAGCTTCTTACCGAAGCAGGGACCAGAGCGGTCGTTGAAAGTAGGTTCGTATGTTCGCTTTTAAGTTGAAAAACTCGTGTCTCCTCCTAGGTTTTTAGCCTGAATGTATTGAAATTTTGGGTAATATTACTCTTTTTGGCAGTATGACAAAAGTTGGCGGAAATATTCTTTAAAACGTATGTCCTGGGGTTGTAATGGAAGCGTTCTAAAATTTGGGTGGAAGGTAGGAGGCACAAGTGTCCACCTGGCTGTTGTTTTTTTTTTATTTTGGCAAGTCGCCAAAATTGGCTGAAATATTGGCGAAAAATTTTCAGTAAAATGTTAACTGCTGCCAGAGAAATTACATTACTGCCTTGAAAATTTAGTTAAAAATAGCAGTCATTTGTACTTTCGTGGTTATTGCTGGTTTTCATAATTTGGAACAAAATGGTGCAAATTTTGTTAAAAAACAATTTTTACTAGAATCGTAACTAATGCTTACCGTGTTAAAATTTTGAATGAGGGAATCGGAATTTATTTATTTTTATTTATTTATTTATTTATTTCCTTCGACAAAATTTTGGGAAAATATTGGCGAAAACTTTATTTCTTGTTAAAAACGTAGCTGACTCCAGGTAATACCCTACTGTTCCGAAATTTTGTTAAAGGCAGTGGGCACTGGTACCTACTTGGCTATTACTTTTTTTCGTGATTTGCCACAAAATTTTGTTAAAAATTATTTCCTGCTAGGATTTTAACGGAAACTTTTGATGGCATGTAGGAGGCCTATATGTCCACCTGGTTTTACTGTTTTCCATGATTGAGAAAAAATGGCGCAAATATTGGCGAAAAAAACTTTGTTACGAAAGTCTTAACTAACGCTAGTTACATAATCTTACCCCCTTAAAATTTTTAATTAGGAAAGTCGACATTACACGCACCTGTTACTTTTGTTTTGTTGATTCGCCAGAAATTGTCGGAAACGTTGGTGAAACCCCAATTTCTTATGGCCGTAGTCTTTTCAAGTTTTTCAGTTAAAGGTAGCGGACATTATGCTTTCCTGGCTATTACTTGTTTCCAGGATTCGCCAAAAATCAACGGAAATATTGGCGAAACCAATTTTCATAAAGACGCATCTCTTCCTGGAATGTCTGCCCGACCGAGGTGTTTGCACGCTCTGTGTGTAGATTTGTGTACTGGTGTGTTTGTGTGTGCTATAGTTGGCTTATGCAAACATAGCACACACCAGTTATGTTAATGCACTGGGTGGCTGTTAGCAAATACGAGAGGTTTGTGTGCAAATGATGCTGCAGACCTTACGCGTTCGTTTCTTTATAACAAATCACTGTTTTTTTTTTGGTTTTTTTGTTTTTTGTTTTTTTTTTGTTTGTTTGTTTGTTTTTAGGGGTGGGGGGTTTCACATGTTAATCGTGAAAACGAAAACGAAGCCGAAAATATAAAGTGTGTTGCACAACTTCAGATCAAGCACTACATGAATGCGAAATTTTGGAGCCCCGGGGCCAGTATGGTGGGAAGAGTAGTAAAGTATGGTGGGATGAGTAGTAAAGTATGGTGGGATGAGCAGTAAAGACGAAATAACGGACTAGTAACGAGAAAAACAAGGTCTGGAACATTCTCCCTGTACAGCTTCAATAGACTCTTTGCAAATTTTCGACTTACCAAGTGTTAAAAAGTTTATCTGTTGTTCAGCGAATTATCTGGATAGCGGAAAGTTGTATCGACTTCAAACTTGGATCAGTCGCACGGTTTTTGTTAAACAGTTAACTCGTACGAAAAGTTACGAAAGACGTGTATGCCCATTGCGTGTAAATATTGGGTGATACATTCTGATGTCGCTGAATCTACCACTCACCACCGCACCACTCACCCCCTCTATCCACCCGAACCCCCCCCCCCCTTCCCCTTTTTGTCGGCTCTTGCTAACTAAGCATAGTTTTGAGCTACACTTGGGATTTCACTGTTTCCCAGAAGATTCTCAAAGATTCCTTCATATATGTTTAGAATTGTATGTTTATTGTACGAAAATGGCATTTTTATTCAGTGAGGTGTTTGAGGAAACAGCGCCCCTCCCGCCCCTCCCCGTTTCAGTCAGACGTGTTAAGAGTTGGGGACGTGGGGGAGAGACACGAAACACCATGGAATGTTATGGCGTATTTACAGGCCTCAGCAGGTCTAGCCAGTAATGTTTTTCCTTGCAAACCTGTCTTCATTTGATTGCCAAGCTATTCCAAATAATGGAGTTATTATGTCACGGTTAGCATTAGTGCTGCGCCGAATGGTGGAATAGTTCGAATATTCGTAAACGTGGCCCGGTATTCGAATAGTAGTTTTTGGGACAGATATATTTGAAAAAATGTAACTATTTTCAATCATGTGTTTTTTTTTATTCTAACATTTAACTTCTCGAAGAAACGTCTTTAAAACGTTTTAAAAACTTAATTATAATGTGTATTTGCAAGAAATTTGTTTTTATTCTAAAAAAAAAACAAACAAGCTACTGTTCAAACATTAAGCACAAATAAACAACTGGCAATACTCACTTGTACAATGTGTTGATGAATGTGCTTTGTGAAAGCATAAATCTAAAGACACTACGTATGACATATAGAGACTATACGAGATATTTTGAAGTGTTTCCCAAACCTATTAAAATGTCCAGATACTTATACACACAAAATCATCGCGTAATCATAGCAGCGTAAACACCCTTACGGTTATAAATTGTAAATACTCTTAACATTTAACTTCTCGAAGAAACGTCTTTAAAACGTTTTAAAAACTTAATTATAATGTGTCTTTGCAAGAAATTTCGTTTGAAACAAACACCTCTTTTTATCTAAAAACACAAATCAAGTCTATGAATGTTACGTATGCTCATATGTTGGTATTGTTTTTGTTGAGGAAAATCAGCCTATTGACGTTGTCCGTGGATGTAGGGAAGCGCGTCGGCGGCAGGCTAAATGGTCGGCCATGCTGAACACGCGCTCATGGGGCACACTCGAGGCTGCAACACAAATATTTTTTGGCAAGTACTGCAATATTTGGAAATGTTGGTTACGTAACCTGCCACCATTTTAATGGGTCTCCTTTCGATGCAGTTTCTTATAGATATCTTGCAACTTCCTGTTCAGCTTTGAACCGCGCACTTTCTGGTCTTGACGGTCTGTCATCATTTGTAATGAAAATGTCGTCCAGCCAGTCCATAACGTTACTTGTGTCAATTTTTGGTATCTTTGGTAACGGCACACACTTTTCATCTGTACTTGTCGATACAATCTCTGGAGTTGATGGTTCCTCTTTAACATCTTGAATTGACGGGAAGGTTTAGAAGGTACATCAGGACGCCCCGACACCGGTTCTTTCACTTCTGAAGACTTGGCCTTGGCCATAGCAATATCAATTACTTCATCCAGTAGTTTTTCTGCAAGTTTCCCCACGCCGTTCTTCGGAAATAAATGTGAGCTCCTTTGTTCGAGGATGAAGGAAACTTACTAGTAACAATGTTCCTTCTCTGTTGGTATACCGCTTTGCCGAACTGGAACATGCCGCCGCTTTCATCTTCTTTTTAAAGACATGACCAGATAGCGTTTAGCTTTATCGATGATGGATACATAGCTAGAAGCAAAGGTGCATCTCTCTGGCCATATTTATTGTAGCGTCTTTAAAGGGTTTTAGAAACAAGATATTGGCCTCCACAAGTTGCTGATCATCAAATGTATACAGATATTTAGTGTCCATGCCTTTCAAAGTAGGATCGGACAAAGCGGCGTTAAGATCTGGCGTTTGCTCTAATAGTCCCTCTAGCATGTCGAGCGATGGATTCCACCGTGTCACTACATCTTGGAGCAGTTTGTGGTCCTGATACTTTTTGTCTGGTAACACCATCTGTTTGGTTTTAGTATAGCACTTTCTGTTGGGCTTTTGTGGAAGTACGTTACCACTTTCCGTCCTTTTGCCAGTATGTTTGCAGCTCCTTTTACGTCTGAAGCCGCACACACTGCAAGATTTAGGTTGTATCCGAAACATGAAATGCGACCCCATTTTAGAATACTAAAGACCTTCTATGGGAACAAACACAGATAGGTATTTTAAATGGGCCAGGTTCGTCTAAGGAAAATGCACCAACTGGACCTAATAATTTTCAGCTTTTGCTATGTCTAAAGTATACATGGATGGCCGCGTTTAACTGATAGGGGACCTGTGGGGAATATGTGGGCTATGCACACTGCTCTTGTTTCATTTGCCGCATTGTCTCTGACAGTTATTGGCTCGGAAAATCCCCATTCTCTATGACATGACACCAAAATACGAACAATATTTTACCAGTATGTGAGTCCGTTACTTTTTGTGTTTCCAAAACAAGGCTTTTCAGTTCCATTCAGAGTCAATAAAATGTACGGTCACAGCTCCGTAACTTTGCGCAGCAATAGATGTCCAGATGTGTGTTACTGAGAACTTCAGTCACATTTTCATATCGTCAAAACGATCATGCAACTGTAGAACGGGCCGGAACGGTTTATCTGAAATGACGAATGTTAGACACATAATATGTAACATTTATATTTTAAGCTCAAAATTTACCTACTATATATACCATCCTAAACCCATTATTATTATTATACTCGATTTTTGTAATGCGCTTATTTGGAATATCCTCTAAGCGCTAACAATGATACAAAAACATTAAGCATAAATACCAATCGTTAAACTAAAAAGCAATATAAAATCTAAAATTAGTAGTACTTTATGACAGCACATGAGCGTAGGCCTTAACAAACAGATGAGTTTTGAGTTTGCATTTGAAAACACTGAGCTATTGCGCAGATTTAACGTTTTCAGAAAGGCTGTTCCATAAAACAGCACCCGTATGTTGGAATGAACGCTCCCCATATCGACATCTAGGTTTAGTTAATTCCAGATAGTTGCCTGAACTAGACCTGAGAACACGAAGTGGAGTGTACGGGGTGACAATATCCGCGAGATATGAGGGCGCCAAGCCGTTCATAGACTTGTACACAAACGTCAAAGTCTTGAACTGGCATCTCTCTACAACTGGTAACTAGTGCAGTTGTATCAGGCTTGGGGTTATGTGCTCTCTGCAGGGCACCCGTGTGATCACATGCGCTGCTGCATTCATGATAAGCTGTAAGCGATGAAACGAACACTGGGGCAATCCTGTGAACAGACTGTTACAATAATCTATTCGCGATATTATCAAGGCATGAACTAAAATTTTAGCGGCTTCGAAAGTAAGTAGATATCTTATCTTTTTTATCCATCCAAGATACATGAAACAGACTTTGCGGAGATGCGTGATATGATGGTCGAAGTTCAGGTGGGCATCCATGTAAACGCCCAGATTCCGCACTACAGGCACTGATGGTATTATATCCGCGTTGATTTGAAGGTCGTGTACTACAATATGCCTCCAATTCTGTTTCGATACGAAAGTGATGAACTCAGTTTTTTCGCAGTTTAGCTTAAGTCGATTTGCAAACATCCATTGAGAAATGCTGCATATCCCATTTTCCAAGCTCTGGGCGGCTTGCAATTGGGATTCTTCAGATTTTGGACTGCCAACTTGTGCTTCGTCTGCATAGTAATGATATAAGAGCTGCAATATCCGTATCAGTTTAGCTAGAGGTGCAACATAGTCCCTATAACGCTTGGGTCCCATCTGGGAGCCCTGGGGCAGAGAGCAATCGAGTGTGACTGATTCTGAGTATGATTTATTAATGCATACTCGAATCGACCTGTTTGTCAAATACGACTCTAGCCATTTATATACTGTATCGGTGATACTGAACGTAGTGCGCAGTCGGCGTAGTAGTATACCGGGGTCCACGGTGTCAAAATCCGCGCTAAGGTCCAGCATGCCGAGAAAAACAGCCCCGCCACTGTCCAACTCAGTCATGATATCATTGCACACTTTGAGCAAAGCGGTCTCCGTGGAATGCTTTGACTTGTAAGCTGACTGAAGAGGATCCGCAAGACTGTTTCTCTCGATATGCTTGGCAATCTGCTGACTTGCAGCCTCCTCTATGACTTTCGAAATATATGCGAGGTTTGACACCGGTCGAAAATTTTTCAAGACTGGTTCTAAAGTCGGCTTCTTTATCAGGGGGCGCACAATTGCCTGCTTAAATATTGAGGCATTTGAGCACTACTCAGGGACTTATTGACGATGCTTGTAATCACTGGGCAAAGTTCATCGATACACAACTTCAGCAACGACGTGGGGATAGGGTCAAGTTCACAAGTTTTCGATGCGGACTTCATAATGATGTTCTTTACATCATCTTGTGACAGCGCTGCGAAAGGTTGCAAAGGCGGAAAATCACGCGGAGTCTTTCAATCAAACGCAAAAGTCTCCTCTGAAATATGCCCAAAATTATCTGTGATCTTCTGAATTTTATTCGTGAAAAAGTGACAAAAATCGTTCGCGAGAGCCTTGCCGTCGCTGTGATGTGGAAGGATTGTTTCACGCTACGGTGCATGACTTTATCAATTCCGCGAAATAACTTTCCTTGGTCATTAGAATGACTATATAATATTCCAAGAACGTGCGATTGTTTTGACGCATTTAACTGACTTGAGTAGTTATTTTGTGCATCTTTAAAATTCTGCTCTAAAATAGGATTCTCCTTTATTGCTAGGATTCTCTTTCATGTGACCTTGAAACGCGAAGTGCTGTTCTTGCCTTATCGTCGAACCAAGGTTTGCGGCGTCGATTCTTTAAGCGTCGTGTAATTTGCGGAGCATGCTCATCGAGCAGCTTGCCAAGCTCCGAATTATAGCTATCCACCAGGGTATCCAAATCCATTAAGTAATGATTTTGGAATACTTCAGTACATTTGATATCTGCATGAACCGCCTCTATGTCTACACCATTAAGCGCAAAATATGAGCATTACCACATTTAAAATATGCACTGTGAACATAATTTCGACGAGTAGTATTACTTTTAATATATAGTGGTTTTGCTGTTTACCGAGGCTCGCATGTTTTATGAGTTCTCTGAATCTGTTGCCTTCTATTATATAATAAGACAGTGGTCGCATATCCTCAATAATAAGTTTTTTCAAAAGCTCGGTATGTTTATAGCTCTTCAGTTTTCTTTTCATGCTTGGAAAATGATGGTTCGATTGTGGTCTGCTTCGCTTGTGTAGTTTCACATTTTATAGCAGGTGCGATCTCGCTTGTGTTGAAGACGGAAGTGATTACAAAGATTACTGGTTGTAGAATAATCTTTCTGTTTTTTTTTGTCACATAATTGACACATGGCAGTGTCTTTTACAATGGTTTTTGGTCCGTCTTCTTGTAATACTGTTTCAAAACCAAAGTATTTCAAAACGTGCGAACTGCCTTTGGCCCACAAAATCAAATTGCTTTCTTCAGCCATGTTGTGCTCGCCTCTGTTGAGCCCATATGTAATTCATTCACATAGCTTACCCTACATGTTAATGTATTTATTACTGAGTCTTATCCTAATCGCTTTTCAATTATGTGAATGTGCATCACGTTCAACGACTGATTCATATATGACGTCAGGTGACGGGCGTTTTACTTTAATATACATGTAGATGTGGACAGAGTAAAGATTAGGGCAGGTGTATGACGTCATTACGGAAAAATCTTGTGTGCGAAATTTTTCAGCGGCTAAGCATCGGAGAAAGTTGAAACTTGGTGGATTTGTTGCTTGATAGGACCGAAAGATTCTATAAAATTTTTTTTGCGAGTGGAGCGAACGATTGCGGTGTCCCTAGGGATTCAAACTGGAATGGCCCATTTCAGTATAACGTGGCAGGGTAGTCCTGATATAGCGCTAAGATCGCTGAAAGGGACTTAAAACACCAATAAACCAAACCAAGCCATGCGCTCCGCCCCCTTATTCTGGTGAGAAAATATATGTGTTGTGGATCACATATCGTTTGAGTGATAGCATTTCCTTTGATCTCGCCGCCTGCCGCATCTTGCATCTCGACAGTTGGCGAGGATCAAAGCAGGGATTTACAAAGGACAGATCTAGGGACAAGGTTAGCCAACTATAGGGCCTTATACTTTGACTTATTTTTATTACATTTTAAGCCTTCGTATAAAAACCGGAAAAGGTCGAATAATATTCGAATGTTCATAAAAAACATTGACCGAATATTCGAATACTATTTCGGGACAGAATAGTCAGCTCTAGTTAGCATTGTTTACAGTACGCGGAAGAATTTTTCACTTTAAAGTATATCATCTGTTTTCTTGTGTTATGACAAGCAGCTCACCATTTTGGCATCAAAATGCTCCCCCTTCTCCAAACGAACTGAGTCATATGTTGCACAGTTATAAAGATTGCGTTTCTGATGCTTTTCGACCGATAGCAAAGTACGAGGACAAGGTATATGTATGTGGAAAACTAACTACACTTAAGGCACAAACCCCTCACCATAAACGGGTTGGGGTTGCATTTATAGTCGTATCTACATGAGATGGCCTGGAAAGGAAGGGGGGAGGGTGGTGACGGTTAGTCAAAACAAAAAAAAAATCACTTAAGTAGGGAATTGGTGATGTAGCGGGTACCTTCCAGACCCAGACAGAATAGACTGCAGTAAAACGTATTTGTAACGACCACGGTCGATAAAAAGACATAAAGTAGAACCTGTTGTACTTACCGCCTTCCAGACTCGGAAAAACGCATGGGTAGTAAAACCTGTTCGTGGTGACCAGTATCCGGAGAAAAATGGGAAATGGTTATTGCGGAATTTTGACATTTGTTTTTCATTACTAAAACAAGAAACTGAATAATAGGTGTCGATTGAAAGTGTGTGACATGAACCTGTACTCTTACTTTAATCTGAACTAACGCTAGGGATATAATATTTCCCTCTTAAAATTTTGAATTAGGGAAGCAGACACTAGCAAAAATTAGCGGAAACATTTGCCCAAAACTATCCAAAAAGTTTTATGGAAGGTAGAGGTATACGTGTTTTCTTTCTTTTTCTTGTCAAATCAGCAGAGGGTATCCGTCGTCTGTATGTACGTATGCACGTGTGTAAGTATTTAAATATGTAAACTTTAACTTAAAATGCTTCTTTTCCTTCAGTTTTGATCAGATTCCTTTTAAAATTTGGTATGAATGTTCTTTAGGTGGGCCTCTCTCTCTCTCTCTCTCTCTCTCTCTCTCTCGCTCTCTCTCTCTCTCTCTCTCTCTCTTTCTTTCTTTTTTATTTTTGTATTTTGATGATCCACAAAAAATTGGGAAATTGGGGACAGTTTAAAAATTTGTGTAAAAAATTTTCAAGATGCTTCTCCTACATTTTTTATCAGATTTTCTGTAAATTTTGCATAAATGTTCACTAAGGGGGCCTCTCTTGGAAAATTTTGTTTTGTAGCCATCCACCAAAAGATGACCAAATGGAGGCCTTTTTTTAATTTATTGGCAGCCAGTTTTAAAAATACTTCTTCCACAATTTTGACCGGATTCCTTTAAAATTATTTATTCACTAAATTTCCTTTTTAAAAATATTACGTTTTTTTGGCGATTCTCCAAAAACTGGGAGACTATCGGCATTTTAGATCTTTTTGTTTTCCAGAATGGGTTGCCTGCTGCAGTTTGACTGGATTTATTCCAGCTGTAAGAATATTACTGTTTATGTGATGTTTTCTTTTTTTTCGCACTTCCAAAAATTGGCGTCATGCCACCGTTTGAATGTTTTAGGGATCAAGTTTTTCAAAATAGTTCTTGTGCTAGTAATTTTTGTCAGATTGCTTTCATTTTTTGAGGCGTAGTCCAATGCTAGGGCTCTTTGAAATTTACCTTTCTGAGATCAACCAGAGATAAGGCAAATGCCAACCTTTGAAAATTTTTCAAAAACCGGTTTTTAAAACGTGACTACCATATTTGGCGATCATACAACCCTACTGATGCGTGATTCACTAGATCTCGGCTGGTCACATTGTTCCAGGACATTCTTGTTTCCAAAAATTTTTTATAAATCTTAGCGGGCACTAGGAAAATATCCCTGCTGTCTTGAAAGGTTAAAAGCAGCAGATATTACCTTCCCGACTATTGCTTTTGTTTGACGATCTACCAAAACTTTGGGCATTTTCTGAAAAACATATCATTCCCTAGTATCTTTGTGGAAACGTCAAAAACTTTTATGGAATGTGGGGAGAAAGGGGGTGGGGTTATAATAGGAGTAAACCAAGGTTTTCTTAAAATCTATACGTACGTCAGAGGAGGCCTTGCTGTCAAAAATGTAGTGCGATCTTGCTATTGCTTTTTGGTGAATCGCCAAAAAGTAGCAATAAATGTTCAATAAAATCCAATTCTCCTAAAAATGTATCTCCTCCTGTTTTTTTTTCTTTCTTTCTTTTTTTTTTTCTTTTTTTTTTTCTTTCTTTTCTTTCTTTTTTTTTTTTTTTTGAAAAGTCTAAAACTATCATTGAAGACAGGGAGCATAAAGTACAATTGTTTCTTTTTTTTTTTTAAATATTGACCGAAAACGAATTTTCTTACAAATGTAGAGACGTCCTCTTAGGATTTAGTGAAAACATCATAAAATATATACTGGTGGAGTGTAGGGGAAACAAGGGTCCACCTGGCTTTTATTAATTTTTATTGCTCCATCTGACTAAGGTCAGGACGGACATGTTTTTGACCGGTCCGTCCGCCAGTCCGTCTAGCCGTCATTCTATACGTCACCACGCTACGAGTGTGGACACCATATCTCAAGTTCCACTGGTCGGATTTCAATCAAACCTGGTATGTAGCTTCTAATGTAGTGTTCTAGAGCCGATTATGCTTCGGTGTCCTTGCGTCGCTGGTCAAGGTCACTGTCGAACTTCGAAATTTGTTATTTGATTTCCGATACCGAGTTTTTATCAAGCCTTCTTGTGGGAGGTCTAATACGTTAGTTATCATTTTCGCTTGAAATTTTGGTTAAAGGTTATACTGTACTTATATGTCATAAATCTCGATCTAGTGCACCCCATCCCAAGGATTTGGAAGTTGCGCTCGTAGCGCAGGCACACACCCAGTGCACACCCCCGCGGGTTTTGAAGATACAATCGCAAACACATACCTGGTGCACGCCCCCCCCCCCCCCCACCACCTACTGCCCCGGGTTTGGAAAACGCGATCGCAGGCATTCTTCCGCTGCCCGCGACCACATATTCCAGCAAACTGGGGCTTTTGAATGGGATGGTTGTATTCTAGTCAGCTTCCGGTAATAGTGTAATTGATTACAGCACAAAGACCTGGCATTGAGAGTAACTGTAGAAGAAATGAAAAGAGCAAAAACTGATTGATGTGGGTGTAGTTTGTGAAGTGTTGTTGTCTGGCTTTTTAATTCATTGCCTTATTTGTTGCATTTGAGGCTAGTTGCAAGTGTTTCTTCAACTAACGTCTGGTCTGCTAACATATTTTGATTTTATGTTGAAATTGAATAAAAAATAAAACAGAATAAAAGTGACGGGAAAGCTTGAACGGAAGAGAGTGTATCTGCTGGTGAGCCCGCAGGGTTCAGCCACAAATGATACAATTATAACTGTTGTGTCTAGAGAAAGAACGACGAAATTGGAATTGTTGTCGCACAGTTCGAGTGGAGCACTGGCGTAAAAAAGAATGCTAGAGTGAGTTTTTTAAGTAAGTCAATGCCCCGAAGTACCTGAGAGGGAAGTGGTTGCCTGGCAACCTATACTCAGCCATGCCAGAGACCTGGCAGTCCCGGCAACTAAAATGTTAATCAGTTACAGAAACTGTTTTCTTCCTGGGGTTGCCATTGAAGAATATATAATACACGCGCGGATTCGGGTATTCTTCGTTTCTGTTGTCCGCAGGAGTGACGGGGTTCTGTTGTCCGCAGGAGTGATGGGGTTCTGTGGTCTGTAGGAGTGGGGAAAGGGGTTCTGTTATCCACAGGAGTGATGGGGTTCTGTTGTCCGCAGGAGTGATGGGGTTCTGTTGTCCGCAGGAGTGATGAGGTTTTGTTGTCCGCAGGAGTGATGGGGTTCTGTTGTCCGCAGGAGTGATGGGGTTCTGTTGTCCGCAGGAGTGACGGGGTTCTGCTGTCCACAGGAGTGATGAGGTTCTGTTGTCCGCAGGAGTGATGGGGTTCTGTTGTCCGCAGGAGTGACGGGGTTCTGCTGTCCACAGGAGTGATGAGGTTCTGTTGTCCGCAGGAGTGATGGGGTTCTGTTGTCCGCAGGAGTGATGGGGTTCTGTTGTCCGCAGGAGTGATGGGGACTGTTGTCCGCAGGAGTGACGGGGTTGTGTTGTCCGCAGGAGTGATGGGGTTCTGTTGTACGCAGGAGTGGTGGGGTTCTGTTGTCCGCAGGAATGACGGGGTTCTGCTGTCTGCAGGTGTGACGGGGTTCTGTTGTCCGCAGGAGTGATGGGGCTCTGTTGTACGCAGGAGTGATGGGGTTTCTGTTGTCCGGAGGAGTGATGGGGTTCTGTTGTCCGCAGGAGTGATGGGGTTCTGTTGTCCGCAGGAGTGATGGGGTTCTGTTGTCCGCAGGAGTGACGGGGTTCTGATGTCCGCAGGAGTGACGGGGTTCTATTGTCCGCAGGAGTGACGGGGTTCTGTTGTCCGCAGGAGTGATGGGGTTCTGTTGTACGCAGGAGTGATGGGGTTCTGTTGTCCGCAGGAATGACGGGGTTCTGCTGTCTGCAGGTGTGACGGGGTTCTGTTGTCCGCAGGAGTGATGGGGCTCTGTTGTACGCAGGAGTGATGGGGTTTCTGTTGTCCGGAGGAGTGATGGGGTTCTGTTGTGCGTAGGAGTGATGGGGTTCTGTTGTCGGCAGGAGTGACGGGGTTCTGTTGTCCGCAGGAGTGACGGGGTTCTGTTGTACGCAGGAGTGATGGGGTTCTGTTGTCCGCAGGAGTGACGGGGTTCTGCTGTCCGCAGGAGTGATGGGGTTCTGTTGTCCGCAGGAGTGGGGGAAGGGGTTCTCAGGGATTGTTTTGCTCTGCTTCCTGCTTCCCGGAAGCATTGATTTTGCCCAGGAAGCATTGCTTTCAGCATAAATGCGTCCACTTGGACGCATAATTTTTTTATATGTTGCGGCCAATTATAGAATCATAAAATCAATATTCGATAAGCATATCAGTATTTTTGGTGGAATATTTACTAGTCGCATTACAAAGGTTGAATTGAAATTTGTGTACAGTGTTTGAATTCAACTGTAGTCTATCTTAATATTCTAAATACCGCTTTTCCCACAATATAAGCCGTCCGGGACAATTAGCAGCACTCATCCAAAATAACCCATCCAAAAAAAAAAAAAGTTTCGTTGAGGGTTTCTCTTGTGTAGAAGTTGGGGGGGGGGGGGGGTTCTCTTGTCCTGTAAGAGTGGGGGGAGGGTTTTTCTTGTTCTGTGGGAGTGGTAGGGGGGTTTCTCTTGTCCTGTAGGAGTGGTGGGGGAGGGTTTCTCTTGTTCTGTAGGAGTGGTGGGGGAGGGTTTCTCTTGTGTAGGAGTGGGGGGGGGGGTTCTCTTGTCCTGTAAGAGTGGGGGGAGGGTTTTTCTTGTTCTGTGGGAGTGGTAGGGGGGTTTCTCTTGTCCTGTAGGAGTGGTGGGGGAGGGTTTCTCTTGTTCTGTAGGAGTGGTGGGGGAGGGTTTCTCTTGTTCTGTAGGAGTGGGAGGGGTTTCTCTTGTCCTGTAGGAGTGGTGGGGGAGGGTTTCTCTTGTTCTGTAGGAGTGGTGTGGGAAGGGTTTCTGTTGTCCTGTAGGAGTGGGGGAGGGTTTCTCTTGTCCTGTAGGAGTGGGGCGGGGGAGGGTTTCTCTTGTCTTGTAGGAAGGGGGAGGGTTTCTCTTGTCTTGAGAAGCGGGATGGTACCGGGGTGGGGATGCGGTCATTCTATGTTTTACCGCAAAGTCACATATTTTCGCCTCGATTAAAACAAGCCGGACCCGAAGACGACCTCTCCACCACTCACTCTGCCATCGGTCAGTGCCGTGGAACCTTTCTATAATTCGCAGTGACGCGCTCATTGTAACCATAGTTCACTGCTCATGGTTTGCAATTTCTTTATTTCAATGTTTCCCCTACAAGGACATGCCATTATGACAAGTGGCTGCTACAGGTGTGAACCCCCCCCCCCACACCCACCCCTCCCCCCCCCCCCCCACACACAAACTCACCCAGCCCCGCACACAAACACACCCAGCCCCATACACACAAAAACATCCAGCCCCGCACACACAAACACACCCAGCCCCGCACGCACAAACACACCCAGCCCCGCACACAAACACACCCAGCCCCGCACACACAAACACACCCAGCCCCGCACGCACAAACACACCCAGCCCCGCACACACAAACACACCCAGCCCCGCACACACAAACACACCCAGCCCCGCACACACAAACACACCCAGCCCCGCACGCACAAACACACCCAGCCCCGCACACACAAACACACCCAGCCCCGCACACACAAACACACCCAGCCCCGCACACACAAACACACCCAGCCCCGCACACACAAACACACCCAGCCCCGCACACTTTCATCACACCGAATGGATCCGCATCTGTTTAAAAGCTCAGTAACTGAAAGTGGAAGACCGCCTCAAATGGGAAACGTGATCCCCCGAGGCACTCAGCATGTGTGATTCCTATTGCAGCCTTGTTTCCGAAAGTTACGCAGATCACATTTCTCTGTGCGTAGAATCTTCTGAGCGTAATACAAACTTCATAAAGTAGCAGCCAATACTCATTATTATTTGGTAATAATGAATCTTAAAGTCTGACGAATACTGAACTTGGGCAGGGTTTCCAGCGGAATCCCGGAAAAATCCCCCCCCCCAATAAACGGCCCCTGAGAACCCCCTCCCCCACTTTGTGCAGCGACGGGAACCCCCTCCTGCGCTCTCTCGATTTTGGTCATACCGGAGAAAATGTCGACTGTTTACATAGGCGAGGCGATTAACGAGGGTTTCACTTTTTGTTTGTGATCAGAACTCGGTAGGTCAGAAAACAGCATATGGCTTGTATTAAACCATAGTTGTGACGTCACCCGTTTCCTTTGCGTGAGTATTCACAGCTACGAAACCCTTTCGGTGACGTCAGTATTTAATTTGCATAAACAACATCTATGGCATTCTGAAGAGTCTCTCTGTTAGTCGGATCGTGTGTCAGGTTTGGGTGTTCACAAGCTCGAAAAACCCTTTAATGTCAAAAATGAAGATGTGTGTGCTATTTACAATTCTGTATATGTTACAGTCATTCTGTGTAATCAGTCGTTTCGTGCAATGCCTAAAATTTTCTGTCATTTCGTGAAATGACTGTAGGGGTCAGGCATTTCGTGAAATGCTTAAAATTTTCAGTCACAGAAAACAAAATGTTATTTGCACCTGTTATTCCCTCAGCTATATATTACTCTACTTTAGCCATTTTTACTAGAAACTTCATTTATTTTTACAGTACAGGGAGCTATAACATCGACTTGAACACTTAAATTTTATTTTTAAAGCACTGGCATCTGTTGCTCTCACAGCGTTTGTTACTTGAACCACAGTTACACTTTACAAAACCTTGTCCTCCGGAGCTAGACCCCTGTGTAACAGCCTGACGCAAACAAATTTCTGAGTTTAATTGACATCGGAGTTGTTCAATAAGCGCTGGGGACAAATGTCAAACTGATTACATTAAAATTTTCCCTTCAGATTACCTGCTTTAGAACTTATCTTGTACAGGTCATTTTCATCCCTATCAACAATAACACCTGAGGTCTCCGTCGTCACTTCGGTCGCAGTCACCGACAAATCGCAGTCGCCGGCTCGGTCGCAGCCGCCGATCGCATCACCGTCGTCGCTTCGGTCGCCATCACAGCTTCAGTCGCCGACGTCGCTTCGCTCCTCGTCGTCGCTTCGGTCATTAACGGCGCATTGGTCACCATCGTCGCTTCAGTCACCATCGTCACTTCGGTCACTGCCGGCGCTTCTGTCTCCATCGTGGCTTTGGTCAGCATCGTCACTTCGGTCACTGCCGGCGCTTCGGTCAACATCGTCACTTCGGTCGTTGCCGGCGCTTCGGTCAACATCGTCACTTCGGTCATTGCCGACGCTTCGGTCACCATCGTCGCTTCGGTTATTGCCGGCGCTTCGGTCGCTTCAGCCACCACCGTCGCTTCGGTCACCGTCGTCGCTATCAGCCCGGTCATATGCTGAAGTAAGTCGTCGTCACTTTGAGAAGAAGTTACCTTAACTGCTCAGGAGCATGCTCACTAACTGTCCATTGGCCAGTCGAGTACTCTGGTTAAAATTGCAGTTAAAGGGAAGCGGGTACTTCGGGAGTATATGCTGGTTACATTTAAGGCAGTATTGTTGACAAGCCATTTACCGCCTGTTAATCATATTCTGCAGCTTGTGTAATATCAGATTGATTGCAATTTAGCTCCTCGTTCACGTAGCATGTGTTATATGTTTTGGCAATCATCACATTTAAATGTGCCTGAAATGTGTCGCGGCAATCTATGTAATGGAGTACCCTAAATTTCAGTCATTTCGTGAAATAACTGAAAATTTCAGGCATTTCACGAAATGACTGATTACACAGAATGACTGGAACATGTACACTTACACAGTTATTTCTTTATTTCTGGACATTAACACATACACACACAACCGACTCTTTTTATTCAAGGTTCGTTTATCAGACAGGTCAAACATCACAGCTTTTTTACTCTGTTCACGATATATATGTTACAGGGTATCTTTAATTTCAGGGTAAGTGTACTTACACTAGTGTAAGTATACATGCCCTGACATGGTCAGGGTAAGTATACTTACGCTGAAAATTTTCAGTGCAAGTATACTTACACTGAAAATTAGACGTGAGAAAATTAAAGATACCGCGAAATGAAGGTTAACCATGGAGATGAGCAAATGTTGACCACCAAGAGTGTTTTCAACTGCCACCATGACCACTAGTGATATGCGCCTTTCTAACCACATCAAATATTTGTTCGATAGGCACGTAGAACTTTGCCGGGTCATTTTCAGCATTTTGTTTATTGATCACTTTTTCCACATCTCCACAGACAAGGACATCGTACTTTTTAAGCACGAGTCGTTGTCTGTCATTTTTTGGATTCGCCGCTTTCGCCTCGAGAATTTCAGTTATGAAATTCTCATAGTCATTCTTCTTCTCAGTCATTTTCTGATCTTTCTTGGACGAGTAGAACTTTTAAAAGTTTCTCTTTAAAACGATTTTCTTCGGAGTAACCCATTGTCGCAAGAGACTTGGTTTGGTGCAACTAAAATTTGGAGGGGTTTATATAGTGAAAATGTAATCCATCAAGCACCGGAGCAGCACTGGGAAGGGAACGAAAATTCAACTCTGGTTCAAATCATTGCAAAGTTATCACAAAATAGTTAGTGAAATTAAATGCCTTCATTGAATTGCAATTATTTACTTGTGATTTAATAGTTAAAGACTATAGTACAAAATTCAATTAACAATATCAGTGTGCCTTCAATAGGTGTTTTGTTACCATAAAAAACCTGCGATGTGATAATTACAGATCATGTGAGGACCTTTCATGTATAATTGCACATTGCAGTAACGTGCCTTCAATGGGTGTTTAGTTACAATAACCACCTGTGATGTGATAATTACAGCATATGTCCCGACCGTTTAAGTATAATTGCAATTTAAAAGCACTTGTTCATCACGATGTTTAACTTTCATTTCAGGGTATCTTTAATTTTTTCACGCCTAATTTTCAGTGTAAGTATACTTACACTGAAAATTTTCAGTGTAAGTATACTCACCCTGAAATTAAAGATAACCTGTAACATATAGAAATATCCATTGTAAAAATAGAGTCATCATTAAAATCAACTTGAGTACTGTTCTAACGTTCTGTTTTAGCATTCTGGAAAAGATTCTTAGCCACTTTTTGTTTAAACGGTATCTCCACAGGAAAAGTAAAGCGTGGGATTCTGGGGAAAAATTAGTATTTTCCTCGGAACCCAGATTTTTAGGGCGTGATCCCAAAATTATCTCGGTTTTTTTCAGAAATGGTGGTGATCCCGAAATTTCAACATGATCCAATTGCCATTGGTGAATAGATAAAAATTCCGGTATTTTATCCTGACGACATCAAGATCGGGATCTCGAACTTGTTTTCTCTAGGATATCTGAATTTTAAAACTAAAAGTCTCTATAGTTATGTCCTGTTACGTCATCTCAAGGGATTTCTCATTTTGACACCTTTTGACACCTAAATAATATGCATGGGTTGTTGACCAAAGCTGGTCGCTGAGGCGCATCACTGCAGTGTGCGAAATTGCGCTTATTATACACACATTTAAATATTTTAGTAGAACTATAGCTTAAAACTGACAAACTTCTCTCACAGATGGTTTTCTTGCGTAGTCACTCGTGGTTTCTCAGCCAAGAAACCATCTGTGCTTAAGTTCATCTGTTTTAATAATTGCGCTACAGAGTTAGTGAATGACAAAATCTCATCGGATTCTGAAGTGTGCAAGATACCGATAACGAAAAGTCGGATATTCGCCAAACTTGTGTTTATTCGTGGGATAGCTCGGGCGGTTCTGTCAACTTTCGACGCATGTTACAGTATTAGGGAAGCCGAATGACGTCATCACGTAAAATGTATATATTGTGGTCTTGTGTGCAAAATATCTCTCTAACGGAAAGTCGTATCGATTTCAAATTTATATAGGTATTCCTTGGTCAGTCGGACGGGTCTGTCAACTTTTGAGGGATGTAGGGATTAAGAAAGTCATTACGTCATTACGTAAATTCTTGTATGTAAGATTTCTCAGCGACTGAACGTCGAAGAAAATTTAAACTTGGCGGGAGTGTTGCTTGGTAGGTTTGAAAGATTCTTCAAATTTTGTTGCGAGCAGAAAGAACGAAAATGGTTCATGACGTCATCACGTAAAATTTGCATATAATTTAAACAAGATCTTTTGTACAAACTATCTCGATAGGGGAAAGTTGTATCGAATTTAAGCTTTACATAGTAATCCTGTGGTCAGTCGGAGGGCTGTTTCAACTTTTGACGCGTGCAGTGAATTAAGAAAGGCGTCATTACGTAAAACATTATCTGTTATTAAGCAAAATATCCGGACAGCGGAAAGTCAAATCAACTTCAAACTTGGTGTAGTTATTCCTTGGATAAGTCGCACGGTTTTTTCTAAACTACAGAAAACGAAGATAGATGTATGACATCACCCCCTCGCCTTACCCATTTTGTGGGCTGCTGTCTTAACTAAGCCTCGTTCCTAACCACACTGTACTGGAGATTTCGTCGTTTTTCTGAAAATTTATGAGTGTTACTGCATTCTCTATACTGCTTGAAAACAATAACAGCATTACTCTCGATCCATAACTGTTTCTTAGATTGACTGTAATTTACCCTTTTGTGCATCTACGGCTATTACGTAACATGCCACGAAGTGAGGGGTCAGTGTCAGTTGTGGTACATTATGCAGTCGGTATGTACGAGGCCATGGAATGCTGTTGTTGTATTTACAGGTCTCAGCAGGTCTAGCTGTTTATTATTTCGACGAAAACTTGTTTTCATTTTGTGACCAATCTGTTCCCTAGAAGGGAGCTATTTCGGTTAGCATTGTTTGCAGTACCTGGAAGTATTTTTGCACTATTAAAGTGGGTCGTCTGATATCGTGTGTTGTGACAATGCTTTCCCCGCCCACCGAGGTGAGTCATCTCTTGCCCAGTTATAAAGAATGCCTTTCCGGTGCTTTTTGACTGATTGAAATGTACGAAGACAAGGTAGTAGATCGCGGTTGTAAGTACACTTAGGGTACAGACCGTTATCGTAACTTTGAGCAAAAGGGTTTGGGTTGTGTTTAGAGTGTAAGTACATTAGATTGTTAGGGATCTGGGAAGGGGAGGTGGGGGGTCGGCGTGGGGGATTACGGTTAGCCAAAAAATAAAAGAAGAAAAATCCAGACCACCTTCAAGACCCGGACAGAAAGATGTGAAGTAAAACCTGTTTGTCGTGACCTCTTTAGACTCAGATAAAAAGACTTGCAGTAAAACCTGTCTGTCTCGATCAGCTTTCAGTCCCGGATAAAAATATAACGTACAGTAATACTACTGTAGTGACCAGTAAACCAACGTAAAAAAATCATGATTTTTGATATTTTATTTTTTTTATTTAAAAAAATCGTTTGTCATTAAGCCATTGTGTGCAGTAAAGGCACTCAGCAATCGTTTGCATCCGCATCTGTTTTAACAAAGCATTTCAAATCTTACCGTTATCAGGCCACACGAGCTTCGGGGTGGGGGTGGGATTAGTGGGCAGCAGGTTACGAAAGGACCAGTGTCAATAGCTGCATGAAGTCCGGTGTTGGACAAGCATGTCTAAGGAGCGGGTGCGGCGTATGACGTCATCAAGTAAAATATGCATATAATTTGGACAAAATCTTGTATACAAAATATCTTGATAACGGAAAGTCGTATCGACTTTCCGTTATCATTTGCATGGGTGTTCAGTCGGACGGTTCCCTCAACTTTTGAAGGGTGCAGATTAAGAAAGGGATATGACGTCATTACGTTAAAATCTTACATGTCTACATTTCTCAGCCGCTAAACATCAGAATTAGTTGAAACTTGGTGGGAATGCTGCTTATTAGGTCTGAAATATCCTGTCAAATATGCTGAGTGGGACGAACAAAAACAGCATATGTCGTCATTGGGTACAAATATCTCGATAGTGGAAAATTGGATCGACTTCAAACTTGGTGTAGTTATTCCTTGGATAAGTCGCACGGCTTTTGTTAAACATAGAAAATAAAGAAAGGCTCCAATGGCGTGAAAAGTGTTGTGATATAATTTTGCAGTCGCTAAATCTTATACTCCCCTCCACCCCCGCTCCCCAGCCTCTCCCGTTTTATCGGCTGCTTTGTTAACTAAGGAAAACTATTAACTACGGTTGGGCTTTCAGCGTTTTCCAGAAGACTTTCCAATGTTGCTGCATTCTTTAGACATACTTGAAAACATTAGGAGAACAATTATCAGTCATTTCTTGAATCATGTACGGTAATTGACTTTTTCGTGCGTTACTCACCTACGGCTATTAGCGATTTTCACTCGCCTTCCAACCTGTTCCATATATGAGAGTTATTTTATAACGGCTCGCAATGTTTGTGGAGTGCCTACTCCAAGCTTTCACTTTTTAAAGTGGTTCATCTAATATCTTGTGGTATGAAGAGCAACGCACCATTTTGACACCAAAATGCCTTCCCCCCACTCTCCAAACCAGATGAGTCATGTGTTGCACAGTTACGAGGACTGTTTTTTTTACCTTCCAGATTCAGATACAAAAGACATACAGTAAAATTTGATTTTGTGATCACCTTCTAGTTTTATTTATTTTTGAATTTTTGACAACGAAATATGGTAATATTTACAGAAATAATCTTTTTTTTCAGTGATAAGAAAGAAAGAAAATGATTGTTGTGGACTTGTGTGTTAAGTCGCGGAGACATTTGTTTTTCTTAACAAAAAAAAAAAAAACTGAATAGGTGTCGGTAGAAAGTGCGTAATATACGCCTGTACTCTATGTTTTGTGTGCACTGGTCGCTCTAGTTTGCTAAGTGCACTGAAAGTACTAACAGAGGGGTAAGTAAATTGTTTCACATGTACTCCATTAAACAGAAGTACTCCATTCAACACAAGTACCCCATCTAACAGAAGTATCCCATTAAACATAAGTATTTTATTAAACAGAAATATCCCATTAGAAAGAAGTACCCTGTTAAACACAAGCACTCCATGAAACAGAAGTACTCCATTAAACACAAATACCCCATCAAACAGAAGTATCCTATTAAACATAAGTGCTTCATTAAACAGAAATATCCCATTAGAAAGAAGTAGCCTGTTAAACACAAGCACTCCATGAAACAGAAGTACTCCATTAAACACAAATAGTCCATCAAACAGTATCCCATTAAGCACAAAATTGCCTACTTAATTGAAAATGACCTCCAGCCGCCATTTTGAATTGTTTCCCACAACTTCTTTGAACTATGACAACTCGCAAGCGATTGTAGGGAACGTCATTACGTTTTACACGAAGTGACCATCAGAAAATCACACGCTTGCGACTGGTTTTCAGTTGAATAGAGAAAATCAAAATGACTGCCAGCCGCCATCTTGACTTGTCATCCGCAAATTATCGTTGGCGCGATAAAACAATGACTACTTGACAAATCGTAACCAAATTTTAGAATGGTTTAACCTGTTCAAAAAGCCGCAAGTCGTCCTCTTGATTTTTCTCTACAATTTCTTGCAAACACGGGAACTCGTAAACCACGTTTAGACATAGGTTGACCGTCAGAAAATCACATCGGCTGCCAGCCGCTATCTTGGATTTTCATGTTCAAATGAAAATTCGCGCTTGGGTTTCAGTTAAAACGATCCGCCATCTGACATTTCTTACGCATTCTCTTGTGAACATGATAACACACTCATACAAAATAACGGCTTGGCAATTTGGAGCCAAAGATGTAAATTTATCAATTGAAACAACAGATAACATCGAGGTTATCGTTGCGCAGCTTCCGTTTACAAGCCCTTGTGACCCTCTGTAATCTGGATCTCCCCCCCCCCCGGCTGAGGGCTCAGCTCTCAGCGATGGCTTGTTATTTTAGTATTCTTGATATAGTCAAATAAAAATGCTACACATAATTGCTTACTGTCTGGAAGTAATTTTCGTTTAACTGAACTATTACTTTACTTTTCGCTGACAGCCGTAATTGATTCTACTGTTAATGAAGAAAAAAAAAGCTGGAACCAGAGAAGCACTTGTTCCTCTTGTTCCTCTGTGATCAACTGATTTCCCGGTTTCCCAGTCGTCAAATTATAAAAAAAGCTTATTGTGAAACATTGTACAAGAAGTCAGGGTTTGGTTAAAAGTAAATAAAAAGATTGACGCAAAGCGTCCAACACGTTTGAAAAAAGAAAGACACGCGAAGACCTTGATAAAATTTGGAGCTGCAACTGGAATTGCCTAATCTTACAATATCCCAGATCTACTCGGATTAAAGTTGTCGCCCTTGCCCTCTAAAATAGGTTTTTTTTTCCTGAAGTGCTTTTGTCAATGATTTTAGATTCATCAATGGCTGGGTAACACTGTTAGGGTGAGCCCAGTAACATGATTACAAGATTGAACGCTTGTCTATTGATACGGAGTTAAACTCATCTGGTGGTGCTGAATTACCGCGGCGGCCTGCGTGCTGCAGTCTCCATTGTGTGCGAGTGGAATCACAACCTTAACTTCTCTGAAATAATTATCATGTGCAATTTGATGCGGAAACGTTATTTATGCTTGTGAAAGGTTCCATTTGGCCTCTACGCATGTTGCGGATGTGCAGACAAAGCAGTTAGCCAAGCCGCCCTTTTTCGCTTGGGGTTTTCACAGGATTAAAGGGCTTGGTATCTTTGTTTTTATATTTGTCCGCAAGACTTTTAAAAATCCTGACCGATACTCAGTATGCAGGGAAAGTGGAGTTTGAAGGGAGAGGTACGTGTCGAACACGTGGGCAGCCATCCCCGGCATGCACAAACGAACACACGCGCATGCGCGCACACAAACACGCACCCTGCCCGCCAAGGCCATACATCTAAATATAATTTGAAGTAGCAGACTGCATTCATAAAGAAATGCTTTATGTACATCAACAAAAATAATGATTTTTATGAGTAGCTAGAAGATTTTTGTTTGACTTGACGGGGAGATGGACAGATTAGCATATGATATATGATTGATCAGCGTGTGACAAAACCATAAGAAGTGGAGTTTGATGTATGATACCGACGGTAAGAAAACTGAGTGAGCGTCAGGGGAAATCGATGAATGGCAATCGCGAATAAAATTTGTTTTACCGAAAAACGAACCACTTATATTTCAGTATGGGAACAAGAAACAGCATGTCAATACATTGTTTTCCATGCGAGTACATTTCTTATGCTTTTTTTTGTGTTGTTTGTTTATTTGTTTACCTTGGCGGTGTTGAGGAGTGGCTTGATTGCTTGCAGAAACGGAATAGCCACCCTATCCCTATCCGCAGGATAGGCAATCACCTTACCTCTGCCAGCGACCGTCACGAAATCGACGGGATCGGCAATCATCTTACCTCTGCCAGCGACCGTCACGAAATCGACGGGATCGGCAATCATCTTACCTCTGCCAGCGACCGTCACGAAATCGACAGGATCGGCAATCATCTTACCTCTGCCAGCGACCGTCACGAAATCGACGGGATTGGCAATCATCTTACCTCTGCCAGTGCCCGTCACGAAATCGACGGGATCGACAATCATTTTACCTCTACCAGTGACCGTCACAAAATCGACGGGATCGGCAATCATCTTACCTCTGCCAGTGCCCGTCACGAAATCGACGGGATCAGCAATCATCTTACCTCTGCCAGTGACTGTCACGAAATCGACGGGATCAGCAATCATCTTACCTCTGCCAGCGACCGTCACGAAATCGACGGGATCGGCAATCATCTTACCTCTGCCAGCGACCGTCACGAAATCGACGGGATCGGCAATCATCTTACCTCTGCCAGCGACTGTCACGAAATCGACGGGATCGGCAATCATCTTACCTCTGCCAGTGCCCGTCACGAAATCGACGGGATCAGCAATCATCTTACCTCTGCCAGTGACTGTCACGAAATCGACGGGATCAGCAATCATCTTACCTCTGCCAGCGACCGTCACGAAATCGACGGGATCGGCAATCATCTTACCTCTGCCAGCGACCGTCACGAAATCGACGGGATCGGCAATCATCTTACCTCTGCCAGCGACTGTCACGAAATCGACGGGATCGGCAATCACCTTTCCTCTGCCAGTGACCGTCACGAAATCGACGGGATCAGCAATCATCTTACCTCTGCCAGCGACCGTCACGAAATCGACGGGATCGGCAATAATTTTACCTCTGCCAGCGACCGTCACGAAATCGACGGGATCCCCAGTCAGCTTACCTTGGCCACAAGCACCGGCCCAATCCAAGATGGCGACTGGTGACAAGTTCAAATTTCCTGATCGATCCCAGAATCAAACCCGAACGTGCTTATGAAATGATTAACACGTAACAATTATAAATATTTGGTTTCTCGTTTGCTTCAGAATTCTTATTTTGAACAATACTGTATTTCCTGTGTAGTTGTACTCAAATTTAAACGTGCCACTGCGAATGACACTGGCCGTGGGTGGTTCTTCAACGGCTGTAAGCGTGTCACTGTGAATGACACTGGCCGTGGGTGGTCCTTTAACGGCTGTAAGCGTGTCACTGCGAATGACACTGGCCGTGGGTGGTTTTTTAACGGCTGTAAGCGTGTCACTGCGAATGACACTGGCCGTGGGTGGTCCTTTAACGGCTGTAAGCGTGTCACTGCGAATGACACTGGCCGTGGGTGGTCCTTTAACGGCTGTAAGCGTGTCACTGCGAATGACACTGGCCGTGGGTGGTTCTTCAACGACTGTAAGCGTGTCACTGCGAATGACACTGGCCGTGGGTGGTTCTTTAACGGCTGTGCCCGTTGAAGAAATTCACTTTAGCGATGACTCCTTTGGCAGCTTTTCGAAAGCATAAAGCAAAATGCATTCGAGCAGAGCACAATCAATGGAACTGTATTTTGTAACTGGAATGCTGTAAAAGCAAAGATACCACAACAGTTAACCTGCTCCTGCTCCTAACCTGCTCTTAATGTGCTCCTGCTCCTGCTCCTGTTCCTAACCTGCTGCTGTCCCCAAACGGCAGCTCTCTCAGTTTGTGATTTGTTGCCGTACGAATCTGCTGTATTTGTCAGATCGTAGTGTATTGTTCTTGAGAAACAAAGATAGTGTGAGAGATAACATTCCCCACGAAGAACAACATGCAGAAAAAGCAAACCGTCAATAAATGCAGCATGGAATATTGTTTCGATATCGTCAAAAATCAGTCCAGTACCTGCTCAGTCCCCCAAACCCTTCTGTAATAATAATAATAATAATAATAATAATAATAATATCATTTTAGCTCATAGGGTGGTGTATGGCCATTTTGAGATCATAGAGTGGTGTATGGTCATTTCAGCTCATAGGGTGGTGTATGGCCATTTGAGCTCATAGGGTGGTGTATGGTCATTTGAGCTCATAGGGTGGTGTATGGTCATTTGAGCTCATAGGGTGGTGTATGGCCATTTGAGCTCATAAGGTGGTGTATGGTCATTTGAGCTCATAGGGTGGTGTATGGTCATTTGAGCTCATAGGGTGGTGTATGGTCATTTGAGCTCATAGGGTGGTGTATGGTCATTTGAGCTCATAGGGTGGTGTATAGTCGTTTGAGCTCATAGGGTGTTATATGGTCATTTGAGCTCCTCGGGTAGTGTATGGTCAATTTTAGCTTACAGGGTGAAAAACTGGTTGCCAAAATCGCACGATATTTTTAGGTGTACAGCGTTAGACACTTTGTTTTTGTAGAGCAAGCTTTCAGTAAAAATGGGCCAGTAATGTGACTTTGTGAGAGTTGCCAAAACCAACAGGATTTATGGGGTTCGTTCAGATGTTCCATACCGTGAGCTGGTTGGTGAAGACAAAGTAATAAAAACGCCGAGAAGAGATCGGTCAAGCCTACGAAAGGATGCTCGCGTGCTCACTCGGCTCGTTACAATCACCCGCACTTTCCTGCCCAGTGATTTCAGAGCACTTACTTTAGCGTGACCCCGCATATCTTGCTTTGTTTTCTCGCATATCCATTTACTTTCTTCGGACGTCATTTTTCCTCTTATCAATCAGAATTGACAGAGTATCGAGTCCTGGCCTCATTTAAGGGGTATTTCTTCGCAGTCAACACGTATGTGCCATATTCGCAACAATGCGCTAATGTCCGCTTGAATAGCTACATTTCCAGCATTTGATTAGCTCCGATTACTCCCCGTGAATAATTGCAGCCACTTGTGGCAGCTTGGAAGGGTTCATGACAGAAGATATGAGACCTCCATTTGTTGGCGGAAAGATGAGTCAACTAACGGTTGCTTTTTCAACACTCTGTAGGTTTTATTTTAAGTAAATATTCCTTATTTCTTTGCTAGTTTGAAAGGACAAGAACAAGCGGGTTCATGATGCAACACCGCGGAGACAGTAGGTTATCCACCGAGCAAGCAATACTCGCACGATGTTTGCATATTGTATGCCCAAAGTAATTTTTATTTTGAAAGGTTAGGGTGGGGGAGCTTCTGTGCATAGTTAACTACTATAGAAAAAGGCACGCCATTAGAAAGGAAACCGAACAACAAGTCCCTGTGTGACTGAGTGTCACAGCTTATGTAGGGAAATAAGCTGTAGATGGCGTGAATAGTCGAAAAACCCGACAATTCCTGAACAATATCTCCCCCTCTCCCTCTCCCTTCCGAAGCTGTAGGTCAATAGATAAGCAGATCTTCTCATATCGGAAAATACCCTTTTTTTCAACAATGCAAGCCTTCGTGAGTACAATGTGCGGTTTATCAAAGGTCGTCGAAACTGGTCACCCTGGATTGCGTGAACCGCGGTTCACGCGCTTTTCCGCACATTTTGCTCATCATATAACAGAATGGTAGAATGCCCTTTGCTTACATTTTGTATGAAAATTAAGTCAAAACTTTTCTTTCCAGCACAAGGTTGTCCTTTTTTATTTGATTAGTGAAATATTATGGAGGTATAAAAAGTACAGGACAAACACTTCGCGTTGAGTGACCACAGTGACCACCGTGACCACAGTGACCACCGTGACCACAGTGACCACCGTGACCACAGTGACCACCGTGACCACAGTGACCACCGAGACACAAAACTTAAGAGAGAAATACTGTAGTGTCCTCCCCTGGTCTCGAAACCTTAAAAAAAACTCCCAGCTCGGGATCGACCAAGAGTCACCGTCTGGAGCGTTTGAGACTTCCCCCAAAGATTCTAGACATATCAGAACAGCGCCGACATTTCTTCCCGCACAGATTCCAGACATCATATCAGAACAGCGCCGACATTTCTTCCCGCAGAGATTCCAGACATCATATCAGAACAGCGCCCACATTTCCTCCCGCAGAGATACCAGACATCATATTAGAAGAGCCCCGACATTTCCTCCCCGTTTTAGGAAAGGATTCTGCTGTAATGCAGTTCATTTTTGAAAAAAAAAAAAAACAAACAAACAAATGGTATTTCAAATTTAAACCTTGAATTATGGCAGGATATTTCCCCTGGGCGAGCAGCCGCATGCGTGGGTGAAAAACTGAAGGTATTCCTCAGCGGAATGCCATTCTATACTGTTCTTTTGATAGCCGTTTAAAAAAGATGCATTGATGACATACGAGGCTCCGCATCAGTAAGACCTCCGTGAATGCAGACGTGGCTTTTGCTGATTCCTCGCCCCTCCCCCTCCCCCCTCCCCCACCCCCTCCTCTCCTTGCAATTTGTGTTGGATTCAAATTTAAGTGATTAAATCCCAGGCCAATGCGCGTCTTTCTGTATAGCTTTGAAGGTTACTGACGTGACTTAGAAGTGTGCATGCAGCGGCCGCAGAAGACAGTCGTCATAATATTGAAGGCTACTGACATGACTTAAAAGTGTGCATGCAGCGGCCACAGAAGACAGTCGTCATAATATTGAAGGCTACTGACATGACTTAAAAGTGTGCATGCAGCGGCCGCAGAAGACAGTCGTCATAATATTGAAGGCTACTGACATGACTTAAAAGTGTGCATGCAGCGGCCACAGAAGACAGTCGTCATAATATTGATGGTTACTGACATGACTTAGAAGTGTGCATGCAGCGGCCGCAGAAGACAGTCGTCATAATATTGAAGGTTACTGACATGACTTAGAAGTGTGCATGCAGCGGCCGCAGAAGACAGTCGTCATAATATTGACATCATTTGACGAGTGCTTTTGGCTTTCAATGAATGTATCTGCAATAGGCAAGGAAACAGATCCAGGAAACTCCTAGCCTCTCTTTCGATTAAACGTCTGCATAGTTTTGTTCAGCATCTGCATTAGGTTTGTGCAGAGGTTGTCGATGTTTGTGCATTATGGAAGAAATGAACTAAAGTTTTGGCACTAAGACGCCAAATGAAAACGCACTGACTCTCGACGTGAATCAGAAAATGTAAGGAATTGTGTCAGGCCAAGCCGCCTGTACGAAACACGTCAGCTTGACCAGCTGTTTATACGTTTTTCCGTCTGCCATCACAAATATCCCCACCTCAATCACCTGAGTTAAGGAGGTGGGTCAGGTGACCGCAAAACGCATTTTTAATGTTCCACATAGCTAATAGCCCTAATTGACAATTTTAAAAAATTAACCTCTGTAAATGCGAAGAGGTAACCTTCCATTTGTTACATGATTGCTGCGCTATCGCGTCACCGGAGGTCTCGTCACCGGACATCGTGTCACCGGACATCGCATCACCGGTCATAGCGTAACCTGACATCGCGTCACCGGACATCCGTTTTCCGGACATCGTGTCACCGGACATCGCGTGACCTGACATCGTGTCACCGGACATCGCATCACCGGTCATAGCATCACCTGACATCGCGTCACCGGACATCCGTTACCGGACATCGTGTCACCGGACATCGCGTGACCTGCCATCGTGTCACCGGACATCGCGTTACCGGATATTGCGTCACCGGACATCGCGTCCCCTGACATCGTGTCACCTGATATCGCGTCCCCTGACATCGTGTCATCTGATATCGCTTAGCCTGACATCGCGTCCCCTGACATCGTGTCACCTGATACCGCGTCACCTGACATCGTGTCACCTGATATCGCGTCCCCTGACATCGTGTCATCTGATATCGCTTAGCCTGACATCGCGTCCCCTGACATCGTGTCACCTGATACCGCGTCACCTGACATCGTGTCACCTGATATCGCGTCCCCTGACATCGTGTCATCTGATATCGCTTAGCCTGACATCGCGTCCCCTGACATCGTGTCACCTGATATCGCGTCACCTGACATCGCGTCACCTGATATCGCGTACCCTGACATCGTGTCATCTGATATCGCTTAGCCTGACATCGCGTCCCCTGACATCGTGTCACCTGACATCGCGTCACCTGACATCGCGTCCCCTGACATCGTGTCACCTGATATCGCGTCCCCTGACATCGTGTCATCTGATATCGCTTAGCCTGACATCGCGTCCCCTGACATCGTGTCACCTGATATCGCGTCACCTGACATCGCGTCACCTGATATCGTGTCACCTGACATAGCGTCACCTGACATCGCGTCACCGGACATCGCGTGACCTGACATCGTGTCACCTGATATCGCGTCCCCTGACATCGTGTCACCTGATATCGCGTCCCCTGACATCGTGTCCTCTGATATCGCTTAGCCTGACATCGCGTCCCCTGACATCGTGTCACCTGATATCGCGTCACCTGACATCGTGTCATCTGACCGCGAGTCAGCCTTGTAAGCAAAAATCGACGATATACCGACATGGTCTCGAAATGTCCATATTTAAGTGTCTCTTTGGCGATATAATGAATTGATTTGGCCGAGCCTTGCGACCCCTACTTGCCTGTATTTGCCAGAAGGATAATGATTTCCTACCACAAAATGCCATAGCATGCAAAATACATGTATCGCTGTCTCGAAATGACTGCAGGAAAATTACAGTTGTTACATGGAGCGCTGTTTCTCCCATTGTGCAAGTCACACTCTAAATGTTTATGTGACTGCTCGCAGCGCTTGGACATCAGGCTGCCAGGGCGCTCCGAGTCATAAAAGCATAACTGCTTCACAAGCGACTCGGTCTCCAAATAGGATATTGAAGCTTGATCCTACAGTTTGAAGTAATCATAATTTTTGTTTTAGAAATAAGTGAATAATAAGAGGTAAGTTGTGAATCTCGCCTTTCAGTAATGTATAAAATATTACCCACTGGCCATTTGATACCCACTTGATATCCATTTGATACCCACTTCATACCCATTTGATACCCATTTGATATCATATCTTTTAAATTCTGAATAAATTTGAAGGCGACATTGCATTTTCACAGTTGTCAGTGTCTAGTTGATTAGCAGTTATCAAAAACTGATAACAGATATAAAAAACTGATAACAGATAACATACAGTGATAACAGATGTAAAAAAAAACTGATAACATATATCAAAAAACTGATAACAGAGATCAAAAACTGAAAACAGGTATAAAAAACTGATAACTGATATCAAAAAAGGATAACAGATATTAAACAGGGATAACAGATATGAAACAGTGACAACAGATATCAGACAGTGATAACAGATGTAAAAAACTGATAACAGATATCAAAAACGGATACCAGATGTCATACAGTGATAACAGATGTAAAAAACTGATAACAGATGACGTACAGTGATAACAGATGTAAAAAACTGATAACAGATGACGTACAGTGATAACTGATGTAAAAAACTGATAACAGATTTCAAAAACTGATAACATATATCAAAGACTGATAACGTAGATCTCTTAACCAACGTGACATGTATGTTTTTCATTTTTTTTTATTTATCTTTATTAGTACTGTTATCATTGTTAATATTTTTCGCAAATATGTTAAAACATACCCAACTGGAAACATCGCCATTGTTATTTAGAGATATTTATATGTGTGTGCTTATATACTTATATATATATCCTTATATATACCTATATATACTTATATATACTTACACGTAACCTTTGAGATATTTTGTAGTATTTTACATCCTTTTCGGCTTGCCTGCTATTCCAGCAAGATTCAGTCACTTCAGTCCAGTCATTTCATTCCATTTCCGCCCGTTTTTTCCTCCTTGGGACTGTATACTGTATAATGTGACGTGTATGTCAGTGTGGCTGTGTACTGTGTAATGTGACATGTATGTGAGTGTGGCTGTATACTGTATAATGTGACGTGTATGTGAGTGTGGCTGTATATTGTGTAATGTGACGTGTATGTGAGTGTGGCTGTATATTGTGTAATGTGACGTGTATGTGAGTGTGGCTGTATACTTATAATGTGACGTGTATGTGAGTGTGGCTGTATATTGTATAATGTGACGTGTATGTGAGTGTGGCTGTATATTGTGTAATGTGACGTGTATGTGAGTGTGGCTGTATACTTATAATGTGACTTTTATGTGGGTGTGGCTGTAAACTCTACAATGTGAGATTTGCAGGTGGATGAGGCTGTATACTGTACACTGTGACTTGTAGGTGGGTGTGGTTGTATACCGTAAGGTGTAACTTGTGAGGGGGTGGAGGGGGTGTGGCTGTTTACCATAGGTGCGACTTGTGAGGGGGGGGGGGGGAAGGCTGTATGCCGTGGGTGTGACTTGTGAGGGTGGTGTGACTGTATACCGTAGGTGCGACTTGTGAGGGGTGGGGTGTGACTGTATACCGTAGGTGTGACTTGTGAGGAGAGGTGTGTGGCTGTATGCCGTGGGTGTGACTTGTGGGGTGGTGTGTGACTGTATGCCGTAGGTGTGACTTGTGGGGGAGCTTTGGCTGTATACCGTAAGGTGTAACTTGTGAGGGGTGGGGTGTGACTGTATACCGTAGGTGTGACTTGTGAGGGTAGTGTGACTGTATGCCGTAGGTGCTACTTGTGAGGGGGGGGGGGGTGGCTGTATGCCGTAGGTGTGACTTGTGAGAGGAGGTGGCTATATGCCGTAGGTGTGCTTTGTGAGGGTGGGGGGTGTGGCTGTATGCCGTAGGTGTGACTTGTGAGGGGAGGTGGCTATATGCCGTAGGTGTGCTTTGTGAGGGGGGGGGGGTGTGACTGTATGCCGTTGGTGTGACTTGTGGGGTGGTGTGTGACTGTATGCCGTAGGTGTGACTTGTGGGGGGGGGGGGGGGGTGGCCGTTTACCGTGCAATGCATTTGGCTTTGGTTATGGTATGACGTTTTTTATCAATGGGCTGGCACTGAGACTCGGTTGTTGCACCCTGTTGTTTCACGCGTAAGGATATGAGTGCTGATTCTAAGCGGTTTTAGATAAAGGGTTATGAGAACACCAATGATGTGCTTGTTTTGTTGGGCGCTTAAATGACTCGGGTGCCAGATAAATAACACGCCGTGTCACAAACATCGTTTAAGCGGCCCTTTTGCCTTGTACGAAGCGAGATACCAGTGACCCACAGTCACCCAGATGCCAGGAGACCAAAGATTGCCCCGCGGTAAATTAGGCGTTATTGCGTTTGCAATTAGGGTCATTGCATAGCCGTGTTATAAAGCGTCGTTAAATGGTATGATCACTCCCTTGAGATGGGGGCAGATATCCGTCGACTTAGTAAACACGAATTGTGGATTGATCACGGCATTATCCCTTGTGTGGTTCTCATCAGCTTGAGGGGTTATTGCTCCAACACTTCCTTTTTGTTCAGTGATGAACCCTTAAGATACTTGTACCTCCTTCCGCTGTTAATACCGTGAGTTTGACCGCCCTCGGGGTGGGGGTGGGGGGTGAGGGGGGGGGGGGGTTTGCCATGCAAACGAGGCTCCAGGTGACCAGCTGCTAGTGTGACGTTGGAAGTGATGCGGACACTTAAGACAAACTGGAGACCTGTCTGCAGCCCAAACGTCACCTTCCTCCGATGTCCTGGATACCAGTGTTCTCTGGCGGCAGTGACATTTGATTGGCGGAATTTTGTCTTCAGTCAAGCAATAACGAAGTTGATATTATCTTGTGAAGGTTCCCATTAAAGGCAGAAGGAATGCAAGTGGCTGTGGACAACGCGGGGTCTGCCCCATCGTCTGTCCGGTCCCGCAGGATATCTACTGTAGACACTGCGGTGTCTGTCCCATTGTCTGTCCAGTCCCACCGGATATCTACTGTAGACACAGTGGGATCTGTCCCCTCGTCTGTCCAGTCCCACCGGATATCTACTGTAGACACTGCGGGGTCTGTCCCATTGTCTGTCCAGTCCCACTGGATATCTACTGTAGACACTGCGGGGTCTGTCCCATCGTCTGTCCAGTCCCACCGGATATCTACTGTAGACACTGCGGGGTCTGTCCCATCGTCCGTCCAATCCCACCGGATATCTACTTTAGACACTGCGGGGTCTGTCCCATTGTCTGTCCAGTCCCACCGGATATCTACTGTAGACACAGTGGGGTCTGTCCCCTCGTCTGTCCAGTCCCACCGGATATCTACTGTAGACACTGCGGGGTCTGTCCCATTGTCTGTCCAGTCCCATCGGATATCTACTGTAGACACAGTGGGGTCTGTCCCCTCGTCTGTCCAGTCCCATCGGATATCTACTGTAGACACAGTGGGGTCTGTCCCATCGTCTGTCCAGTCCCACCGGATATCTACTGTAGACACTGCGGGGTCTCCCATCGTCTGTCCAGTCCCACCGGATATCTACTGTAGACACTGCGGGGTCTGTCCTATCGTCTGTCCAGCCCGCAGGATGTCTACTGTAGACACTGCGGAGTCTGTCCCATCGTCTGTCCATCCCGACTGGATATCTGCTATAGACACTGCGGAGTCTGTCCAGTCCCGCTGGATAGCTACCTGCAGTAGCATATGGATGCCGCGTTTCGCTTCAGTCCAGAAATTTAATACATGTAGCTATTTTTTTCGTCGCTCTCGCTGTTTTCTACCCTCGGCTCATTGCCGCCCATCAAGGCCTCGGCCACTATACCGCATTCACATCCTCGGCGTGTCATTCACATCCTCGACGTGTCATTGACTTCCTCAGCGTGTCATTCATGTTTTAGTTTATTGACGCTGTTTTTGTCAGGCCATAAGCAACTCCATTTCGCGTGATTGGTTGAATCCTATAAAAACCAATTGATTATTTCCGATCAAAAATAAACGGGGAGAGAGGGGGGAGAAAAAAACTAACAGGTTTCAAACCAAACCAAGCTAAGTGCATCTGATTTCCCGTGACGCATGAGCCTTTTCGGCAAATGGGCAAGGATTAATCTTCAGTGTTTATGATTAACGTTGTAGTTATATATTATGGTGATTTCTTATTTACCACTGTTACGGGTGTCAGGAGGAATCGTGAGACTCAAACTCCCGATTCTACGCCTCAAACCGTGAGCCTCAAACTCCCGATTCTACACCTAAAATCGTGAGACTCAAACTCCCGATTCTACGCCTCAAACCGTGAGGCTCAAACTCCCGATTCTACGCCTCAAATCATGAGACTCAAACTCCCGATTCTCCGCCTCAGATCATAAGGCTCAAACTCCCGATTCTACGCCTCAAGTCATGAGACTCAAACTCCCGATTCTACGCCTCAAATCGTGAGCCTCAAAATCCTGATTCTCCGCCTCAAATCATGAGACTCAAACTCCCGATTCTACGCCTCAAATCGTGAGACTCAAACTCCTGATTCTCCGCCTCAAATCATGAGACTCAAACTCCCGATTTTACGCCTCAAATCGTGAGACTCAAACTCCTGATTCTACGCCTCAAATCATGAGACTCAAACTCCCGATTCTACGCCTCAAATCGTGAGCCTCAAACTCCTGATTCTCCGCCTCAAATCATGAGACTCAAACTCCCGATTCTACGCCTCACATCGTGAGACTCAAACTCCTGATTCTCCGCCTCAAATCATGAGACTCAAACTCCCGATTTTACGCCTCAAATCGTGAGACTCAAACTCCTGATTCTACGCCTCAAATCGTGAGCCTCAAACTCCCGATTCTCCGCCTCAAATCATGAGACTAAAACTCCCGATTATACGCCTCAAATCGTGAGACTCAAACTCCTGATTCTACGCCTCAAATCATGAGACTCAAACTCCTGATTCTCCGCCTCAAATCATGAGACTCAAACTCCCGATTCTATTCCTCAAATCGTGAGCCTCAAACTCCTGATTCTCCGCCTCAAATCATGAGACTCAAACTCCCGATTTTACGCCTCAAATCGTGAGACTCAAACTCCTGATTCTCCGCCTCAAATCATGAGACTCAAACTCCCGATTTTACGCCTCAAATCGTGAGACTCAAACTCCTGATTCTACGCCTCAAATCGTGAGACTCAAACTCCTGATTCTCCGCCTCAAATCATGAGACTCAAACTCCCGATTCTACGCCTCAAATCGTGAGCCTCAAACTCCTGATTCTCCGCCTCAAATCATGAGACTCAAACTCCTGATTCTCCGCCTCAAATCATGAGACTCAAACTCCCGATTCTACGCCTCAAATCGTGAGCCTCAAACTCCTGATTCTCCGCCTCAAATCATGAGACTCAAACTCCCGATTTTACGCCTCAAATCGTGAGACTCAAACTCCTGATTCTCCGCCTCAAATCATGAGACTCAAACTCCCGATTCTACGCCTCAAATCGTGAGCCTCAAACTCCTGATTCTCCGCCTCAAATCGTGAGACTCGAACTCCCGATTTTACGCCTCAAATCGTGAGACTCAAACTCCCGCTTCTACGCCTCAAATCGTGAGCCTCAAACTCCTGATTCTCCGCCTCAAATCATGAGACTCAAACTCCCGATTCTACGCCTCAAATCGTGAGACTCAAACTCCCGATTTTACGCCTCAAATCGTGAGACTCAAACTCCTGATTCTACGCCTCAAATCGTGAGACTCAAACTCCCGCTTCTATGCCTCAAATCGCAGTTTTGTTTTATTTTACTAAAGTTTTGTAGTTCAATAAAAAAAAGCTTTGAAAAAATGGTGTAAAAAAACTCTGTCATGGATTATGAAGCACAGTCTCTTTGCAAACTGCGTTTTACTCATTTTGTGTTCAGACTTTTATTGAGATCTCTTCGTAGTACCCGTGCTCGACACTGAGCAGATTTGTTAAGAAACTTAAGAAAGTGAGTTGTGTGGTGTCCTGCTGAGTGACATTTCCATTTGGGTGTAAGGTCGATGGATATGAGACTGTTATCTGGATACGAATCGTGGATCGCATCGCATGGTTTCACCAGTCGGATAAAATCAAATCGAATCGTGAGCAGATCGAATTGTGAGCAGATCGAATCGTAAGAGATCGAATCGTAAGGGGATCGAATAGTGACACCCCTATTTGTCCTGCCTTTGCACAAACGAACATCATAGATCACCAACTAGCATTTCCTCTGAAATTTATAATTTTTTTTTCATGAAGTATTTTTAGTGTGCACTCTGAAGCGAGCACGTGGGCGTGAAGAGTGAGATGAACATCTGAGTGACAGTGGCTTGTATGAAGCGACCACTTGGGCGTGAAGTGTGAGATGAACATCTGAGTGACAGTGGCTTGTATTAACATCTGAGTGGCAGTGACTTGTATGAAGCGACCACTTGGGCGTGAAGTGTGAGATGAACATCTGAGTGACAGTGGCTTGTATTAACATCTGAGTGGCAGTGACTTGTATGAAGCGACCACTTGGGCGTGAAGTGTGAGATGAACATCTGAGGAGCAGTGGCTTGTATTAACATCTGAGTGGGAGTGACTTGTATGAATCGACCACTTGGGCGTGAAGTGTGAGATGAACATCTGAGTGACAGTGGCTTGTATGAAGCGACCACTTGGGCGTGAAGTGTAAGATGAACATCTGAGTGACAGTGACTTGTATGAAGCGACCACTTGGGCGTGAATTGTGAGATGAACATCTGAGTGACAGTGACTTGTATGAAAGGCACTTCGTCGGGATTATGTTGGAATAAGAATAAGCTTATTTGCACTTAGTGATAGATGGCAGGGCGAGCTTGTAGCTTTGTGTTAGTGTCATCGCTGCCTTTACTTAAAAAAGTGCTTTAGCATTTACAAGAGTTGGTTGACCTATGGGCCGGAAGATTTTTCTTTGCTTGTTTCCTGTTTGATAAAACAATGTTTTTTTTTTTTGTTACATTTCGTCTTTGGTGTTCAGATTGAAGATGAGGGAAGCAGCCAAATAACATGGAACTTTCGGGAAATAGGAGCAGTTTTGTGACGCCGTCTGTGTCATGGGGACATGGTCTGTAATGGTCAGAAGTGCTTGTTGTCTGTCGTATTGTCGTCAGAAACATTCGAACGTTGCATTTTCCTATTTCTATCAGTTTTGTTGTCTCCGATATTAAGGTATAAATGTCTGATATTAGCAATGTTGGGTTTATTATTTTGTGATTGATTTTGTTTGGCGATTCGTTTTCTATCTGAGTTCCTTTGACTGTTTTGCGAGTTTCACCAATAAGCTGAACGAGGTAGGGATCACCTTCACACTGGACGAGATTAGCTCCTTGGATGTTTGTTAATAGACTACATAATCGCTCTATAAAATCGCTTTGTAACAAATCACTGTGGCAATCGCTCTGTAACAATCGCTCTTTAAAATTGCTTTGTAACAAATCGCTCTGTGACAATCGTTCAGTGACAGTCGCTGTGTAACAAATCGCTTTGTAACAATCGCTTTGTAACAACTCAGGCTTTGGTCACTGATATTTTCGCTAATGCCTCGTCGACTCTCTTTGAAATCAAGTCGCTGCTCTGTAAGTGGTTGAAAATGCCATAGTCTTCGTTTTTTTTTATTAGAAGGTTCACCTTTGTGGTGTGACATATTTCACTAATACTCACACGCTGTATACGTAGACAATGACATAAATGTGATGACATTGCCGGCTTTGTTTGCTCCAGCTTACGGACAGCCTTTTAGCGTGACGTCATCGTATTCGTATCATTTCAGACTAGGTTGCTGACAAATGATTTACTTCATTTATTTGCAGAAGGAATCTAAAATGCGCCATTACATTTGAGATCCGATGAAACGTGTTGCAGCCAAAGAATAACTTTACAAGTTGACAGTTCCCATCCCCGGGAAGATGACGGGTGGAGGAGGGGGGGGGGGGGTAGGGAGGCGGAGGAGGGTTGGGGAGGGGAAGTAGGGGGGGCGGAGGAGGGATGAGGGAGGGCCGGTAGGGAGGTGGAGGGGGAGGGAGGCGGAGGAGGGGTGCGGGAGGGGAGGCAGGGAGGCGGAGGAGGGATGGGGCGGGGAGGTAGGGAGGCGGAGGAGGGATGGGGAGGGGAGGTAGGGAGGCGGAGGAGGGATGGGGAGGGGAGGTAGGGAGGCGGAGGAGGGATAGGGAGGGGAGGTAGGGAGGCGGAGGAGGGATGGAGAGGGGAGGTAAGGAGGCGTAGGAGGGATGGAGAGGGGAGGTAAGGAGGCGGAGGAGTGATAGGGAGGGGAGGTAGGGAGGCGGAGGAGGAATGGGGAGGGGAGGTAGGGAGGCGGAGGAGGGATGGAGAGGGGAGGCAGAGAGCGGAGGAGGGATGGGGAGGGGAGGTAGGGAGGCGGAGGAGGGATGGAGAGGGGAGGTAGGGAGGCGGAGGAGGAATGGGGAGGGGAGGTAGGGAGGCGGAGGAGGGATGGAGAGGGGAGGTAGGGAGGCGGAGGAGGAATGGGGAGGGGAGGTAGGGAGGCGGAGGAGGGATGGAGAGGGGAGGTAGGGAGGCGGAGGAGGAATGGGGAGGGGAGGTAGGGAGGCGGAGGAGGGATGGAGAGGGGAGGCAGGGAGGCGGAGGAGGGATGGGGAGGGGAGGTAGGGAGGCGGAGGAGGGATGGAGAGGGGAGGCAGAGAGCGGAGGAGGGATGGGGAGGGGAGGTAGGGAGGCGGAGGAGGGATGGGGAGGGGAGGTAGGGAGGCGGAGGAGGGATGAGGGAGGGTGCAGGGAGCAGAGGATGGATGAGGGAGGGCTGGTAGGGAGGCGGAGGAGGGATGGGGGAGGAGGCAGGGAGCAGAGGAGGGATGGGGAGGGGTTGGTAGGGAGGCAAGCCGCTCAGATTGTACCCACATAATTAAGACTGAGAAGTATTTAGGGATCTTGCCTCCCATTTTTTAAGCAAAGCGTTGGATTTCAAATGTAAGGCTACTTGCATTTTAAGAATGGATGATATACAGCTCTAATTAGTTTTAAATAAGTTAGAGGAAAACCATAGTCTTCCTTATACAACAGCACTGAAGTAAGGAAAGAACTGGCATCATAATTCCATTGTGTTCACTCCTGGTGAAAGTGTTTACAAACGAATTTCGAGCGTGAAATAAGCAGGAGGATTTTCCCGTTTTTAAATATATTTAAATTAATTTTTTATGTTATGTTATCTTATTTCTTTCTATACTTCTTCTTATTATTATTATTATTATTATTATTTATGGTTAGAAAATAAAGTGGACCTACACCGTTAGATGTCGTGCGTTGTGTCACTGAGTGCCGACAGCCGTCACGGCCCTCTAGCGAGTAATCTAACCCACCCATTGTGCCCATATCCATGATCTAAACACTAAAATGTTTGGGACCGACTGGGAAATCTGGCTTAATAGCATGTGTATTTGGTGTGCGACAGAACCGTTAATGTCAAAACTAAAGCGTCAGAAAAGTCATCTTCTGGCCAGTGGTTCAAGTTTAACATGGGTAGCTGTGAGATTCTACACTAGAAACGTAATGCAGTGCAATTATTTGTGCCAGGGTGCAATCCACTACCCCGGAGATGATGCATCTGGAAGACTGAATGCCCAAAAAGAAGTAGGGCATATCTTTTGGCAGTTTCTATTGTAAGAAAGAGTTGTTTACGTATAGGAAAAACCTTCGGCATTTCCAAGTTATGAGTGACTAACAAAGAGTTATAGGAAGGAAGTGTATAACAATGTAACAACACGACATCTCGGAAACTGTCAGCATGTTTGGCACTGTCATGAGATCAGTTACGGATTCCAGCTCACACGAAAAGTTGTCAAATTCAGGTTTCTGCGAAGGTGCAGTTTGAAACATTATCCTTTCTCTATCCATTTTCATATCAACTTTTGGTTTTATTTTCAAGGCAGTTACGCGTCCACTCCCCCCTCGGCGCCACTCTATTTTTGCGCGTATTTCGTGTATGAATAGGAAAGAACGTGGCGTGAATTGTCTCCTCTTCAGGTGCACTGGTTGCTCTAGTTTGTTCGAACGGCTGTATTATTGGTCAGAAGCATCTGCAAGCAGAACAACATGCCATCGCTTGTAAATTCACTTTAAATGTATGTATTATAGGAATTCCACAAAGCAAATTAACAGAGAGAAGAGAGAAAACTGTTGTTCGGTTGTAGTTCAGCCAGCTGACAAGCGGAGTATTGCAGTTTGTTGTTGATTTAATCTAGCCCATTTAAAGCCATGTCTGTTTCTGTAAGTGAAAAATCGTATATTATTTATTGATTGTCTTGTGATGAGCACAGAGCACATTGCTTTTGTGGGAGCATGGTGTTTTTTTTTGTTTTTTTTTGTTTTTGCCCACTATAATACATTCGCTGGACATGCTTGAACGCGTCCATTCGAAACACTGTTTTAATTGGAATTTCCGTGGTTGTGTCAGCAGTGGAGGTTATTAAATGTAACACATTAGAATCACTGTTGTAACCGGAATTTCCGTGGTTGTGTCGACATTGAAAGTTATTAAATGTATCGCGTAAGAATTTGTTCAATTTGCAGTTTTCTGACAAATGGTCAGTGGAAACGGCAAAAATGTTTCTGGTCCTTGGAATCTCCCCTTGACCATTTCTTCATGTCCCATGTCGACAACAAATAGGCCCGGATATCGCAGCCACTGTGGGTGATTTGTTCATTAGATGAAAATCGCTGTTCCCGTTTGTCAGTGCTGAAAGTGGCGCGGTAATAATCTACCAAAATAGCACTAATGTGTTCACTGATATAAAAATCTTTCTCTACGCTAAACGTTTTGTTTTGTTTTGTTTTGTTTTTTTTTTTCAAAAAATTAAACAGTCTTAGAAAACAGCCGAAGCGTTGATATAAAAATGACATACGCACCTTTTTCTAGGCACTTGAATGTGGAAAGTGGCGGTATACGCGGTTGGTCTGTGCGGTATATGCGGTATGTGCAGTCGACTGTCGCATGCAGCCAAAACAAAAATCGCTTTCAAATTTGCGGGTTCATTGCTCTGTGAAGTCAAAGTGGTTTTGAATCTAAGATATAACTCAGTTGAAGCGTCATTCGAAAATTGGCCTCTAAAAATTCGCGATCACCTACCAATTTTCAAAAGGTTTTTTTTCTTTTTTTTTGTTCCACAATTTTGATCGATTTGCCTTTGAATTTTGCATAAATGCTGTTCACTAGAAAAACTGGCTGAATTGGGAGCATTTAAAAATGATAGACAATTTTCAAAATAATTCATTGTCCACAATTTTCACCTCATTTCTTTTCAACTGTTCCCCAGACGGTTCTCTCATGAAAGCTTACTTTGTTTGTGGATCCGCCAAAAATTGGCTAACCTGGTCGTATTCATAAATTTTTGGTAAGCAATTTTCGAAATGCTTTTACTCCCACAATTTGTGGTAGATTACCTTTAATATTTGTACTTTATAGGCCTCTTGAAACTTTTTGGCGATCCGCCAACAATTGGCCAAATAGAGGCATTTGAATTTTTTTTTGCAGACTACCCAGGTAATATGTAGAACGACGCCGCTACTTATGCAAATAGCTCCCTCCCCCTTCCCAGGTGACATAAAGCCGACGCCCCCCACTTATGTGACAAGCCCCCTCCAGGCAACATACAGACGACGCTCCCCCCCCCCAGTAACATGAAGACGGCGCCCCCACTGATGTGACTAGCCCCCTCCAGGCAACATACAGACGACGCTCCCCCCCCCCCCCAGTAACATGAAGACGGCGCCCCCACTTATGTGACTAGCCCCCTCTCCCCAAGTAGTTATGTGACTAACCATCTTCCCCTCTCCCAACGTAAGATACAGACGACACCCCAACTTCTGTGACTAGCCCCCCTCCCCCTCCCCCTCTCCTCATCTGACATACAGACAACGCCCCCACTTATGTGACTAGCCCTCCCGCCCCTCCTCCTTATGTGACTAGCCCCCTCTCCCCAAGTAGATAATGACGACGCCCCCAGTTATGTGACTAACCATCTTCCCCTCTCCCCACGTAAGATACAGACGACACCCCAACTTCTGTGACTAGCCCCCCTCCCCATCCCCCTCTCCTCATCTGACATACAGACGACGCCCCCACTTATGTGACTAGCCCTCCCGCCCCTCCTCCTTATGTGACTAGGCCCCCTCCTCTCCCCAGGTAACATACAGACACTGCCCCCACTTATGTGACTAGTCCCCTCCCCTCTCCATCGGTAACATACAGTTATGACTACCCCCCTCCCTTCTCCCCACGTAACCTACAGACCACGCCCCCGCTTATTTGACTAACCCCCCCCCTCTCCTTAGGTAACATGAAGACGACGCCCCCGCTTATGTGACTAACCCCTTCCCCTCTCCCCAGGTAACATGCCGCCCCCACTTATGTGACTGGCCACCTCCCCCCGCCCCCTCCATCTCCTAGACCCTATGCAGAAAATAGCATTTTCGCGTCGTAAAAGGGTGGTATTCAAAATAAAAATGGCTTAGTTATATTTTTTATATGTCTTATTCGTTATTCTCCTTGGTCAATATTCCACATTTCACCCAGATTGCCTTTACCAGCATTATTTGCATGAATTAAGGCAGTTCTTCCAAGAATTGTATCGCCCCTTTGGACACATCTGGTCCCCGGCCTGATGGGCCCAACGGATAGGGCGTGAATATTATCTGGATGGGACCGGCAGACTCTGGATGGGACCGGCAGACTCTGGATGGGGACCGGTAGACTTTTGATAGGATCGGCAGACACATAGATGTGTCGGAAAAACTGGAGTCCTGTAATGTTCTGCGGATGAGATGCTCACGGGGTTCAAGTGTCGGGAACCGTCAGTTCTGTTCACGATACAGAAAAACTTTGAAGATCCCTCAAGTGAGGGAGGAGGGGGGGGGGGGGGGGGCTGGCTGGAACAGTCGGCAGTGATTTGATAATTTTGAGACAAAAACAAGTGCAAAAGAAGTGCGCTTGCCAGTAAGATATGACCCGAAAGCATTGAACTGCTAACTGGGGCCCCATAAAGCAACGTTTGTCGAGTATCACGAAATTATACACGAAACAATGTAAAGATAAATCTTGTGTATCGGACTGGAAAAAAATGCGATTGATCCTTTGCTTAAAATGTAAGAGGAGCTGAGGCATAAATCTCTCGGGTGGATGAGGGGCATTCCAACCTATAAAACAACCATAACGATGCGTAACGTTTATTCCATGACATTAATAAGAATAACAGTCACGAGGTTGGGACCTGAGTGTCACCGGACTGTCAGTGCCCCCGGGCTGTCAGTGTCACCGGATCCTCAGTGCCACTTTGGGAGCTCACTGCCATTTTGGGACCTGAGTGTCACTGCGGGACCTCAGCGCCACTGGTGGTACCGAGGTCCTGTGCCGATAATGAGCCCACCGGCAGAAAGTGTGGCAAGCGCACCTTATCAACGCGTTCTTGTAATTATGCACTCCCTCCACAACTTGAGTGTACTTTTTAACTTTCCCCTGTAATCGGGTGACGATGTCAGAAAGCGCAATCCTCGTCTCTGTAATTCTGATTTAATATACATCGTTTGCCAGTGATGCAAATAGCAGTGGCCGTGGCTTAGGGCTGTCTGGTGTGAGCGGTACAGTGCGCGACTTACAAAGACTTAACAGACAATCCCTGGCAAGACGTCAGTGTGACGGGCTGTCGTGATGTATTGCCTGGCGCAGCTGCGGCAAGGCCCTTTTAAGCCAGTCGCGATTAGTGTTGGCTATGGGAAAATAGGTTGTAAGGTGTGACGTCTTCAATTTAACAGAAAAAAAAGAATTTAAATAATAAATAAATAATTGAAATTACACCGAGTGCGGTATTTTTCAGTATTTACTGAGAACAGGAAATACTCGTTGTGGGCAACAATTTCTGAAAACAGCCTTTAAAGTTACTTAAAGGGCGCTTGCTTTACAGGAAACCTTTATGAAAAGAAGATTTTTTTTCAAAATAATTAAAACTGAATAAAAAGTGACCTGCGCTTAAAGAACAACAATTCCTCGTGCGAAAAAGTGGTGGACATTTCATGTCGGTTTTTGTTCTCTTTTTGAAGTATTAAAATTATTAGCAAAACTGTAATTTTTATCAGCAACATCTGACGTCATTTCATAAGAGCAGTTTCATGTTTAGCTCTCGACCGGCTTCACTGATAGGCCTGCCAGTTTATCCATTACATTTGAATCTCGCCTCACAGTAAGTTTCTCGATCGCTAAAGCGGCCTTTTCATCGAGCTGCTGTTGTTTGATGTGCTCCATGCCGAATCACGAAAATCTTTGCCAGTGGTCACGTGGTGTTCTGTATGAATCCTGGACAGTTCGGCCCCGGACAGTATGCCTTTCGTCATCCCCATTCCGAGACACCCCCTTCTCAGACACCTCCTTCCCAGACTCCGCCTTCCCAAAGACCTCCTTCCCAGACGCCCCCTTCCCAGACACCTCCTTACATGATCCCCCTTTCCCAACCCTCTTTCCAGGATTCACGAACTCTTCAGGCAAACTTTGTCTGGATAAATCTAGTCCTGCCATATCCTGCACATGATCATGCAGGATATGCCTGTCAGACTGACGGCTTTCCGAGTTCCTGCCATATCCTGCGCACGATCATGCAGGATATGCCTGTCAGACTGACGGCTTTCCGAGTTCCTGCCATATCCTGCGCACGATCATGCAGGATATGCCTGTCAGACTGACGGCTTTCCTAGCTCGTGCCATGTCCTGCACATGATCATGCAGGATATGCCTGTGAGACTGACGGCTTTCCGAGTTCCTTCAATATCCTGCACATGATCATGTAGGATATGCTTGTGAGACTGACGGCTTTCCGAGTTCCACCATGTTATCTTATGACGTCGAGGCCAGCTGTCACACATATGTTACACACATTTTTGCCAGGCGACCATTTTAGTTTTTCATTCACTTGAATTATCCCAGATTTGCAAAGTTGGTCGTCTCCAAATTGTACCAACGTCCTGCACTTGAATGTCGACTTGTGAGGCCAAAATGCGACATTGTTGTGTAGGGGCAGGCTAGTCTTTCACCTTAGATTGATACCTGAAAAGTGTCTGTCCATGAACTCATTTAGGATTACTTCTAAGCTCAATCCTGTATGGATGCCTGGCGCCGATATCGGTTTTTCAGCTGCGGGAAATTTCTCCAAAAAATCTGAGGGTCAGTTTATTATTTGCCACAGTGCAAAAGCCAAACTATGGACATGGCATTTATGCAGGAAGCATATGGCTGATGCTGGCCAGGGAGGAAATTTTGTAGATGTCCAATGGTATATGTGTGTTGACTCGAAATAAATAAATATATATGCTTGGTTCCGTTCTGGTCAACATCGAAAAATGACAGACTTGGGAATGGACCAATGAGATGACAGCATTGACCTAAGTCATGTAACAATTCCGTTTATTGTTGTGTGCTCAGCGCCCGACAAAACCCCGCCGTGGTCGTGATATTACTTAAGGCAGTCAGTTAAGGCAGTCACCTCTGGGGAAAAGAAGCAAAAGATGAATGCGCACAGTTTGCAAGGCTTTCACGGACTATTGATAAAACCGCTACGTTACTTGGTAAAAAAAAGAGAAAAAAAATAAACTAAATGAATACATTGTCGTTTTTAAGCCCCCTTTTATAGCTTATTTCACTTTGGCCTTTGCTGTGTTGTTATTTGAGGGTGGATTTGAGACGCGGTTCTTTCAGTGTATGTTAAAGCGTTGCTCATGTGAGTTTGAGAACGAACGTGATGTTCTTTTTGCTTTGAACTTAAGCCTGCTCATTAGTAGTTTGAAAAATTTGTGATTTTTTGTGATTATTCAAATCCATGGCAACGTGGAAAGGGCGCGAAAGGCATTGAATTGTCAGTGATTAGTTCCCGCTGCTCCATCTATAAGTGCATATAACGTAATGAACGGTGCATGAGGCACCCTACATATATGGCGCAGTCTTTTGAAAGTAAAAGGGCTTATGAGGCGCACCTTATTTTAGACTTAAATTTTTTCCCCAAAGTGACATTTCTGTTTAAATTTCTTGTCTTGGGGATTAGGTCTTCACTAAATGTAGTACGAATCTGGCAGAATGTGTATCAGAGGTTTGCGGCTTTTAGCATCCAGTAAGTTTACTGAAGTCGCGATAGAAAATGGCTAAAATGGCCTTGTCTGAAAGGAACTGCATGTGAGACGCAATGGCATATGAGCGCAATGGCATGTGTGGCGCAATGGCATATGGGCGCAATGGCATGTTTGGCGCAATGCCTTATGAGCGCAATGGCATGTGTATCGCAATGGCATGTGAGGAGCAATGGCATATGAGTGCAATGGCATGTGTGGCGCAATGGCATATGGGCGCAATGGCATGTGTGGCGCAATCGCATATGAGCGCAATGGCATATGGGCGCAATGGCATGTAAGGAGCAATGGCATATGATCGCAATGGCATGTGTAGCGCAATGGCATATGAGCGCAATGGCATGTGTGGCGCAATGCCATATGAGCGCAATGGCCTATGAGCGCAATGGCATGTGTGGCGCAATGGCCTATGGGCGCAATGGCATGTTGGGCGCAATGGCATATGAGCGCAATGGCATATGAGCGCAATGGCATGTGTACCGCAATGGCATGTAAGGAGCAATGGCATATGATCGCAATGGCATGTGTGGCGCAATGGCATATGGGCGCAATGGCATGTATGGCGCAATGGCATATGAGGGCAGTGGTATGTGAGGCGCAGAAAGGTGTTTGAACGAAAAAACAACCGACACGTCAGCCGCACCAGCCGTTAATTGCGGTATTATTTAATATAATAAGCACCTTCAGTGACCGTTGACATTTGGGAATGTGTATGATGTTTCCCTGCGGGTCATAGTCAGTTGTAAGGTGTCATTTTATTACATCAACAGAAAGTTTTGTAACACGATAGCTCAAAAACTACTTGACTGATCATCGCCAAATTTGAAGCATTATAACAAAAATTTGGTAACTTTGTGCCGAACTTTTTTTTCCATTTTTCCATTGAAATAACAGATAACATCTCAATCCTGTCTTGATGGCTGGACTTTTGTTTCCAAGGCTTTTGGGGCCGTCTGTAAGTAGAACCCGCTCGGATTGGGGAGGGGGGGGGGGGGGGGGCTCGATGATTGTTTGTTAAAAGAATACCTTAGGCGTGTAAACTGTCAAAGTTAACAAATTAAAAACAGCTTTTGAAGCTTATGGTGTTATATACACCTGAACTAAGAATAGTATGGAGTGCATATCTTTTACATGCAGGAAATAATAATAATAATAATAATAATAATAATAATAATAATAATAAAGACTTTGATGTCTTCCATGGGATTTATACGGAGTTTATATATTCAGGCTTGCTAAAAGGGCAGTGTGACTCTGCCAAAGACAGATTTTTGTGGGCTGAAAAAAAATAATTTAAGACTTTCGATTTGTGACTTAAGGGCTGTTGCTCATGTCTGCTTCTAATCTCACCTAATGCAGTTACAGCAACGGCGATTTAAGCAACTAGATTTGAAGATTGAATGTCTGTTTTGTGGAGAAATGGATTGAAATAAGTCGTTCTGCTTGGGAGGTTGCAGGGCTACCAATCAGCTCTTACTTCCGGCCACATGCCCGCTGCGCCACCGTGCGATACTAATTGCTTGTCCGACTTTAACACGGAGTCAAGGATCGACGCGTTGGGTTACTTTTCACATGTCGTTTTTGTGTCGCTTTCCGTCATTGCACTGACAGTTGAATAGCTTGACCAGTATCCCGAACTGGCTGCTCGTAACGACGGGAAATGTGAAACCCTGACCAACATCAATATGAGACTACCAATATTGACAGGAATAGCATGAGTTACTCGCGTTGTGTTGTAACTGTACGTGTAACGCAGGCCTTAAAACCAATGCTTGGCCTTATCTTTTTACCACCAAGAAGGGTTAAGAAGTTATTTTCCTTACCATACTGTCTCTTAAGCGAAATGATTTCCTTTGTTTCTTCCTGAATTTCTGGCATTTGGTACTGGCACTAAAGCTATGTATGCATCAAGTAGAGCTTCCCGAGCTTATAAATATACACTTACATTTGGACTGTTCAAAACTTCTAGACTCGTGTTACCAGTGCTGCAGGCTTTGGGAGGGTTTCTCGGATCAGTCCACCCGCTTGTGTGGTTCAGGTTCGTGCTGCCAGTGCGACAGGCTGCGGGAGGGTTTCTCGGATTAGTCCACCCGCTTGTGTGGTTCAGGCTTTTGCTGCCAGTGCTACAGACTTCGGGAGGGTTTCTCGGATCACTCCACCCGCTCGTGTGGTTCAGGTTCATGCTTCCAGTGCCACAGGCTGCGGAAGGGATTCTTGGATCAGTCCACCCGCTCGTGTGGTTTAGGCTCATGCTACCAGTGCTACAGGCTTTGGGATGGTTTTTTGCAGCAGTCGACCAGTGGTTTATCACAATAAGACGTTCACGTGAGCTGCTGCGAATTGCTAGCGGATGGATGGGGCCGCTTATAGTCCGCAAGAGAAATATCAGTCATCACAAATTTCTGCAAGCAAGTTGTGTGCGTCAGTGGTGCACAACAGACAAAAAACACTGTTCGCAATTTTCCAGCAATGATGCGATGTATTTTTTTGAACACTGTTAATGCTCGGCACATTGAAACACACGGTAAATAATTCGAGTTATTTATTTGTGAAATACGCATAGGTGCATCCTGTGTGACAGATATTTATAAAAACATGGAGACAAACAACCAGGCCAAAATAATCGTACTATGGACAAATTTAAATTTAAAAATTTGTTTTTGATCAAAACAGCAGGGTGAGAAGTGCTGAGTGTCATCTGGGAAAGCTGTGCACCGTTACGGGGCACAACCATAATCTTTGTGCGCCGTAGATCGATGCGCCATGCGCAGTGCGCCAGGTCAGAATCTGTGTGCGCCGTAGATGGATGTGCCATGCGCAGTGCGCCAGGCCAGAATCTGTGTGCGCCGTAAATCGATGCGCCATGCGCAGTGCGCCAGGTCAGAATCTGTGTGCGCCGTAGATGGATGCGCAGTGCACCAGGCCAGAATCTGTGTGCGCTGTAAATCGATGCGCCATGCGCAGTGCGCCAGGCCAGAATCTGTGTGCGCCGTATATCGATGCGCGATGCGCAGTGCGCCATGTCAGAATCTGTGTGCGCCGTAGATGGATGCGCAGTGCACCAGGCCAGAATCTGTGTGCACCGTAAATCGATGTGCCGTGCCAAAATTATCCCTGCAGACGTTTGATAAACTGGTTGTGATAGCAACAAATCTGGTCTTTCCAAGCCTGATATGCTGGGCTGGTCACACGTGCTCGCACCGACACACTTTCAGTTTTCACACGCTGCAGCTGTGAAAACTGCCATTTAAATTATCCATGCCGTCTCCTTTGACTGTGTGTGTGTTGGGGGTGGGGGGAGTGTTTACATTTTTGTTGCTTTGTCTCGGTCGTGTCCCGGCGTTACTACGCCGTATGTGACCATAAAGGTTAAGGTTTCCCTTAACGCTACACTGGATTATTCTTCTCAACTAAAACTGAAATATAGTAAGACCGCGCTCCATACAACTGCATGCTGTTAGTTCAGAGGATGGTCGTTAATTAGTGTGTTAACCCCCTTCCCCGTCCTCTCTCAATGTCACTGCTCCAGTGTTAACCCCCACCCCACCCCTGCCCCATTATGCTGTGAAAAGGTCTGCGAGTTTTCTGAGGATCATCCGGTTAATCGATGCTCGAATCTTTATTCGAATACATTGTAGACACATTTAATCTTTACTGTTTCGGCTACAGAAAGGTCAAGCCTGTTTAGTTATACATGAAAATAGCCTGAAAACGAGGCAGGGCGATGGCTATTTATCCCTTCTGCTTGACAGAATAGATTAAACGAATTTCTCCTTTGATTATCGTAAAATCAGAGTAAAAGCAAGTTTTATCATCACCTGCGGCGCTACTACATATTGCTGTTTCTTCTACATTTTTTGAAGTCAACAGCGGTGAGAAGAATGTTTTTTGTCAGAAAACATTTTAGGACTGGTGATTTTATGTTCTAATTACATTTTCAAACAACTCTCTCTTGGACATGTGTATTAAACTTACATTTTCTCTAGATGTTTTTGCCAAAAAAAGAGGATGAAAAAAGAACTGATGCAAATAAATATAAGAGAAATAAAAGGCCGGGCAGATGTACGGGTGGCGTGGGAACAATGCTGTGATTTGGGAGCCATTTTGCTTAAATTACTGATGCATAGCTTACCGAGTGATTATTCTGGGGATTAGAAAGGTCCATATTTGGCCAAATGATGGATGGATGGCAAGCCCTGAATGCCATCTTCGCAAACACTGTGTCCGTATTATAAAATGAGCAGAAAATGTACAGTAGGCCCTCTGTATAACGACATGGGATGCACCGACGTACAGCTTACAACGACATAGGCATTTTCCTATCCAGCGACATATCACTCATACCGACACATTTTCTCGGTTTCCGTTATGTCGTCGCATCGAGGTCGTCTTTTTATGTAATATCTGCCTTGTTATTATTGAAAAAAAATGTGGCGTTCATTTGAGTGATCCAAACTTGTAAAAGGACCGACCGAAGGCGGGATCAATCTGTGTGCTTTTATTTTGCAAACACCTGCTTGGAAGCTTTGGGCAGACACAGTCGTTACTCAAACTTGACAAGGAAATTATTTTTTATGAACGTTGTTCCAGCTGTGACGTGACCTTGTGCTCACAGCGTTTTTTTCTGTCTGTATGTTGATTGTCCTCGTGGCATGTGCCTTGTGTGTGACATGTGCGGGATCCGACATGTTGTGTGACTGGCATCTGCCAGGTCGGACATGTGCTGTGACCGGCGTGACAGTGGCTGCTGTATCGTCACCAGTCTGAGTAACTTTCCTGTCGCAGACGCATAACGTCAGACGAACCCATTGTTGACGCTAACAAATTTGCCCTTAGTGGAGCAGTAGAGGAAAATGTCAGGTTTATTTGGAGTGATTTTTGTTGTCGGTTGCCTCTTAGTGGCTTTTCTTAAAACGGTTAGAGTAATAAACAAAAAAAAAAACATTGTGTCAAGCACTGTAGCTTTTAAAAGTGAATGCCAAATCTTTTATAGCGAATAATGTTCACGTTTTTCCGTAGATCCTATAGAGAAGAACGATGCATGAAATATTCATTACCAACAAAACAACAACAAAATGCACCCATACTTAATTACGACTCAACTATTAGCCATGCTTTTATCCGCAAATTGTGGTTCTGAAAAGGTAGCTCCAACGACACGAACTTACTTTTTAATAATTCTTTCAAAGAACTTTTTTTTTATGAAGTCCGGATACATGTTTTTCCCTTAACATTTGGATTTTGTTTGTTCGCTGCACTACATGGGGTCACTATAAAAACATGTAGTCGTGAACGGGGGCGCACTGCTGTTGCATTTATCAAGACAACTTTACTGCGCACATTATGTCCCCTTCTCTTCTTGCGGTTTAGTTCTAAGTTTAAGGGCATTTTGTCCAAGGCATCGACGAAAGACCTAAGAATGTGGCGTTGATTCAATAAATGGTCGTTACATAATGGGGGAATGGGGTAGAGGGGAGGGGTGGAGGGGGAGGGGGCGGTGATTTAAAGGAACCTTGTCAAAAGTGTGGAAATTGGAAAGCAACTTTATCAAAGTTGGAAATTTGAAAGCAACCTTATCAAAGTGTTGGAGAAGAAGCAAAGTAAAGTTTACCTACGCACATTCAAACGATGGATGCTCCACCAGATGCGACTAAACCAGCCCGGCGAAGCTGGAAACGATTACATCTACATCGATTTACACCTAATTTTCTAACTGCACAAAATTGAATTGTTAATATGAGGAATAAATGCTACATCTTGATATATTATATTTGCACCTCAAGTAATTTTTATGTTGTTGAGTTTAACAAATTTGGCCAAATTGGCTAATTTAGTCAAAATTGGGAAGCATGGTTTATCTTGGAATGGTTGAAGAAACCACCACTTGAAATTTATTTTGTGTGCTTATTGTCGTATTTTTGGCAGATATCAGTGTTCTTTCGTCAAGGTCGCGACTGGTCACACTGTCCCTGGACATTCTTATTTTAAAATTTTAACCAAATTAGCCAAATTGGTTATACTTTAGTCCATATTTCCGAGATTTTTGGTTGGTAGTTCCAACACAACTTCAGCCAGTTATTCCTGAAGGAAGAATACGACATGCTCATCAGTTCTATATTTAACTTCGTTACACACATAATTTTGCCTCGTCACAGTTTGTCAGTGGTTTGACAAGAATTTGTCAACTGATTGTCAGTTTGATAAGTTTGACCTCGTCAGGGGCTTGACGAGTTTCTGACTAATGCCTCTTCACACCTCGTCATCATTACGTCACATCCTTTTCAATACAACTGAAAACACGCGGACAATCTTTTTGAGATTCTTAGGTTTTAATGAATATTACAAGAAGCTTCAAATTCTCATGTCTTAAAACACATTTAATGGATAAACCATAATGTAAGTGCACAAATCATATTCTCCGCATGTTTTAAAATATGTTGTGATGTTTGTAAAATGCTTGTGAAATTTGTGAAAATTACATTATCGCACAAAAATCCGATGAATAATGTTTACTTTGTACTTATTGACATTTAATAAAAAAAAACGGTGAATGAATTCCATTATTTTTGTGTTTAATATAACAAAACCTGATGGCATAACTATCAGAATCTGCAGCATACGTGTGCATAACTAAACCACCATGTGCAATGTATTATATATTACAGTGATGCAAAACCTGTCAGAGACTTGTCATAAAATTGTCAGAACCTTGTCACTAGTTTGTCAACCTGACCAGTTTGATGTGACCTGGGAATTTCAGGCCTCACGAAGTTTCCGCCTCCAAAACTGTCTTTCAAAGAAATCAAAAGAAACCTACTTCTGACATCACTTCAGAAATCACTAAATAAATAATGATATCACCTGTTTAATGAAAGAATATCAGAATTTTAATGATATAATTTTACACAAATAATCATCTATCAAAAGATGTAAAAACGCCCAACTCACAATATCATTATGATATTCGTGACTTCATCACATTTACCAAATGGGAGGATTTAAATATTTTGACGAAGTGGGGAGGGGGATGACGGTGATGAAAAAAAAATAAAAAGGGAATTTGTGATGTAACGACCATCTTCCAGACCCGGATAGAAAAGACTACGGTCAAACCCATTACTAGCGACAACCTTCAAGATCCAGATAAAAAGACATACAGTAGAACCTGTTTTAGCGACCCCTTTCCACAATCAGATGAAAAGGCAAACAGTGATGACCCGGATAAAAAAAGAAAAAAAAAAGACTAACAGCGCAGTTTAAAGTAGCACATTTCGCATGGCTAAACTTGTACCGAGACGTATGTAGAATTTAAGACAACACAATAAGAGGGCATTCGGAGCAAATCAAATTTGCGTAAAACTTCTGAATATAGTAAAATATCACTTATATTAGAACCAGACGAAGCATTTAAAATGATCAACTCACCCATTTTTATCACCCGCGAGTGCGCGGTGACACAAGGGTGCACTCGCTGCTCTTCTTACATTTGCTTTAAAGTGCATGTACAGTTATAACCAATTAATTGAATAGTTGATTTTCCAAAACATATTATGGGTGTAACTGATTTTTGAGATTATCCGGTATATTGTATGTGAGAAAGAACAACAATAGATTTTACTACAGTATACCATTAACCAGTTTACGCGATTAACCGGTTTGTGCGATCAGCTGATTTTTGAGATTATCCGGTGTATTGAATGTGAAAGAGGGAAAGGCAGTGGATTATACTACAGTATTCAACTAACCGGTTTATGTGATTGACCGATTTCGTCTGTACTAAATGTTGACAGAGTTGATGTTTAATTTGAAGTGCAATAACGTTGACGATGTTTGATGAAACAGCAAACCTAATTTAATTGGGACACCCCCTCTCCTCACAATTTGTTCTTTTCTGTAATTACTCATTTCAGAAAGAAAGGGAGTTAGTCAATTGTTTCAGTTAAGTTGACAGTGAGAATTAATTTCTTGTCGCCTCACAGTCGAAAATGGATAAAAATTGGCCAAAGCCATTAGCATAAAGCTGTTAACGGTAATGCTATTGGACACTCCACAGTAAATTTGATGATATTTTGAGCGAATTCTTGACATATAATGCCAAATACAGCGCTTAAAGTTAATCCCAAGAGGACTCTCAAATCTGCTTGATTTCCGCAGTGCTGGCACCAGATGAAGTAAATGTCTCGGCACAATATTGATATTTCCTTATTTCATTTTTACAGAACAATAAGTTATTGACTGCTGTCAACATCTTTAGTCTATTAGCGCGAGTTTTATTATTGGACATTGTCGTTGAATTAAGGAGTGTGTTGTCTGTGATGGATAGGACTCCAGTATATGGTCTTGTACTGCGCAATTCCTCTGCCCAAATAATTGGTTTGTTTCAACACCCAGCTGTTTTGTTTTGGGCATTGAAGCTGCAGCAGTTTTCCTGGTATCTGCTGGAACATAATCAAAGACACTATTGCTTGAAGAAGTAATCAAGTCTCCAAAATGTTGCCTGTAAAACAACATCTTTCATTTGAGTTCTTCAGATAATGAAATTTTAAACTAAAAATTGCCTTAATAACGACTGCTTTTCGTCTATTCATGCATCTGAGATTGTCATGGGAAGGATGGCTTTGTGTTTTGTTGTACAACTCATACATGCCTGTACCCTGATGTTGTACCAAGGTTTTTTCCCGACAAGGTGGGATTCCAAACGGGGATTCTCCCTTAAAGTTTGTTAAGTTGGGTAGATCGGTATCCCGTCTGAGATTTGGAACATACCGATATTTTTACTTGTGGTTATTGTTATACCTCAGACCATTGCTGCACTCCCAGTGTGGTTATGCTGAGGCATTGCTGTATTCCCTGTATGGTTATACTCAGACCATTGCTGCACTCCCAGTGTGGCTATGCTGAGGCATTGCTGTATTCCCTTTATGGTTATACTCAGACCATTGCTGTACTCCCAGTGTGGTTATGCTGAGGGATTGCTGTATTCCCTGTATGGTTATACTCAGACCATTGCTGCACTCCCAGTGTGGTTATGCTGAGGGATTGCTGTATTCCCTTTATGGTTATACTCAGACCATTGCTGCACTCCCAGTGTGGTTATGCTGAGGCATTGCTGTATTCCCTGTATGGTTATACTCAGACCATTGCTGCACTCCCAGTGTGGTTATGCTGAGGCATTGCTGTATTCCCTTTATGGTTATACTCAGACCATTGCTGTACTCCCAGTGTGGTTATGCTGAGGGATTGCTGTATTCCCTGTATGGTTATACTCAGACCATTGCTGCACTCCCAGTGTGGTTATGCTGAGGGATTGCTGTATTCCCTTTATGGTTATACTCAGACCATTGCTGCACTCCCAGTGTGGTTATGCTGAGGCATTGCTGTATTCCCTGTATGGTTATACTCAGACCATTGCTGTACTCCCAGTGTGGTTATGCTGAGGGATTGCTGTATTCCCTGTATGGTTATACTCAGACCATTGTTGTACTCCCAGTGTGGTTATGCTGAGGCATTGCTGTGTTCCCTGTATGGTTATACTCAGACCATTGCTGTGCTCCCAGTGTGGTTATGCTGAGGCATTGTGATATTCCCTGTATGGTAATACTCAGACCATTGCTGTACTCCCAGTGTGGTTATGCTGAGGGATCGCTGTATTGCCTGTATAGTTATGCTACTTTATTGCTATATTCCCTGCATGGTTGTGCTCAGGTGTTGCTTTATTTCCTGTATGGTTATGCTCAGGCATTGCTATTTTCCCTGTATGGCTATGTTGAGGCCATTGCTATTTTTCCTGCATAGTTATGTTCAGGGATTGCTATTTTCCCTGTATGGTTATGCTCAGGCATTGCTATTTTCCCTGTATGGTTGTGCAGAGGTATTGCTATATTCCGGAGTTCAGAATTTACGGGGTTGGCGAAGTGACCATTAAAGTTTCCATCCGTTGGTGCGAGTCGGAGACGATGGTGCACACCACGCGCCTATAATAAGTAAAAGCAGTGTGTGGTAACCCGCTCGTGGCCTTGCCCTCGTCTGCCACTTCTCAAGGCCTTTTCTGTGTGATATGATGGAGTGCTGCCCTTCAGTCTAGGCGCGTAGTTGTGTCACGTTTAATGTTTTCCCATAGTGGCCAAAATTGTCATAAATGTAATGGCTGTTTTTGTTTTCGTCTATTTCTCTTGCGAGCTGGTTTAAGTGTATTTTATCACTGCGAGCTAAAGTTCGTAAAGTGAGATTTTTATCAATAGTCGTAAAAGAAGCACTATTCGCAAACAGAAAAATCCTACACTTTAAGCTATATTGGAAAAATTTCTCGACATGTAAGAAAATAATTTGTAAATCAATCGCTATTAGTTTTACTTCTTCTGCAATAGAACGTGATAATGATAGGTCATTGGACATTATTGGGTTGCGTTGATAAGATAAGGAGGGCGTCATTATTCCGCGGGTCATTTAGTTATCAAAGTCCCACCAAAAAGTAACTGACCCTACTCTTGAATTTTGCAATCCCCAAGTGGCACGGTCATATTTTCCATGACACTAACCTCAAGTGACACAGTCATGCTCTCCATGGCACTGACCCCACGTGTCACAATCATACTTTGCTTGGCACTGATCGGTTTAGCCGATTGCCCTCTGTTTCAAAATGCGTTCTAAAACTTTGAAATTATTTATTCTCCACAGGTAGAACCTGTGGGGAATATATGCGATCGACCGCGTGTCTGTCGGTCTGTCGGTCTGTCTGTCATCAAGAGCTGGTTAACACGATAACTTAAAAACTCCTGCAAGGATTTTAATGAAACTTGGTATGTAGTCTCTATGGGACCAAACACAGATAGGTTCGTCCAAGGAAAATGGACCAACTGGACTAGGAAAATTTCAGCTCTTGATTGACTATTAATGGCCGTGTTTAACTGATGGAGGGGGGGGGGGGGGGGAGGCTGTGAGGATTATGTGGGCTATGCACACTACTCTAGTTTCACACTGGAATTTCAACATTTACTTTCATACTTCACAGTTTGAAATCTCAAATATCTAGCTTGAAGCAACACTGTTATTGATATAAGATGCATCAAGCAAATAAGAATTCACTTTTTTTGCTATCTGCAAAACAAGGCACAAAAGTCAAAGTTAGTCTATTCCGGAATAGCCTAACGTAGATAAACAACGGTTCAGTCGTACGATTTTCCATATATTTCAGTAAGACTAATCCTCATGAACCAATTCCGGGACGCTTTGCCGATTAGGGCCATAGCTCAGACATTTCAAAACATTGAGGATTCTTATTTGTTTCACACATTATAACTTTAGATAAAAGGGTGTTTAGTCATGCCTGGGACACGCTTGTCATCCATATTTCATGACCGTGGCGTCGGGGGAGTCAGCGCAAAAGCCGCAAGATTTCCACCGTCTTGGCGTCTCAATAATTCTTTTGTGCTTTATGCTTTAATAGCCTAACTGACAATGTTAAAAGTGTACGACAAGCACCGTTTGTTTGGGTCACTCTACAAGAAGCTGTGATGTTGAACGGTATTTTCACCAAGAAGGCACTGCCATGGTAACCAGGCAAGAGAGTAACTTGCGGAGTGTTTTTTAGGGGTCTAACGGTACGCAATGGCCTCGGTTCGGTTCGGTTCGGTACACTTCAATTATTCGGTTCGGTTTTTTCGGTACGATTTTTCAAAAATTGTTAAAATTGTGCCGAAATGATAAATATTTGAATTTAGCTAAATATTTATTGTATAACAGTCAATAATGGGTTTTCGCCATGTAATTTGAAACACAAACACCAGTTATAAAATTTATAACGCTCAAATTGATAAATTAGAAACTTTTTTTTAAATAAAGCACATCACTTCTTTAATGTTTATTCGCACCTCAAACAGGTCTCTCCAAAGGAGGAGACCTAAGAATGATTTTATTAACGCTTGAAAATTAAACTTTTCAAACGTTTTTGTTTTTACTCGGTGTGGAAAATGTGGGGTTAAAGTACTTAAAGTATCTCTTTTTTCCTTTTTTTTGTTATTTTTATTTTGTTTTTATTTTTTACCGAATTTTTTGTGTGGATTTCTAGACATCTCTGAAGAAACGGCTTAAGCTAGGCGAATGACAATTGGCACACTTATAGTCGAATATGTGAACTGGTGCCAAAAAAATTTTGATTGACCTATGACGTCACGGATATTTCAAAGTTGAATATCTCGAAAACGGCTGGAGCTAGAGATTTCGAGCAAAATACGTTATGAGACTACTTTTTGACAAAGGACATCGTGGTAACGTTATTTTTAATGCATGACGTCATAATGACGTCATTTTCCGTTTCGTTTTCCTAGTCGGTCTTAAAGCGGGATTTTGATACACAACATGCAGACAGCTTAGTTGTATACGAAGTGACAGTTAAAAATAACTTTTAACCACCCAGTGCCTCGTAAAATGCCCAACCCTCATCCCCTCAAAACGTAAGCAAAATGCCCGTCCTGAATACTTAGTCTTCATGGTCATCCTGAGCAGAGCATTGCTGTTTGTGAGCGTATGCACAAGCATGGGGCATAACTCGCCTGTGATTGGACGATACTGGAAGGCTCACTGTCAGCTGCTGCTATCTGCCATGCTGCTTTTACTGAGGCCGCTGAATCGTACTTACGTGGCTTTTTATAAGCAGCTGGCTTTTATAAGCAACCTGTTATTACAAAGAGAACAAGTTTGTTGCAAACTCATTCACTTGACATATACAATTACAAGTTGCTGTTGTTAGTCCTTTGAAAGGAGTGTTTCATAAAGTTTTATAGAGTTAACGAATATATAACTGCTCTCCCAAAGTAAGTGTAATTTATGTGCATGATAAGACCAACCAGAAAAAAATCACACCAGACCTAGAACATCCACCTCCTTTAGTCAAAAGCCTGAAGTTGCACTTTACCTAAAAAAAAAACTATAAGAGATAGAGCAATTTTGGCCTCATTTTCGATCTCCATCCCCTCTAAGACGTTACGTAAAGTATAAGTTCTGGTGACATTGACCTAAAATCACTTTCGAGTAAAAAACCGAAAGTTGTCCTTTATCTCGAAAACGATAAGAGAAGAGCCATTTCGACCTTATTTCGACCCACCCACTCCTCAACGGCACATAAGATATACCTTTCGATGACCTTGATCTCAAGGTAACTTTCGAGGCCAAAATGGAAGTTGCACTGTATCTCGAAAACATTAAGAGATAAAGCAGGTTTGACCTCATTTTCGACCTCTACACCCTCTTCGACGTTCGTAAGGTATAACTTTCGGTGACCTTGATCTCCAGGTCACGTTGGAGTCAAAAACCGGAAGTTTAGAGTGTTTTCAAGCGTTTATTTCATCGCTCGGTGGCGAAATCGGCCTAGCTAATCATAAATTTGTTTTGCTTATTTAACAAGGTGTTCATTTTTCAACAACAAATGTCCCTGAATTCTCGTTCAATATTTAAAAAGTCACAGGAACTACCATTAAGCATGAACATCTCAAATAGGCTGTTCTGGAATAACCTACAAGAAAATGTCTGGTTTCTTATTTGCTTCTAAATTCTTATTGACATAATTGTTTTTGGCACTGTCTTCTTGAATCGGGCTGGCAGTTAGAAGGTATACATGTACTACACATAAATTGTAGGAAAGCACTGGGTGGTGGCTCGGAAGCAAGATTAAAGACAGTCGGCGCCTGTTAAGGGTGGCAGCAGTAGCTAGGGACCTCCCTAATTCAAGTGTATCAAATCTGGGATCGGTTGCTGTTATTCCTTGCATGTAGCGGTTAGATAACTCATCAAAGAGAACAGCTTAAGACCAGTCCTCATAAGACGTTTGTTACGACACCGCTGAAAGGAAAATGGAAAGCAACAAAACGCTGAGCGCATTAGCGCGGTTTAGCACAGAAAAGCGTTTGTCACGGAGCACTGAAGCAGTCAGTTTTGCCTTGCCACAAGAAAAGAAACCCAAAGACTCGACCCGCTGAGACGTGGTAATCCTGTCAGTGAATTTGTTGTAAGGAATATTTCATTATGCTAAGCTAAGCCTTAGCGTTCATTAGGCAGGCTAATGTTGCATGAATTCTATTATTCGGACATAAGAGATGCTGGTGCTGTGTATGAAGGTCTCCGCTATATCGCATACGTGCGTAGCGTACGAGGGGTTGTTTGTCGGACTGTTTGTCTCACTCTTGACATAGCAAAGTCACGTCACTGCACTGCATAGGCCAACCGAAACGACTGCGCGATTTGCCTTAAATTTTCGAACTATCGCGAGCGGGTTGTATTCTTGTTATATATTCAAAGCCTTCGACTTGAGCGTTATGCATTGGTGTTTCAGCTTGGGATCCAATTCATGTTGAGAGGGTGGCGGGGGGGGGGGCGGATCCGTGGGACGATTGTGTAAACTCGAGCGAAAAGCCGGTACGCCCGCCTGAGCTGAAAGTTATAGCAGCAGTACCATTTTGAAACTAATAACAGTTATTGCTTAAGAACTTAAATCAATCATCCGAACAAATAATAAAATATAACAAATAAAATAATTAAAATTGAGAAGAAAATCCTTTGTCTCCTCTGTCAAGACATAAATTGTTAAGTCTGTGATGCCTGTTTTGTTGACAAAAGAAATGCAATCAGCTCCGATCGCGTAGCTTGGGTCTTTAAAACAAAAATGCTGTAAACTTTTTTTACGGCAACAAGAGCCTTAAATACTTCATGTATTATTTCTTATGAATGATTACTATGACCGGGAAATAATGACTGGATAATCTGCTGTTTTTTACCAGTCATTATGTCTCCCCGACCAAGCTTTTGTGTGCACTGGCCGCTCTAGTTCCCCATGCTCGCACTGCTGTTTTTCGTGTACAACACAGTAATGGAAATTCTTGAGCCCCCTGTACATCAGAATAAGCAAACAAATAGTATTATAGTTACACAGTATCATCTATAGCTCAGTATTATATCCGTTCTTATGGGAAGGGGGGGGGGGGGTCGAAGGTTGCAAAGTATCATCTGCGGCTTCGTATTTTGTCCGTTCGTGGAGAGGTTTGAAGGTTACAGAGTACAGGAGCTCCTCGTTAATTCGTCCTCGGTTAATTCGTACCCCCGGTTTATTCATAGCAAATTCGTCGGTCCCAAATTTGGGACCTGTTGGTTCCTGTGGAAAAGTACGAATTAACGAGGGCTCGGATAATTCGCCCCAAATGTGAGACCTAACAATTTCTATTTTTTTGCCAGTTTTTTTTAGAACAATCAAAGAAAATACATCTTGAAAGATATGAGATCGACAAACTCCTCAATCTTAGTCGATTGAAGATCAATAAAAGAGTGACATTATGGTATAAATGCGACTTAGCTGCGTATGTGTAGGGATTGGTACTACACCACCCACCCACCCAGCAGTCACGTGTCGTGCCCTTGTCATCACCTACTACGGAGTAGTACGTGGCTGCTGCTTCTGTAGTCCAGAGTCTTATGTGTCACTTGCTACAATACCTGCTACGGGAGTTTGCTGTAAAAACTGAACTTTACTCAAATACTGTATCATCTGTGCTCAGTGTTCGTTGAGGGGTTTGAAGGTTCTGTTCCTTTCAATTACGCCATGGGCAGTGGTGCATCACAAACGACATTTCTGCCGAGTGAACAAATTGCGGTTTCTACTTGTGACGTGAAAATTGCCACACGTTTGTCAAGTGCAGGTGATAAGACAAGCGCACGTGCAAATGACCTCCTTGTCACATGACTCGAGGCAAAACGACAAACATGTGAATTGTCAGAGCCCTTTGCCAAAGAAACCCCCTTCCTCCTGCACTGCCCCACCCCCTGCCCCACTTCCACAATTCCCCGAATCCAAAACAAAGCACACCAGTCCCATGGTCTATCGCTATTATAACACAAGCGCACAAAATCATGCCTTAGATAGCAAAACAGAAGAGAAATAAAGTGAACTACTTTTACCTCTGAGCTAGTCCCGTGTGCTGTGACGTCACCTGTGTGTTACATGGCAATTGTCGTGACGCAAAACAAAAAAGTTTCCATCACAAGTCCTTGGTCAGCGTCACGTTGACTTACACCTGTGACGTTCGAGTGAATGACGCGAGCGAAGTTTCGCAAAATTTGCTAATCGTTGCTTTAAAGGAATGCGATCGTCTATCGGTTGTACGCGGATTGTTCACAGGCCTTCCACGCGTGCCTGAATCCAATACAAAGCACCCAGCCCCATGATCTATCCCTGCATTACAGGCCTTCCGCGCGTGCCTGAATCCAATAGAAAGCACCCAGCCCCATGATCTATCCCTGCATTACAGGCCTTCCGTGCGTGCCTGAATCCAATACAAAGCACCCAGCCCCATGATCTATCCCTGCATTACAGGCCTTCCGTGCGTGCCTGAATCCAATGCAAAGCACCCAGCCCCATGATTTATCCCTGCATTGTAGGCCTTCCGTGCGTGCCTGAATCCAATGCAAAGCACCCAGCCCCATGATCTATCTCTGCATTGTAGGCCTTCCGTGCGTGCCTGAATCCAATACAAAGCACCCAGCCCCATGATCTATCTCTGCATTGTAGGCCTTTCACTCGTGCCTGAATCCAATAGAAAGCACCCAGCCCCATGATCTATCACTGCATTACATGCCTTCCACGCGTGACTGAATCCAATAGAAAGCACCCAGCCCCATGATCTATCACTGCATTACATGCCTTCCGTGCGTGACTGAATCCAATAGAAAGCACCCAGCCCCATGATCTATCACTGCATTACATGCCTTCCACGCGTGACTGAATCCAATAGAAAGCACCCAGCCCCATGATCTATCTCTGCATTGTAGGCCTTCCACGCGTGCCTGAATCCAATACAAAGCACCCAGCCCCATGATCTATCCCTGCATTACAGGCCTTCCGCGCGTGCCTGAATCCAATAGAAAGCACCCAGCCCCATGATCTATCCCTGCATTACAGGCCTTCCGTGCGTGCCTGAATCCAATACAAAGCACCCAACTCCATGATCTATCACTGCATTGCATGCCTTCCACGCGTGACTGAATCCAATAGAAAGCACCCAGCCCCATGATCTATCACTGCATTACATGCCTTCCACGCGTGACTGAATCCAATAGAAAGCACCCAGCCCCATGATCTATCTCTGCATTGTAGGCCTTCGGCGCGTGACTGAATCCAATAGGAAGCACCCAGCCCCGTGATCTATCCCTGCATTACAGGCCTTCCACGCGTGACTGAATCCAATACAAAGCATCCCGCCCCATGATTTATCCCTGCATTACAGGCCTTCCACGCGTGACTGAATCCAATACAAAGCATCCCGCATCCGCCCATACCTTCGACTTATCGGACTCCTCTGGAATAGCCCACCAAAAATATGAATTTTCTCAGTTGCTTCAGAATTCTTACTTTAAATTATACGGCTATACTTATATAGATATATATTTATTCTTTAGGCTTTAAGGAACAGGGCATTGCCTGCGGTTCCCGTTTGACATATAAATATTATGTTGTATATTATATATGTATTGTTGATGATCTATTCGATGCGATTGACACACTGGTCTTGGTGTGTCTAGAGAATCACTCACCGTTTCGCACAGGAAATATTTCCAGTTTGTCTTCTTGGGCCAACCCTGTGAGTTTACCGAAAGTTGCAGAAGCCTTGAATAACTTGATGAGACTGTTAATGGTCTTAAGAATAGCACCGCATAATGGACTTAGTTTTTATCTCATAAAGATTTAGTCGATAATAAAATAATGTAAAATTACTAGTGGATTTTGCGAAGCTGTAGAAGCCGAACGGTCGTCAATTTCTATCCTGTTTTTAATTTTTGAATGAGAAAAATAACTTCTTTCTTTTGTTCGTGGCTTAAAGGGTCACCCATGCTGATGCAGCGCAAGTTAGGATCAATGGAAAGGGTCACATGTGATAACACAGCACTACTTGGGCTGAACGGGAATGGTCACGCGTGATAAAATAACACTGACTGGGCTGAATGGGAAGAGTCACCCGTGATTACGTGGCAAATACTGGGCTGAACGGAAGGGGTCACCCGTGATAACAGAGCAAAAAGTGGGCCGAACGGGAGTTTAACGGCAATAATCATTAACACATATAATGAATTCTGCCGGCTGACTAAAATATCACATTAAACAAAGGAGTCGACGCAGTTCGTCCAAAAAAGTTGTAACTTCGTATAAAATTTATTAATAAAAATGAGAAAACGGGACGGAAGAAAAGGCGCGGAAACCTGGCGCCTTGTGAATACAAGTGTTAAGTTGCTGTTCCTGGTAATGAGCTGAATGCTACCCGCATTACGTCCTGCGTACCCGAAAGGTTTGAACAAATTGTTTGTGGGGGTGGGGGGGGGGGCTGTAGATTAAAAATGTGCTCAAGGTGTCATACGGGGATATATTGGCTTGAACATGCGTGTTTGCAAGTTTTTTTTTTTTGTTTTTTGTTTTTGTTTTTTTTTTTGTTTTGTTTTTTTTTTTGTTTTTGTTATTGTTTTATTTTTGTCTTTTTTTTCTCTCCAATTGTGCTTATTTTATTTTTTTTTTTTGAAAACAAAAAACCGTTACAACTATGCATTTTTCACAAAGCGGAGAAGTTCATGTCCTCTTGCGCCTGCCTGTCTGGGAGGAAACCTCACATTGCTTAACAGTCCATTAGCGCATCACGAAAAAAAGCAAGAAAACTTTCTGAGAAATGCATTTCGTGTCTTATTAGCAAGGCAGTGGCATCGGTCGCTGTTAACGTAATAATCGATGAAGGCATTTGCTGAAATTATTGTCTTTCTTTTATTTTAAATAGGAAACTGCTTTTTTTTTCTTCTCTTTTTCGTGTTAGAACATCATAATTGTAGAAGTACATCAATCGTGTTTTTACCTGAGGCGACAGTAATCAGTATATGGGTGATTGGGGGTCTCAAGCAATTTGATCTGAGATTAAAATGGCTTTCATGCACTCTTTCAATTAGTGCGCGAAACAACTAGACTGAACTGCGCTACTGTGCGACCAGTACATCTCGGAATTTTCGATTCGATATCAAGGTTGACATTAGGCAGATATTAAGGCAGATATTAAACAAATGTTAAGGCTGACATCGGGTAGATATTAAGGCTGATATTAGGCAGATATTAAGGGAGATATTGAGGCAGACATTATGCAGACATTAGGCAGATATTAAGGGAGATATTAAGACAGACATTAGGCAGACATTAGATAGACATTGAGGCACATATAAGGCAGATATCAAGGCAAACCTTATGCATATATCAAGGCTGACATTAACCAGATATCAAGGCAGATATTAAGGCTGAGACTGACATTATGTAGACATTAAGGCAGACACTATGCGAATATTAAGGCAGATATTAAGGCTGACATTGTGCGGATATTAAGGCAGACATTTTGGTTCTTTTGCAACATGCCTTTGTAAACACTGACTAAAGCAGTGCCAAAAGATCATTCTAAAGAGGTAACAGGTTTAAAATCTAGACCGTTTTGGCGAAGATTACACTTGTGGCTACAAAACACGATTCTGAACACTTGCCATCATAGATCAACGTGTGCTCAGTGTCTTCCGATCATCGCGTGCTCAGTGTCTTCCGATCATCGCGTGCTCAGTGTCTTCAGATCATCACGTGCTCAGCGTCTTCCGATCATCGGGGGCTCAGTGTCTTCAGATCAACGCCTTCTCAGTGTCTTCAGATCAACGCCTGCTCAGTGTCTTCAGATCAGCGCCTGCTCAGGGTCTTCAGATCAACGCCTGCTCAGCGTCTTCAGATCAACGCCTGCTCAGCGTCTTCAGATCAACGCCTGCTCAGGGTCTTCAGATCAACGCCTGCTCAGCGTCTTTAGATCAACGCCTACTCAGTGTCTTCAGATCAACGCCTGCTCAGCGTCTTCAGATCAACGCCTGCTCAGTGTCTTCAGATCAACGCCTGCTCAGTGTCTTCAGATCAACGCCTGCTCAGTGTCTTCAGATCAGCGCTTGCTCAGGGTCTTCAGATCAACGCCTGCTCAGCGTCTTCAGATCAACGCCTGATCAGGGTCTTCAGATCAACGCCTGCTCAGTGTCTTCAGATCAACGCCTGCTCAGTGCCTTCAGATCAGCGCTTGCTCAGGGTCTTCAGATCAACGCCTGCTCAGCGTCTTCAGATCAACGCCTGCTCAGGGTCTTCAGATCAACGCCTGCTCAGCGTCTTCAGATCAACGCCTGCTCAGTGTCTTCAGATCAACGCCTGCTCAGTGTCTTCAGATCAACGCTTGCTCAGTGTCTTCAGATCAACGCCTGCTCAGCGTCTTCAGATCAACGCCTGCTCAGGGTCTTGAACATACATTGAACATACGTTTGATGAAAACGCTCTTCAGACGTGAGGTTTATTTTCGTTGCCGAAAACCCAGCTTTTGCCATAAAGTATTGGATATTGGAGAGTGCGCCAGTTTTTACCGCCTTCGTTTGATATATATTCAGGAAAATTGACCTTATGCTTATCCTGTGTTACCGATGACCCAAACGGAACTTTGACGGAGCGACGAATACTATTCCTTATGATTGTCACTTTTCAGACGGTTATGTGATTTATTATTAAGGCAACTACAGGAAAAAGATCACCTCTGTGTAAAAACTTAGCTGCAAATTCGGCCCACACCCCCAGGATAAAATACGTAAAAAAAAAAAAAAATCAGATGGATTTCTCATTTAATGGTTGTCATACCACCGGTGGTCATTTGCTATGGACGCTATTTTTGCCTTTATAGGAACAACTCCCTCCCCCCCCCCGTTCCGGGACTAACCTCGTTCTACATTAAGCTAAAAAATATTTTTTTTGAGATCAGAAATTAATTCTGGATATCAAAAAATCAATTTTAGATATCAAAAATTGATTCTTGATGTCACTAATTCCTCAATAAATGTGAAAATGACATTCTATAGATCTATGGTCACTGCCAATCAGAACCAAATTACAGCCAGATTAAATGCTGCGATTTATCCGTGGTCACTGACACACTCGGAAATCGACGTTTTAGCGACATCAGAATGTTTACTGGGATACAGCATGTCAAAATCTATTTTATATGATGTCTTGATGCAATTAAAACTTTGGCATGATTTATAACAAAGATTTTTAAAGAATCCTGAATTGTAAGTGTTAAGAATCGTGTTTTTTTTTGTAGACTCGAGGGTAAGTTTTGCTGTTTCGTAACAAAAACAGTCTAGTTTTCATTCCTTATTCAAATGATTCTGAAATTTTAAATACTCAGAATCCTGTTTATTGTGGCCTCGAGTGTAATTTTCGCTACTCACTTGCGAAAACGGTCTAGTTTACTTCACGGTTTACGGCACTACGCAGGCGCGTGACACCTTTTATAAACCATTGCTCACAAAGAGGTGGCACGTAAACTTATTGAAGTGAGATATTTTTGCAGTTAAAAATCATAGCTGTGAGCGCTTGGAGTAAAAATATTAACAATATGAATAATAAGAGTAATAGTGGGGAGAGGATTTTGGTAGTTAACACGGTGGAAGAATAACTACGAGCATGGTTTTCTGTACAAGCGCATAGTCCTGCTCCGTGGCAGAATAACTACGAGCATGGTTTTCTGTACAAGCGCATAGTCCTGCTCCGTGGCAGAATAACTACGAGCATGGTTTTCTGTACAAGCGTACAGTCCGGCCCCGTGGCAGAATAACTAGAGCATGGTTTTCTGTACAAGCGTACAGTCCGGCCCCGTGGCAGAATAACTACGAGCATGGTTTTCTGTACAAGCGTACAGTCCGGCCCCGTGGCAGAATAACTATGACCATGCCGTTCTCTACGAGCGTACAGTCCGGCCCCGTGGCAGAATAACTACGACCATGGTGTTCTCTACAAGCGTACAGTCCGGCCCCGTAGCAGAATAACTACGACCATGGTGTTCTCTACAAGCGTACAGTCCGGCCCCGTGGCAGTTTGTTTGTGGATTTATAGTTTGTTTCGGCAACTTGCGCTGTTTGTGTCACGTGATACCGAATGCCCGTGACAGGGTAGCGGAACAGCTGCTTGGGGTCCTTCCTTGAACTTTTGGGAAGTGACAGGGAGAGAAGACATGTAAACCTCGTTAGACCTCAGGGAAAACAACGCCGAATGACATGCATAAAGTAAATCTTATCATCATAATTCATGTGGTGGTTACACCCCTGCGCCATCGAGGCCGTTTCTCCTTGAAATGCCATTCCCAGGTTTAAAATTCGTTTATGGATAATAAGAATAACCGTTTATTTATTTATGCACCTTTTAATCTAGTTTTCCTCAGCAGGCGTATTCGGCAGTTAAAAAGAGAAACAACTGTCTTCGTTTTTAAAGATATTTTTGAAATATCAGAAGAATGGAACAAATGAAGATGCGGTCTTTTTTTCGTTTCTTTTACTCCTTTCATGCGAAAACTATGAATAAGAATAGAAGAATTACCTAAGTAATTAATTTAATCCATTGCTAGCGCGGGTTGAGAAATTTTTAATACAGAAGTGTGATCGTTGAGACGCATTTCTGTGCTCTGTTTTATATGTGTTGTAACACCAACGATAAATGAATCTAGAAAGTGGCGTTCTGAGCGCTTTACGTCACAGTTACCCCGACATCGGATAAAGAAGCGTCGCCTCAGGTTTCTTTGAAGGTTTCTGTAATTCCACTGTTTTCGGCTGTTTTTGTAAGTGAATTAATGACCGTGTCCGGGCTTTATCTCCGAAACTAAAGGTCGGAGTGTTTTGACATTTTACACACGGATACAGACACATATGGAGGTGTGCAACGTCATGACAGACACTATTTTAAAATTTGGTAAAACTTCGGGTATTTTCGAACGTCGTATTCGGATTTAGTTCGGATTCATGTAAACGCGTCAAAAACTGACAGTAGTTTGTGAAAATAGATGTTTATACACGTAATGGAAGGTCGTTTCTGGGCTGTATCTCCAAAACTGTTAGTAGCATTATCACAACATTCCACAGATGCATAAAACAGACATTCAAGATGTGCAGCGTCGTATTTTTTGGTGAGATTCGTGATAGATTTTGTGAAATTGTAAAATGTTTTTGTTATTATTCGGACTAGGCGTATTTTCGTCGTGGCGCCAAGGCTGGATCTGAGAAACTTTTCGTTGAATTGTGTTAAAATCTCACACATGTTTAGGGCACGTATAGAGCACGTATAGGGCACGTGTAGAGTACGTTTATGGCGCGTATAGAGCACGCATGGGACACGTGTAGAGCACGTATAGGGCACGTATAGGCCACGTGTAGAGCACGTATAGAGCACGTACAAAGCACATGTAGAGCACGTATAGGGCACGTATAGAGCACGCGGAGAGCACGTATAGGGCGCGTATAGAGCACGTATAGAGCACGTACAAAGCACATGAAGAGCACGTATAGAGCACGTATAGGGCACGTATAGAGCACGCGGAGAGCACGTATAGGGCGCGTATAGAGCACGTATAGAGCACGTACAAAGCACATGTAGAGCACGTATAGGGCACGTATAGAGCACGCGGAGAGCACGTATAGGGCGCGTATAGAGCACGTTTAGAGCACATATTGAACATGTGCAACCTTGTACTTTTGTTGAGATTCATGCGAAATCGTCAGAGTGAATGATTTTCACCGATTATAAAGCAGTATGGATTTCATTTTGAGAGGATTGTTGCATTCTATACCTGCATTCAAAGGACAGGACAATGCCGAGTAGGACTTTTTCTTGTCATAGCTTCCATGATATTGTCCTACTGTTTAGTTTTTGTCTTTTGTTTGCACCGATAGTGTGTTGTCAAACAGACTGTTTTTGCAGTTATTAACAAGCTATCGCAGATTGTATTTTATGTTCTCATTTACCGAACACATGTTATATGCATAAAATTACCAAAATAAATTTTTTTTTAATATAAAACGTAGCTTTTGTCGAAATTTAAAAATGTAGATAGGGTTAGAATTGTGAGGAAAATGTTACGAAAGTGGGCAGTGGTAAAACAGTTTGCAAACTGATCTTGCAAAATGCCACCTGCGCCTCTCCGGGGATCGTGTCTTTCTGAGCCTCTAGTATAGACATATATTCAGTTAAAGTAAGGACATGTCCAACTCGCCTGGGTTTATTTTCACGCATAATGTGCGTGCGCGTGTTATTTATTTATTTATTTTGGCGACTGGGCCAAAATGTTAGCTATACCCAAGTAAACACAAAAATTACACTGTTCTTGCACATCTGGAGTGATGAAATGTTACAGGAACATGTCCAGCAGCGAGATCGTGTGCGGGTGTGTGTTGTATTTTATTTATTTATATTTTTTTGTGTTTTTTTTTTCAAATGTTGGGAAAGAACGGTTGAATTGCACAAAATTAACAAAATTCTAGTTCTTAACGCGTCTTCTCCAGACATATGTTGTGGAGGTGTGTTTAGTGTAGTGGCTGCCGTTGTCGCTAGCGAAGCGAGAGGTCGTGAGTTCAACATCAGACGCTCTTAAGCCCAACTTAAGACACACTTTTTCATTGGCTCCTTAATGGGGTTTGCAGGTCATATTTATAGTTGTTCTTTCTTTCATTCAGCCTTTTTTCCTGTCAACCTTTCTTTCTTTCGGTCGGCAAAAACTAGCCAAATTTTGGCAGAAACGGAAAGCTGTAAGAGACCACAATGGATTCGTCCCACATGTTCAATAGAATTGCTGTTGATAGCAGTGTTGCCCATGAAGTCTTCTACCAAATTAAATGTTGTCAAAATCGATAGGGATCTCCTTTCACTTTTGTAATATCGTCGGTTTAACAACTGGGCACAATGTTCACGGACATTCTTGTTTAAGAGCCAATATAACATCAAGTGGCTTTGGTTAGACCTAACGGATGTGCACGAGATTGAACAACGCTCATTAAGGAAATAGTAAAATGTTGGTCTGTAATACTCCAAGATCTTAGATGTTTTACTGGAAGCTGAATTACTGATAAAATGTGGCGAGAAATGCAGGCATTTTCTGTTCCAGCTTCCCATTAAATATGTATGCAATTTTCTTTTCATGTTGAAGTTAATGTAATCAGGCTACAGGATCCTTTCAAAGATAATATGTAACTAGAAAGAAAACATGAAAAATACAGCCACGTTTGATTGTTCGGATCGCGGAGCACCATGTGTTTGAAACAGGTCGAAAGCAGAAATTCGTGGCTGGCCACTATGGCATCATTGCTTACAAAAAATATGATTTTACGGGGGTGGGGGTAGGGGCGGGTACTGGCCTTTGGACTCGTTGTAACTAATGATTGTATTTTTTTTTGTATTGTTGACCGCATTGGTGACCCCTTTGTTGACCATGCAGAGGACAACCGTGGCCTGGTAACCGCAGGCAGAACTTCAAATATAAAGTTGTTTTTATAAAGTTGATGATATATAAACTTTTAAAATGTACAGAAGATTCTTGTCACGTAAAAGTCTTTTCTCGCGAAATTGTAGAATTTACTCGTGTCTTTTCGCTTGTTCCTTTATCGCTGAGAATGACCTTTGGTTTGACCTACGGTCTCAGCTGGGCGCAGTGTCTTTATATTTTCGTGCAGTATGGTTTATGAAGACTATTTTAGCAAAAAAAAAAAAAAAAAAAAAAAAAAAAAGAAAGAAAAAAGTTCAGTGCTGCAGTAAGTCTTCTATACTGGAATTCAGGAATTCATAAGAAAGATGTTTTTATCCACTGTGACAATTCACCGACAAATATTTTTGGGACTTATGCAGAAGTAGATTTCACTGATCTTTAGTATTTTGACTATTGATTGTGTGAAATATCAATGCGTTTTAAATAGAAGTGAATGGTTAGGAATGAAAGGAATGATCGTAATTTGCGGGAAATTCTGGTGTGGATTCTCGAGAAGCCACTACACTGCAGCACTAACTGAAAGCGGAAGTGTGATTGTCTGATGTGATTATGCAGCACGGTGTCCCTGTGCGCCCAGCACTGTCAGCTGAGGCACTGGACACGACAATTCAGCCGGCTTCAGATTAACACCCGCTGCTTGCGAGCGCTCAGTGACAACCCGCTAACTTACAGGTTTAATGTTTGAAAAAGTGTGAGGATTGCGTGGCTATTTGAGAGTTTGTTCTGGATACATTCAACTTTGTGGCGAATACTAAGGCTGGAATCTGAAATTAGGCGTAAAGTGTCACTGCCAATGATAACCGGGAAAACCTGGGCCTGTTCACCAAGCGTTACTTTACCGGCTGAATGTGCGTCTTCGCTGTCGTTCACTCGAAAGCTTGCGTGTTACCTTACATGTGGCGACGGCGGAAACGGAATCTGTATTCTAACGATGTGGAGATGTATAATTTGTTTATTGTGCGAGGTTACATTGTCTTCTACGGTGCCATTGTACCACAATACTTCCACGGGAACAACAGAGGTTTATCATCCCAGAGGTAAGCACTTCTGTATGAACACCCTGTATTGCACAGACGGACTGAAGGTGGCGGTATTTGCTATACTTTCTGTATGAACACCCTGTATTGCACAGACGGACTGAAGGTGCCGGTATTTGCTATACTTTCTGTATGAACACCCTGTATTGCACAGACGGAATGGAGGTGGCGGTATTTGCCATACAACTTTTCCTAACTTTGTCCAGTTCAGTAACCTTTGAAAGCTAGAACTAACGAGGTAAGAATCCGACAACTTTTCTAAGTGATCTATTCACTTTTCAGAAGTATTCTGAGCTGTAACTTACGTCACGGTTCATGGGTAAAAAATAAAACTGTAATTATAATGCATCAGAAATAGTTCCTTTCTTTCCTCGGGGACAAGACGAAACCTCATTTCGCAACAGGAATGAATAGTAAATAAGAAGTTAAGGGGCTGAGTGTGTCCGGGGAACAATGCCTCATTCGCTGTGTTACGTGGCGTTTAATTATGTATCTGTGGAGGAGAGGAAGGAGATAGAAGCGCTGTCAGCACTGGACCGCTCGGTTTGTTTCTTGTGTGCGGGAGAAGGTGCTGACTATTGGACTGTTTCGCAGAGACGCCCTTCGATAATTCAGTACAACGTTTCCGTGTAGGTGAAAAATTATGACTGACCCAGCCTGCACAATTCTACCCCATAACGTACACAACAGGCAGATCATAGTCTGGTCTTGTTGTGTGACGAATGCCGTGTCATCAAGTAGTATGGTGTGATGTCCAGAAAGGGTTCATTCTAACACAGGTCTCAGGTACCCCAAAACGTACACAACAGGCAGATCAGAGTCTGGCCTTATTAGCCCAGCTTACGTTACACGTAAGCTGGGGTATTCCTATCGGTTTGCGGGTGGCGTCCGTTAGTTAGTTAGTTAGTTAGTTCGCTGTAAACTTTGTTTCAAAATGCATCTCGTCCTACAATTTTAATCCGATGTCATTTATTTTTGGTGTGAGGCATCCCTAAGGGGTCGTACGTACGGCTTGTGCTTTTCTAGTTGATCGGGTGATTTTTGAATTTTTGGCGAATTTTTTAAGAAAAAAAATTAAAAATGTATCTCCTCCTACATTTTTGACCCGATGTCATTTATTTTTGGTATGAGGCACCCCTAAAGAGTCGTGCATACGGCTTGTGCTTTTTTAGTCGATCGGACAATTTTTGTATTTTTGGGGATTTTTTTAAGCAAAAATTTTGAAAAAAATGCATCTACTCCTACAGTTTTGATTCGATGTCATTTATTTTTGGTGTGAGGATTTCCTAAGCGGTCGTGCATACGGCTTGTGCTTTTTTTTTAGTCGATCGGGTGATTTTTGAATTTTTGGCGAACTTTTAAAATGTATCTCGTCTTACATTTTTGACCCGATGTCATTTATTTTTGGCATGAGGAACCCCTAAGGGGTCGTGCACACGGCTTGTGCTTTTTCAGTTTGTATTTTTTGGGAATTTTTGAAGCAAAAATTTCGAAAATAATTCAAAATGCATCTACCCATACAATTTTGATTCGATGTCATTTTTTTTGGTGTGAGTGGATACGGCTTGTGCTTTTTAGTCGATCGGGCAATTTTTGTATTTTTAGGGAGTTTTTGAAGAAAAAAACTTCAAAATGCATTTGACCCTACAGTTTTTTTTTTTTTTTTTTTTTGGTTTGAGGCATCCCTAAGGGTTTGAGGATACGACTTGCGCTTTTTAGTCGATCCGAAAATTTCTGTATTTTTGTGGAATTTTCGAAGGAAAATTTCAAAATGCATTTCCTCCTACAGTTTTTATCCGATTTCATTTATTTTTTTGCTATGAGGCATCCTTGGGTAGGTCTCGCATACGGCTTGTTCTATTTGACCCGACTTGGGAATTTTTGATTTCGGGGGGAATTTTTGATGAAAATACCTCAAAATGCATTTTCTCCTGCAGTTTTGATCAAACATCATTTTTTGTGGCTGAGGCATGCTTAGGGTGTCGTGAATATGGCCTGTCTTTTTAAGTCGATGAGAGAATTTTTGAAGAAAGAAATTCAAAATGCATTTCCTCCTACAGTTTTTATCAGATTTCATTTATTTTTGATATGAGCCGTCTCTAGGGGGTCATGCATACGGCTTGTGCTTTTTGAGTGAATTGGAAAACTTTTGAATTTTTGTCGGAATTTTTGAGAAAAAAAAATTAAATGAATCTCCTCCTACAGCGCATAAACGCATGTTAAATGAACTTGCGCAGTAGTCAGATTTAACAACTGCACATCGACGCAAGTTAAATAGACATTTGCAGTAGTCCAAATTAAGTACTCCGCATCGATGCAAGTTAAATAAACATGCGCATTGGTCCGAAATGTGAACTGCGCATCGACGGAAGATAAATAAAGATGCGAACTGTTCCAAAATAAGCACCGCGCATCAACGCAGGTTAAAGAAACATGCGCAATGGTCCGAAAAAAAGAACTACGCTTCGACGTAAGTTGAATAGACATGCGCAGTGGTCTGAAATGCGAACCACGCATCAACGCAAGTTAAATAAATATGCGCACTGGTCTGAAATGAGAACCACGCATCGACGGAAGTTAAATAAACATGCGATCCGGTCCAAAATAAGCACCGCACATCAACGCAAGTTAAACAAACATGCGCACTTGTCCGAAAAAAAAGAACCACGCATCAACACAAGTTAAATAAACATGGGCAATGGCCTGAAATGCGAACCGCGCATCGACGGAAGTTAAATAAACATGCGATCCGGTCCAAAATAAGCACCGCACATCAACGCAAGTTAAACAAACATGCGCACTTGTCCGAAAAAAGAACCACGCATCGACGCAAGTTGAATAGACATGCGCAGTGGTCTGAAATGAGAACCGCGCATCAACGCAGCCTAAAGAAACATGCGCACTGGTCCGAAATGCGAACCGCACATCGAGGAAAATTAAATAAACATGCGCAGTGGTCCGAAGAAAGAACCATGAATCGACGCAAGTTGAATAGACATAAGAGTCGGGCATCGACGGGACTGAAATAAACATGCGTTGTGGTCCGAAACGCAAATTGCGCGTCAACGCAAATTAAATGAACCTGCTCATTTGTCCCAAAATGCGAACTGCGCATCAACGCAACCTAAAGAAACAGGTATACTGGTCCGAAATGCGAACCGGATATCAACGCAAATTAAATAAATATGCACACTGGTCCGAATTGCGAACCGCACATGAGCGTAAGTTAAATAAACATTTGCAGCGGTCCAAAATAAGTACCGATCATCAACACAAGTTAAATAAATATGTACAATGGTCCAAAATGCGAACCACGCATCAACACAAGTTAAAAAAAAACATGTGCGCTGGTCCGAAATGCGAACCGCACAGCAACACAAGCTAAATAAGCAAGCACACTGGACCAAAATAAGCACCTTGCATCAACGCAAGTTAAATAAACATGCGCACTATTTCGAAATGCGAACTGCCCATTAACGCAACTTAAATAACATGCGCACTATTCAAAATAAGAACTGCGCGTCAACGCAACTTAAATAAACATGCGCACTGGTCCAGAATAAGAACCGCGCATCCACTCAAGTTTAAGAAATATGCGCATTGGCCTGAAATAAGAACCGCGCATCGACGCACGTTAAATAAACATACGCAGTGGTTCGAAATGCGAACCACGCACTAACGTAAGTTAAATAAGCATTTGCACTGGTCTAAAATAAGCACCGCGCATCAACGCAAGTTAAATAAACATGCGCACTTCTCCGAAATTCGAAGTTAAATAAACATGCGCAGTGGTTCAAAATGCGAACTACGCTCCAACGCAAGTTAAATAAACATTTGCAGTGGTCCAAAATAAGCACTGCGCATCGACGCAAGTTACATAAACATGCTCGCTGGTCCGAAATTCGAACCGCGCATTAACGCAAGTTAAATAAACATGCGTAATGATCCGACATTCGAACTGCTCACCAACGCAAGTTAAATAAACATAGGCACACGTCCAAATTAAGCACCGTGCATCAACGCAAGTTAAATAAACATGCAAACTGGTCCGAAATGCGAAGTTAAATAAACATGCGCAGTGGTTCGAAATGCGAACTACGCTCCAACGCAAGTTAAATAAACATTTGCAGTGGTCCAAAATAAGCACTGCGCATCGACGCAAGTTACATAAACATGCTCACTGGTCCGAAATTCGAACCGCGCATTAACGCAAGTTAAATAAACATGCGTAATGATCCGAAATTCGAACTGCTCACCAACGCAAGTTAAATAAACATAGGCACACGTCCAAATTAAGCACATCAAGCACACGTCCGCATCAAGGCAACCTATGGAAACTTGTGCACTTGTCCAAAATAAGTACCGCTCATCAACGCAAGTACAATAAACATGCGTGTTGGTCTGGAATAAGAATCGCGCATCGACGCAAGGTAAATAAACATGCGCACTGATCCGAAATAAGAACCGCACATCAACACAAGGTAAATAAACATGCGCATTGATCCGAAATAAGAACCGCACATCAACACAAGGTAAATAAACGTGCGCACTGATCCGAAATAAAAACCGCACATTCACAAAAGGTAAAAAAAACATGGGCGCTCGTCAGAAATGCGAACCGCACATCAACGCAAGTTAAATAAACATGTGCACTGTTCCAAAATGGGAGCCGCGCATCTACGCAAAATTAAATTAACATGCGCACTTGTCTGAATAAGAACCGCGCATCAAGGCAAGTTACATATGCGCACTGGTCCGAAATGCGAGTGTTGTTTGAAGGTATCTATGGCAGACTATCCAGTCTACCAGAGATACAAAAAATCTGTTTCCCATTTTTCTGGGAAAGAAATCTTTGTATGCATTTATCGGTCTATGTTCTGGTCCGGTGCTAAATTAATTATTGGGCTAGCTCTTTGCCGTCTCATCTTTTGAAGCACAATTTTTCAGGAAAATTCCCTTACTCATGCACGCTGGAATTGGGTCTTATTGCTTTTCGTAAGCTGGGACTTTGTCCTTGGACAAACTTGTTGTATGACGAACGCGGTGTGTCACCAAGTCGTGTGATGTGATCTCCAGGGGAACAGGCCGAACCCCCCACGCCCCGGCCCTAACCCCTCCAGTAAGGGCTGATTCTAAAGCAGGTCTTCAGATGTCTTTTCCGATGACGTATGTCGCTATGGAAATGACGCCCTCGGGACGTGTCCATGTTTAATGCTAAAATAATGTAGAACCATTGAAACAACGTCACGAATGACAATTACAGCCTTTTTTTATCAGAACTGCAGAACTTCTTAAAGTACCGTAACCATGGAGATTTTAAAATTTTTTTTCTTGTGAACCATTTTATTTATTTATTTATTTTCAAATATGTTTTTTTTTAATATTGCGACTAAGTAGTCTTTCCTGAGTCGTCTGTGTGTGCTGCTTTTGTTGCTAGCACACAGGTTGTCACATCTGTTAAGTAGTGTTTCCTGAGTAAACCGCCCAATCGCATAAACCCGATAAACACACAAATTTCTTTGATGAATGGACCACGCAAGTGTTCTGCAACTGTGGTTTATTTTTTGCTTGGGACAGCACTGACCCGGTGACGGATGAAAAACAACGTTAGTTTTCCTCTGTCCCCCCCCCCCAAAAAAAAAAATTTCCTGTGAAATGGGAAATTGGATATATGGAGACGCGTAGGGGAATTGGTTATATCGGTAAAACCTGTTTGTGGTGACAACCACCAAAGCCCGGATAAAAAGACGTTCACTAAAAACCTGTTTGCAGTTCCACCCCATCGACCCGGATAACAGACATACAGTTAAACCTATGTTTAGGGACCACTTTCCAGAATCGGATAAAAAGACGAGTAGCAAAACCTGCTTGTCGTGACGTGGATTAAAAAAGATTTACAGTAAAACCCCTGTACTGACCACGTTCCTAAAAAGGTATAGCGTATAATCCCGGTTTAAAGTGACCACAGTCCACGTTGTTTGTCTTGTGCTTTGACGCATATAGAAACTAAGGATTAAGAGAACCACAAGCCAGGGCTACGTTGCCCCCCCCCCCCCACACCTTCAGGAATGGGATATATATTATATATCAGGTAAAAAGTCTTACAATTCTGAAAAAGTACGAAATTGCCAATATAAAACTTTGTAAACCGAAGGTGGGGCAAAGGATGAAAAAGGATGGGGACGAGCTGGGGGGAGGGGGTGTCGGGGGAAACATTTGTTTTTGTTTAAACCAAATGGCAATGGCTGGCCAATACAAGTTAACATGTTCAGGTACACTGATGTGAGTGTGCACCGGCCGCTCTAGGGGCTTTAAACTTTCCGCACCATTCTCTGTTGATCGTTCTGACCTGAATTCGGCTTGAGTAGAATACATGGACTAGAGTGGAGCACCCTGCCTAATGGTCTGAGACGCTCATGAGCACACTTGATATCAGGAAAATGTTTTGACAGATTATCCAAAAGGCTTGCTTTCATTTCATCTCTTAAGAGCAAATGCTCCACTTAGTACATCAGGACGAAGAGCTAACACTGGAGATCTCTCAACCATGGCACTCCACTGCTTTTTTTACCTTGTCACAGTATATAAATGCAATCATATGGAATGCCACTTTAACATCTAATGTTAATTTTTTATATCAAAATATGATTAAAGATATCGATAAATCAATAAAGAACTCATTAATATATATTTTCATCGTGTCGCAAAACAGAATAATTATAAAGGCCCATTAATTATATCAGCAGAGCGTAATTATGTCACATCATGACATAATTATGACACGTCATCTCTTGTTAAAGCGTCATTAGGCCAACACATCGTCTCTCATCAGAGCGTAATAATGCCCAGCACATCATCTCTCATCAAAGCGTAATCAGGCCCAGCACATCATCTCTCATCAAAGCGTAATCAGGCCCAGCACATCATCTCTCATCAAAGCGTAATCAGGCCCAACACACCATCTATCACCAGAGCGTAATAATGCGAAGAACATCATATCTCATCAGAGCGTAATAATTCCAAGCACATGATCTCTCATCACAGCGTAATCAGGCCCAACACATCATCTCTCATCAGAGCGTAATCAGGCCCAACACATCATCTCTTATCACAGCGTAATTATGCCAAGCACATCAGCTCTCACCAGACTTATCACGAGTGCTCGAGCTTTGGAAGCCGGAAAATAATAATAATAATAATAATAATAATAATAATAATAATAATAATAATAATAATAATAATAATAATAATAATAATATAGTTGCATGAAAGGTGGGCTGATTTCCTGACTACTCTTTGACACAGCAGGAAAACCGGATACGGAACATGATGTGTGTTTCAGATTTAGTCACCTTTTATCTTCCAGTGCTAACCTTGTCCTTTGATGTCAGAACAAAAATCCAAAGTTGCTGTAACCCTGAAGCGATCAGCGACAGACAGGATTTTTTTAAACGCGTTGTCGAACTTTATGGGTCTTCTTGGGGTAAGGATAAAAGTACCTGTTTCGATTTTGCTTTTTCTGAAACATTCTATAAAGGAAATTTATGTAATTACCTGGCTTTTATAAAAAGTCCCACTTTTATAGAGCATTCGGCATCATATACGGACAGCGAAAAATGTGTGGATTGCTCAAGGATTTTCTACTTGGGGACATTTAACCAGGTTTTCTTATGTCATTGTTCGGCCGTGACCAAGTGTTTGTGTTTCCGAGTGCTCGCAAATGGAAAGCCTTAAGAGATAAAAACATCTGTGGGATGTCTGTGGTCTGGGAGTGAATATTTACGATCACCTTCGTCCTGTCTGGCCATTCGCGACGACAACACTCCCGACGACAACATTCGCGACGACAACACTCCCGACGACAACATTCGCGACGACAACACTCCCGACGACAACATTCGCGACGACAACACTCCCGACAACATTCGCGACGACAACACTCCCGACGACAACATTCGCGACGACAACACTCTTTATTTCTCCCTGGCCAGTTTTGACATTGCTAGTACAGTCATGTTATGACCAAAAGAAAATTCTTATTAAAATTTTTATTTGAAATTTGTCAGAGGGCCCTAAGCCCAGCTGAAGCCAGGCTGTCAGCTAGGCTTTTTCAGCGTACACGTTGCAGAGGTTATCAAAGGTATTATTTCTTCATAAAAGTGCCCATAAGAATAGCCTTGGGAATTTTGTGTTGACATTCCATTTTCGTTTCATATTTTATTCAAGATAGATGGAAAGTTGCAAAATGAAATAGATCAGTCCAGTTCATGGCCAGCAGCAAACATACCGGACTTGCACGTAATTGTGTATTCCCACAAGTCACTCTGTTAAATTGCGTGACCGATAATTTAGTTGGTGTCCAGAGAAAAAGGCTCAGGAAATAAAGGCCCCAGGCAAAAAGAGTCCAGGACATAAGGGCCCTAGACAAAAAGGGCCCAGGACATAAGGACCGCAGACTTAAAGGCGTAACGATCCCGAATGAAATGTGGGCCCCGGTAATTATTTGTTAAATAATTCATGCTAAAAATTAAACAAAATCAAAATTTATCTTTCGATGTGTTCATCGTGGCAGTCGCTGTGAAGGGTCAAGGACAAGAGTGTCACGGCGATGTGTTCGTCGTGGCAGTCGCTGTGAAGGGTCAAGGACAAGAGTGTCACGGCAATGTGTTCGTCGTGGCAGTCGCTGTGAAGGGTCAAGGACAAGAGTGTCACGGCGATGTGTTCATCGTGGCAGTCGCCTTAAAGGGTCAAGGACAAGAGTGTCACGACGATGTGTTCATCGTGGCAGTCGCCTTAAAGGGTCAAGGACAAGAGTGTCACGGCGATGTGTTCGTCGTGGCAGTCGCTGTGAAGGGTCAAGGACAAGAGTGTCACGGAGATGTGTTCGTCGTGGCAGTCGCTGTGAAGGGTCAAGGACAAGAGTGTCACGGCGATGTGTTCCTCGCGGCAGTCGCTGTGAAGGGTCAAGGACAAGAGTGTCACGGCGATGTGTTCGTCGTGGCAGTCGCTGTGAAGGGTCAAGGACAAGAGTGTCACGGCAATGTGTTCGTCGTGGCAGTCGCTGTGAAGGGTCAAGGACAAGAGTGTCACGGCGATGTGTTCCTCGCGGCAGTCGCTGTGAAGGGTCAAGGACAAGAGTGTCACGGCGATGTGTTCATCGTGGCAGTCGCCTTAAAGGGTCAAGGACAAGAGTGTCACGACGATGTGTTCGTCGTGGCAGTCGCCTTAAAGGGTCAAGGACAAGAGTGTCACGGCGATGTGTTCGTCGTGGCAGTCGCTGTGAAGGGTCAAGGACAAGAGTGTCACGGAGATGTGTTCGTCGTGGCAGTCGCTGTGAAGGGTCAAGGACAAGAGTGTCACGGCGATGTGTTCGTCGTGGCAGTCGCTGTGAAGGGTCAAGGACAAGAGTGTCACGGCGATGTGTTCCTCGCGGCAGTCGCTGTGAAGGGTCAAGGACAAGAGTGTCACGGCGATGTGTTCGTCGTGGCAGTCGCTGTGAAGGGTCAAGGATAAGAGTGTCACGGCGATGTGTTCCTCGCGGCAGTCGCTGTGAAGGGTCAAGGACAAGAGTGTCACGGCGATGTGTTCGTCGTGGCAGTCGCTGTGAAGGGTCAAGGACAAGAGTGTCACGGCGATGTGTTCGTCGTGGCAGTCGCTGTGAAGGGTCAAGGATAAGAGTGTCACGGCGATGTGTTCGTCGTGGCAGTCGCTGTGAAGGGTCAAGGACAAGAGTGTCACGGCGATGTGTTCCTCGCGGCAGTCGCTGTGAAGGGTCAAGGACAAGAGTGTCACGGCGATGTGTTCGTCGTGGCATCGCTGTGAAGGGTCAAGGACAAGAGTGTCACGGCGATGTGTTCCTCGCGGCAGTCGCTGTGAAGGGTCAAGGACAAGAGTGCAGATGATTTGATACACGTTACTGAACATCGTATAAAGCATACAAGTCAGGTTGACAATAGAATAAATAACCTTTGATATTCTATAAATTTAAGCGTAAAATATTCTGAAAAAGTTACTCGATAACAATGATTGTTTTGGCCTTTTTGTCCAATATTTCTTTGGGGCCGCTATGTCCCAGTCGGTATGTCCTGGACCTTTTGGTTTGGGGCCCTTAAGTCCCAGGCCGTTATGTCCCGGGCCCTTCTGTCCCGGATTCATCTTATTATTTTTTTCAAGAACATTAAGGATTCGCCTCTACCTCTACCTTTCAGTCTGGTATTCACACATTTCCAACGTAATAATAAAACTAACTAAAAAAAACCCACCCTCTTAGAACAAAAAAAGCAAACAAAAATCCGGCACACGTAAACGGAATGTTTCTTTGTGCTGTTAAATATTTTCATGCTTGTGTTTTACATATTTTTATAGTTACCAGTAATATAATTGGCATGGAACTGGGTAACGTATCCCCCCCCCAAAAAAACAAAAAACAAAAAACAAAAAAAAAACAAAAAAACAAAAAACGTGAGGGTCTTGCAGTATATGGGCTGCTTCGGTCGTCGTAGTTTTGACAACTGAATTCTATAAACTTAAGTATAGTTGCACTTGCGAGAAGGAGACTCCATTACTGTGAGCAAAGGCCAGTCACTGGCTTAATGGCGATTCCTGAATTATCGATGTGTCTTTGCTTTCTTCTTATTTGAGCAGCTATAATTTCCTGCAGCATCTTTGCAATGACAATCCAAGCTGTGAAATAGCTTTTTCGTGACTAAAAATACAGACAGTGACTTGTCATAAACTGTGTTGTTCTGTGCTCAAATATCAATCATGTGAATATTGAAACCAGGCGAAACATTTTCTTGTTTGTGATTAACGCCGAGGACATATGTAACAGTCATGAAATTGTGTATACTTTGTAAAAAAAAAGAGGCACTTTAATAAGAGCGTATTTCGGTCCTCAACTTGCAGACTGAAGATAACAGTTTCCAGGCTTTTTAGTCAGATCACGCTCTTGGAGATTTTGTATACGGCGATATGTTTTTCCTTTTTATTATTATTAACCAAGCCGACTTTGTCGGACTGGGTTAGCCGTATCACTATAAGGGGCTTGAATCTATGTGCGTATGTGCGCATGTTAAACTTTTTCTTTAAAATGCTACTCCTCCTACAGCTTTGCTTTAATCGTTTTGATATTACACAGGAATGTTCCCTGGGTGGTCCCCCATCTGGCTATTACTTTTGTTGACAATTGACAAAAAACGGACAAAATGGCGGCACTTTTTGTGCCCGTTTTGACCCATTTTTAAAATGCTACTTCTCCTACAGTTTTACTCCAATCGTTTAAATGTTGCGCAGGGATGTTCCCCAGGGGATCGCCTACCAGGCTATTATTTTTTTTCGCGGTTCGCCAAAAACTGCCGAAATAGCGGGACTTTGAAGTTTAGCAAAAACTGGAATAAATGGTAGTAAATAACTGAATCGTCGAACCATTAATTTCTCTGTCTTTTTCAAATAGTTATACAATTTTAAGTTCCTTAGGTGCTTCTCCACCTGGACTTTGCTTTTTTCGCAAATGACAAAAATGCCGAAATGGTGGAATTTAAAAAAAAAAAATGTAAAATCGTGTAAATGTCGGTAAATACTTGAATCGTCAAAACCCAACCTCTCCAACATCCCTTTTCGTGTAGCTTCCAACCAGGAAAACTCATTTTTGTGTATTAAAATTATGTAAAAGTTACGTTCAGAAACAAAGTTCTTCATTTTTTGGCCTAACAGTATTCGTTTCAGAATTTTTCTCTCTTTCTTTGTTTGGTAACTCGGCTGGGTCATGTCCTTGGACATGCTTGTTATTTTTAGTTGTGGTTGTTTTTGTTAGGCTAGATATTTGGGACTAGGTGATACGCGGGAAACTTTCTTATCACAGAGCAGTGAATATGCTTATCACAGACTGGTGAATATGCTTATCTCAGACCGGTGAATATGCTTATCACAGACTGGTGAATATGTTTATCTCAGACCGGTGAATATGCTTATTACAGACCGGTGAATATGGTTATCACAGACCGGTGAATATACTTTCCACAGACTGGTGAATATGCTTATCTCAGACCGGTGAATGTGCTGATCAGAGACCAGTGAATATGCTTATCACAGACAGGTGAATATGCTTTTTGCAGACTGGTGAATATGCTTATCTCAGACCAGTGAATATGCGTATCACAGACCAGTTAATGTGATTATCACAGGCGGGTGAATATGCTTATCACAGATCGATGAATATGCTAATCAGAGACCAGTTAATATGCTTATCACAGACCGGTGAATATGCTTTTCACAGACTGGTGAATATCCTAATCACAGGCCGGAGAATATGCTTATCACAGAAAGGTGAATATGCGTATCACAGACCGGTGAATATGCTTTTCACAGACTGGTGAATATGCTTATCACAGGCCGGAGAATATGCTTATCACAGACAGGTGAATATGCTTTTCGCAGACTGGTGAATATGCTTATCACAGACCGGTGAATATGCGTATCACAGACCGGTGAATATGCTTATCACAAACCGGTGCATATGCTAATCACAGATTGCGAGGTTGATTCCTCATTTTTCTAATTAATATTTTTCCGTCCTTAGATTTGCAGTGCTGCGAGGGTTAAGTGTTGCATCTTTGGGTTGGTGTCCTGGTATTTAGCCGAGCGAAAATTAGATATCCCACCCGTAGTTAGACAAATCAGTTAACAAGATGTCCACCCATAATTATGAATTCGACGAAAACTCATGGGTGCGAAGTTCAGCTAAATGTCGTCGGGTTAAATGTCGCTTGGCTCCTCTTTCTCGGCTAACCGTCGCTCGGTTAACTGTCGATTGGCTAAATGTCGCTCGGTTAACTTTTTATCGGCTAAATTTTCGGCTAACTGTCGCTCGGCTAACCGTCGTTTGGCTAAATCTGGTATATTCCTCCTAGTTTGGTTTAGTATTCGCACGATCTGCATGGACTTTGATCCCTGCTCACTAATACGCCCAGGGCATTGTAAGATCAGATTCTGGATTAACCGGAGTTAGAAGTGGACTTCTTCTCGCATTTAATTAAATAGACTTTGCTAGTATGCCAGCCAAATATAGAGTTCTTCCTTTATGCTTCGACATATCTTGGTTTATGCGATTAAACGTTCTGCAATTATGTTTGTTCATAATCCCCCCCACTCTCCGCTGTTCTAATTGTCACCCTGCTAAATGTAAAGAGAAATAAGCGGCCTGATTTATTTTGTTTTTTAATGATAACCTCGATTTTTACTGATGCGTGTTTCGACAGATTCATGTGAATATTCAAGTTTTTAGTAAAGAATTGCAAATGGATGTGGAAGGAGAAAAAGACAACTACACCACTTATGACATGAAGCACCTTAACACACTTAATTGGAAAGTCCCCATTAACTCTGATCTATAATTGAGAAGGTTTTGAGAAAAAAAACCATCCATTCAATGTTGAAACGAAGCATTACGATAATCGTAAATTGCTTGGAAACGTGGTACAACAGGCAGCCATCTCTTGAACATCAGCGCTGTCAAGACTTCTAATTCAAAATCGAACTCGGTGTAATAGTATATATTACAAATGCCCTTGTACATGTTGTGTAACACTGGTCTTCCGTAGAGTTCCATCACTTGCGTTTCCCTGCAGTTCCAGGACTCATGTTTCCATGGAGGTCTCTGACTTACTCTTCCATACAGGCTATCGATGGGAATGTGTTAAGGAGCTGTATACATGCAGATAACTGTAATGAACAAATCAGCATGATAGATGAAACAAGGGCCGCCTAGACCTTATGAGAATATTAAATATGAAGAGAAAACCCTTCCTAAGGTTGGCTGTACGTATTTACTGCAATGCGCTGTGACCAGAAAAAGCCCTGCTAAATGGTGCCTGGGAAATGCTGGAGAATTTTGTGCTTTTATTGGGAGAAGTGGCGGCACACCGACCGCATTGTGCTCGCAAATTAAAAGACATACTTTGTATAGTTATGAGTTATTAGAATAAAAAACTGTGTTGTAAAGAGTATCTTTGGAAGTAATATAATAAAGTAAAGACATTTCATGGAATAATCACTTGTGTGAGAAGAGACTGGAGGCAGTGTCAAGCCAAGTTGTATCAGACTGTCTTGTCGGTCGTGTTATTTAGGCTAAAATTGTCTCAAAATATGTTAATACTGATGGCACCAAGATTGAACCTCATTCGTTTCTTCTCAAAGGAGAATTCTTGAGCCCGCTCCCGGTGTCAAGGGAAGTCGGTGGTTGGGCGGGGGTGGTTGAGTGGCGGGGTGAGGAGGAGGAGCGCTGTGGGGGAGGGTGGGGCGGAATGATGGGGTGAGGGGGGTGGTGGGGTGGAGTATTGGGGTGGGGCGGTGGGGTGAGGGGTGGGGTGAGGGGTGGGGTGGGGTGAGGGGTGGAGTGGAGTGGCACCCCCCCCCCCCCGGTTTGAGACTGCAGTGGCGGGGTGAGGGGTGGCGGGGCGGGGTGGGGGAGGGTGGGGTGGAATGATGAGGTGAGGGGAATAGTGGGGTGGAGCAGTGGGTGGAGTTGGCGGGGTGAGGGGCGCGGTGGGGTGGGGTGAGGGGTGGAGTGGAATCCCCCCCCCCCCCGGTTTGAGACTGCAGTGATGTTTGAGGCATTGCTGCGGTGACAACCTGATCTCATCCGCGTAGTGAGGAGTGCCAGTGGGCTTCACCCGCGTCGCTTTCCGCTAAAATCAACAGTCACGGTAAAATAAGAGTATAGCCATCAATGGGCTTTACCCGCGTCGCTTTCCGCTAAAATCAACAGTCACGGTAAAATAAGAGTATAGCCATCAATGGGCTTCACCCGCATCGCTTTCCGCCAGAGTCAACAGTCACGGTAAAATAAGAGTATAGCCATCAATGGGCTTCACCCGCGTCGCTTTCCGCCAGAGTCAACAGTCACCGTAAAATAAGAGTATAGCCATCAATGGGCTTCACCCGCGTCGCTTTCCGCTAAAATCAACAGTCACCGTAAAATAAGAGTATAGCCGTCAATGGGCTTCACCCGCGTCGCTTTCCGCTAAAATCAACAGTCACCGTAAAATAAGAGTATAGCCGTCAATGGCTGATACAGAATAACCGGTAAAAATCAGGAGAGTCAAATTAGGCAATGACAATTCTTGTGCCAAATGTGATGACAGAAATTACCGGTCTATAGCGGAAATATCCTCACTGAAGAACGTGCTCTTGTTTTACTGTGAACTCGACGATTTCGCTGACCGCTATACGCAGTGCAAGATTTCACTCACTGACGTGTCGCAGAGCAGACAAGCAGAGGCATATCGGGTAATCGCTCAGATTGTTTCGCCGGATATCGTAGAACCTCGCGATGAGAATACTCTAGATACGGTAGAACCTCGTGATGAGATCACCTCTAGATACGGTAGAACCTCGCGATGAGATCACCTCTAGATACGGTAGAACCTCGCGATGAGATCACCTCTAGATACGGTAGAACCTCGCGATGAGATCACCTCTAGATACGGTAGAACCTCGCGATGAGATCACCTCTAGATACGGTAGAACCTCGCGATGAGATCACCTCTAGATACGGTAGAACCTCGCGATGAGATCACCTCTTGATACGGTAGAACCTCGCGATGAGATCACCTCTAGATACGGTAGAACCTCGCAATGAGATCACCTCTAGATACGGTAGAACCTCGCGATGAGATCACATCTAGATACGGTAGAACCTCGCGATGAGATCACCTCTAGATACGGTAGAACCTCGCGATGAGATCACCTCTAGATACGGTAGAACCTCGCGATGAGATCACGTCTAGATACGGTAGAACCTCGCGATGAGATCACCTCTAGATACGGTAGAACCTCGTGATGAGATCACATCTAGATACGGTAGAACCTCGCGATGAGATCACCTCTAGACAGGTAGAACCTCGTGATGAGATCACCTCTAGATACGGTAGAACATCGCGATGAGAATACTCTAGATACGGTAGAACCTCGTGATGAGATCACCTCTAGAAACGGGAGATTCTCGCAATGAGATCACCTCTAGATACGGTAGAACCTCGCGATGAGATCACCTCTAGATACGGTAGAACATCGTGATGAGATCACCTCTAAATACGGTAGAGCCTCGCGATGAGATCACCTCTAGATACGGTAGAACCTCGTGATGAGATCACCTCTAGATACGGTAGAACCTCGCGATGAGATCACCTCTAGATACGGTAGAACCTCGTGATGAGATCACGTCTAGTAACGGTAGAACCTCGTGATGAGATCACCTCTAGATACGGTAGAACCTCGCAATGGGACAACCTCTAGATATGGTAGAACCTCGCGATGAGATCACCTCTAGATACGGGAGATTCTCGCAATGAGATCACCTCTAGATACGGTAGAACCTCGCGATGAGATCACGTCTAGATACGGTAGAACCTCGTGATGAGATCACCTCTAGATACGGTAGAACCTCGCAATGAGACAACCTCTAGATATGGTAGAACCTCGCGATGAGATCACCTCTAGATACGGGAGATTCTCGCAATGAGATCACCTCTAGATATGGTAGAACCTCGCGATGAGATCACGTCTAGATACGGTAGAACCTCGTGATGAGATCACCTCTAGATACGGTAGAACCTCGCAATGAGACAACCTCTAGATATGGTAGAACCTCGCGATGAGATCACCTCTAGATACGGGAGATTCTCGCAATGAGATCACCTCTAGATATGGTAGAACCTCGCGATGAGATCACGTCTAGATACGGTAAAACCTCGTAATGAGATCACCTCTAGATACGGTAGAACCTCGCGATGAGATCACCTCTAGATACGGTAGAACCTCGTGATGAGATCACCTCTAGATACGGTAGAATCTCGCGATGAGATCACCTCTAGATACGGTAGAACCTCGCGATGAGATCACCTCTAGATACGGTAGAACCTCGCGATGAGATCACCTCTAGATACGGTAGAACCTCGCGATGAGATCACCTCTAAATAAGGTAGAACCTCGCGATGAGATCACCTCTAGATACGGTAGAACCTCGCGATGAGATCACCTCTAGATACGGTAGAACCTCGCGATGAGATCACCTCTAGATACGGTAGAACCTCGCGATGAGATCACCTTTAGATACGGTAGAACCTCGCGATGAGATCACCTCTAGATACGGTAGAACCTCGCGATGAGATCACCTCTAGATATGGTAGAACCTCGCGATGAGATCACCTCTAGATATGGTAGAACCTCGCGATGAGATCACCTCAAGATACGGTAGAACCTCGTGATGAGATCACCTCTAGATACGGTAGAACCTCGCGATGAGATCACATCTAGATACGGTAGAACCTCGCGATTGGATCACCTCTAAAACAAGACCACCCGAGCAAGCACCGTTTTTGTGCCGTCAGGTTCTGATTTGTTCCTTTTATAAGGGGGGCCGCTATAATAACATCCACGCCCCTCGCTGGCCCCTCTGCTGGTCTTGATTTACAGGTCTAGAAAATTGGCCCTGCAATTAACCGGTTCCGATTGTGCTTCAGTCTATAATTGGTCAAAATATGGATAAAAATAATCGTTGCATTATTTAAAAAGACGTGAGTAATAAGTGGAAAGGTAAAACAAGCCTTTGATGCTGATTGGCCCTGCTGTTACCCTTGACTGGGGAGGCGAATGTCATTATCCGTCGGGGTGCGTATACAAGTTTACTCTTTGAATGGGCGAGTGTAGGAGCCGGTGCTTTAATGTGCTTAGTGTCTTCATGCAATATTTTTGCTGCATTAATGGAGACAGGCAGCTTAAATTGCTTAACTCGGTGTGCTAAATACCTGACAACTGCTGGGAACGAAGAAAAATGAGCGAAAAAATATAACAGTCTATCAAGCTTGGGGCTATAGGTACCGCTTGATATCCGGGACCTCAGGCACTACCATCAGGTGCCGCTTGATATCCAGTGAATTACCTCAGGTACTAAGCAGCCAGAACGGAAAGTATTTGTTTACGCCAAAACAAGCGACTAGGAGGTGAGGACATGGGTGAAAACACGGTGAGCACCTGGTGTCGCAAATACCTGGATGCATTCTCCATCCACTGTAGTCAGCAGGTTATTGGCGAGCTGGACATCTGTTGGAAGGATTATAATAAATGCCGCAATTTCTGTTAAACATTACTAAATTGCCATCTGTCTGACGTTGAATGAGTGTATGCTGGGATATATTGTGGAGGACCTTTAATTTTAAGGAGAGCTTAAGTGAGCGCTTCGAGCCAAGTGTCGTCGTTCCTGTTCATTTGTACTAACGGCATCTCCATTAGAAACGGTATGGATAACGGTATTAGTAACGGTGTTGATATGTGGTAAACATAGCAAGGATATAATCGCGAGTGACGTCACTGCAGGTGATAAAGTGAACGTAAAACTAGATAAAACAAAAGAAAATACCTTCTTTGCGACTTATTTGTGGCTTCTGCAAATGGGGATCTAAGCAATCGAACGGAAGTGCACCCAGTTAAAGGTAAATAAGGACGTGATGAAGTGGAGCTTGGCGAGGAGGATGTTCGGATATTACGCTGTTTCTTACATCTTCTTGCGTGTAGTGTGTCCTGTCATGGCGTGGTATGAACGAGACCTGGCAGATACAACAGCCTTGCAGTATCACAGAGGTAATTGATGGAACCCACCTACCCCCCCCCCCCCCCCACCTTCCCCTGGCATTTGTCGTACATAGAAAAACCGAAAAGACCGATTGCGGATTAACTAGTTTAATTTGAAACACGTTTGAGGTTTCAGTATTCGAAGTCTTAGCATTGTTAAGCTTTTGTAACGATTTGTAGCGAATGCACCAATATGTTTTCGCTTATGATCTTCACTTATTATTATTATTGTTATTGTTATTGTTATTCTTCTTCTTCTTCTTCTTCTTCTTCTTCTTATTATTATTATTATTATTATTATTATTATTATTATTATTATTATTATTATTATTATTATTATTATTATTATGGACTAGAATTTTCCAGCTCTTTGTCAAAGCAAAGAAGTAAAGTTACTGGAAAAGTTCTTCTGGCGTCACCCAGACTAAAGCTCACTGTTAAATCTTCAAACAATAAGCGTTATGAGATAGTTAAGCAGTTATATAGTTATATGTAATTAGTTAGGTATTAAAATAAATATATATATATGGGGGAGAGAGAAGGGGAGGGCAATGTCGTTTGGAGGGTCGCTCTCGTGTTGTATGTAGTTGATCCTGAAATTGTTGTGCACGGCACTTACCAGCTGAAGCGTTACTGCTGTGGTTACGGCACTTACCAGCTGAGACGTTACTGCTATGGTCACGCTTTGGTAATAGGACGATGTTGAACGGGAGGCGGTGTCATTTTTTCCAGCACTCTGTGTTTCCCACAGAAGATGGAGGGGACTTCTTTCCGAAGTACGCTCCGTGTCTGACAAAAACGGTCGACCAAAACATTATACACACACTTCTCAATGTTAGTGTCTGTCTAGTTTTCCTTTATTTTAGTAACGTGCGTTTTAGCTGCGCCTGAACTCGGAAATGCATTGGTTGATAAAAGGGATGTTTTAAGTTTTAAAATCGACTTGAACTCTCCGCGTTTACGGGGTGTAATTTATAGAGACGCCCGCGTTTGGTTAAAAAGAGAGCGTTTTCAAACTCTCAGCGTTTATGAGTAGTTTGGAGACGTGTGGTAGCAAATTAAACATTCCCCCTCCTTCCCCTACCCTCGCGCTTGATTTAACGGGGTAGGGGAAACTGTAACGTATTTGCAGCCATTCCACTATTTTAGGGGCGTAAATAGACCCCAGTGGTACTTGAAACGGTGTGTGTCCCCCAGACTTGAGGGACCATATTTGCTACGTTTATACGTTCGATTCCTTGATATGAGAAGGCTGGGACTGTGTGATCTCTGTTTTAATGAGTTCAGTGTGAAGAGGACGATCTGATGTGCTCTGACATGGACCACATCAAAAACTCTACGTCCCCCCTGAGCACCGTTCGCCATTAATGTTGTTCAAGCAGCAAGCAGAGAGAACGCAGTTGATATGATATCTGAGCTGTACACCCGACCCGTCTACTCTTACGATGAGTGGTTTATTTTCGTAATGATTTCGCGTAAAACTAGAGCTGACGGTGTGCTGCTACATCACTGTACACTTTTGTTTGAACTGCATGTGACATATATCTTGCTCATTGGAAGTGTGAGTCATACCAGACACAGGGACGACTTCACAATCTTATCTATTGTTGGTGATTTTTCAATATTTAATCTGCGTGATTTAAGAAAAAATCCTTTTAAAGAAAGGTACGCCGTCGTCTCGAAATATGGTTAAATGTTTCCCAGATTTCACCAAAGCTAACATGTGCATTTTATAACGATTCTCGATATTTTTTGCGATTTTCTACATATCTGTTTAGATGGAGGAGAAAGATTAAAATTTGTATTCTTACAATGTGTTAGGTAAAGTTGTAAATGTTTCCATTGCGATGGCGTTTAGTGTCTGACATCGAAAGGCATGGATAACGATTTTTTTTTCAGTTAACTGTGATATAAATTTTTGCTTCTTTCATATTCAACGAATGTTTCCGTACATATGTTCCGGTAGAAAAGTTTCATTTCAAATGTTCTCGAACAGATGTACCCCACAACTGTTGCCTTGCAAATAATGAACCACACCGCCTGTTTCTCCACACTTCTAAATTGTTCAAGATTTGACCCAAAACTCGAAACGATAACACTGTACCAGCGCTGAATGTGGCCACAAATTCTGAATCATTTGTGTTCAGTTCACCATGTTGTATCGCCTCGTCGGGTTCTGTCGCCTCGTGGCGTTGTATCACCTCTGGGGGTTGTAGTGTCATGTGGGGTTGTATCGCCTCGTGGGGTTGAATCACCTCGTGAGGTTGTATCACCTCGTGGGGTTGTATCGCCTCGTGAGGTTGTGTCGCCTCGTGGGGTTGTATCGCCTCGTGGGGTCGTATCGCCTCGTGGGGTTGAATTGTCTCGTGGGGTTGTATCACCTCGGGAGGTTGTGTCACCTCGTGGGGTTGTATCGCCTCGTGAGGTTGTGTCGCCTCGTGGGGTTGTGTCGCCTCGTGGCGTTGTATCACCTCGTGGGGTTGTATCGCCTCGTGGGGTCGTATCGCCTCGTGGGGTTGTATCACCTCACGGGGTTGTATCGCCTCGTGGGGTCGTATCGCCTCGTGGGGTTGTATCACCTCGGGAGGTTGTGGCACCTCATGGAGTTGTATCGCCTCGTGAGGTTGTGTCGCCTCGTGGGGTTGTGTCGCCTCGTGAGGTTGTGTCGCCTCGTGGGGTTGAATCACCTCGTGAGGTTGTATCGCCTCGTGGTCTTGTATCACCTCGTGGGGTTGTATTGCCTCGTCGGGTTATATCGCCTCGTGAGGTTGTATCGCCTCGTGAGGTTGTGTCGCCTCGTGGGGTCGTATCGCCTCGTAGGGTTGTATCACCTCGTGGGGTTGTGTCATCACGTGAGGTTGTGTCGCCTCGTGGGGTTGTGTCGCCTCGTGGGGTAGTATCGCCTCGTAGGGTTGTATCACCTCGTGGAGTCGTATCGCCTCATGGGCTTGTGTCGCCTCGTGGGGTCGTATCGCCTCGTGGGGTTGTATCACCTCGTGGAGTCGTATCGCCTCATGGGGTTGTGTCGCCTCGTGGGGTCGTATCGCCTCGTGGGGTTGTATCGCCTCGTGGAGTCGTATCGCCTCATGGGGTTGTGTCGCCTCGTGGGGTTGTATCACCTCGTGGGGTTGTGTCATCACGTGAGGTTGTATCGCCTCGTGGGGTTGTGTCGTCACGTGAGGTTGTGTCGTCACGTGGGGTTGTGTCGTCACGTGGGGTTGTATCGTCACGTGGGGTTGTGTCGTCACGTGATGTTGTGTCGTCACATGGGGTTGTGTCGTCACGTGGTGTTGTGTCGTCACATGGGGTTGTGTCGTCACGTGGTGTTGTGTCGTCACGTGGGGTTGTATCGTCACATGGGGTTGTGTCGTCACGTGGGGTTGTGTCGTCACGTGAGGTTGTGTCGTCACGTGGGGTTGTATCGTCACGTGGGGTTGTATCGTCACGTGAGGTTGTGTCGTCACGTGGGGTTGTGTCGTCACGTGGGGTTGTGTCGACACGTGGGGTTGTATTGTCACGTTGGGTTGTATCGTCACGTGGGTTGTGTCGTCACGTGAGGTGTGTCGTCACGTGATTTTGTGTCGTCACGTGGGGTTGTGTCGTCACGTGAGGTTGTGTCGTCACGTGGGGTTGTATCGTCACGTTGGGTTGTATCGTCACGTGAGGTTGTGTCGTCACGTGGGGTTGTGTCGTCACGTGGGGTTGTGTCGTCACATGGGGTTGTGTCGTCACGTGGGGTTGTGTCGTCACGTGGGATTGTTGTTTTGCTTCAGTGACGTTTCTCAGTCGCTTAACTTCCCTTTGTAGGCGAACTGAGGGCATATATAGCTTCTTGATTACAGGAATTGGAAGATGACAATAACTCCACTTAACGCTAATGAGAAGGCAATGTAATCAAGCCAAATTTAGTGATGGTTAAGAGTGCAAGAACAAGAATGCGGCAGTGCTTTCATGTTCAGTTTTGGCTCAAATATGATTGAGTCCCAGAGATATTTGTGTCGTGTATTGTGACAAAGGGGCAGTGGCCCTCAGTCCAAAGAAATGAGCGCCATCTCGAATCGTCAGTTGTTATTACTTCAACATTTCGAAGGAAATGTTAGGTTGACAAAAGAACTTATAACCACAGATATTATAATAAATAGGAGTCTGTTGAGCATTTAAGAAGCCATTTTGGGTGTACAGTTTGGGTGTACAGGCAGGATGCACAGCAAGGTGGAATTGAAACCAATGTGGCTGGGAGTGGTGTTTGACAGCTGGGAGTGGTGTTTGACAGCTGGGAGGGTGTTTGACAGCCTCCGACTGATTCCTCCCACGAACACTGACCATAGGCAAGTTAAGTTTGCTCAAGAAACTTTCACCGAAAATCAAAGATGGCGTTCATTTTCATCTTCGACCCAAATATTTATGAGCTCGAAATACGCAGACCATTACTACACGTGTGAGTAAGACTGAGACAAGTATATAATGTATCAACAATTTCTATACAAAACTGTGGAAATGATTTAATATTGCCGAAAAAGCGATTTTCTTTTATTAGGAAATTGTAGGGTATCCGTCGCTAAACAGGACCTCCGGAAATCCTCGGGCACCCCAGACACTCCACATGCAATCCTCAGGCAATCCCTGGGCACTCACCAGATAATCCCCAGGCACTTCCCAGACACTCCACAGGTAATCCCCAGGCAATCCCTGGGCATTCCCCAGACACTGCCGAGGCAATCCGCAGGCACTCCGCAGCAATCCCCAGATACTCCCCAGGCACTCCCCAGCCAATCCCGAGGCACTTCCCGGGCAATCCCTGGGCATTCCCCAGACACTGCCGAGGCACTCCGCAGCAATCCCCAGATACTCCCCAGGCAATCCCCAGGCAATCCCGAGGCACTTCCCAGGCAATCCCTGGGCATTCCCCAGACACTACAGAGGCAATCCGCAGGCAATTTCGAGATACTCCCTAGGCAATCCCCAGGCACTTCCCGGGCAATCCCTGGGCATTCCCCAGACACTGCCGAGGCACTCCGCAGGCACTCCGCAGCAATCCCCAGATACTATCCAGGCACTCCCCAGGCAATCCCCAGGCACTTCCCAGGCAATCCCTGGGCATTCCCCAGACACTGCCGAGGCAATCCGCAGGCAATTTCGAGATACTCCCCAGGTAATCCCCAGGCACTTCCCGGGCAATCCCTGGGCATTCCCCAGACACTGCCGAGGCACTCCACAGCAATCCACAGATACTATCCAGGCACTCCCCAGGTAATCCCCAGGCAATCCCGAGGCACTTCCCAGGCAATCCCTGGGCATTCCCCAGAAACTGCCGAGGCAATCCGTAGGCAATTTCGAGATACTCCCCAGGCGCTGCCCAATTCCAGATGAAGATCTGGTTTTCTTGGGGAACAAAATTGTATATGTGACTTAATATGACGTCGTTTTTGCAAGTAATTATGCGAAGTGTCGGCTTACAAAATTATAGCGAATTCGAGTTCTGCAGTTATGATGTAGGTGGGTGCGGTGCAATCGAGCCATTATTTCAGCAAACAGTTCCGCCATTGCGCCTAGTAGGGTTGTGTCGTCTCGTAAGTTTTTCGTGGTAAGGTTTTCAATCACCAGTCGATGAAGTTAGTAGAAAGAATTGACATCACCTCCATCCCCGGCGTCGTTCCCTCCCTCACCCCCGCCTGCAGGGCTAGTTCCGACCGCACATTTGAAGTAAACCGCTTTCGTATAGCAATATTAAGGTGAGCCTCGATGGTTATCATCGCAGACAGTCTGTTCAAGTGCCCATCGATCAAAGCCTGACCGCGTATTACTCCTAAATGACATGTTTTATCCGGCGAGGAACACCATTTGTCGTCTTTAGCCGTGACCAAGGTGACCGAGAAGCGACGTAAGGGCCCACTAAGGCAGTCAGAAACCCGCATACATGTGCTTTCTTTTTCTCAGACTGATAACATCGCTTAAGATAGATTACACTTTCCGTTTTTATAGAAGCGATTGATTTTTACATCCCGGAGACCAATGTGCTAAATGTCACGCCTTGAAATGATGCTCCTTCACAAACTGAGATGCAAATGTTCCACGTGACCTTTGTGGAATCGTCTCTTTATATCACACATTGTACATCCGAACCTTATTAACAGTCGGATCAGAAAAACCCATGCCTGGTGAAACTGATATGTTGTTATCGGGATAATTTCCAAACTACAGCGAATATTTGAAATATTTCCACATCTTCTGCCTGGTTTTTGTATGACTGACAAAGTTTCTTACGCAGTTCTGTGGCTGACAAACATGTTGTCTGTTTGGAAGTCGGTACTGAATTCGCAGTGAGTGATCTTTACCTAGATCACGTACTACGTGTTATTATTCTAAAAATCTATAAAAATGGTTGTTCAAGTAAAACAACTTCCGTTATGTTGTTATTGACGGATAAAATAACCTGTAATACCAGTATCGTGTTTTGTTGATGCCGTGACGTCACACCTGCTTTTATTCTAACAAGCCAGAATAACGGTGGTCTTTAGAAGAGCAAACAATTGTTTGACAAAAATTTGTTTTCGTTTATGTCATAACAGAGATTTTTGCCTCGTTTGGGAGGTGAAGTGGCTTTGTAGGTCTTACTGAACAAAGGCAGCCAATTTCGTTTTCTCGTGGGTCTTTCCGTCTTATTAGGGTAAATATTGTGAACTAATGTCGCAGTTAATAAATGTCAACAATAAGTATTTTTGGGCATTGTTGTTACAGACCGACACAGAAAGCACAATAGTCTCATCCGTTAGAAGGTGATATCAAACTAGACCGAAATTCGCACAGCGAATTAGCCCCACTTGGAATGATAACTTAAAACGGAAGGTAGATGATATTGCAGTTTGTTAACAATTTTCACATGTCTGAATGTAGAATATCCTCCTAAATACTACTAACTATACCGGTAAGGTCAAGGCCAAAAATATAGTTTACGACATAAAGGCCAACTTCCGGTTTGGGGCTCGAAAGTGACATGGAGGTCAAGGACACAGGAAGTTATACCTTACGTATCGTCGTATAGGGGGTAGAGGTAGAAAATGAGGTCAAAATTGCTCTATCTCTTACCGTATTCGAGATAAGGCCAACTTCCGGTTTGGGACTCGAAAGTGACATGGAGGTCAAGGACACCGGAAGTTATACCTTACGTATCGTCGTATAGGGGTGGAGGTCGAAAATGAGGCCAGAATTGCTCTATCTCTTACCGTTTTCGAGATAAATCATTGTTTTTCTTAAATAACGTTTTTCGCGATTTCAAGGTCAAGGTCAAAAATTTTTATCGGTTACTTCAGATCACATCGCCCTTTATATATGTGCCAAATTTGGCCTTTCTAGCTTAAATGGCCTTGCTGTGGATGTTGGGAAACGGATTGACCTTTTTCGCGATTTGACCTTGACCAGTAAGGTCAAGGTCAAAAATTGTTATCAGATGCACCACTTTCGATGACACTCCATACATGTGCCAAGTTTGGTTGGTCTAGTTTCAGTGGTCTCGGACATTTTCGAGATAACTCATTGTTTTTCTTAAACAACGTTTTTCGCGATTTCAAGGTCATGGTCAAGGTCAAAAATTTTTATTGGTTGCTTTAGATCATTTCGCCCGTTATATATATGCCAAGTTTGGCTTTTCTAGCTTCAACGGCCTTGCAGTAATTGTCTGAAAACCGTTTGACCTTTTTCGCGATTTGACCTTGACCAGTAAGGTCAAGGTCAAAAATTTTTATCAGGTGCACCACTTTCGATGACCCTCCATACATGTGCCAAGTTTGGTTGGTCTAGCTTCAGTGGTCTCGGACGTTTTCGAGATAACTCATTGTTTTTCTTAAACAACGTTTTTCGCGATTTCAAGGTCATGGTCAAGGTCAAAAATTTTTATTGGTTGCTTTAGATCATATCGCCCGTTATATATATGCCAAGTTTGGCTTTTCTAGCTTCAACGGCCTTGCAGTAATTGTCTGAAAACCGTTTGACCTTTTTCGCGATTTGACCTTGACCAGTAAGGTCAAGGTCAAAAATTTTTATCAGGTGCACCACTTTCGATGACCCTCCATACATGTGCCAAGTTTGGTTGGTCTAGCTTCAGTGGTCTCGGACGTTTTCGAGATAACTCATTGTTTTTCTTAAACAACGTTTTTCGCGATTTCAAGGTCATGGTCAAGGTCAAAAATTTTTATTGGTTGCTTTAGATCATTTCGCCCGTTATATATATGCCAAGTTTGGCTTTTCTAGCTTCAACGGCCTTGCAGTAATTGTCTGAAAACCGTTTGACCTTTTTCGCGATTTGACCTTGACCAGCAAGGTCAAGGTCAAAAATTTTTATCAGGTGCACCACTTCAGATGACCCTCCATACATGTGCCAAGTTTGCTTGGTCTAGCTTCAGCGGTCTTGGAGGAGATGTCTGGAAACTGATTCGGCGGAAAATGAAAAAAAAAAAAAAGCGAGAAAAAAAAAAAATAGGTGAAGAATTCGAGGCAATCCATCCCCATTTGGCATTTTCAATGCCAAGTGGGAACTAGAGCGGCACTTCCACTGTTCTAACCGATGTCCTACGCTTGGTAACGTGGCGGGGAGGGGAGGGGTGTAGGGGGAGCTCTTCAAAGTGATATTGATGTTCGGTTGAAGACCGCACAGAGTATAGATCCCCCTCCCCCGCCAAAAAAACTGCTTTATTTGTAAATACCGCTTCTGAAAAGACGATTTATTTAAATTGATATTAAGAGGTAATAGAAGATTACTTCAGTCCGAAAAGTTCACTGATTTTTTGTTGTGAGAAATGGTTCTGAGAGTGAATATATTTAAACACTCCGAACCGAACCAAAAAGAGTGGGGGGAGAGGAGGATGAGAAGGGGTGATGAAATTTAAACATTAAACCGGGGGCGGGGTTTCCAAATTATAACAGGTTGACAAAGTAAGCAAACAGGCTTATATATTTTCGACCTTTAAAATGATATTAAAACGCGTAATTGCCAATACACAGAAGCTGTCCTTTGTAGCACAGCCGACTTTCCTCGGTGTGCTATACCCATAACTTTTGGTGTATCGATCGTCCGTTATGTGCGTGCGTGCGGGCGCGGGGCCGGCGCTCGTGTGTGTGTGTGTGTGTGTGTGTGTGTGTGTGTGTGTGTGTGTGTGTGTGTGTATGTAAACAATTTTTTAAGATGCTACTTTTCCTACATTTCTGGTCCCATTGTTTTGAAATTTGGCAGAAATGTTCCCTTGGTAGTTCTCCACGCATCTTGTAATTTTTGGCGATTTGATCCAAATTGGCGAAATATTGGCCTAATGTAAGAAAGCAATCTTCCTACAAATCGTGCCCGATTGCAGTGAAATTTTGCTGGGATGTTCCCCTCGAGCTTCTGCATCAGTCTTGTATTTTGTTCGGTGATTTGGCTATAATTGAGCAAAATATTGGCATAATTGAGCACACTATCGGCTAAAAAAAAAAAACGGTCGAATTGCATAAAAATTACAAAATGCCGGTACCTGAGGCTTCTTCGCCAGTCGTAATGTGTGGAAGCCGGATTAGTCTGGTTGTTGACGCGGATTAGTCTGGTGGTTGACCCGGATTAGTCTGGTGGTTGACGCGGATTAGTCTGGTGGCTGACCCGGATTAGTCTGGTGGTTGACCCGGATTAGTCTGGTGGTTGACCCGGTTTAGTCTGGTGGTTGACCCGGATTAGTCCGGTGGTTGGTCCGGATTAGTCCAGTGGTTGGCCCGGATTAGTCTGCTGGTTGGCCCGGATTAGTCTGCTGGTTGACCCGGATTAGTCTGTTGGTTGACCCGGATTAGTCTGTTGGTTGACCCGGATTAGTCCGGTGGTTGGTCCGGATTAGTCCAGTGCTTGGCCCGGATTAGTCTGGTGGTTGGCCCGGATTAGTCTGCTGGTTAGCGTTGTCGAGTGCGAAGAAGCAGGAAGAAGTCGTTAATCCAAACTCCACGGTAGGCGCTCGTTGTCTTCCTTGATAGGTTTTGCAGGCAATACTTATAATTCTGCCTTCCCAGATGCATTTTAGTTACCTTTTGTGAATAAAGGGGGTGGTTGGGCGAGAGGGTGGCAGTGACCAACCCCCTTCCCCCATATTCACAAAGTCAACTGCACAGTTAACTGTACATCACGCCGCAGATATCAGTTAGTTTGCAAAATGTTGCACACAGTTTTTTTTTTCAAACCCTTATTTAAAAATAGATGTAATATTTATTGATTTTTTTTAAGTTCTGTTTGCAACAGGAGCAGCTAATGCAGTTAACTTTTGTTAATACGGCCGCTGTTGGGTTGCAAAATATTAATCTGCTGCCCGATCCCACATCGGTCGTGAATACGAGGCACCGGAAGCCCGATCCGACATCGGTCGTGAATGCAAGGCCCCGGAAGTGTGCAGTGTATGGTTTTCAAAATGTTGGCGCATTCTATTGAATGTCTTCCATATTTTTTCAGCCTCTGGTTTGAAGTGCCATTTGAGATCAAGGGCGGTACTACACTCCTGGAATCCTCAAGCTGGATGAAACTGAATTTATTATTTACAAATTTGCCACTCAGTTTGGCTAATCAAGTTGTCAGTCGATTTTTATGCGTCGTAAGACAAACCAAAGAGCTTGTATTTACTTAAGGGTCTTTGGACAAACAGCGTTCTATTCGAGGTCCCACATGCGAAAGGTATCTTCAGCAGTTGTACGATCTTTACAAGAAAGACAGCAAATTATAAAAATTTGCGGCTTACAGGAGACAACGTGCATTTCCCAATCCCATGAGAAAACTTCCATAATTTGCTGAGCGCGAAGTTTTCTTTTTGTCAGAAAGGGCTTCTGCTTTTGCCTTTTTTTAGCCCCAGCTGCTTATAGAAGCAGGGGCTATAGCAGTTGTTGAAAGTATGTGCGTATGTTCGCCACTCAGTTTGGCTAATCAAGTTGTCAGTCGATTTTTATGCGTCGTAAGACAAACCAAAGAGCTTGTATTTACTTAAGGGTCTTTGGACAAACAGCATTCTATTCGAGGTCCCACATACGAAAGGTATCTTCAGCAGTTGTACGATCTTGTATCTCCTCCTGGGTTTTTTTTTTGGCCTGAATGTCTTGAAATTTCCGTTGATGGTAGGGAACATAAGCACCTTCCTGGCTATTACTGTTTTTTTTTTTTTTTTTTTTTTTTTTTTTTTTTTTTTGAATTCGCCACAAATTGGCGAAAATATTGGCCAAAAACCAAATTTCTTTAAAACGTTTCTCCTCTTAGGATTTTGATGGAAACGTTCGAAACTTCTCGTGGAAGGTAGGGTGCGTAAGTGTCTACCAGGCTATTACTTTTATTTGGCGATTCGCCAAAAAATTGGCGGAAATATTGGCGAAAAGCCGGTTTGTTTTTTTTTCTGAAATCTTAACTAACTCAAGAAGGAAATCTTCTTTAAAACGAATCTCCTAGGGTTTTCATTGAAACGTTCTAAAATGCTAGTGGAGGGTAGAATGCGCAAGTGTCGACCTACTGCTTACTTTTTATGGCGATTGGCTAAAATTAGATAAAATATTGCCGAAAAAAAACATTTTTTTGTCGTAAAATCTTAACGCCAGGAAAATTGTCTTACTGTCGTGAAATTTTAACGAAAGGTAGCAGGTATTATTACCCACCTGCCTATTACTTCTTATGTGGTGACTGGACACAAAATTAGTGGAACTTTTGGCGAAAAAAACCCCCCAAAACATCAGTAATCTTAACGAACTCCATGAAAGTGGTCTTGCTCTCTTGAAGTGTCAAGTAAAGGTAGTAGACATCGTTACCTACCTGACCATTACTTGTTTGTGATTAGCAAAAAAAAAAAAAAAGAAAGAAAAAATGGCGAAAATTTTTGTCGAAAAACCGAAACCAAATCAGTAGAATGTTAACGAACTCTAGAAAAATAGCCTCGCTGCCTTATAATTTTAAGCAACAGTGAGATACATTACAGCTTAACTCCGTAGCGCTATTTTTTTAAGAAATCCCATTTCTTTAGTTTACATAAATTTATTATGAAATTTATATAAAATTGCTATAAAATTTACATAAATTTTATATATATTCTACCTCCAATCACTATTAACTTTACTAAGACATGTTACTAAAGTGAAAGTTGTAAACTTTATACAAATTTTACTAAGAATTATTATAAACGTTACCGAAAATTTATACTAAATTACGTATAGTTGTTAGAGGCGGATATTCGTGCGATATTGTTTCTCTCTCTCTCTCTCTCTCTCTCTCTCTCTCTCTCTTTTTTTTCTTCTTTGCCAAAAACTGACGAAACTGTTGGCAGGAAAGAAATTTTTCTGACATTTTCTGACGTTACATCACACTAACATTAGGAAATTAACCTTGTAATTGCGTGCAATTTTATGTAATAGTGGCACACATTACTAATTGCCTGTCTGTTACTTTTTTCTTTTTGGCAGTTCGCCAAATATTGCCAGAAATATTGGTCAAAACGCCATTTTCTTTTTCTTTGAAACGTATATCCTCCTATGCTTTTAACGGAAACGTGTACCAAGGTGTCCACCTGGATCCCCCCCCCCCAAAAAAAAAAAAAAAAAAAAAAAAAAAAAAAAAATAATTGGCCGAAACACGTGGCTATTGCTTTTTTTGGCGATTCGCTAAAGAATTGCGGATATATTTGCGATAAACCATTATTGTATTGAAAACTTGACTGAAGCTATACTTGGCTATACTTATATGTCGTAAATCTTGACATCAGCATTCATGAGCCAGGGCATTGTACATGGGCAAACTTTTGGATAAAAAAACCTGCTGTAACATGCTCCAGTGTGACGTCCGTACGAAAAAAAAGGATAAAGAACTGTTAGTATGTGTAGACCGTTTTCAGACGGGGTTCAGCACAGTTCATACTGTGCCCCTCTGCACCCCCCCCCCCCCCCCCCCACCGCGTTGGCCACTCTTGAGCAGCTCTCCCGCTGTAAACACGCCTACTTTGGTCAGTATATGTCAGTGCGGGAGGACAGGTAAGGTCAGTTTCGAGGCACTTATTACCTGACAGGCAGATAATGCAGCCTTTTTAACAAAATGAAATTCTCGGTTCGACAAAGGTTCTTGCTGTACAACAGTGTAACATCAAATTCAACAGGTTTTGCACTTAAATTCACCTGCTGAATTTGTCTGTGTTTTTTTAAATGCGTACGAGTCGCATATGTTATGTTATTCTCCGCATTCTTTGTGAAATGGAAGGGAGACTCCCTGAGAACCACTCCTCAAAACTTTGATCAAAACGGTGGAAAACCGTAGGAGGAGTAGCGATTTCCCGCTTTGCAAAGTTTTCCAAATATGTTGTTGGGGGCTGCTGAGGCTGAAGATCAAGCTGAACTTTTACAGACACTTGGAAATCCCCATCATTGGTTTGGGAGTATAGCCGTTACTTTTTAAAATCTATCCGCTATATTTTCTTCATTGACGCACTTTTGAATGCGTTGGCGTCTGTCCACCAAACGGTGCCCTATTATCGCTCGTTGATTCATGCAGTTGACAATTATGCATATTCTAATTTTGAAAGCACATGTGTACACGAATACCTCAAATATCGACGAGGAAGTTGGACAGATTTCTCCCATTTTGTCGTCGGCTGGGGCGAGGTGCCCTGAAGCCATCTGCGCGGTCAGTCATGTCAGTGCCCATTAGACTGCTTGGAATCTATTGAGATCCTCCTCAAGCCACTCCACCTCTCATCGTGCTTTTATTCTTACGGAGAGATCAAACCGTGCATCACTAACAATGCATAATTGTCACCGATCTACCGCACTGTGACGTGGCAACTCTTACTTCTTCAAATGAGCCCTGGAGGAAAACGTAATGCCTGGCAAAATGGCGGGCTTCGAAAAACGGCCGTAAATGAAAGCAAAAGCTCAGTCTTCTAAGTCCTATTGCCCTTAAGTTGTTTTTAAAGACTGACATGATTCAGTTGAAGAAAGGTAATAGTTACAGTATTGCAGGATTGGTTGTGTTAGAGGGGGGGGGGGGGGGGGGGGTACGAATTATTTTAGAGGGAGGGGGTATGAAATACCGCTGAAATATATAGCGCTCGGTTAAATATAACTGGACTAAATGTCGCTCGGCTAAATATCGCTGGGCAAAATATCGCTCGGCAAAATAGCGCTTGGCTAAATATCGCTCGGAAAAATGGCGCTCGGCTAAGAATAGCTCGGTTAAATGCCGCTGGGCTAAATGGCGCTCGGCTAAATGTCGTACACACGCACTTTCGTTTTTTCTTTGCCTGGGCGCAATGGGGCGAGGTCTGGGAAAGTACACTATTTTCGAAAGTGGAAAAATATACAAATAATAACTAATATAAAACCAAAATGTAGTTATCGTTCACGGAGCATTTGCAAAAGCTGTAAGTATTTTGGGCAAAATGCGTGCAGAAAAAAAACACTTTGTGGGTGGTTCAGTGCCAGTGACATTATAAGGTAGACACAGCAAAATGACCTGTCATAGAATGAAAGAAATTGATATGGCTTAGGGGTGCGGGGTGGGGTGGGGGAGCGAGGAGTCGTAGAAAACATGCTCTGAGTTATTTAAGATGAACACTGATAAGCCGGCTGTATGGTGCTCCAAGTGACGGGGTTGTCATTCCCAGTTTTGATTAAATAAAGTTACTGTGATATTCATCCCAGACCATTACTGCTCTGCCTTTGGGTATTTGATCGTGCGTGTTTGGTTGCAGATCCTTCTTGGTTAGCGCAATGATAACTGCGTTACACCGATCGCTGGAAGCACCAAATTATGGCTTAAGTTGCACAACCGTAATTGTTTCTGGCCACCTTCTCCATGTGTTTATATTGACATAATATCGAGCAGAGGGGCAGAGGGGCAGAGGCCGCATGAATGGTTCTGTGTACCGGTCATTGAATGGTTCTGTGCATCGGCCATTGTGTGACTGTCAGGGTCATCGCGTGGCAGCCTAGGCATGAATGGTTCTGTGTAACGGTCATTGAATGGTTCTGTGTACCGGTGATTGTGTGTCGGTCGGGGTCGTCGTGTGACAGCCTAGGCATGAATGGTTCTGTGTACCGATCATTGAATGGTTCTGTGTACCGGTCATTGTGTCTGTCGGGGTCGTGCCATGACAGCCTACTCTGACTGATTACATGGGCAGTCAACACTCGCACCCTCATACAAGTGTATATACGAAAGTCGCTGAGAACCATGCGCTGAGCGGTTAGGTATACTTGGAGCCTGCATCTGGTGAACTTGTTCTACTTGTCCCTTTCTTAGTGCCTGCAGCACAGACCGTACATAGGGATTACAGGTTATGGCGTGAGCACGGATTATTTCTCACCGCGGCCTGGTCACTAAAATCACAAATAAAACAAAAAAAAAAAAAGGAGTGACTCGGACGGGTCTAAAAAATTCGACTTGCTGGCTGGGAGAATGAAATTTTTTTAAAAATCGACCCCTCAAGATTTTTGTTTGTTTGTTTTTTGATAAAAATCACCGGCGGGGTCAAATTTTCTAAAAACTGGGATGAGAAACAAGGCTATTTTTCTTCCCGGCCTGGATCTGTTTTCTTCAAAAAAAAAAAAGTTCAAAATTGAATTTTAGGATGTTAGGCATGAACAGACAGCTGCACGAACGGTACTGACTGCAGGGAAATATTTGCTTAAAGTGTTTAAAAGCAAAGAGAAATTTCTTTGAAACATTCCCGTGTGAAGATCGAGATAAATGAAAGAAAAATAAAATGGGCAAACAAGGAAAAAAGAAGATAAAAATGGACGATGATGACGCTGTTTTAGCTGAAGCAAGTAGTCAGTTATAAAGAGACAAATTGTTTAATGCATTCAATAACCCAATTTTGTTTTTAATGTTTAGTTGAAGATTCCAGATTGATGAGTCCATTAATGTACGTGGCTGAAAAACAGAGTTAAACACTGTTTTACGTTTCCTTTTCTGTCACGCAAGATGAGTGACCCATGAATTAAACAGGCCTGCATTATCGCCCATGATTAATATCAGTTTTGAGGTTTATCTGTTTTTACACTGGACCATCTGCCTAATTAGATTTTGTGAACGTCATCTGTTGTTTTGTTTAAATTTACTAAAAAAAAGTGTCAGATGGAGTTTAGAGCGGCCCGACGTATCGAAACAGGCATGGGGGGAAATGTGAATAGATCTATATTGTTATTGTATCCGTACTTATCAGGAAACTATTGCTTCCCGGGAGAGAGGGCGGTTTCTAGGAATCAGGTCCTCAGTGGCGTTGGGTTGGGGGGAGTACTAGGGATCGGATTCCACGCCGCGTGGGGTGGGGAGGCTGTTCTGGGGATTGGACCCCCAGGGGTGTAGAGAGGGGGGGGGGGGTTCTGGGATCGGATTCCACGCCGCGTGGGGTGGGGAGGCTGTTCTGGGGATTGGACCCCCAGGGGTGTGGAGGGGAGGGGGGGGAGTTCTGGGATCGGATTCCACGCCGCGTGGAGTGGGGGGAGCTGTTCTGGGGATTGGACTGTCAGGGGTGTGTGTGTGTGTGTGTGTGTGGGAGGGGGGGGGGGGTTTCTGGGATCGGATTCCACGCCGCGTGGGATGTGGGATGAGGGGGGGGGGGGGGCTGTTCTGGGGATTGGACCCCCAGGGGTGTGGAGAGGGGGGGGGTGTTCTGGGATCGGATTCCACGCCGCGTGGGGTTGGGGGGGGGGCTGTTCTGGGGATTGGACCCCCAGGGGTGTAGGGGGGGGGTTCTGGGATCGGATTCCACGCCGCGTGGGATGAGGGGGGGGGGGCTGTTCTGGGGATTGGACCCCCAGGGTGTGGAGAGGGGGGGGGGTGTTCTGGGATCGGATTCCACGCCGCGTGGGGTTGGGGGGGGGGGGTGCTGTTCTAGGGTTGGACCCTCAGTCGTGTGGGAGCGGGGGTTGACAGGCTTCTAGGGATCACGTCCCCAGTCGGTCCTGCTTCTGGTTATTTCTGAATGTTAGACATCAAAAACCCCCGTAATGAAAGTATAAAGGATCTGTAACTGATCCCTCGAATGCCCTGCAGAAGTTCATAAGAAAATGTGCTAAATTAATGCAGAAAATGTGGTAAAATGTCAATTAAATTTTTTGCCTGAGTCGCGGATCCCATTATTATATTAATGTTATTACAACAGTAAATCAGATGACTACATCAAACGCGAAAGAGAAATGTAATGTATAGTTTTAAGATTTTTTAAAGCAAGAAATGACTAATAGAATTGTGAAATAATCCTCAGTAATTGAAGTCGCATTTCATCAGTCGAGTGCTCTGGTTGGTGGGTCGTGTCGGAGTCTTGTGTCTGTTTGTCGGGATGGTGGGTCCTGTCGGAGTCTTGTCTGTCTTTGTCAGGATGGTGGGTCCTGCCGGAGTTTTGTGTGTCTTTGTCAGGATGGTGGGTCCTGCCGGAGTTTTCTGTATCTGGTAGGGAGGGTGGGTCCTTTCGGAGTTATGTGTGTGTTTGTCGGGATGGTGGGTCCTGTCGGAGTTTTGTATGTGTTTGTCCTGATGGTGGGTCCTGCCGAAGTCTTGTGTCTGTTGTCGGGATGGTGGGTCCTGCCGGAGTTTTCTGTGTCGTGTAGGGAGGGTGGGTCCTGTCGGAGTCTTGTGTGTCTTTGTCGGGATGGTGGGTCCTGTCGGAGTCTTGTATCTGTTTGTCGGAATGGTGGGTTCAGTCGGAGTCTTGTATCTGTTTGCCGGGATGGTGGGACCTGTCGGAATCTTGTATCTGTTTGTCGGGATGGTGGGTCCTGTCGGAGTCTTGTGTGTGTTTGTCGGGATGGTGGGTCCGGCCGGAGTTTTGTGTGTCTTGTAGGGATGGTGGGTCCTGCCGGAGTTTTGTGTGTCTTTGTCGGGATGTTGTCGGGATACTGCCGGAGTTTTGTGTGCCTTTGTCGGGATGTTGGGTCCTGCCGGAGTTTTGTGTGTCTTTGTCGGGATGTTGTCGGGATCCTTCCGGAGTTTTGTGTGTCTTGTGGGTAGTGTGGGTCCTGTCGGAGTTTTGTATGTGTTTGTCGGGATGTTCAGTCCTGCTGGAGTTTTGTGTGTCTTTGTCGGGATGTTGGGTCCTGCCGGAGTTATGTGTGTCTGTTGTCGTGATGGTGGGTCCTGCCGGAGTTTCGTGTGTGTTTGTCGGGGTGTTGTCGGGATCCTGCCGGAGTTTTGTGTGCCTTTGTCGGGATGTTGGGTCTTCGCTGAGTTTGTAACATACTGTGAGATATTGAAAGCCATTCTGCCCCGAGACAGAGGGGGGGTGGGGGGGGCGAATTTTGAAGAAGAAAAAAATACAGCACGTATCCGCTCTCCTTTACCATCTCGAATGGAGCGTTTTTTGTTTGTTTGTTTGTTTGTTTTTTTTTTTTGTTTTTTTTTTTTTTTGCGCGAAGGCGGGAGGAGCGGGGGCGGGGGGAATGGTTTGAACATATTCAATTAAGGGATACGTCTTTCAATTCTCAGTGTATTCATTCGTCCTGTAGTATGTGATTTATCGTTGACATTCAGCCATTTCGTTTTTTCCCTGAAGTTCTTCGGGCTCTTACAATGTATGGGCTTTGAATCTTAACCGCCATTTGATGGATCAGGAGCCCTTCCTTTAAATGTCCAGCCTATTTTTTTTCTGACAGTTCTTGGGCTGTTGATTTATTTCTTTCGTGTTAAAAGATTCCCGGGCAATACACCGTGTGTGAAGATCGATGCCCAAGAGTTTTGTTTACGCCCGTCTGACATTTGTCATTTGCACATACGCGTTCCTTCTTTCTGTCTGCTGATATCTTGTTAAATTTATATCAGAGAACTGAAAAAAGAAAGAAAATCGCCAGGATATAGGGTGAATATGAAATGTCCCAGAAAATCGAAACAAATCGCATGCCAAAGCACTTCTGTCTTCCTTGATATTTGTTTTACTCCTATGAAAGAAAGTTTTGAGATTTTCCGTCCTTGGACTCTTCCTGGAATCGATTTTTAGCCCCAAATCGGGGCTTTATGCCCCGGAGGGGGCTTATGGATTGGGCTCTGTCTGTCCGTCCGTCCGTCCGTTACCACTCATTCCTCTTAGATGTGTAGGCCATTTGGTCTAATAGTTTACAGGACTCAACCCCATGGCCATAGCTTGATGTACGCCAATTTTTTTGGTGGTTCGTTAAAAATTCTAGTTTTGACGAATTTTTTAAAATTTTTCAGCTTGGTTGTAAAGTGTGTAAAGCTGTTCTTGTCGACACGATATCTCAAATTCAGTTGGACTAATTTCAACCAAAGCTGCAGTGTGGCTTGTGTGGAGAAGGATCGTGACCTGATTACCTTTGAGTGACCTTGGGTCAAAGATCAAGGTCACTGTGAGACTTTGAAATTTTGCACATGGGTTGCTTTTGGACACCATATCTCAAGGTTAGCTTTGGTTTAAGTCGCCGTCCCGACCGGAGTCCCGGTCAGGTTGAGCTGTAACAAATCGTTTTATGCTATTCACAGTGTCACAGTCGGATCGTACATTAATTTTAAACCGACTCATCCGGTTGGGGGCTGTGCTCTCGATGATGGCTTGTTTAATGAGCGGTGAGTTGACATTCTCGTGTACCGCCATTGAGTGAGCGGTGAGTCGACACTCTAATGCACCACTGTTTAGTGAGCGGTGCGTTGACACTTTCATGTGCTGCCGTTTAGTGAGGGGTGAGCTGACACTCTGATGTTTTTATTTCAGTTTCGGATTCTGATATTAAATTTGAATTCTTTAAAAAAAACTGTATAATTTAAATTTAAACTCAAAGCTGTCACTGTTTGTGTACAAGATGAATGTAGAGTTAGGAGAAGAGAAGCAAGGGGCAAATGTTGAAAAAAAGTGGTGAAGAAACATCCAATTAGCAATAAGATCACAGTATGCACTTTTATCACGTGCTGGTTTTGACATGAAAGAAACGTCTCAGTTTGGATAACTAGTTTCTATGGTTACACTAGAAACCAAAACAGCGCTTTTTTCGGCTCGTTATAATTGTCTTTTGATAACTAGTCTGGTTTTATTTCACTGTGACAATGCATCCACCTGCCTTTGTGCTGTCTCTGGGTGCTGTCTGAGCACTGGTTCCTGTTTGTCTAGGCATGTACATTCTGTAGTAAGCACTTGCTCATTCAATCAGTTAGGTATGTACACTCTGTAGTAAGCACTTACTCATTCAATCAGTTAGGCATGTACACTCTGTAGTAAGCACTTACTCATTCCATCAGTTAGGCATGTACACTCTGTAGTAAGCACTTACTCATTCAATCAGTTAGGCATGTACACTCTGTAGTAAGCACTTACTCATTCAATCAGTCAGGCATGTACACTCTGTAGTAAGCACTTACTCATTCCATCAGTTAGGCATGTACACTCTGTAGTAAGCACTTACTCATTCAATCAGTTAGGCATGTACACTCTGTAGTAAGCACTTACTCATTCAATCAGTCAGGCATGTACACTCTGTAGTAAGCACTTACTCATTCAATCAGTTAGGCATGTACATTCTGTAGTAAGCACTTACTCATTCAATCAGTTAGGTATGTACATTCTGTGGCAAGCATGTACTCATTCAATCAGTTAGGTATGTACACTCTGTAGTAAGCACTTACCCAACCAGTTGTCTACATAACAAGTGTAGTTAAAGGTGAATTATGTGCATTCAGTGGCGAGCATGTACTCATTCAATCAATTAGGTATGTACATTCTGTAATAAGCATTACTCATTCAATTAGGTATGTACATTCTGTGGTGAGCATGTACTCATTCAGTCAGTTCGGTATGTGCATTCTGCAGTAAACATTTACTCATTTAGTCGGTTGCGACAGAGCTACTACACGTTTTCAAGATTTGGTGCATCTGTCTGCGCTGAAATCGCGTGACGCAACTTTCGTCAACCTATCACCTTATAGATGGTTAACTAATACAGTGCGCCCTTAAGAACGTCACTGTTGTAGTCACACTCCCGCCAACCCCCACCCCCAGTAAAAAACCGACGCTCGACCGTAGCTACACCCCCCCCCCAACAACCCCCCAAACCGACGCTCAACCGTAGCCACACCCCCCCTTTCCCACCACCAACCTCCCAAACCGATCCTCGACCGTAGCCACACTCCAACCCACCCCAACAACCCCCCAAACCGATCCTCGACCGTAGCCACACTCCCCCTTCCCCACCACCAACCCCCCAAACCGACCCTCGACCGTAGCCACATTCCCCCCCCCCCCAAACCCCACCCCAACCCCCCCCCCCAAACCGATCCTCGACCGTAGGCACACTCCCCCTTCCCCACCACCAACCCCCCAAACCGACCCTCGACCGTAGCCACACTCCCCCTTCCCCACCACCAACCCCCCAAACCGACCCTCGGCCGTAGCCACACTCCTCACCCACCCCAACAATCCCCCAAACCGATCCTCGACCGTAGCCACACTCCCCCTTCCCCACCACCAACCCCCCAAACCGACCCTCGACCGTAGCCACACTCCTCACCCACCCCACCACTATCCCGCCAAACCGACCGTAGCCACATTTCCCCTCAACACCACCATCCCCACAACCCGACCCTCGACCGTAGCCACACTCCCCCCCGCCCCAACAACCCCCCAAACCGACCCTCGACCGTAGTCACTGCCCCACTCCCCCCCCATCACACTCCCAACAACCCGACCCTGGACCGTACCCACACTCCTCACCCATCCCCACCACCATACCCCCAAACCGACTGTAGCCACACTTCCCCTCAACACCACCATCCCCACATCCCGACCCTCGACCGTAGCCACAGTCCCCATCCCCACCACCATCCCCCCAAACCGACCGTAGCCACAGTCCCTCCCCCCACCACCACAATCCCCCAAAAGCGACCCTCGACCGTAGCCACAGTCCCCACCCCACCACCATCCCCCAAACCGACCGTAGCTACAGTCCCCACCCCCCTCCCCACCACCATACCCCCAAACCGACTGTAGCCACACTTCCCCTCAACACCACCATCCCCCAAAAGCGACCCTCGACCGTAGCCACAGTCCCCACCCCACCACCATCCCCCAAACCGACCGTAGCTACAGTCCCCCCCCCCCACCACTATCCCCCCACCCACCGACCCTCGTCCGTAGCCACACTCCCCACCCCCCTCCCCACCACCATCCCGCCAAACCGACCGTAGCCACACCCCCCCTCAACACCACCATCCCCCAAAAGCGACCCTCGACCGTAGCCACAGTCCCCACCCCACCACCATCCCCCAAACCGACCGTAGCTACAGTCCCCCCCCCCCCACCACTATCCCCCCACCCACCGACCCTCGTCCGTAGCCACACTCCCCACCCCCCTCCCCACCACCATCCCGCCAAACCGACCGTAGCCACACTCCCCCTCAACACCACCACCCCCAAACTGACCCTCGACCGTAGTCACTGCCCCACTCCCCCCCCCCCCATCACACTCCCCACAACCCGACCCTGGACCGTACCCACACTCCTCACCCATCCCCACCACCATACCCCCAAACCGACTGTAGCCACACTTCCCCTCAACACCACCATCCCCACATCCCGACCCTCGACCGTAGCCACAGTCCCCACCCCCACCACCATCCCGCCAAACCGACCGTAGCCACACTCCCCCTCAACACCACCATCCCCAAACTCACCCACGACCGTAGCCACAATCCCCCCCCCCCCCCCCATCACCATCCCCACAACCCGACCCTCGACCGTAGCCACACTCCTCACCCACCTCCACCACCATCCCCCCAAACCGACCGTATCCACACTCCCCCTCAACACCACCATCCCAAAACTCACCCTCGACCGTAGCCGCAGTCCCCCCCCCCCCCCATCACCATCCCCACAACCCGACCCTCGACCGTAGCCACACTCCTCACCCACCCCCCACCACCATCCCCCCAAACCGACCATAGCCACACTGCCCCTCAACACCACCATCCCCACAACTCGACCCTCGACCGTAGCCACACTCCCCCCACCTTCAACGCCCCAAACCGACCCTCGACCGTAGCCCACCATTATTACAGAATTATGTACCCTCGCCAGGGAGGATTAATAAACAGTGATATTGCACCCGTTGCCATGGGTGTTATTCCGAGCACGACACATTCTTTCAGAGTGGGAAAAAAGACATTTGAGATTTCGCCAAGAGGGATAATTATAGAAGGTTACCAGGAATTCATATACTTATTAAATAACATCACGTCCTCTGGTATTATGGTTACAGTAGTCGCTTTGAGCGCACCATCGAGAAGGTAGACATCGTCAATTTGGCATGATTCATTACACCCGTGTAACGCGATATATATGCATTATAAAACGCGCATTTTTTTATCGGCTGAGGCCTACTACTGCTGTGACCGGATTCAGAAAAGTTCGGAACGGAAAAAAAGATGTAAACGCAAATGAAATTTCGGTGTTATCTGTTTGTTAGACATTCCTTGAAACTTAAAGCATGACTAAACAATTAGCTACTGCGGATTAATTGATCGCTAAAACCTACATTCTTCATACAAAGAAATAGTAACTGAAAATCGCTGCCCAGTTCTCGATGTAAACAATTCTGCTGATAAACCATTAACGCCGCTGCTAGGTTGTGACAAATTGTACTTAAGGAAGGCATAAAGTTGCTCGCATGACTTAGCTTACAAGCATTCCTGAGCACATGTGAAGACTGGTTGTGATGATTGGCGGGTTCATCCGTAGAACAGAGAGGTGACTCAAAGGGTCACGGCTACGAGCTTACTGAAAATCATAATATCATAATAAAATGCCACACTCTTCAGGGGAGGACCTTTTCAGCTGTGGAAGTCCGAGTTCCGACGCTTATGGCTGGCTGTCCATTACCAGTCTGTCTGTTCTTATGACTGGATTTCATGGCTTTGCTTCTGAAAACAGCCTATCCAGTAAAAAAAATGCAATTTTTCAAAACAACATGCGAGATTGGTACTTGTGTCAATGTATAACTGTACAGGCACGGGGTCGACGGAAGTCGTGGCCTCGTTAGCGAGTCGATTGGGAGAAGGGCAGTCTGAGGCGTCATCTGTCCGTGCTGTGGACAGCCTGGCACCAGTAGGAGTCCGATACCTCCCAGAGAGTGCTATATGGTTCGCGTAGGTAACCGCCACTTATTCGTGCGCAGGTCGTTACGGCCACAACAAAGCCCTGCGTCCATGATAAGAAAGTAGAGACGGGAACCGGTAGTGGGGGGGGGGGGGACTTGTTCGCGTAGGTAACCGCCACTTATTCGTGCGCAGGTCGTTACGGCCACAACAAAGCCCTGCGTCCATAAGAAAGTAGAGACGGGAACCGGTAGTGGGGGGGGGGGGGGGTGGACTTGTTCGCGTAGGTAACCGCCACTTATTGGTGTGCAGGTCGTTGCTGCCACCACAAAGCCCTGCGTCCATAAGAAAGCAGCGAGTTTCATGCATTGTTGAAGCACTGTCTACGTTAGAAACAACAGTTGTGAAAACCTCCGCAAAAAAAAAAAAGTATAGACACCGAATTTTACTTTAAATATTACATAAATTTTGTGGCCTACAGACATGAGAGTAGTATCAGGACAAAAGGACGTGTATCAGGAACAAAGTGATGGTCTAATGCACCCATCGCCAGTCATTGAATGGCCCAATGCACCCATCGCCAGTCATTGAATGGCCCAATTCACCCAGCGTCAGTAATTGAATGGCCCAATGCACCCAGCGCCAGTCATTGAATGGCCCAATGCACCCAGCGCCAGTCATTGAATGGCCCAATGTACCCAGCGCCCCAGTCATTGAATGGCCCAATGCACCCAGTGCCAGTCATTGAATGGCCCAATTCACCCAGCACCCCAGTCATTGAATGGCCCAATGCACCCAGCACCCCAGTCATTGAATGGCCCAATGCACCCAGCGCCAGTCATTGAATGGCCCAATGCACCTAGCGCCAGTCATTGAATGGCCTAATGCACCCAGCGCCCCAGTCATTGAATGGCCCAATGCACCCAGCGCCAGTCATTGAAATGCCCAATGTACCCATCGCCAGTCATTGAATGGCCCAATGCACCCAGCGCCAGTCATTGAAATGCCCAATGCACCCATCGCCAGTCATTGAATGGCCCAATGCACCCAGCGCCAGTCATTGAATGGCCCAATGCACCCAGCGCCAGTCATTGAATGGCCTAATGCACCTAGCGCCAGTCATTGAAATGCCCAATGCACCCATCGCCAGTCATTGAATGGCCCAATGCATCCAGCGCCAGTCATTGAATGCCTCAATGCACCCAGCGCCAGTCATTGAATGGCCCAATGCACCCAGCGCCCCAGTCATTGAATGGCCCAATGCACCCAGCGCCAGTCATTGAATGGCCCAATTCACCTAGCGCCAGTCATTGAATGGCCTAATGCACCCAGCGCCCCAGTCATTGAATGGCCCAATGCACCCAGCGTCAGTCATTGAAATGCCCAATGCACCCATCGCCAGTCATTGAATGGCCCAATGCACCCAGCGCCAGTCATTGAATGGCCCAATGCACTCAGCGCCAGTCATTGAATGGCCCAATGCACCCAGCGCAAGTCATTGAATGGCCTAATGCACCCTGCGCCAGTCATTTGGGGGAGCGCGGCAGCCGATCCGGAAAAAATCCCGTGTTATTCTCCAAAATATGACAACTGTATGTTGTTTCAGGCACATTTTATTTAAGCTGCAGAAACTTCTTCGTTTGGAAACCTTAATTCTACAGAATGAAAATGATGCTTATGTTCACTTTGTACGGGTGGGTGTTGTAATGCTGAAATGCCACACAGCATGTACGGGTGGGTGTTGTAATGCTGAAATGCCGCACAGCATGTACCGGTGGGTGTTGTAATGCTGAAATGCCGGACAACATGTACTGGTGGGTGTTGTAATGCTGAAATGCCGCATAGCATGTACCGGTGGGTGTTGTAATGCTGAAATGCCGCACAGCATGTACTGGTGGGTGTTGTAATGCTGAAATGGCGCACAACATGTGCGGGTGGGTGTTGTAATGCTGAAATGCCGCACAGCATGTACCGGTGGGTGTTGTAATGCTGAAATGTCGCACAGCATGTACCGGTGGGTGTTGTAATGCTGAAATGCCGCACAGCATGTACTGGTGGGTGTTGTAATGCTGAAATGGCGCACAACATGTGCGGGTGGGTGTTGTAATGCTGAAATGCCCCACAGCATGTACCGGTGGGTGTTGTAATGCTGAAATGTCGCACAGCATGTACCGGTGGGTGTTGTAATGCTGAAATGCCGCACAACATGTGCGGGTGGGTGTTGTAATGCTGAAATGCCCCACAGCATGCACCGGTGGGTGTTGTAATGCTGAAATGTCGCACAGCATGTACCAGTGGGTGTTGTAATGCTGAAATGCCGCACAGCTTGTACGGGTGTGTGCTGCAATGCTGAAATGCCGCACAGCATGCGCGGGTGTGTGTTGCATATATGTGTACAGTGGAGGCTACCGGTGGGTAATTCGTACCACTTGATGGTTCGAGTTATGGCAGACACTCTGAGACCTCAGGCGATTTTTTTCCGATTTTCCACGAGTGCGTCCGTAAATGTACGTCAGATGTATAAACCATTTCTACTATGGCAACCGCCATCTGAGTTTTCCGTCGCACACATAAAAGCGTTGAATAAATAAAACTTGGTTTCTTGTTATTAAGGAAATGAATGCATTAGCACAAAAATGGTAAAGTGGGTATTCTTTGATCAGTGTCACGTCTGTGGCCTCGGCGATGTCTTTATTGCATTCTTGGCTGTGAGGGAATGCCTCTGTGCCACGATTCGACACTAATCAAACGCTTAAATGTACGCCAGCAAGACCAAGAGTGCGAGAGAATGATTGTGCGTGAGTCATTTATCTTCCAAATAACTAAATAAAACTGTTCTAATCCTGTCATTGGGCACTTCTGTTGAGAAAAGAAAAGAAAAAGAAACAGTCAAATTGAATTTAAAGAAACAGGTAGCTCAATCATTTTCAGTGTCTCATGGTCAGGGATGTGCATTTTCCCAAGTGATCTGTAATTATCATTCGAGAAATGTGAGACAAGAAAAGGCAGTTCGTCTCTGTGATGAACGTCACCTCCAGCAGACACACCGATGTCGGACTGCATCTGGGAATCTGGTTGGTTTTTGGTTGTACGGGTAAGAAATCGAACGTTACGACGTCGTTAATACGTCACTACATCGCTTTTACTGATCACGACCTCTATGTGCCGCGAGTTCTCCTTTGTCGTCAAAAAGCCATCTCAGTGGAAGGTCCTCACCCCCACCCCACCCCCATACCCGCCACCTACCGCCATACCCACCCAAATACCCCCACCCCACCTCCATACCCACCCCAATACCCCCACCTACCTCCATATCCACCCCAGTACCCCCACCCTACCCCCATACCCGCCACCTACCTCCATATCCACCCCAATACCCCCACCTACCCCCATACCCACCCCAATACCCCCACCTACCTCCATATCCACCCCAATATCCCCACCCCACCCCATACCCTCACCTACCTCCATACCCACCCCAATAACCCCACCCACCCCCATACCCAACATCTACGCTCATACCCGCCCCAATACCCCCACCCACCCCCATGCCTAACATCTACGCCTATACCGGCCCCAATACCCCCACCTACCCCCACCCTACCCCCATACCCTCACCTACCTCCATACTCACCCCAATACCCCCACCTACCTCCATATCCACTCACAGTGAGTCCCCCCCCCCCCCCCCCCCATGGGGGTACTTCCTTTGTGCTTCACTTAGCGAGCCGTCTGTGCTCTGTTGTGTAGGTTTGACCACGGGGTCGCTCGCAGGGAGAATGATTGGAATGTTGTTTACTGTTAGTTTGCAAAAAGATGAACTTTTCGATGTATCAATTTTCATATTAAAAAAAGACTTTTAATCTTGTGTACATAGGAAACATCTGTGAAGTTTCAAAACGGTTTAGTCAAAGATATGTGAAAGGGTCAAACTTACTTAACTATTTAAAATAAAACAAAAATTTGGATAAAAGTTCATCACATGTCAAACTGTTGATAAAATCCGAGGTCAGATTCAGTTGTGGGACACCACTTAAGACAGCTTCTCCAAAAGCGGAGTACACAACTTGTGGTTTTGATAACCGTTTTATTTGTACAAATATGCACAATTGTTTAAATATTAGCTAAAATCGATGTCTTTAGTGTTTAAAGCACATTCTTTGTCATTGTTTATTCTGACCAATTTTGTGCAAGTTCACACACAGACGTTTGAAAAACTAGAAAACTGACTGTGATTCCAAACGTTGGAATTGGTCGCATGCTGACGTCAGCAGGACGTAGATTATTTAGTCGGAATTTCGGACAGGGATATTGACTTTTCTTTTTTCTTTTACGACGCCGGATCGGGTCGTTTGCAGACGGTGTGCCTGCTGGGAACACATTTTACTTAACGAACGTTTCAGATATTCACGGCGTGGTTTCAAGCTGTGAATACACCTTACAGCACTGGCAGAAACGGCAAACTCTTATTTGAGTTGTCCATTCATAGTACTTCACTCGTCATGCGTGCATGCTCACCCTGGGAGCACCAAACAATTCTTCTGCATGCTGTTCACCCTGGGAGCACCAAACAACTCTTCTGCATGCTATTCGCCCTGGGAGCGCAAAACAGCTCTTCTTTATGCTGTTCGCCCTAGGAGCCTCAAACAATTCTTCTGCATGCTGTTCACCCTGATAACTCTTCTGCTTATTGTTCACCCTGGGAGCACCATACAGCTCTTGTGCATGCTGTTTTAGGCTTTAGGTTAACATTTCTCACAAGGTCAGAATTATGGCTGGATCGGGAACTGGTTTTTTTGGCCCCCGGGACCCCGTGGAAATCATATACGGTGCGTTATATTCTAACTATTAATACATTAGTGGACCCATAATCAGTGGAAAGTAAACCACCACATTCTATGAGCTATAATTTACAGTTCGCAAATATAACCGCAGTTTTGTTTCTTGTGGTACAGTTCCTGAAACATGTGAGGGTAAACATGCTCAATGTTTAACCCAAGTTCTTATGAATCTTAAATCGAAATGGCGAATAAAGTGGAATTTCCGAAATATTTACTGGATAGAAAATTCAGGAAAGGTACGCTTGATGAACTCACTAAAGATGAGCTTGATGACCTGGAACGCTTAGCTGACATAGACAGCAGCTATATTTTAAAAATGAAGCTATCTGGAGGGCAAACTATTTCCCTTACAAAGGTTCTAGAAGAACTGCAAAAAACTAATGGAAAGAACTCATTAGACAAAAGTGAAAAGAATGTTCTGCAGGAAACACTAGTGTCAGCGATTTTGGCCCCTTGGATAACGACGCCCTTGAGGCAAGCGACATCAGCTAACTAAGATCGGTTCCGGAGGCGGAAAAACACCTTGGGAAACCCGAAGGCAACATCCGTGACCCCTGGCTCGAGTGACGACGTTAAGGTAATAAAATATTATGCAGGATATTGTGCAGGATTTGTGCGGCTTCGCTGTCACCCCTCCCCCCCCCCGCCCCCTCCCCACCCCATTCCTGAAGAAGATGCTGTCGAAATAGGTAACATTCGCTTCAGCACTACCACCCTTGGACTAAAGCCTAAAGCAGCCGAAACATCCCTCGCCCAATACCTAGTTGGATCGTCGCGTATTTTGCTTGCACTTGTCCGTTTGGGTCCGCTCGCTTCAAGCGAAACCCTTGTAGCAAACTACCTTAAAAATCAGATTAAAATCGGCGAATATCTGCAAAAATCTGAACGCGAGAGGGTGATGCTGTTTGATCAAGAATATCGGATAAAACAGGCTGAGCTGCTGGCATATCAAATGGGGAGAGGATTCCTTCCGTCTGGGCATGACATACGTCACTCGACAACGTTTCAAAGCAAGATCCGCTCGAAAACTCCCCGGGAACATACCCAAAGACCACGGGTTCCCACGCCAACAGACCCACACAGTCGAAAAGAAATCTGCAGGAGCTACCAAACTCCGGTTGTAGTCGCCCAGAATGCAGATTTGCACATGTGTCCATCATCCCAGGATGCCACAGGCAGCATCCCCGGTACTGCCACTGAAAAACCAGCGTCTCTAGCCCACTCACGGAGAAACTAGATCTATGGACTACGGAACTCGATACAGATACGGATAATAATTTTCTCATAAACGGTTAAAAAATGGCTTTGACATCATCACTCCCGGGATCCCCTGTTCCCAGATGGACTACCCAACAGCCGCAAAGCAGAAATAGCACACCTTGATAATGTCGAAGAACAGCTCGTACAAGAATTAAAATTAGGGAGGTACGTAAAAGTTCATCACAAACCAGACGTTGTGAGCCCTATTTCGTGTGTCCCCAAGCAAGATGGAACGGTTAGGATTATGTATGACTGCTCACAACCAGAGGGCCTCAGTGTTAACGACTATTGACTCCGGACAAACACACTTTTGTCACGGTAGATACAACGGTTAATCTTGTTGGTAAAAACTGGTATATGGCGAAGGTGGACCTGAAATCAGCTTGCAGACACGCCCCTGTAAGTACCGATTCGCAGCGCGCTACGGGTCTAAAATGGCGCTTTAAAGGTGACGTGCATTGCAGCTACATGGTAGACACCCGCTTACCGTTCGGTGCGTCGCTAAGCGTGGGGAACGTTCCATAGGATTACGCAAAGTGTAATTCGCATGCTGCGCCTTCGCGGCATCGTGCTGCTATTTTCCTACTTGATGACTTTTTTGTTACCGCGCCAACACGGCACGAATGCCAAGTGTAATGAAACGTTTTGACCCCCAAACAAATCGACCCCCAGGTCGATTTGTTTTAAAACAAACAGACCCCCCGGTCGATTTGTTTTAGGAAAGCCAGCCATAACAAACAGACCTCCCCTATAATAAAATGACCCCCTCCAAAAATTCATGTTTAAATATAAAATGGAAGTAAAAAGGGTGCATATGGTTTTTAAATACTATTTTAAGTATTTTCTACCTCTTGATGTAAAAACTCATTATTTTGAGCCATTGAAATTCCATTATTGAGCTTGGACAAATTTTTTGGAGGCTATATGTTAGTGGTGTTGGGAGTGTTTTCGTGTTTGAAAATGTAGATGTTAGTTGCTAAAGAAATTATTATTCATGGATATAGTTTTTATTTCAATTAAAGAAACTAATAAGGTGGTCATATGTGGAAAAAAATAAATAAATCAACAAAAAAATAAGAGGGTTAAAACATTTCAGGGGGGGTCTGTTTGTTTTAAAACAAATCGACCGGGGGGTCTGTTTGTTTTAAAACAAATCGACCGGGGGGTCGATTTATTTTGGGGGTCAAAACGTTTCCTTACACCAAGAAGCAATTGATGCACTACAGATACGCTTGCGACAAACGCAAAAATATGTTGGAATAAAACGCAAAAAGTTGCAATTTTTATTGCGACTTATTGCATTTTATTGCATCTAGCTGCGAGCCAATATTTCAGAGGACGCGTCCTGAGCATGCAATATGTTGCAACTTATTTCATAATGAGGATAAGATTACACCTTGAGTAAACATTCACGGAAGCGATTTAAACCCCCCTGCGCATTCACTCCAGTTGCATGTATTCTGTGTAAACAAGTCAATGTTTCAGCTGTATGTGTGGACGAGTAATAGGCTGTATTTGTGTTTAAAATTATTGTATAAGTACATGTTCTCGGGCGACCAGAAATAAAATTTAAAAAAGGAATGCCAGTGTTATGTGCTTGGGAGATTACTGTCCAAGGAATACCAGTGTTAGTTTTAGTAATCAAATTTTTTACATAAAAAGCGATACAGCTATAACAGAATAATTTCATAATAAAAGAACTGAACACATATCCACATGTGAGTTAACACAGCATTTTTAAATTAACATTTTACACCCTTTCAGAAAATAAAAGGTGTAATCCCCAGTCTGGAAAATAAATGGCCGTGCACACTAAAACAACATGAAATATTTAAACACTGCTAGCATCATACCATTCCACACAATACTTCTTGTGTGCAAACAAAACGCGCATTACTGGGGATTAGTTGATGCGATAACGACAGTACACAATGCAAAACATCAAAAGACAATGTGTTGCATAACACTCAGGCAAGTTACAGTGTATGTAAAATTTGTTGCGATTTATTGCGGCCTGCCAAATGCATTTTGCGACACGCAGGACGCGTTTTGTTTCATTTTTCTGCAACAAAATGCGTTTATTTTTTGAAATTTATTGCGAATTATTTTTGCGTTTGTCGCAAGCGTATCTGTATAAGCCTTCTCACCAACCTTGGTGAGAAGGCTTACTAGTTCCCCGCCAACACAGCGCATTGTTTTCCTTGGGACTATATTCCAGTACGGGACAGTTGCCTATCCCTGGTGAGAAAATGGGGGACGTGATCTTCAAGATCTAGTTGGCGCCTCAGTTGGATATCAAAATGTGATACATGCCGTGCGCACTACTATGCGGCGCCTCATCCAGCGCATGACTCAGCTTAAGCGACCAAACCATCGCACGCGCATATCACGCGACTTGCGCCTCACACTATGCATTATTGGCAATATATGCACAGACTTCAATGGCACGTCTTCCTTAAAAAAGCGAAGCCCGAAGCTGCATACATCGTCACTGACTCTAGCAAGCATAGCGCCGGCGTGGCGCTCATCCACCAATCACGCGTTTTAAGATTGGTTCTATTCACACTGGGAATGCGATTTTCCAACGCTTGCGGATGCGCATATTAATATTAAGGAAATGACGACTATTACCCTGGCTATCCGACAGAGGTCACATTATCTTAAAAATTGCGAGATTATGGCACCCACCGATAACATGGCCACGCTGCACACAAGTAACTCTGGCTCAATGAGAAACAATACTGGCAGTGATTTGGTTGAGAAATATTGGTTCACTGTGCAGTTAATAATGTAAAACTGCGAACAGGTCATAATCACAGTAAGTAACAAACTTGCGGGTTCAATAAGTCGTCTGGAAATGCTATCGCATGTAACGTACGTGTTCCACAGAGTAAAAGTATTGACTTTTTTAACCACATGTCGGCAAAATTACGTGATTTCCTCTTGCAGGAATGGACGAGCAAGAAAGGCTACTGGATGACGAACTGGGCGGGTACAGACTAAAGCTGCTTATCGCACCCACCGTAATGCATATTTACGATTTTGTATGTCCTTCGCCTATAAACGCATCCCCACTGATCACCTTGCGTCACGCGCTTTGCAACTTTTCCACAATCCATCTGTTGCTACTTTACAGGGGGTACGCTTAGTGCATCTCGAGTTGGGCTACAAGAGCCCAGCAGAGGAGAACTGGCTACTACGTACAACCCTTGAAGGGATAGCACACGCAAACGGCGCCGCTTTGAAGCAAAAAAATGCCCATTACGTGCGAAATTCTAATGGGCTTACGCAGGTTGCTACCTATGACGGACAGTTTTCAGCTTTGTTTCCGGGCCGCGTGCCTTGTCGGTTTCTTCTGTTTCCTCCGCAAGTCAGTGTTACTCACGAGGGCGGGGACAAGTCATGTTTGTTGCAGAGACTTGTGTAAACGCGTTACCTACTCCAGACGGCGCCTTGATAAGGGTGAAACATACAAAAACCATGCCGTGCTCGAAGTACCACTACCGCGCATGGAAAACTCTCCACTCTGTCCGGTTACTGCGGTAGAAAACCGGAAGTGTACTGACCACAGTGACAGCGATCCCCTGTTTTCATATGTTAACAAAGACAAAGCAATACCGATGACCCATTGCCTGTTTGTATTTATCTCCAAATTTGGCCTAAATGGTCAGGAGTACATCGGCCACTCTGTTAGACGCGTGGCGCCAGCTTTGCCTTTGCCTGTGGTGTGCCCAGCTACCTGATCAAGTCCCAAGGGGCGTGGCGCTCAGATTCGTATGAACGATATCTAGCAATTCCCCTAAGTCTCAGGCGACATTATACAACTGCAATTGCAAAATACCTCACTTCCACAGGTGTAGGCAGAGCATTGTATCGAACGACATTACGAACCAATACGAAGACAACAGCCAGTGAGTTTCGTTCCTTAAACCAGCGGCAGGACTTTAATTAAGGCAGACGGGATTGACGCCGTGATCTCACCAGTGTGTCGCCTCACTCATTAACTTAATAAAGGCCATGAACAGTGTAATATATTAAAAAGTTCTCTCTCGCAACCTGATATGGACAAGTTAGTTAAGGGAGCTGGCGCCCCATTCATAATCCACCATAAAGTAACAACCGAAATTACTTTTGTTCTATTTTAAACTGCCAAAAGGTGTTGCTTAGACAGAGAGTGATGTGCGGGGAGGGGGGGGGGGGGGTGCGGGGAGGGAGAGGGGGTATCTGTCTTCGTGTTATCGTTGTAAGCTATACGTCTCTGTTCCTATTGTCATTCGTGCATTTGCACGTTTTATAATTAAGTTTCAAATGAAAAGCTTTGGGGAACAGCGCGAATTTATAAGGACTGCCTGAAGTGGGAATCGAATGATATCCACTGTCTTTTCTACTTTAAATAGAGTGAATGAAAAACAAACTAAAAAACAAAAACAAAACAAAACACAATAAAAAAAACGAAACCAAGAACATTCAAAGCTTTGTTCTTTTATTTCAATAAGACTGTTCTTTGGTTGTCCATTTCTTCACAGCTTCCAGTCAGAAAGCAATCAGTTTTTTAAGTTAACATGGTGAAATTAAAAGGATTTTTTTGTTTAAAGCAATCTAAATTAAATTATGAAATACGTTCAGCCCTCCTGGAACCTGTTATGACTTCATGATTATTGTAAACCGTGGAAGTTCGAATTTCGCTACCAGTTCAGATTTCATGGCGTGATGAGAATTATGATGAGAAGAGGTACTGGAATGAGTATCCATTACAGCAAGTACTTGAGACTGACTGTCAGTAAATACGACTGTGGGCAATGCTATATGTAGTTCATGGCTATGTAATTACTTTAGCTGAAGATTGCTTTTAAATAAGTTCGTATTTGATATGTTTATTTTGTGTAAAGAAGATTACATAGACGGCCAATTTAATCCTGTTCCTTCAAATTAAATTCTTTTCAAAGTTGTTCTGTTGCAGTTATTGTATGGTATTTGTTCTGATGTAGTTGGGTCACTGCAGAATGAGGGCGAGACCGCTGAAATTCTTCATGCTGGCCTATAACGTCAATATCAAAGTGGCGCCCTCTTTGTAACGACAACCTTCCGGGCTAATCTGTTGCTTCCTTACAGGTGTCCACGAAAAAGAAGTGAATTTCACGACAGTTCGATGTTCGAAGCAAATGATGACCACTAACTAGAGTTTGTTCATTTCGTGTAGACCTTGGCTTCCGGAGGATGTGATGTCACTGCCATTGTAAAGCTTATGCCGTCAACAACAGAGTTGTAACAGAAAGCTCTGCTTTATACCGTAGCCCCGTCCACACCGCTGCGATTTTTCGAGCCCACAGATAGCGTAATGCTCTGTCTAAATTGCATGTGTTTTCATTGGCCATGTTTGTTTTTCTCGTTACAGCGCCACCTGAGTTGATTAACGTGTCGCCGAGTTTTCTCATCCAGAAAGAGGGCGCCACTGTTGACCTGTTCTGTGACGCCACAGCCACGCCTCAGCCAGTGCTCACGTGGTATAAAGGTGACGCCCCGCTGGTTGAATCGCAAAGAACCACTATCGCTGACAACAGGTGCTATGGCGAATCTATAACGGTTGTGGCGACACACTTCTGACGTTATGCATTCATGAGGCGCCTGGCATAGAAGTCATCTTTTGAGCTCTGAGTGCTGAGAATGTCTATAAGTGTCCCCTTCATGGTGTGACAGGTCTGACAATGTGTACAAGTGTACCCTTCATGGTGTGACAGGTCTGACAATGTGTACAAATGTACCTTTTATGGTGTGTCAGGTCTGAGAGTGTGTACAAGTGTCCCCTTCATGGTGTGTCAGGTCTGAGAGTGTGTACAAGTGTACCCTTCATCATGTGACAGGTCTGAGAATGTGTACAAGTGTCCCCATCATGGTGTGTCAGGTCTGAGAATGTGTACATGTGTACCTTTCATGGTGTGTCAGGTCTGAGAGTGTGTACAAGTGTCCCCTTCATGGTGTGCCAGGTCTGAGAGTGTGTACAAGTGTCCCCTTCATGGTGTGACAGGTCTGAGAGTGTGTACAAGTGAACCTTTATGGTGTGTCAGGTCTGAGAATGTGTACAAGTGTACCTTTATGGTGTGTCAGGTCTGAGAGTGTGTACAAGTGCCCCTTCATGGTGTGCCAGGTCTGAGAATGTGTACAAGTGTACCTTTATGGTGTGTCAGGTCTGAGAGTGTGTACAAGTGTACCTTTATGGTGTGTCAGGTCTGAGAATGTGTACAAGTGTACCTTTATGGTGTGTCAGGTCTGAGAGTGTGTACAAGTGTCCCCTTCATGGTGTGCCAGGTCTGAGAGTGTGTACAAGTGTCCACTTCATGGTGTGACAGGTCTGAGAGTGTGTACAAGTGTACCTTTATGGTGTGTCAGGTCTGAGAATGTGTACAAATGTACCTTTTATGGTGTGTCAGGTCAGAGAATGTGTACAAGTGTCCCCTTCATGTTGTGTCAGGTCTGAGAGTGTGTACAAGTGTCCCCTTCATGGTGTGACAGGTCTGAGAGTGTGTACAAGTGTACCTTTATGGTGTGTCAGGTCTGAGAGTGTGTACAAGTGTCCCCTTCATGGTGTGTCAGGTCTGAGAATGTGTACAAGTGTACCTTTATGGTGTGTCAGGTCTGAGAGTGTGTACAAGTGTACCCTTCATGGTGTGTCAGGTCTGAGAGTGTGTACATGTGTACCCTTCATGGTGTGTCAGGTCTGAGAATGTGTACAAGTGTACCTTTCTTGGTGTGTCCGGTCTGAGAATGTGTGCAAGTGAACCCTTCATGTTGTGTCATATCTGAGAGTGTGTACAAGTGTACCTTTCATGGTGTGTCAGGTTTGAGAATGTGTACAAGTGTCCCGTTCATGCTGTGTCAGGTATGAGAATGTGTACAAGTGTACCCTTCATGGTGTGTCAGGTTTGAGACTGTGTACTAGTGTCCCCTTCATGGTGTGTCAGGGCTGACAATGTGTACAAGTGTACCTTTCATGGTGTGTCAGGTCTGAGACTGTGTACAAGTGTACCTTTCATGGTGTGTCAGGTCTGAGAGTGTGTACAATTGAACCCTTCATGGTGTGTCAGGTCTGAGAATGTGTACAAGTGTACCCTTCATGGTGTGTCAGGTCTGAGAATGTGTACAAGTGTACCTTTCATGGTGTGTCAGGTTTGAGACTGTGTACGAGTGTCCTCTTCATGGTGTGTCAGGTTTGAGACTGTGTACGAGTGTACCTTTATGGTGTGTCAGGTCTGAGAGTGTGTACAAGTGTACCCTTCATGGTGTGTCAGGTCTGAGAGTGTGTACAAGTGTACCCTTCATGGTGTGTCAGGGCTGAAAGTGTGTACAAGTGAACCCTTGATGGTGTGTCAGATCTGAGAGTGTGTACAAGTGTCCCTTTCATGCTATGTCAGGTCTCAGAATGTGTACAAGTGTCCCCTTCATGCTATGTCAGGTCTGAGAATGTGTACAAGTGTACCCTTCATGGTGTGACAGGTCTGAGAGTGTGTACAAGTGAACCCTTCATGGTGTGTCAGGTCTGAGAATGTGTACAAGTGTACCCTTCATGGTGTGTCAGGGCTGAGAATGTGTACAAGTGTACCTTTCATGGTGTGTCAGGGCTGAGAATGTGTACAAGTGTACCCTTCATGGTGTGTCAGGGCTGAGAATGTGTACAAGTGTACCCTTCATGGTGTGTCAGGTCTGAGAGTGTGTACAAGTGAACCCTTGATGGTGTGTCAGGTCTGAGAGTGTGTACAAGTGTCCCCTTCATGGTGTGTCAGGTCTGAGGATGTGTACAAGTGTCCCCTTCATGGTGTGTCAGGTCTGAGAATGTGTACAAGTGTCCCCTTCAATCTATGTCAGGTCTGAGACTGTGTACAAGTGTACCCTTCATGGTGTGTCAGGTCTGAGAATGTGTACAAATGTACCTTTTATGGTGTGTCAGGTCTGAGTATGTGTACAAGTGTACCTTTCATGGTGTGTAAGGTCTGAAAGTGTGTACAAGTGATCCCTTGATGGTGTGTCAGGTCTGAGAGTGTGTACAAGTGTACCTTTTATGGTGTGTCAGGTCTGAGAATGTGTACAAGTGTCCCCTTCAATCTATGTCAGGTCTGAGACTGTGTACAAGTGTACCCTTCATGGTGTGTCAGGTCTGAGAATGTGTACAAGTGTACCTTTCATGGTGTGTAAGGTCTGAATGTGTGTACAAGTGAACCCTTGATTGTGTGTCAGGTCTGAGAGTGTGTACAAGTGTCCCCTTCATGGTGTGTCAGGTCTGAGAATGTGTACAAGTGTCCCCTTCAATCTATGTCAGGTCTGAGACTGTGTACAAGTGTACCCTTCATGGTGTGTCAGGTCTGAGAATGTGTACAAATGTACCTTTTATGGTGTGTCAGGTCTGAGTATGTGTACAAGTGTACCTTTCATGGTGTGTAAGGTCTGAAAGTGTGTACAAGTGTCCCCTTCATGGTGTGTCAGGGCTGACAATGTGTACAAGTGTACCTTTCATGGTGTGTCAGGTCGGAGAGTGTGTACAAGTGTCCCCTTTGTGGTGTGTCAGGTTTGAGAATGTGTACAAGTGTCCCGTTCATGGTGTGTCAGAGCTGAGAATGTGTACAAATGGCCCGCTCATGCTGTGTCAGGTTTGAGAGTGTGTACAAGTGTACCCTTCATGGTGTGTCAGGTCTGAGAGTGTGTACAAGTGTCCCCTTCATGGTGTGTCAGGTCTGAGAGTGTGTACAAGTGTCCCCTTCATGGTGTGTCAGGTCTGAGAGTGTGTACAAGTGTCCCCTTCATGGTGTGACAGGTCTGACAATGTGTACAAATGTACCTTTTATGGTGTGTCAGGTCTGAGAGTGTGTACAAGTGTCCCCTTTGTGGTGTGTCAGGTCTGAGTATGTGTACAAGTGTACCTTTCATGGTGTGTAAGGTCTGAAAGTGTGTACAAGTGAACCCTTGATGGTGTGTCAGGTCTGAGAGTGTGTACAAGTGTACCTTTTATGGTGTGTCAGGTCTGAGAATGTGTACAAGTGTCCCCTTCAATCTATGTCAGGTCTGAGACTGTGTACAAGTGTACCCTTCATGGTGTGTCAGGTCTGAGAATGTGTACAAGTGTACCTTTCATGGTGTGTAAGGTCTGAAAGTGTGTACAAGTGAACCCTTGATTGTGTGTCAGGTCTGAGAGTGTGTACAAGTGTCCCCTTCATGGTGTGTCAGGTCTGAGAATGTGTACAAGTGTCCCCTTCAATCTATGTCAGGTCTGAGACTGTGTTCAAGTGTACCCTTCATGGTGTGTCAGGTCTGAGAATGTGTACAAATGTACCTTTTATGGTGTGTCAGGTCTGAGTATGTGTACAAGTGTACCTTTCATGGTGTGTAAGGTCTGAAAGTGTGTACAAGTGTCCCCTTCATGGTGTGTCAGGGCTGACAATGTGTACAAGTGTACCTTTCATGGTGTGTCAGGTCGGAGAGTGTGTACAAGTGTCCCCTTTGTGGTGTGTCAGGTTTGAGAATGTGTACAAGTGTCCCGTTCATGGTGTGTCAGAGCTGAGAATGTGTACAAATGGCCCGCTCATGCTGTGTCAGGTTTGAGAGTGTGTACAAGTGTACCCTTCATGGTGTGTCAGGTCTGAGAGTGTGTACAAGTGTCCCCTTCATGGTGTGTCAGGTCTGAGAGTGTGTACAAGTGTCCCCTTCATGGTGTGTCAGGTCTGAGAGTGTGTACAAGTGTCCCCTTCATGGTGTGACAGGTCTGACAATGTGTACAAATGTACCTTTTATGGTGTGTCAGGTCTGAGAGTGTGTACAAGTGTCCCCTTTGTGGTGTGTCAGGTCTGAGTATGTGTACAAGTGTACCTTTCATGGTGTGTAAGGTCTGAAAGTGTGTACAAGTGAACCCTTGATGGTGTGTCAGGTCTGAGAGTGTGTACAAGTGTACCTTTTATGGTGTGTCAGGTCTGAGAATGTGTACAAGTGTCCCCTTCAATCTATGTCAGGTCTGAGACTGTGTACAAGTGTACCCTTCATGGTGTGTCAGGTCTGAGAATGTGTACAAGTGTACCTTTCATGGTGTGTAAGGTCTGAAAGTGTGTACAAGTGAACCCTTGATTGTGTGTCAGGTCTGAGAGTGTGTACAAGTGTCCCCTTCATGGTGTGTCAGGTCTGAGAATGTGTACAAGTGTCCCCTTCAATCTATGTCAGGTCTGAGACTGTGTACAAGTGTACCCTTCATGGTGTGTCAGGTCTGAGAATGTGTACAAATGTACCTTTTATGGTGTGTCAGGTCTGAGTATGTGTACAAGTGTACCTTTCATGGTGTGTAAGGTCTGAAAGTGTGTACAAGTGTCCCCTTCATGGTGTGTCAGGGCTGACAATGTGTACAAGTGTACCTTTCATGGTGTGTCAGGTCGGAGAGTGTGTACAAGTGTCCCCTTTGTGGTGTGTCAGGTTTGAGAATGTGTACAAGTGTCCCGTTCATGGTGTGTCAGAGCTGAGAATGTGTACAAATGGCCCGCTCATGCTGTGTCAGGTTTGAGAGTGTGTACAAGTGTACCCTTCATGGTGTGTCAGGTCTGAGAGTGTGTACAAGTGTCCCCTTCATGGTGTGTCAGGTCTGAGAGTGTGTACAAGTGTCCCCTTCATGGTGTGTCAGGTCTGAGAGTGTGTACAAGTGTCCCCTTCATGGTGTGACAGGTCTGACAATGTGTACAAATGTACCTTTTATGGTGTGTCAGGTCTGAGAGTGTGTACAAGTGTCCCCTTCATGTTGTGTCATGTCTGAGAGTGTGTACAAATGTCCCCTTTGTGGTGTGTCAGGTCTGAGAGTGTGTACAAGTGTACCCTTCAATCTATGTCAGGTCTGAGAATGTGTACAAGTGTACCTTTATGGTGTGTCAGGTCTGAGAATGTGTACAAGTGTACCTTTATGGTGTGTCAGGTCTGAGAGTGTGTACAAGTGTCCCCTTCATGGTGTGTCAGGTCTGAGAGTGTGTACAAGTGTACCCTTCAATCTATGTCAGGTCTGAGAATGTGTACAAGTGTACCTTTATGGTGTGTCAGGTCTGAGAATGTGTACAAGTGTCCCCTTCATGTTGTGTCATGTCTGAGAGTGTGTACAAATGTCCCCTTTGTGGTGTGTCAGGTCTGAGAGTGTGTACAAGTGTCCCCTTCATGGTGTGTCAGGTCTGAGAGTGTGTACAAGTGTACCCTTCAATCTATGTCAGGTCTGAGAATGTGTACAAGTGTACCTTTATGGTGTGTCAGGTCTGAGAATGTGTACAAGTGTACCCTTCATGGTGTGTCAGGTCTGAGAATGTGTACAAGTGTACCTTTATGGTGTGTCAGGTCTGAGAATGTGTACAAGTGTACCTTTATGGTGTGTCAGGTCTGAGAATGTGTACAAGTGTACCTTTATGGTGTGTCAGGTCTGAGAGTGTGTACAAGTGTACCCTTCAATCTATGTCAGGTCTGAGAATGTGTACAAGTGTACCTTTATGGTGTGTCAGGTCTAAGAGTGTGTACAAGTGTACCCTTCATGGTGTGACAGGTCTGATAATGTGTACAAATGTAGCTTTTATGGTGTGTCAGGTCTGAGAATGTGTACAAGTGTCCCCTTCACGGTGTGTCAGGTCTGAGAGTGTGTACAAATGTCCCCTTTGTGGTGTGTCAGGTCTGAGAGTGTGTACAAGTGTACCCTTCATGGTGTGCCAAGTCTGCGTACCTAAGGCGTTAGTGGAGAAGTAAACTTTTAACCTGTTTTGGCATTGTATTAACTGATTGTAAAGCGAAAGGTCAAGCCTCGGGAGGTTACATTGCGCAAATAATATATTTGAACCTCTCGTGATACAATTCTAAACAGTGCTGGCGTGATATATGTTGATGTTAAACAATAATAAAAAATGTCAGTTGTAAGACTGTATTACACTATATTTCCTGAGGCAGATATCACATAATATGGCACACTTGAGTGTGAGATACGTAGCGAACCTGGGTGTCACACATGTGGCGTACCTGTATGTCACATGCAGCGTACCCGGGTGTCACCTATGTAACGTACCTGAGTGTCACCAATGTAGCGCACCCGAATGTCACATATGTAGCGCATCTAAGTCTCACTTATGTAACTCACCTTAGTGTCACCTATGTAACGACCTGAGTGTCACCTATGTAGCCGCGAGTGTCATATATGTAGCACAGCTGGGTGTCACCTATGTAGCGCACCCGAGTGTCACCTATGAAGCGAACCTGGGTGTCGTATGTAGCGCACCTGAGTGTCACCTATGTAGCACACCCGAATCTCACCTATGTAGCGCACCCGAGTGTCACCTATGTAGCGCACCCGAGTGTCATCTATGAAGCGAACCTGGGTGTCGTATGTAGCGCACCTGAGTGTCACCTATGTAGCACACCGAGTGTCACCTATGTAGCACACCCGAGTGTCACCTATGTAGCGCACCCGAGTGTCACCTATGAAGCGAACCTGGGTGTCGTATGTAGCGCACCTGAGTGTCACCTATGTAGCACACCCGAGTCTCACCTATGTAGCGCACCCGACTGTCACCTATGTAGCGCACTTGGGTGTCATATGCAGCGCACCTGAGTGTCACCTATGTAGCGCACCCGAGTGTCACCTATGTAGCGCACCTGGGTGTCACCTGTGTAGCACACCCGAGTGTCACCTATTAGCGCACTTGGGTGTCATATACAGCACACCTGAGTGTCACCTATGAAGCGCACCTGGGTGTCATATGTAGCGTACCGTAGCGAAGCGTCATATGAAGTGTCACCTATGAAAGGTACGTCACGTATGTTGTGTACTGTGTTCCAGGGTGCAGGTGCGTGACCTGGTGCCGGAAGATGGCGGCGCTTACAAATGCACGTTCACAAATAGCATCGGTGAAATTTCCCACACCATGAGGCTCGTCATTGAAGGTATCTGTTGTGTCTAGTAAGGCACTATGACGTCACTGCGTGACCAGTTCTGTCTGGGTTATGTCTTTTATACATCTGGTGCGTTTGAAATGTCATTGCTGTGCATTCGGTGTAATTTACACATGACGTTTGGGGCTCATGACGTATACATCAACTAATAAACAGACTAATACATGTATCAGATCTTCGAAATATCGATTCAAGGACGATGGACGGGACGCTGGCAAAATTCGTGTGAATGCACCCTGTATGTTCTGGTCTGGTCATGGACGGGGCGCTTGCAGGATCGTGTGAATGCACCCTGTATGTTCTGGGCTGGTCATGAACGAGACGATCGCAAAATTCGTGTGAATGCACCCTGTATGTTCTGGGCTGGTCATGGACGGGACGCTCGCAACATTCGTGTGAATGCACCCTGTATGTTCTGGGCTGGTCATGAACGAGACGATCGCAAAATTCGTGTGAATGCACCCTGTATGTTCTGGGCTTGTCGTCAACGTATCGCGTGCAGGATCGCGTGAATGCACCCTGTAGGTTCTGGGATGGTCATGGACGGGACGCTCGCAACATTCGTGTGAATGCACCCTGTATGTTCTGGGCTGGTCATGAACGAGACGATCGCAAAATTCGTGTGAATGCACCCTGTATGTTCTGGGCTTGTCGTCAACGTATCGCGTGCAGGATCGTGTGAATGCACCCTGTATGTTCTGGGATGGTCATGGACGGGACGCTCGCAAAATTCGTGTGAATGCACCCTGTATGTTCTGGGCCTGTCAACGTATCGCGTGCAGGATCGTGTGAACGCACCTTGTATGTTCTGGGCTGGTCATGGACGGGACGCTCGCAAAATTCGTGTGAATGCACCCTGTATGTTCTGGGCCTGTCATCAACGTATCGCGTGCAGAATCGTGTGAATGCACCTTGTATGTTCTGGGCTTGCCATGGACGGATCGCTTGCAGGATCGTGTGAATGCACCTTGTATGTTCTGGGCTTGTCATGGACGGATCGCTTGCAGGATCGTGTGAATGCACCCTGTATGTTCTGAGCTGGTCATGGACAGATCGTTTGCAGGATCGTGTGAATGCACCGTGTATGTTCTGGGCTTGTCATGGACGGATCGCTTGCAGGATCGTGTGAATACACCCTGTATGTTCTGGGCTTGTCATGGACGGATCGCGTGCAGGATCGTGTGAATGCACCCTGTATATTCTGGGCTTGTCATGGACGGATCGCTTGCAGGATCGTGTGAATGCACCCTGTATGTTCTGCGCTGATCATGGACGGATCGCTTGCAGGATCGTGTGAATGCACCCTGTATGTTCTGAGCTGGTCATGGACGGATCGCTTGCAGGATCGTGTGAATGCACCCTGTATGTTCTGGGCTTGTCATGGACGGATCGCTTGCAGGATCGTGTGAATGCACCCTGTATGTTCTTCGCTGATCATGGACGGATCGCTTGCAGGATCGTGTGAATGCACCCTGTATGTTCTGAGCTGGTCATGGACGGATCGCTTGCAGGATCGTGTGAATGCACCCTGTATGTTCTGGGCTGGTCATGGACGAAACGCTCGCAAAATTCGTGTGAATGCACCCTGTATGTTCTGGGCTTGTCATGAACGAGACGATCGCAAAATTCGTGTGAATGCACCCCGTATGTTCTAGGCTGGTCATGGCCGGAACGCGCGCAAAATTCGTGTGAATGCACCCTGTATATTCTGGGCTGGTCATGGACGGGACGCTCGCAAAATTCGAGTGAATGCACCCTGTATGTTCTGAGCTGGTCATGGACGGATCGCTTGCAGGATCGTGTGAATGCACCCTGTATGTTCTGGGCTGGTCATGGACGGATCGCGTGCAGGATCGTGTGAATGCACGCTGTATGTTTAGGGCTGGTCATGGACGGATCGCGTGCAGGATCGTGTGAATGCACCCTGTATGTTCTGAGCTGGTCATGGACGGATCGCTTGCAGGATCGTGTGAATGCACCCTGTATGTTCTGGGCTGGTCATGGACGAAACGCTCGCAAAATTCGTGTGAATGCACCCTGTATGTTCTGGGCTTGTCATGAACGAGACGATCGCATAATTCGTGTGAATGCACCCCGTATGTTCTAGGCTGGTCATGGCCGGAACGCGCGCAAAATTCGTGTGAATGCACCCTGTATATTCTGGGCTGGTCATGGACGGGACGCTCGCAAAATTCGAGTGAATGCACCCTGTATGTTCTGAGCTGGTCATGGACGGATCGCTTGCAGGATCGTGTGAATGCACCCTGTATGTTCTGGGCTGGTCATGGACGGATCGCGTGCAGGATCGTGTGAATGCACCCTGTATGTTCTGGGCTGGTCATGGACGGATCGCGTGCAGGATCGTGTGAATGCACCCTGTATGTTCTGGGCTGGTCATGGACGGGACGCTCGCAAAATTCGAGTGAATGCACCCTGTATGTTCTGAGCTGGTCATGGACGGATCGCTTGCAGGATCGTGTGAATGCACCCTGTATGTTCTGGGCTGGTCATTGACGGATCGCGTGCAGGATCGTGTGAATGCACCCTGTATGTTCTGGGCTGGTCATGGACGGATCGCATGCAGGATCGTGTGAATGCCCCCTGTATGTTCTGGGCTGTGCCTTGTCATGGACGAATCACTTTCAGAATTTGTGTGAATGACCCCTGTATGTTTGTTCTGGGCTTGTCTTTTGGAGGGAATCTGCCAGGAAATGTCAGCGTCGAGGGACATGAAAATTTGTCATAATGAGTTTGAAGTTGTAGCTTAAACCCTTGCCTCTAACAAGCCGCGAGGCGCACTGACTCTCTTTCTCGCTCGCTTTCTTCAGCGAAAGCACAAGTGTTCCGATCGTCCTTTGGGCAGGTTGAATTATCGAAATCGGATGTAAAAAAAGAAACTTAATTTCTGAGCAAAACATGCGTTCGCATTGACGACTCCGCAGCGCATTGTTACTTGAGTAAAACGCAAACCCACTTTAAATGCAAATGCAACTTGTTTGCAAGCAACAAAGAACCCAGGGTTTTGCCCGCATTTCTTGAGAAGCTTCCTAATGAGGGGTATATTATGATACGACAATGCCTGAACAAGCGTGACCTTTTGGAAAATTTGTCCGAGTGTGGGGGGAGAGGGGTGAGGGGGGGGGGGACATAAAAACGCGTTCCCTACAGCAGAACCCTTACATAACACATACGGCCCATGATATAAACCACGCCACCAAATGTTTCAAAATAAGTTTGAAGACAAATTTCGAGTGCTAGAGATTACGTTTTTCTGTATTCTTATCTTGCTATGGCTGTGTGCAGAAGACCTTTGAAAGGGGACTTCTTGTCCTGGTGGGGTCAGACAGCTCCATCTTCTATTGAAGGATAAAATATCTGTCGTCACATTCGGTTTAGTATCAGAAGAAAACATTAATTCTATTTCCAAATCACTTAAAACTTGCAAAACAAATATGGCGGGCTAATGTGAAGCCACATTGAAAACAATTTCTGTGATGCAATTTAAACTAGAGGGAGAGGGGGGAGAGAAAGAGAGAGTAAGAATTTCGCTGCTCCTGTAATGCAATTAGCGAGACTCACTCACATTACCATGGCTGCTAAGTAAAAAAATACCTGCAAAAAATAAGTTCCATTTGGAATGTTTTGCAATCAGATATTGTGTTTTAGGGAATGGCGTCAAAATGAGATTGTTTGGGCGCTGTTAAACTGCTGGATAATTGTTTTCCATGCCGATGTCCTCGGATATCTTAACCAACCCCCTCCCACCTCCCCCCCCCCCCCCCCCGGCCAAGATATCCTAGGATAGTAAATACAATCTTTTCAGTTTTTTACTTCCTAGGATACATAGCTTCCATGTGGGGGACAAGTTATCCCAGAGGGGGGCCAAAATGTCCTGGGATGTCTTGTCGGAGGGGTGGGACACCGGAGAAATCACACCTGAACTCGGTAAAATTATTTGAATGTTTTAAAAGTAATAATAATTAAAAAAAACTGTTTAGATAAGAAAATAGAAACTTAATAAGTAAGCCAATGAGCGGTGAGCACGTGACCCGCTAGCAGATGACGCTCTGCTGCTTTTGACATGGGCACCACGAATCACAGTGATGACCATCAGTGTTAATTTTTGGAAAAAATAATGATCTTTGAAAAATAATGGTCTCTGAAGCCGTCAGCACCCAAGAAACAACGAGCAAAGTCTGATGCACAAGAAAGAAGTTGCAAAAAATGACAATAATTTGTCCCCTGCAAGGCCAAGAAGGCCTTACTGAAGTAGAGTTCTTAATGCGGCCGCAGAACATATTGGGGAAGTGCCAAGGGGGCGGAATGGGACTTGCCGTGTATATTGTGGTATAAATGAGTGCACTTTGTGGCAGCAATGACCTGCAAGTGGTTCTTATAAACCTATGAGTTGTGCTCAAGCCCCTCAGTTGTCACGTTGAGGGGGCCAATGGGAAGGGGGTCTGATATATTGAAGTATCCGGTAGTGAAAGTTCAAAGAGAAGCAGGATAAAATTAGAAATCTAAATAAAAAGAAGAAGTTATGTCAACCTGAGTATGTGTGTAGAAAAAATGCGAAAATGCAAGAAGTTTTTATTTACATTATGGAATTTGGCGCTCCAACTTTTGGTGGTGAATTTTTTCTGAGTAGTTTGTACCGTAAAAATTGCCTAATAGTTGCGAGATAATTTAATGCAGGCTTAATGAGTGGCATGACAACTAACCAGTGATTAAACTAATTATTAGCAATTGGTGATAAATGGGTCATTTAGCCGGTTGTATTCTGGGTGCAGGCTCGAAGTGTGACATTTTCTGCATTCTTTCTGCTGTTTTCTTAAACTTCTCGCCATTGTTATAAAACAGATGACCTCCGAGGAAATCTGCAATTTGTGTATTAACCGTATGGATATTTTAAAAGTAGTTCCTCCCTTTTATGAGTACTATTTTCGCGGAATCCCAGTGGATCTGTGTACTCCACGTGTTACAGACAACAAATCCATCCGCTGTAGAGGTTGACTGTTGAAGAACAGCGAACTTCTCACAAATATGCATCACAAAAATGGTTGTTACAACGGTAGAATAAGCACGGTTAGGACCCCTCCCCCCTCCCTCACCACCACCTTCGCATTTGTGGCAAAGACGTGAGTAAAAGCGACACACATTACGTCACAGCAGTCGCGTGATGAAAATCATTGTACTCACAAGCGATGACCCAAATGTCGCACGTTCGCATCTAAACTAAAACATTATTAAGCAGTCCAAAACCAGGGGTGCAGGCCCCGGAGGGCCACTGCGTTTTCGGGTTTTTCAAGGGCTCCACCGATACCTGCCTATGTATATGTATACGTTGTGCGTTATTTATTCCCCCCAGGGGGGGGGGGGGATATATGCGATCGACCACGTGTGTCTGTCGGTCTGGCGGTCGGTCTGTCATCAAGAGCTTGTTAACATAGTAACTTAAAAACTCCTGCAAGGATTTTAATGAAACTTGGTATGCAGGTTCTATGGGAATAAACACAGATCTGTATTGTAAATGTGCCAGGTTCGTCTAAGGAAAATGGATCAGCTTGGACTTGGAAAATTTCAACTATTGATGGCCGTGTTTAACTGATGTGGGGCCTGTGGGGAATATGTGGGCTTGCACACTGCTCTAGTTTAACATTTACATTGTTGTTTTTTATTTCACACCTTTCACAGCATCTGAAACTAATGGATAGTTTTACACGTTTGTTTTTCCACAGTCATCCGCCAATAACCAAATGTTATAAATATGATGAATATATAAATATACTTGAAATTAAAAAAAAAAGAAGGGTTTTTATTATGCTCCGCCTGACAAATGTCAGCGGGGTCAGCGGGGCATATAGTGTTTGAGTTGTGCGTCCGTCTGGCTGTCTATCTGTCCGTCCGTCCATCTGTCTATGTGTACGGTACGCTTTAGGTACCAAGTTTTGTGGATCGCACTGTACCGTACCTATTTGGCCGGCAACTTTTTTGTTTGTGGGATATTGTTCCTAATATATTGAAGTTGTGCAGGACGTCTTCCGTTTGTCCGACGAGGCGTTTATTCGGTCGAAATTGGCCTTTGAGCTTGCGCAATTTTATTGCAGTTAGGTGTTCGGTACTACGTCCGTGCTTATTCATTCTTTCTTCAAGAAGAATCACATCCCTCAAACTAAGATTATATCACTGACTATCCGCCAGGCGGGGCATTCGTGTTCCGATCGGACACACCTCTAGTTGCTGATGTTATCAATATCGATGAACATTCTTTTAATTCGACACTTAAGATTTAACAAAGCTGCAGTTTTTAGACCAGCCGACTTCGTTGGCATCAGTAGCGGCAGTATCCGTCGTCTGTATGTACGTATGTACGTGTGTAAACTTTTATTTAAAATGCTACTAACTTCTCCCTCAGTTTTGATCGGGTTCCTTTCAAATTTTAACAAATGTTCTCTAGGAAGGCCTCTCTTCAAAAAATTACTTTTTTTGGCAATCCGCCAAAAATGGGCAAATGGGGTTCATTTAAGATTTATTGGTTGCCAATTTTCAAAATGCTTCTTCCACAGTTTTAATTAGGTTGTCTTCAAATTTTGCCCAAATGTTTACAAGGAAGGCCTCTCTTGAAAACTAACTTTCTTTTTTGGCGATCCACCAAAAATTGACCAGCTTCTTACAGAAAATTTTGGTAGAAGGTAGGGTGCATAAGTATCCACCTGGCTGTTACTTTGTTGGCGATTCGGCAAAAATTGGCGAAAATATTGGCGAGAAAGCATTTTTTCGTAAAATCTTAACTAGATCCAGGAAAATACCTTACCGTCTTGAAATTTTAACAGAGTAGCAGACATAACTGCCTATCTGGCTTTTACCTTTTTGGTGATTGGCCTGAGATTAGCGAAAATTATGACGAAAAACCAAAACTTTTCCAGTAAAATATTAACTAAGTGCTGGAAAATAATCTTACTGTCTTGAAATTTTGGTTGAAGGTAGCAAGCAGTACTGCCCACCTGGGTATTACTGTTTCTTTTTTTTTTTTTTTTTTTTTTTGGTGATTGGCCAAAAATTGGGGAAAAGGCAAAAACTTTTCAGTAAAAGCTTAACTAACTGCTGGACAATGGTATCAGTGGCTTGAAATTTTAAGTAATGGTAACAAACATAAATACATACCTGGCTGTTCCTTTTTTAGACCCTATGTCGGGTTGGTCTTATCGTCTTTATATACGTATAGTGTGTATGTACGTGTGTAAAATTTTACTTAAAATGCTTCTTCACCCCCAGTTTTGATCTGATTCCTCTCAAATTTTACACGAATGCTCTCTGGGTAGGCCTCTCTTTAATTTTTTTTTTGGCGATCCGCCAAAAATTGGCTAAGTCGGGGGCATTTGAAGTTTTTCGGTTTGCCCATTTTCAAAATGCTTCTTCTCCTACAATTTTGCTCAGATTTTCTTCAAATTGTTTACGAATATTCCCTAGGTAGGCCTCTGTTGAAAAAGTACTCATTTTTGCGATCCGCCAAAAAAGTGACCAAATGGGGCCATTTTAAAATTTTTTGTTGTCTAATTTTCAAAATGCTACTTCTCCCACTTTTTTTATGTGATTCCTTTCCAATTTTGGACAGTTGTTCTCTAGGTAGGCCTCTCTTGAAAGTTTACTTTTTTTGGGCGATCTGCCAAAAATTGGCTAAATGGTGGGCATTTAAATTTTTTTGTTGCCAATTTTCAAAATGCTTCTTCTCGAACAATTTTGATCAGATTTTCATCAAATTCAGTTCGAATGTGCTCAACATAGTCCTTCCTTGAAAATTACTTTTTTAGCGATCCGCCAAAAATTGGCCGAATGGGGGGCATTTTTTTAACCCAGCCGACTTTGTCGGACTGGGTTAGTCCTATCACTATAGGGGACTTGAATGTATGTGCGTATGTTAAACTTTTTCTTTAAAATGCTACTCCTCCTACAGTTTTGCTCCAGTCGTTTTGATATTAAGCAGGAATGTTCCCTGGGTAGTCCCCCACTTGGCTATTACTTCTTTTGACGATTGACGAAAAACGACAAAATGGCAGCACTTTTTGTGCCCGTTTTGACCCATTTTTAAAATGCTACTGCTCCTACAGTTTTACTCCAGTGGTTTAGATGTTACACAAGGATGTTCCCCAGGGATTCGCCTACCAGGCTATTATTTTTCTTCGCGGTTCGCCAAAAACTGCCGAAATGACGGAACGTTGAAATATGGTAAAAACTGGAATAAATGGTAGTAAATAACTGAATTGTCAAACCATTCGTTTCTCTCAGTCTTTTTCAAATAGTTATAAAATTTTCATCAAAAGTTTCTCAGGTGCTTCTCCACCTGGACTTTGCTTTTTTCGCAAAGGACAAAAAAAAAAAAATGCCGAAAAGGTGGAATTTAAAAAATTGTGTAAAATTGTGTAGATGTCGGTAAATACGTGAATCGTCAAAACCCAACCTCTCCAACATCCCTTTTCCGGTAGCTTCCATCCGGGAAAACTGTTTTTGTGTATTAAAATTAAGAAAAGTTACGTTCAGAAACAAAGTTCATTTTTAGGCCTAGCAATATTCGTTTCAGAGTTTTTCTCTTTTACCTTGTTTGATAACTCGGCTGGGTCATGTTCTTGGACATGCTTGTTAATTTTTTGGTGCCTAATTTTCAAAATGCTTCTTCGAGAATTTTCATCAGATTTTCTTTAACGAATGTTCTGTAGGTAGGGATGTCTTGAAGTCTTACTGTTTCTGGCGATCCGCCAAAAATTGGGTAAATAGATGGCATTTTTTAATTTATTGGCGTTTAATTTTGAAAATGTTTGTTCTCCCATAATTTTGATTAAATTCCTTTCCAATATTGTACGATTCTTCTCCAGTTAGGCCTCTCTTGTAAGTTGAATAAACATGCGCATTGGTCCGTAATGCGGACCGCGCATCGACGCGTTTGGTAAACATGCGCACTGGTTCGAAATCGAACCGCACATCGACGCAAATAAATATACGCACTGGTCCAAAACGCAAACCGCGCGTCAATGCAAGTTAAATAAACATGCGCAGTGGTCCAGAATAATAACCGCGCATCAACGCAAATTAAATAAACATGCGCACTGGTCCGAAATGCGAACCGTGCATAAACGCAAATTAAATAAACTTGCGCAATGGTCCGAAATAATAACCGCGCATCAACGCAAGTTAATTAAACATGCGCACTGGTCTAAAATTTGAAACGCTGATCAATGCCAGTTAAATAAACATGCGCAGTCATCCAAAATGTGAACAGCGCATCAATGCAAGCTAAATAATCATGCGCACTGATCGGAATTGCGAACCGCTCATCAACGGAAGTTGAATATACATGCGCACTGGTCCGAAATGCGAACTGCGCATCGACAAAAGTTAAAAAAACATGCACAGCAATGCATATTAGATAAACATGCGCACTGGTTCGCTTTGCGAACTGCACATCAACGCAATTTAAATAACATGCGCATTTGTCCGAAATGCGAACAGAGCATAACGGCAAGTTAAATAAACATGCGCATTTTTCCGAAATGCAAACCGTACATCACCGCAAGTTAAATAAACATGCGCACTGGTCGGAAATGCAAACCCCGCAAAATAATACAAACCAAAACATTAAAACTTAAGTAATCATGTTTTAGACGCGGCTTTTCTTTTCAAAAGGCACATTTGGTCGTTTCTGCTGCTTGCAATAGTTTTGTATGTCCGAAGTACATGTCAACAGTACACGTGTGTGCCTGTGTGGATACAATTTCGATACGTTGTTCGAAAGTATTTCTGGTAGACTACCTAGTCTACCAGAGATACACACGATCTGTTTTTTTCCTTTTTCTGGGAAACAAATCTTTGCATGTATTTATTGGTGTATGTTCGGGTCCGTTGCTAAATTAATTAATTAGCTAGCTCTTTGCCATCACGTGATTTGAAGCCGCATTTTTCAGGGAAATTCCCTTGTTCATGCACGCTGGATTTGGTCTTATCGCTTTTCGTAAGCTGGGACTTTGTCCTTGGACAAACTTGTACAATGTGACTGCCACTTTTGGCAACCAGACAAACTTATTCATAGATTCACTAGATCTCGGCTGGTCACATTCTCCCTGGACATTCTTGTTTAAATAGTTCTTGAAGTAATTTTAGTCAGATTGCTATTCTTTTTATGCGTCATCCAACGTTAGAGCTCTTTGAAATTTACTTTTCTGAGACCCGCCAGATATTACGCAAATGCCGGCATTTAAAAAGTTGTCAGTAACCGGTTTTTAGAATGTGACTACCACTTTCTGGCGGCCATGCAAACCTATTGATACGTGATTCACTAGATCTCGGCTTGGTCACGATATCCCAGGACATTTTTGTTTTTAAAACAACAATTTTTCAGCTATGACATCAGCTTAGAAGAAAATCTGATTGCAAACTCAGTGCAGCTTTTGTTTTGTAGTACAAGTGCAAGAGTTTTAAGAGTTCCCGAAGAAATGTCTGCTAAAACCGGTATCCAGACAGATGGACCTTGGACAAAAGGGGCTTGGACATAAGGGCCTTTCCCAAAACGGCCTTTCCCGAAAAGGCCTTTCCCAAAACGGCCCTAAATGAAAAGTTGGACATAAAGGCTGTGAGAATTTTTTTCTGGGATTTTGAGTTTTAATTGTTTAATAAAATATATAATATAATAACAAGTCAAAAAACAAACTTCATTGTGTTTTTACAGATAACTGCCTTAATGCTTTGTTTCAATTACTCCCCATCACTCTCTGAGATTTCCGAAGCACTGTGCCACAGGATAATCCCTGTTTGTACCAATCACTGCCTTGGTGTTTTACTCATTGCAAAGACTCTTTCAATTACTTCCCATCACTGTCTTTAGATGCCAGATTTCGGAGTCATTGTGCCACAAAAGATATCTCTGTCCTTTGTTTCGTTCCTCTGCACTGTGCTGTTTAAACACACGCGCTAATCGGGATGCTGTGGGCGTGTCAGTGTCTTGTCGATATATAAGGAGTTCTGAAAAAAATTCTCAAGGCCCTTTTGTCCAACTTTTCATTTAGGCCCGTTTTGGGAAAGGCCCTTTTGGAAAAGGCCGTTTTATGAAAGGCCCTTATGTCCAAGACCCGTTTGTCAAGGGCACTTCTGTCCCGGATTCGCTAAAAGCACCAGAGGTCATTCAAGTACGGCCATTTTGGGAGAAATTTGGAGAAAGTTTGATAAATACGTTCGTTTTTTTTTTTACATTTAGCTCACTTTCAGGCCAGAATGACAAGGCTAAACTGAGAGGGGATGATGCAGAAAATGGAATCAAACAATGGAACAAACTTGGAAATGTTTCTGTGAGGATTTTTCAGGCCTTTCTCCGAGCGACATTTTAGTCCAAATTCGCAACTTCAAATTTAGTCAAAATCTGTAATTGTGCTGTCTTTTTAATTGATTCTGGTGTGAGTAGTTACAACTGATTTATTTATTTATTTATGATGTTTTTCTCCCGTGGAGCAGTGACCACCTCCTGTGCCCGGATAAAACGCACTTCGGGAAACCTGTTTGTAGCGACCACCTCAGAGATCCGATTAAAAACTACGTACACTCGACCTGCTTTTAGTTCTTACCTCCTCCACGAGGATGAGAGACACACTGTGAAACCTGTTTGATCGACCATGTCCCAGAATTTTATAATGTAGAGGAACAGTAGAACCTGCTTGTCGTAACCCAGATTCTACATTGCTTAACTTGTACCAAGACATATATAGAAATTAAGGATTAAGATGCTCACAAGTTACGCAGCTGCTCCCCTCCCCTTTCAGGAGGCAGGACAAACGGTGGAAAAGGATGGGGTGAGGGGAGGGGTTTTACTTTGCAAAAACAAAATAGCAATAAAAGTGTATGACGTGTTCGGGTACGCTGATGTTGGTGTGCATACTCCACTCTAGTTTTATTTATTTTTGAGAGATGATGTAAACAGTTAGGAAGAGTCGAGCTCCTGGAACATCATGTTTACGGTGTTGCACGACCCTCTTACTGTGAAAAGAAGATATAGCTAGTGCAATCCTTCGCATGTCATGATAAAACCACACAAGCAGCTGGACTGGTCCAAAAAACTCTCCTGTAGCGCTGAAATCCTCAGCATGTACATATAATGATAAAACGACACGAGCAGGTGGACTGGTCCAAGAAACCATCCCATCTCCTGTGGCACTGTAACCCGAACCTGAAATCCTCAGCATGTCATATGATCACGTGAACTGATCCGAAAAACCGTGCCGTAGGGTGCAGTGCAGGTAGCACGAGCCTGAAAGACGAGTAGGAACAGTGCGTATGGCTGTGGGAGGGTTTTCGGGTCGGTTTCATGATTTTGGGAACAGGTATACTTCTCTTTTAAATTAGATATATTTTGGCCTTCTGTGATACTTTCTGTCGGATAGCGATGTTTATAATAACAATGCCATAGCACACAATTTCGGTGATGCGAAGCGTGATGTTTTCAATAATGGAAGAGCGGGCAGTACTTACCGGGTGTACCTAATAGTCAAAATACTACTACTTCTTTTGTACCCGCGCTGGCAATCATGACACAAAATAAAGCTATGATGGCTAACATAAAATTGTGTATAAATACATGCTTCTGTTTTTGGCAACGGGTTGGGAAGCCGGGTTAGTTAGCAAATGATGCCGCTGCGTCAGTTTACTGCAAGAAGCTACTCCACAGGGCTCACGTTAAAGCCTTAAGAACAAACCGCTTATGAAATTCGAAATTTATAAATAAACCATAGACGTTCTTTTTCAATGCCAAACAAAAATGTCTGTAGGTTTAGAATGAATCATTTTTTAGCAAATGCCTTCACGACTTCACTGATCCCAACAAAGTGCACGATGCCAAAAACATAGGAGAAGCGATTTTGTAGAGCGGACATGACACTGGCTCTGTCTGCAAAACAACGGTCCAGATAAAACACCAGGAACGTGAACGGTTGACAAAGAACTGTGTAATAGCTACAAAAACACCAGTAAGCCCACTGATGATGTTGTATTATACAAACCAGATAGAACTCATAAAATAACCTTTTTGACGAAAATTGACTGTAAGGAAACAAGTCATAAACAGCCCAAATTGCTCTCATTATAGGAAGACTGAAAAAGTGCTTAAAAACTGGCGTGTTTCTTGTTGACAAAGACATTGATTGGGAATACAAGTACAGCATCCGGATGCAGTTTGAATGTAAATTGAATCAGACATATGAAGTACTCCTACATGTTATTATACAAGGTTTTTGACTACTTTTGATCTCAGTACCTTCTGCCTGAACATTGTTACAAGTCATGGAGAGAGTTTTAAAAAGCTGGCCATTTACTGAGTGAGTGCTGTGCTGTGCTGTGCTGTGCTGTACTGTGCTGTGCTATGCTGTGCTGTGTTGTGCTGTACTGTGCTGTGCTGTACTGTGCTGTGCTATGCTGTGCTGTGCTATGCTGTGCTGTGCCTCATTGTGTCAGATTTAGCTGAATGGTCATGACCGTGTTAGTTAACTCGCTATTAATCTGGTGCGCGTGACTTCAGTTAGCCTTCCTGAACAAGCCATATATACTTTATTATTCTGTTCTATCAGTTGGCCATCATAATCATAATTTTTTTAATATAGAGGAAATTTGAGACCGTCATCCAGTGGCCATGACATTGGCCTACGCCTTGTCCTAGATCCCGCAAACCGCTGACTCAGTCCGCCCGTATATGAAAAAGGAGCCGGGTTTCGTCTGCTTCTTACTTGTTATAAAATCTTTTTTTCTTTTTTTTTTTTTTAGTTTTTTTTTCTTGTTTTTTTTTTTTTTAGAGAATAAGCTTGTACTTTAAAGAAGTTGTCAGTCCGTATGAGAGAACTGCTTCATAAAATATGTGTTTGTGAGGGAAAGCACAAATGTAACGGAAATGTCAAGTCACGACCAATTAAATGGCTCCTATGACACGTGATTTTAGATGTCGTTTGACCTAATTTTGTGTCATCTGCGGAACACTGCGATTGATGTCATGCTCCATAAACAAAGCGCAGTTTCCTTTCTTTTCCCTTTTCTTCTTCCGACAAAGACGGAATAGAAATGCTCGTAGCCACACATGCAAACACTTTTCCTCGGCAGCGATCCGAGCACGTTAATTCTAGACTTGATTAGGCAGCATGGAAACTGGTTGCTCCCAATGGAAATGTTATCAGTATTTTAATTCTTTCATAAGCCAACATCTTTGCGAAGTCATTCTTTTTTTAGCTTTATTTTGCCTGATTGTATCATAGTGCTATTGGGAAACGATGATTACAATCAAGTGCTGAATGCCGAATCAGACTTTCATGGTCATTCCTCAGTCCATTATCAGCCTTTTTTTGTGTTTGTCACAAGAACTCCGGCTAGTGCATGTAGAGGATGACAGTGTAACACACCGTATAATATGCAGGACCCAGGTATTTTTTGTCTGCTCTTCCGCAATAGGCTACCAATGAATGACATGTCACACAATCGAAAGGTTTACGTTACTTCATTGTTTTAGGTTGTGAACTACACAGACAGTACACGTAGATACACGTAAAAATATTGAAGACCACATGGTATACCTATGATGGTATACCTATATACTCATGTGTGTGTATTTCAGAGCGGAATTCCTGGCTTGCCTATCAAGCACCGGACTCGTGTTGATCCTTTCGCCAGAAGGGGCCACTATTGAGACGCGGTGGTACACGAAACGTCCGTGCAAAAGCAAACTAAGGCATGCTAAATCTTATACGATCTTACATGCATTAGTTTGCACATGTTTGAATGAGTACGCTTTGGTATGCATTAGTACGCTTTTGTATGCTTTTCTTTGTATTTGTACGAGTTGGTGATTGTCGTGGTTTAGCGGCTTTTCCAAAACATGCTTTTATATACTTTTGTACGCTTTTATCTGCTTTTGTCTCACTGAACCGAGTGCAAGTCTGCGGTTACCATAGCAATTAAGAATGAGCCAATAAGGTCTCATCAACAAATTTCAAAACCTCACTACTTACCAAGCCGCCGTTGTGACAACAAGTGAAAATCCACAAAAGTGATTAAATAATAAATGGGGAAGAATAAAACAGGTTTACTTACACGGAATAGGATCAAAATATTTGCTTTACGACAGACGATAGGTGCACCAAAATATCAGACAAAAAGTGAGATTGTAAGAGGAAAATTCACCTGAAATCATGAAAGACGCATTATGATTTAGTGTGCTTTTTTATGCTTTTATTTGTTTAAGTTGGCTTTCGACTAAGTCTGAGCAGAAAAAAAACATACAAAGCGTATAAATGTTCAGGGCCGTTTCAGGACCGGGGCCGTTTTAAAACGGCACCGGTGCCATTTTGGGACCATATTCCAGGATTCAGAGGTCCCAAAACGGCGTCGCCGTTTTGCGACCGTCCGCGATTCGGCACCATCGCCGTTTTAGGACCACTATTAACACCACCGCACCGGTGCCGTTTTAGGACCAGGTTTAAATTTACTTCATTTAAAACGTTATTGCAATTAAGAGATTACAATTCAGATGTTATTAGGGTGAATGTCGATTGAAAGAAAACTTTACCCAGAGTTAATCCTTGAATCCTGCAATAAGCTGTAAAGATGCGGTAAAATCGATAAATTTAAAGAAAAATTTGACGAAAAAATAAAAGAACTTGAAAACTCAAAAGCCCCCAAAGTTATCAGTCGTGAGAAATATGACACGATAGTAACAGTACTTAAGAATGAGGAAACAGACAAACGTGTCAAGTCTCGAAACGCTACAGACTGGTAACAATTCCAGACCTCGGACTAGTTGATATTTTAGTAAAACCTGAAAATCCCGAGGATAATTCAGAGTCAGAAAAACTACTTCGAGCTCTTAGTATGGACACATTATTTGATGTAGTTAACTCGGGTGTAGGTCGTTTTGCCACCGACCACTTGGCCACCAGCCATTTTGCCACCGACCACTTTGCCACCACACCCTACCATTTTGCCATCAAAGACATATCGTGGAATAAACGAAATAATTTACTTGTTTATTTTTAGCAAAATAAAAAACAAGGAAACAATGAAATTGTAATACTTTATTGAACTATAACAGACTCCACAACGGCACCTCGCTATAGTCTACTGACAGGTTTTACTCCGGATTGCTTTATTGAAGACTAACAGACTCAACAACGGCGCCTCCTACTTAATCCCCAAATCCTCCCCTGATCTACTGACAGTTTCTACTCCGGACTGGCTGAATCTGCTGCTTTCTGCAAATCAGTCTTAATCACCTAATCTCCCAAATAAATGTCAATTACTTGGGGCACATATGCCGTTCTACTTTGCTTTAAAATTGGAAATTTTCCGAGTACGATGCGAAGTCTGCCCTCACTAATCATAATCCCAAGGCTCACGTATAAACAGCCTTAATCCCCTTAAAGGAATTGACAATTTGAACAAAAGTTAAGAAAAAGTAAAATGTCCCTTTTAGTTTGCTTCTTAAAACTGAACCGCAGTTTTAAAATGGCACATGCGCCGTCTCATGACTCGGACGGTCCCAAAACGGCCCCTCGCCGACTCAAAACGGCCAGGCCATTTTGGGACCAGCATCGGTCCCAAAACGGCGCTAGCGCCGTTTTAAAACGGCCCCGGTGCCGTTTTAAAACGGCGCCGGTCCCAAAACGGCGCCTAACATAAATACAAAATAAACCATAAAAAGCAAACTTCCTTGCATACGCTAGTATACAACAGTACACAATAGTTCGCAATTGACCTAATTTCCATACAAATTTCATGTAAGATCGTATATGATTTTATACGTATTCGTACAAAAGCGCACTAAACGTTCGAACAAAAACGTATAAGCTCGTATAAAATCGTGCATGTTTTTGTGCGAAAATTTCGTAGAAATTGTATATGATCGTCCACGATCTTATGCGAAATTTGCGTGCTGTTGCATATACTATTGCATGCAGAAAAGTTTGCTTTTATATGGTTTAGTTTCTTTTTATACGCTTTTGTACGTTTTTGTCTGCTCAGACGTACTTCGAAAGCAAACTTAAACAGTGTACAAAATCATACTAAACCATAACGCGTATTTCATGATTTCAAATTTGAACGACTGTATGCAGAATATATGACGGAGAAAAAGTAAAGAATTTGAATTGTTATTTGTTATTTTTATTATGCAAATACACATTCAGATATGCAGTGTATAGTATTCTGAATTAATATTAAATAATTATCTACATGTCGAATTAGTGCATTTTGAAAGCTTTCCAAGCGTACTGTTCTGAATTTAGCTTTATTCGGCATCATGAATATGAAATCTTTAACCTTACATTTGATTTCTGCTCACAATTGTAGACAATATTGAAACGCCAATCATATCGCGCATCATTAAAAAATAACTGTTCTTTGTAGAGGTAGGGATGAAACTATTCTCCGAATAACGCTTACGAAAAGAGGAATAGGAAAATTCTTCCTTTCTCCTTTGGAATGTAAACACACAGTAACCATGTACGTCGAGTGTCAATAGCTAACAGTTGTTTCTTCTGCCCCAGCCAGAATCTGTGGTGTTACTTTGATAGGAAAATGTAAAACAAAAATGACTTATGAACTGCAAAACCGCATAGGCTTTCTTTCAACTGATGAAAAGGGCTGTGGAAATGAATTGGAAACATTCTTGTGTTTGTGTTTGTGTATGGAAGCCCATACCTCGCCGTTACAGGACGTTTAGAAAAATGTTAATCTTTTCATTCAAATTCACAGTTTCATCTTCGACCCCGTTGCTACATTTGGATACATAGAATACGATTCTGTTTTGATGTTCATACAAGGGATATAGTAATAATATCCTTTTTATTGAGCAACTGTTTGCAAATAATTGAACTTACATGTTGATATATTTGTGTCCAGTGTTTCAGTTTATTGATTTGAACACTACATGTGAAAAGTGATGACCATCCTTAGGGGTGAGCAGTTACTTTGGCTAATTCGCCATTTACATCTTTAAATTCACCCGTGTAACACCATTGACATATTAGTTGTGGAAACCGATTTTCTTTAATTGGCATCAACGATTGTATTTTCGAACTATCTGTAAATTTTGTATGACTTGTCCTCGACATGCAGAGGTAGCTTTAATGAGAAAAATGCTAATCTTTAAAACATACACTTGTGCTTGAGCGTTCGCTGATAAACTGCAGTGGAGCTCTCTTATTTTCAAGTTGTCGAGATTCCGACTTTTGATTTGTGCTAGGTTGCAGGAAAGTATCATCGTTCTTAACAATATCGTTCAACTTTACATAAACCTTAATCTAACAGGTAGTAAAATCATTCTGTAATTTAGTAGCCTGATAAAATGTTATTCAGTTCCATTAACTTGGGAAGATGAACTACATATAATATCTGTTTGGTTATTATTTATATGATTTAGTTACCAATATATCATGACTGTCATTGTTTGACCCCCTCCCCCCACCTAAAAAACGGTTCTGCATTGTAATGTCTTTCGGTACTCCGTTTAACATATTAGCATTAAAAAGAAAAAAATGCAACTGAATATGTTCAAATATGTCCAGAAGACATCCAAGCGTAACAGATTAGAACTAATGGCTTTTCCAGACAAAATGTCGCCAACTATAAAGTGGATGTCACGATCAAGCACTTCTTTATACAGACTTCGAAAATAAAAATTACTACTGAAGATCATTTAAAAAGATCCTTTAAATTTGTCATGTCAGCAAGTTCAGTGTTTTCTTTTTTGAGCTGAAAAAGCCTTTTTGTAAGTGAGATTCAAGATTCCAAATCTAGCCGAAAAGTGGAAGGACAAAGTGAAAATCGTTGAGAAACTGCAATGGCCGGGCTGTAACAGGATTTCAAGATTAAAACTTTCATAAGCTAAATATAAGCTATATCAGTTTTCGATAATTATCCATAAAAAGTATATTAAAGCGGAAGCTGTCCTTTTTAGCTTATCCTGTCTGGCAACGAATCAGCATGCATAAATTTTGTTCACCTCATGTAACGCACCACCCGTGTTATAGAACAGAGCGTTATGCTGAACCAGCTGTGGCTGCGGCTGCTCATATGCTTTTTTATGGCCCATGTTGGGTGTAAACTTACTATCCATATAACACAACATCTAAGGCATCTTTGGCTTCAAAATTCCACGCAGCATCAGAATGGATAACCGCCTACATTCGTATAAAAATTTGACCTTCTAGCCATCCGTATGTTTGATGAGTTCAGTGTTGCCACATCATCCTTTTTCAAAAGGATTATCCTTTCAAAAGAAAGCCCGATTTTATCCTTTTTTATCCTTAAATACTTTTTTAGTACTTTTTTTTTAAATTTTCGTTTTTTATCCTTTTTATACTTTTTTCTTGATGACCCCGTAGCAAAACTGGGGTTAGACAGAAACGATTTGCATAGAAAAAAAAGAGAAATAAAGAACTTATTTACATAGTTAATTATAATTAGGTTAAACTTGCTTGTTGACACATAATTTAAGACCTAAAACTGCTAATTGTCACCAAATACTCGCGCAAACATTTATAAACTATACAAACTAAGGCATAACCAGTTAACAACTGATTCTCAAAGACATCCATTTGAGACTGAGATAATGCCTCTATCTCTAATTCTGATCACTATGACATCCTAAAAAGGTTATACAGAGCAAAAAAAAAAATGCGTATGCAGTCTGCCGCTACAGTCATTAAAAAAGTGTATAAACACATTTTTTACACAGCATTTAATGCAGTCAGTTATATGCCTATAGTTAACACCGTGTCTATAAAATAAGAAATATGAAAAAATTTAAAATACAAATATATATATTTTTTTAATTTAAATTTCAGTAGGTCAATTCAATACTGAACTACCCGAAATTTTAATAAACAGCCAAATGTGAATCCATTTTGTTAATGTTTTTATTTTTCTTTGGCCAAAATAATTTACATTGTTCAACTTATTTTCACCCTTTGACATGAGAAAAATTAAGCATTATTGATTTCTGTGACATTTTAATTATCGGTTGTCTATTCTGGAGTAGCCTACCAAAAAATCAATTCTTATTTGCTTCAGAATTCCTATTTTAAATAATACGGTGTTAGTTGAATAAACTAAATCACTATTGTGTGGTTTGATCGAAAGTATCAGCCATTATTTATGCCTTTCATCTCTTCTAAACACACAAATAACTGACATTTTAGCAGGTTTATTTATACGATACTTCAATGCTTTGACGTTGTTATCATCGTGTACTTCCCCAGGCTAATGGTTCCCACTTTCAATATTTATGTCTTGTGTTTTGACATTAATCCTTTGAATTAAAGGTCTGTTAAATGCTTTTTTACAGTTTTAGCATATTTTTGAACCGAAGCAATTTTGCAGTAATGAATTTCATTTACACCCTAAGACTCTTTATCATCTTTCTAGAGATATTTCTTGAGTTAATTAACTTTAAAATTTTAAAAGCCTGTTCCTGGACTGTTTTCAAGCACATATTCGGTTGCTGCACCTAAAAACAAAACTTTTTCTCGTTTTGTGTTTGTGATACAAATGTTGTGCATCATATGGAATGTGGCGAAAAAGATTCTGAAATGTGCTGCTTATTAGTGAAACATTGCAGTTTGATAGCAAGGGAAATGTGGGTAAAAATGAAAGCAAACTAGAGCAGATTTGATATTGTATATACTAGAAATATATGGCAAATTGCGGTTAAAACTTAATTGTTAACAATGTTCTAGGTAAATGTGCACCCAATTTATTTAAATGATTTCAGATGATGTATATCGCAATCGCCAGTGCATGGCATTTGTCAGTTACGGCCCATGTAGTTTAAAAATGAAAACTGTTCTCGCAGATGTAGTTGTACGATAAGATGGATTAGACGAGACGGTGCACTTGAATCGTCGTGTAAATAAGACTGATAGTTGTGCATTATTCCGGTTTATCAACCTCTTAAAAAAGGTATGCTTCTTTATTGTTTGCAAAAGTCATGAGCTTGCGGTGTGTTCATTTCCACAAGCTATAAAACACCCAGTGTTTAGTTGCAATTTGTATTATAAGATTTGTGTAAATCTTAGGGTGAGTAAATGGTGAACCCTCCACAAACACCCCATCTATCTTATCGGAGGTAAAAGTCCCGCCGTGTCTCTAGACTAAGTCTAGTTTTCACTTAGTTATATCGTTTATAACATATTCCACCTGGTGCCAAATACTGAACTCATGACTAGAATTCCGACTTGCGAAAAATCAAACATCAAACTGGCAAGCTGCGTGGGTAATAGTTTGAAATGTGATGTGTCAGATATTATCCTGTGCTGAGGGATATACCTTTGTCTCTGCCGGAGCAAAACACAGCACACATGTGCTACATAATATTCTTTTGGAAGCCTTTTTTGACAGAGGAGAGTAACAAACCTAGTTTTGGAGTCAGTTCTTGGTTGAAGAGAAGTTATACAGTTAAATTCTCAGATAAAATGTATAAAAGTGACATAAGCAGTCTGACTGGATTAAATTTAACAGTTCAAAATAGTGTTGTAGACCTTATAATAGTCTCAAACTTAGAGCTTAATTTTTTATACATGGACGGTAGATGTCGGTTATTTTTTCTGCTGTTATCACTTTGCAATGTAAGCATGGTTAACGAATGAAGCTGTTTCATTAGTTACTTACCGAACCTTTGTAACAACGTATGACCAAATGAAGCCGCCCTGATAAATTATTAGATTAATGAAGTGAGATGGCTTAACCGGCTTGCTAAAGAGGAAAACAGAGAACGTTGGGAATATGACTCTTCCAGAGTGTCACTCAATAAGACGCGTCCTTGTGTATATGCCTAATTGATTGACACCCTATTTCCGCTTTGTAGCGCTTAATTAAGCCACATTATGCCAATAATCGGTAACGGTTCTTGTTAGAATAAATGAGTAATGGTTACTAATTGCAGTGGTATCTTGGGCTGAGTAAGTACTTAGTTCAACAGTGTGCAAAATAACCTTGTCAGTACTCAACATCAGAATGGATCGGAAACAAGAGAGAAATGTTCTGCACGCAGCTGTAGTTTTGCTTCTTTAACACATTTTTTTTAAACACATTTTCTTCCCTCAATCCCAATATCATAAATAACAAAAGGTAAACAACGAAAGTTGTGGGCAAACAATAAATGCATACACGGGGCTGTGTCAGTCTGCCGGGACATGGTCCCTTAAACACCGTATTAAGTAGAATGAAAATAAATTTTGTAACTGAAAGTATGTTGACATTTTCCACCAACTAACGGAACTGAGATATTTTAAATTGGTTACTGAAACCCTAAGCAATTCGCGTAGGGAAATTTCAACCAAATTTCATTTGCATAATTTAACTTCATTTTTAATGCGGTATTCTAAGTAAAATTGCGTTAGATAACATGTCCAAAGTATACCAATAGAAAATGTCTTTAGATGGAAAGCGTGGCATACATACATGAAACAATACTTTATGATTGCAACTTACTTGCATTTGTGAAGCCTGTTTAGTGTTAAGTGGAGCTTTTCATCAATTCAGCCAATATAGGGCAGAGGACAACTTATCTTCACGGGCTGAACACGTAAAATCATAGTATTCATTCATTTTCATTGACAGCTGAGGGGATGGGGGTCTTATGCTTGGTGTATTTCATCAGCATTTCTGTCAGTTTTCATCATTATTGTTCAATATTAGCAGTGTTATTGTTCTTCTTTAATTGCAGTATTTGTCATTGGAGACTTGAACCAACTGCTGGCTTTGGGGAGTAATGATTTGTAGTACTGATTCAAAAAGATAATACTTGTCATCAACTGGGGTTTGTGCAGTAGGAATGTGGTTCACCGTTCGCCATGCTCTCGTTATTCTGGTTGCTTAGTTGTATTATTATTATTATTATTATTATTATTATTATTATTATTATTATTATTATTATTATTATTATTATTATTATTATTATTATTTTAAATTGGTCGTTATAAATGCTTGGTGTGTAATATTTACGGGGCTATAACATTTCTACAGCGTGAATCTTCCGTATGTATGTCCACATGCATGGGAACACCGCATTGAGCTCCAAATCGGCGCGAGGACTGTCTCACTAACAGGAGAGGGGGAGGGGGTGGGATAGCAGTAAGTGGCATGCTACTATTATTTTCAAACTTTGAAAATTTGTAAAGGGCCAGTGTGTGAAATTCTCGTGTAACAATACGCCTTTTTTTCATTTGAAATGTGGAACAGTAAAGCCTGAGTTTCATGTATTTGTGAAATGCTGTGTTGAGCCATAGTTAGTTAAGCTGTTTAATCGTCCTTACATTGTTTTGAAAATCGATACCTCCTCATTTAACATTAATTGGTAAGTCACACATTTATGTCGAGACTTTCTGAGGTATAACTTTATAAACTTATTCAACTGGTAAGTCCATTCTGCAATAACGTTTTCTATTGTAAAAAGAGTCCTTTAAATGTTGACAGAGTGTGACTTAAAGTTTGAACATAGTGCTGGTGAACTTGTAAACAGTGAGGCAAGGCCACGTCGTTTCTGACAATGCATCAATAGTAGACTGTACCTCAGGCACATTTTCGAGACAGGTGTAGCCAGGCGGAGGAGGTTATACCGCGCTGAAAAGGAAATAATAAGGAAATGGTTGCGTGGTGATATTTAACGCTTGACACCTGCCATGAACATTATCGTCTGCCTTGAGTTTCTAAAACCTTTTGCTGACTTTATGACATTAGCTGAGTTGATGACGTCACAGAAATCGTAACAGGATAACATTTTTCCGCTGTAAAACTAATGAGTTTTTTTTACGGATTTTACGTTTGTAGTAAAAATAGCTGAAACTTGCCATATAAGAACACCCCATTATTTGAAATAAGAATATATCAAGGAAGTAAGAAAGCAGACATTTGTTATTGCGGAATAGACTAACGTACACCAATGACCGTAAAACGTGTATGGTTCTCTACGTAACAGTGAGACTGAGCATCACGAGACTGTTCCGAAAGAGGCTGAGTGGAAATATCCAAATCCTTATTTGCTTGATACATTTTAAATAGAGTGTTTAAGATAAAATGCACTTTTTGGGTGCAGTACCTGTTTTGTATAGGGGGTTTTAGAGAAACCCTGAGTATGCTTTAAGGTTTTAGTACCCTTCCTTCCATGAGGCTTTCATTCAGTGGCTTTCAAACAATGTATGAATCTACAGGGAATGACTTTCTATCATCATATCATGATCATCTTAAATTCACGTTATCGGGAAATGTTAGTGTTTGTTTATGAAAAGTATACAGTGATATAGTCAGCAGGGTGAGCAACACTGCGTATCACCCTCCTAGCTGTATCACAGCTGTTTTGTTGCATTTGCTAGAGGCACAAGAGCTTAGATTAACGAATTCGTTGCATTTTGTCGGATGTTGAACGAAAGCACACAATTTTCAGGTAAAATGAATGTTTAAGGTATATTTTGGCAATATCGCACATTTTCTAAAAGTTTTTATTGCCTTAACACGTCACTTTCGACTTTATTTGCAACGAGAAAATACGTCACGACGGACTATGTAACAGTTAGTTCTGTTAACTATGTTATTACAGTTAGTTTTGTCAAAAACATGTCGACCAATCAGAAAGCAGCTTTTTATTTACAAATGCAGCAGTGTATATTGTTTTATGTTTTTGGGATATGTTAGTATTTGTTTATTGGCATTGTCTGATGGTCTCTTCCTTGTCAATACAGCGTTATCTAGGACATCAAACAGAAATAGTGTCCTCGTCAAATTTGTTGCTTTTAATTTTTTCTTCAGATGTTCTTCAGAACAATATTCAGCCATGCACAATCATTATTTCGCGAGTTATATCCAGGTTTTGGATCCAGGACAGGAGGCTCGAGGCGATTCTAGCGGGGTATGCCCAGAGAAAACTTACCCAGTGATAATTTACCAAAAATTGCGAAGGTTCGCATGAATTAAAAAAAATTGTAGGGACCATAAGGGCCAGATATTACGACCAGGCAGTAATGCCCCAGGTTTACGCGGCTTAGCTAATTTACGTTAAAAAAAAAAAGAAAGTATCTATGACCAATTCACTTAACCTTGCTACCTGTTTAGTAAGAGAGTCGTGTAAATAAAAGAGCAGTAAGTCTGAGCGAACAGGGAGGCCCGATTAAGACAGTCGTGAAGGCTTCTAAAGAAAGGTACGGAGCTTTAATTTATCACTAAGTGACGATACACAGCAGATTCAACACTTTATTGAATTAAATGCAGGCAACGGTAAACATTTTATTGAATTAAATGGTACGGCAACGCTGCAAGGACGTTCATTGTGACTTGAGAGTGAGCAGATTCTTCTAAACGTATAGCCATTTAGACGTTTGCTTTTGGTGGGTTTTTGAGCCGTGGTATCGCTGTACCAGAGACAAACGTTTGGTGGGTTTTTGAGGCGTGGTGTCGCTGTACCAGAGACAAACATTTGGTGGGATTTTGAGCCGTGGTATCGCTGTACCAGAAACAAACTTTTGGTGGATTTTTGAGCCGTGGTATTGCTGTACTAGGGACAAACTTTTGGTGGTTTTTTGAGCAGTGGTATCGCTGTACCAGAGACAACTTTTGGTGGATTTTTGAGCTGTGGTATTGCTGTACTAGGGAAAAACTTTTGGTGGGTTTTTGAGCCGCGGTATCGCTGTACAAGAGACAAACTTTTGATGTTTTTTTAGTCGTGGTATCGCTGTACCAGAGACAAAATTTGGTGTTTTTGAGCCATGGTATCGCTGTACTAGAGACAACTTTTGGTGGGTTTTTGAGCCGTGGTATCGCTGTACTACATTGACGATCTTATAGTAATTACATTGGTATTTCTGTAAGCAATATCAATAAATAAAACTTCTTCAAAAAATATTATTTTGTCGGCATTTTTGAAGTTACCTAAGTGAGCTTGTCTCTTAACGCAGACTTCTAGTCGAAAGTTTTTCAACTGGGGCATTGTCCGCGGACAGTCTGCTTGCTAGCAGAAACAAGACACGGTGAGGTTCTTGGCTTGTGTCATAAAAGGCCTTTATATCAATATGATACAGCTCCAATGTACTGCAGAAAATTGTTTCTTGCCTTGAATAAAATGAATTACGTGGTGCACATGATTTGGCGGCTTGTGACTTGACTACGTAATGACTAAGATGAAGACTACATGCCGTTAATCTGATGTAAGGGGACTCTCCTGGCGCAGCTTCTGATCCTATCGCTTGGCTGCAGATGACTGGGAACTTTACAGACAGGTCTTAAAATACCCAGCTAAAGAATTAACTCAAAATCGATCGCGAGACGTTTTGCAGGCACCTAACGCGTTCAGCAGTGAAATTCGGGGGGTAAATGTCTGGTCGCTCAGGCCGTTGCACCACGGGGTAGGAGGGTGGGGGGGGGGGGGGGGTAAGGCGGTTGATTCACTGCAGACACAGTAAAACCCTCGTGAAAGGAGTGCCTTTGGCTGGGAATCATTATATAATACTTCCGGTAGACAGAAGTATTATATAATACTTCTCGTGAGACAGAAATATTGGCGAATAATTTCAGTCACGGTTAAAAAAAAAATTAAAAAGTTATTCTGTTGTCAGAAAATCCCGAGTTACGTAACAATAAGGGTTTTCTGATGACAGGATATAATTAATTCTTTGAATATTATAACTGATTTAAAACAGCATTCTGTGGCATAGTTAGTACAGGATGCCAAACTGCTTTTCGAGGGCATGGGATTTATCGGGAAGCTTTGCCCCAAGGTCATCATATGACAGTATAAAGCATCTCACGTATACCACGCTTCCAATAAACTCGAAGTGAGCCGCTTTTGGTCATACACAAAGAGATTATATGGCTTTTTCGATAGTTAACAGTATGTAAGTGTAGCACCTAAATTATGTCCGATGCACAAGAACCACTGGGGGGCGCGGAGGGCGAGGGGGTGGGTTTTTCATTTTGAAAGGTTTGTTGCCCTCTGTCCGTACATTCAAAGGACATGACAGGCGTGAATAGCACTTGATGCTTTTTCCAGTCACATCTTCCATGATATAGCCCTGCTGTTTTTCCAGTCACATCTTCCATGATATAATCCTGCTATTTTTTCATTCACATCTTCCATGATATAATCCTGGTGTTTTTTCATTCACATCTTCCATGATATAATCCTGGTGCTTTTTCGGTCACATCTTCCATAATATAGTCCTGCTATTTTTTTCAATCACATCTTCCGTGATATAGCAGAGCTGTTTTTCCAGTCACATCCTCCATGATACAGTCCCGCTGTTTTTCCAGTCACATCTTCCATGATATAGTCCTGCTGTTTTTCCAGTCACATATTCCATGATATAGTCCTGCTGTTTTTCCAATCACATATGCAATGAAATAGCCCTGCTGTTTTTCCAGTCACATATTCCATGATATAGTCCTGCTGTTTTGCCAATCACATATGCCATGATATAGCCCTGCTGTTTTTCCAATCACATATTCCATGATATAATCCTGCTGTTTTTCCAATCACATATGCAATGATATAGTCCTGCTGTTTTTCCAGTCATATCTTCCATGATATAGTCCTGCTGTTTTTCCAATCGCATATTCCATGATATAGCCCTGCTGTTTTTCCAATCACATATTCCATGATATAGTCCTGCTGTTTTTCCAATCACATATTCCATGATATAGTCCTGCTGTTTTCCCAGTCACATCTTCCATAATATAGTCCTGCTGTTTTTCCAGTCACATCTTCCATGATATAGTCCTGCTGTTTTTCCAATCACATATGCCATGATATAGTCCTGCTGTTTTTCCAGTCACATCCTCCATGATATATCCTGCTGTTTTGTTACTTGTGCTTGCATCGGCAGGTTGTGTTTTTTTTTTTTGTCAAAGAGCCAGTTTTTATAATCATTCAAAAGTTCATCGCAAATGGTTTGTGTTTCTCCCCGCCCATATTATGTATATAAAATTGGCAATTTTTTTATATAAAACGTAGCTTTTGTTGGCACTTATCAAACGACTCAAGCACCGATTTCATGGGTCATCGGCGCTGCACGGGGCGTCGTGTCTCTGCCTTAGCACTGATGTCATGGGTCATCCACGCTGCACGGGGGATCGTGTCTCTGCCGTAGCACCGATTTCATGGGTCATCGGCGCTGCACGGGGGATCGTGTCTCTGCCGTAGCACCGATTTCATGGGTCATCGGCGCTGCACGGTAGATCGTGTCTCTGCCTTAGCACTGATGTCATGGGTCCTCCGCGCTGCACGGGGGATCGTGTCTCTGCCTTAGCACTGATGTCATGGGTCATCGGCGCTGCACGGGGGATCGTGTCTCTGCCTTAGCACTGATGTCATGGGTCATCGGCGCTGCACGGGGGATCGTGTCTCTGCCTTAGTACCGAATTCATAGGTCATCCGCGCTGCACGGGGGATCGTGTCTCTGCCTTAGTACCGAATTCATAGGTCATCCGCGCTGCACGGGGGATCGTGTCTCTGCCTTAGTACCGAATTCATAGGTCATCCGCGCTGCACGGGGGATCGTGTCTCTGCCTTAGTACCGAATTCATAGGTCATCCGCGCTGCACGGGGGATCGTGTCTCTGCCTTAGCACCGATTTCATGGGTCATCCGCGCTGCACGGGGGATCGTGTCTCTGCCTTAGCACCGATTTCATGGGTCATCGGCGCTGCACGGGGGATCGTGTCTCTGCCTTAGTACCAATTTCATGGGTCATCCGCGCTGCACGGGGGATCGTGTCTCTGCCTTAGCACCGATTTCATGGGTCATCCGCGCTGCACGGGGGATCGTGTCTCTGCCTTAGCACCGATTTCATGGATCATCCGCGCTGCACGGGGTATCGTGTCTCTGCCTTAGCACCAATTTCAGGGGTCATCCGCGCTGCACGGGGGATCGTGTCTCTGCCTTAGCACCGATTTCATAGGTCATCCGCTCTACACGGGGGATCGTGTCTCTGCCTTAGCACCGATTTCATGAGTCATCCGCGCTGCACGGGGGATCGTGTCTCTGCCTTAGCACCGATTTCATGGGTCATACGCGCTGCACGGGGTATCGTGTCTCTGCCTTAGCACCGATTTCATGGGTTATCCGCGCTGCACGGGGCATCGTGTCTCTGCCTTAGTACCGATTTCATGGGTCATCCGCGTTACACGGGGCGTCGTGTCTCTGCCTTAGCACTGATTTCATGGGTCATCCGCGCTGCACGGGGGATCGTATCTCTGCCTTAGCACCGATTTCATGGATCATCCGCGCTGCACGGGGTATCCTGTCTCTGCCTTAGCACCAATTTCAGGGGTCATCCGCGCTGCACGGGGGATCGTGTCTCTGCCTTAGCACCGATTTCATGGATCATCCGCGCTGCACGGGGTATCGTGTCTCTGCCTTAGCACCAATTTCAGTGGTCATCCGCGCTGCACGGGGGATCGTGTCTCTGCCTTAGCGTCGATTTCATGGGTCATCCGCTCTACACGGGGGATCGTGTCTCTGCCTTAGCACCGATTTTATGAGTCATCCGCGCTGCACGGGGGATCGTGTCTCTGCCTTAGCACCGATTTCATGGGTCATCGGCGCTGCACGGGGGATCGTGTCTCTGCCTTAGTACCAATTTCATGGGTCATCCGCGCTGCACGGGGGATCGTGTCTCTGCCTTAGCACCGATTTCATGGGTCATCCGCGCTGCACGGGGGATCGTGTCTCTGCCTTAGCACCGATTTCATGGATCATCCGCGCTGCACGGGGTATCGTGTCTCTGCCTTAGCACCAATTTCAGGGGTCATCCGCGCTGCACGGGGGATCGTGTCTCTGCCTTAGCACCGATTTCATAGGTCATCCGCTCTACACGGGGGATCGTGTCTCTGCCTTAGCACCGATTTCATGAGTCATCCGCGCTGCACGGGGGATCGTGTCTCTGCCTTAGCACCGATTTCATGGGTCATACGCGCTGCACGGGGGATCGTGTCTCTGCCTTAGCACCGATTTCATGGGTTATCCGCGCTGCACGGGGCATCGTGTCTCTGCCTTAGTACCGATTTCATGGGTCATCCGCGTTACACGGGGCGTCGTGTCTCTGCCTTAGCACTGATTTCATGGGTCATCCGCGCTGCTCGGGGGATCGTATCTCTGCCTTAGCACCGATTTCATGGATCATCCGCGCTGCACGGGGTATCGTGTCTCTGCCTTAGCACCAATTTCAGGGGTCATCCGCGCTGCACGGGGGATCGTGTCTCTGCCTTAGCACCGATTTCATGGATCATCCGCGCTGCACGGGGTATCGTGTCTCTGCCTTAGCACCAATTTCAGGGGTCATCCGCGCTGCACGGGGGATCGTGTCTCTGCCTTAGCGTCGATTTCATGGGTCATCCGCTCTACACGGGGGATCGTGTCTCTGCCTTAGCACCGATTTTATGAGTCATCCGCGCTGCACGGGGGATCGTGTCTCTGCCTTAGCACCGATTTCATGGATCATCCGCGCTGCACGGGGTATCGTGTCTCTGCCTTAGCACCGATTTAATGGGTCATACGCGCTGCACGGGGCATCGTGTCTCTGCCTTAGCACCAATTTCATGGGTCATCCGCGTTGCGCGGGGCGTCGTGTCTCTGCCTTAGCACTGATTTCATGGGTCATCCGCGCTGCACGGGGGATCGTGTCTCTCTCTGAGGCTCTAGTTTTGGATTATCTTACTGGGAAACGCGGACTTAACAATATAAGCGTCTTTCCAGTGCTGTGGCGCGGCCTTATTACGTGAGAATTTCTAACTGATACTTGACGAACGAGTCACTGTTCTGCCGTAGATTTTCCTTTGCATTCCCAGCACTGAAGGAATGCTTTCCAGAGCAAAGCCTGTCGTCAGCTTCATAACATTCCTTTGTAATATTTAAAGTGACCAAACTGGTACGGAACGGAACTGGAAAGATCCATAAAACATTTGTTTTCTCACTGAGTAGGAACGGGACGAATTAGAACGGAAAAGGCAAATTTTAATTAAACCCGGCAACCTCGTCTTTGAATCCCGTTGTCCGTGCATTTATATTTTCCACGATAGTACTTTGTAGAAGAAAACTTTGGAATCAGTGACATGTAATCCGAGCAGTCTCGCGTCTGCGTGCGTTCCAGAGGAAGATAGTCAGAAATATGACTGACGACATAAGCCGGAATATGAAGTTATTGCCGACAACATAAGCCGGAATGTGGAGTTTTGTCGAAAACATAAGCCGGAATGTGGAGTTATTGTCGACAACATAAGCCGGAATGTGAAGTTATTGTCGACAAGATAAGCCGGAATGTGGAGTTATTGTCGACAACATAAGCCAGAATGTGAAGTTATTGTCGACAACATAAGCCGGAATGTGAAGTCATTGCCGACAGCATAAGCCGGAATGTGGAGTTATTGTCGACAAGGTACATTATATACGTAGAGGGTCACACTTTGCTAATTCAAAAAATCCGTTCTGTTCTGTTCGGGTGACTCTGGAATGAGCATAGAAATAAATGTGTGTAAATTCGAGGCCCGAGACCGTCGACAGAATCAGAAGAAGTAACGAGTCTTTTAGTTCCTGATAAGTGTGAAATGGCCTTCAAGACGTGCTAAATCATAAGTTTTTTTATTAATTTACCGCACATGAGGTGCTTGGTGCGTATATCATTACACCGAATGCTTGAAACACGAGTTTAATTCAAGTAATAGATACTAGATCCTGATTAAAGTAAAATGTCATCAAAGGAACAACGTGCATGAAACAAGGGGCGGGGCGGGGAGGGGGGGGGGGCGAGGTGGGAGGGAGCGCTGTGCCGGGAAAACTCGTGTGTCTCCTCAAAAGGCTGGGTAAAACTTTCTTTAGAGAACAGACTGAAAAACGTGCCATTTAAGTTCGTCTTGCAGACGTTTAGTGAATTCCAGAAATGTAACAGAGTTATCCCACTCGTTGGACAAAAAAAACTGGGATTGCTGTTTGCTTTAAAAACAGAGGCCAGACCATTGCAAATAAAGACGTGAACTTGAAAAAAAAACTGACGCAAATCCTAAAATCTTACACCAGAATATTTTCGATACTTGCATCAGAAAGATACATGATGCTATTGGCAAGCATAAAATAAGCGCGGATGTAGCAATCTGCTCTCAGCTCAACCAGAGTAATGTAAAAAATCCGCACGAGGTCTTTCGTTCTCTCCTGTTCGTTATTACAATGCTCGCAGTAACATTTCAACCAAATTAAATTCAGTTACCAAGGTTTCCGCAGACATAGTTTAAGCCAAAAAACTTAATACCCAGAGGGAAGTATGTACAGTGTAACTAATGTGTGGCTTAAATATTGTAACTTAAAAATCTAACATGGGACCTATTTTTATACCCTAAATCGTCCTATAATATCAATGGCGTTGTGACTTTCGGTTTGTTGGAAAGCGTTCCAGAAAGTTCCGGAGACTGCTCAGAAATTTGTCTGTAACGACCGAAGAGAGACCAGGAGTTTGGAAAGATGTGGTTATAGAAATGTATTATACTATAATGTACTATCAAAATAAAATCAAGGGTAAAAACACCACTTTCTGACCAAGATACAGAGGGCTGTTTCAGACATATCTTTCCGGAAATGGTCGCAGTGTGTAAATCCGTGATTTTTGTGGTATGCAGGGTTATCTGGTACAATGTTGGACTCGCCCGCCGTTCTTGTTATATAGCCAGTGCAGTTCGAAATATTTGGTTTGCGGTGATAAAAAACTGTGTGAATTTTCGGAATTTTCATAGTTGTGAATTTTCGGTGGTATAAAAGCGGAAAATGTTTTAATAGCAAAACTAGAAAACAATTAGACCGTTTTCGCTACCGAGTAGCGAAAATTACACTTGGGGCCACAAAAAAATACGATTCTGAACTCTTAACCTCTTACATATTATCTTTTGGGCTCAAAGGGTCGAAAGTAAGCTCAGAATCGCTCTATCTCTAACCGTTTTCAAGGTAATGGTCAACTTCCGGTTTTTGGCTTTGACCATGGCCGAGGAGGTCGATGCTGAAGTAGACTGCACTGAAACTTTATATAAGACCGCAGCTCTCAAGCAAGCAATAGGCACACCACTCCTCAGAAAGCCCACTTTAGACAAAATATGTAAAAATTACAAGCCTGTATCAAACCTAGCGTTTCGCGGAAAACTGATCGAAAAGGCTCAGGAAAAGGACGAGCTCAGGAGTAGCCGGGAAGGGCCATGGAGTCAAGAGCTCAGAAAAAGGACGGACTCGGGAGTAGGCGGGAAGGGCCATGGAGTCAAGAGGTCAGGAAAAGGACAGACTCGGGAGTAGGCGGGAAGGGCCATGGAGTCAAGAGCTCAGGAAAAGGACGGTCTCGGGAGTAGGCGGGAAGGGCCATGGAGTCAGAAGGTTAGGAAAAGGACTCAGGAGTAGGCGTAAAGGGCCATTGAGTCAAGAGCTCAGAAAAAGGACGGACTCGGGAGTAGGCGGGAAGGGCCATGAAATCAAGAGCTCAGGAAAAGGGGCGGACTGGGGAGTAGGCGTAAAGGGCCATTGAGTCAAGAGCTCAGGAAAAGGACAGACTCGGGAGTAGGCGGGAGGGCCATGGAGTCAAGAGCTCAGGAAAAGGACAGAATCGGTAGTAGACGGGAAGGAGCATGTAGTCAAGAGCTCAGAAAAGGGACGGACTGGGGACTAGGCGGGAAGAGCCTTTTGCTGATTCTTTAAACTGTTCTAATACTTTTTATCAGAGCGTGATACCGGACAAATACTATCTGAAAAGCTCCTTGTAATTGCAAGTACTTTATGAATTGGTTCTCTGGAGAAGTATTTGTTTTTTAGTGCGGCGCATTAATTGATGGAATTTCCTGGTTTTGCCCAGATAATTAAGTTACTAAGGTTTATTTAACTTTTTTTTATTGCAGCAAAAATTAAGCTCGTTTTAAAGCGTCAGTACAGTTTCTTTATTTCTTTATCCCATTTTAATTAACAGTGATTATGACGCGTGATAATGATGAACAGGTTTGATATCTGAATTGTCAGTAAAAATGTAATTGCCAGTGCAAACAACACCCCTGATTGCAGTAAAAATGTATCAAACTGTTTTTTTTTTCTGCGCATAAGACCATATTTGCACAATTAATAATTCAATTAATTATTTTTACCTGAATTGCTGAAGGTCTTACTGACCATGCTTGTCTTTGCGTGAAGAACACGTGTTTTTGTTTGCGTTGACGTTTTCCACACCTTTTAACATTTCTAAATCGGTTAGAACCGAGCCAGGTGTTAAATGTTTTCGGCAAAATATTGTGACGAACCATTGAAGTGAAAGTGACACGAAATAAACTCGCCCTTTGCAGAGCCTGGTTATGTCATTTTGGACCCGGTGTAACAGTATATCTTGCCCCCTGTATAGCTTCCCCCCCGGGGGCAAGCTAGCCTAGTCTATCTAGTCTATCTATTAAGCTAGACTAGGTTATCTTGCCCCCCTCTGGGATATTTTGCCCCCTGTTCAGCTTCCCCCCACCTGGGATATTTTGCCCCCCCCCCCCAAAAAAAAGTGTTTTAGTTGTATTTTAAACTAGACTAGGCTATCTTGCCCCCCTCTGGGATATTCTGCCCCCTGTTCAGCTTTCCCCCACCTGGGATATTTTGCCCCCCCCCCTAAAATAAAAGTTTTTTTAGTTGTATTTTACATAAAGGGTAATCCGTCTGTATACTCGCTCTCTATTCACAGTTATCGGGGGATTTAGAGTTGACTGCAATAAAGGCACATCTCTTTTTATAATCCATTTTGATTGATCAATTGTATTCGACAATAATGCATAACAGTACAAACAATCTCAGGGAAATGGATTTTGCGGCAAAAGTTTACTCCGAATTGAGAAGTTTAAAAGGGTATGCAAAAGGGTATGAGCATTTCATTTTTTTATTTTAATTGTAAATTAATAACTTGATCCGTAGAGGAAATATTGAAAAGAAGTAGTGAATGAAAATAAATAAAAACTAGAGCGGCCAGTGCTCACAAAACATAGGAGTACAGGCTTATGTTATACACTTTCAGTCGATACCTACTTAGTTTCTTGTTTTTGTAAACAAAAACAAATGTCTCCCCGACTAAACCCATGATCCCCCCCTCTCCCCTCCCAAAAACAAAATTCCTTTTTTTTTAATTACTGAAATAAAATATTTATTCCTGCAGACATAACCTTAATTCATTGTAAAAAAACTCAAAATAAACCAAACAGATGGTGGTCACTAAAACAGATATAAATGGACGTACACACATACACACACACAGAACGTACAAACACTATATGTCCCCCCTTGGTCGGGGAGACATAATAAATGAAAATAAATCGGCATTGACCTGGTTGGACCAAAAGCGCACTGAACTGCAGTGAATTGTGTAAATGACTGTTGAATTACGAAAAACTTAATAATTTTCAAACAGAGAAGAAATTGTACTGTATAGAGATCATTTACCATTAAAACTTCTGTTGCAGTTAAGTATTTGTTTCATTTATTCGGTTTTTTATGGAGGGGGCAAAATATCCCAGAGGGGGGGAAGATAGCCTAGTCTAGCTTCCCCCCCCCCCGGGGGGGAAGCTGTACAGGGGGGGGGGGGCAAGATAGCCTGTTACACCGGCATAACGTGAACCATGAAGCAGAAGATGAATTTCAATCTTCATGACTGAAAATGCCTCGCTGTAATAGCATCGCAAATAGGATTGCCCTGCGTGTTCCGCAAGTAACAGACATAGAATTTGTCCAGAATTCCGCCGGATTTGGTTTAAATGAAGACTCTTTTGAATGACACTGACGGGCAGATGACGAGGGGCGAAGCGAAGATGCAAGCCCTTTCTTAGTACATCCTTCGTTGTGAAGGGAGATGGGTAACAGTGGGGGATTTTGGGATGTTTGTAATGTGCCGTGAGATTGTTTCACAATACTTAAGAAATGACAGATTACAGGACGTCTGGAGGTGCTGTTAAATATGGCAACACTATAAAAGTATTTTCCTATTAAGAAAACCAGCTGCATGAATTTAAAGTTATAGGTTGCATTTTAATTAAATTTTAGTTTTGTTGATGTGGACGATTGTAGTTTTTTTTCTTCTCATACGGCATAGCCTGACACTGGGGTATGTGCTGCGCCAGTGGTAGGGGATGTTTGTTATAGAGATGGTGTGTGGGGGGGGGGGGGGGGGGAGGATTGGCCAGATTTGTTTGTGTTGCGTGATGGCATACCGGGAGGGTAACTTGGTATCATATGTGTTACCATGCGTGTCCAATAAAACGCAGGTCATTTTTGAGGTGAGACGCGGTCCACGCTGAGTGCCAGTTTCGTTAATAAACAGATCGGGATAATTTTCATTTACTCCGCGTTTGCAGTAAAAAGAATTGGTTACAAAAGGGGATATTATCTCATAATTAGCGTTCCTCGTTTGGCGTCATTTTAAACAGTCGTGGCTACGCACGGCAACCAGTTGGTACGTGTTTGTACCCACCTCCACCTCGCCCCCCCCCCCGGATGGCGCGCGCGAAAGCTCTGTGAGCAAACCGCACAACGGTAATTTCAGCGTGCCCTGGTATCTGAATGTAATACATTGCTTAAAGTACGAAAGCACGTGACCTATCTCTGTTATAAAACATAGGCATAAACTCATTTGGGATGAAAAGACTCGGCAAGCCAGAATCACCTTTGTATATACTGACCTGCAGTACAGATCTTGGTGTTACACGCCGACATTTTTATTTCGTTAATTGTCGCACGGTAATGTTGAATGCCAGCCGTGCAAAAGGCCCACAGCCCACCGTGAGAGATGGTAGTCTTGAAGCGGAGGCATGGCTTGGTTATGACAGTAAGGTGGCGGATTTAGCAGCAGTGCATACGACTGTCCCATTGAATCAATTAGCGACTACATTAGCCGAGCCAGGATTAGGGCGGCAGTCGTTCCGAGCCGAGCACTGGGACTGCTTAAGCATGACGGCTTTTTAAGCTGCTGTCACGAGCTAATATACAGCCAGAAGAGGTGTTTTTTATTTAATATCTTTCTTGAAATGCCATTGCTAAGTTTGTGCTGTATTTGGATTAAAATAACAGCAACACCAACGCAGAAAAGGGATGAGAGCGGAGAAAAAAGGAAAGGATCTTGCTTATTTGGGATCCCAAGCTGTTTCTGGTTCTAATGAGTTGCATGTCTCCACAGCAAGAGCCAATGCCGCAGCTGAAATGCTTTACTGTTTGTGCATAAAACGACATCGCTAAAGAAAAAGTAACCAAGACTTATGTGGGGTTCAACAAAGTATGTGACGGCAGTGGTCGCGACACATGTGTGACGTAGGTGACGTCTGCGACGTACCCCAGGCTGTAAACGTAGTGACCGCAATGACAAGAGTGTGAAGAGTGTATACATGTCAAGGGTGTGACCTTCACCCAAATAAAGAGAAAAATATCACCTCCATGTCAGGCATCACCAAGAAGGATTTTTATATTTGGATGGTTTTTCCTGAGGAATCTAAAGCACGTTGAAGCCTTTCACTTTGTTTTCTTGTGAAACTAATGATATGGATATCATATGTTTTTTGTTTTGTTTTTTTTCAGTTTGTCTTTTAAAGAAGCGTTTGCGTTGTTGCCACTGCTAGTTTGGAAATACATAGAGGCGGATAGTGAGGAGGGTGTCTTACACCGGGTCCTTTCAGGCTTTATCGTGCCATTTACAAATATGATCCAGTCTCTTGTGAGAAATTGTGAATTGGATTAGAAAATAAACGGTTTTTCTTGCGTGCTAATCACATGTATTAAGAAATTTAATAATAGCTTCCTTCAAAACCGGGATATATATATATATATATATATATATATATATATATATATATATATATATATATATATATATATATATATATATGGGGTTGTTTCAAACGTCATCGCTGTTAAAAGAGACTGTGCACGCCATTGTGAATAAAGTACGATCTACACGTCATTATGAATGCATTACGGAGCGCACGTCATTGTGAATGCAGTACGGTGTGCACGCCATTGTGAATACAGTACGGAGCGCACGCCATTGTGAATACAGTACGGTGTGCACGCCATTGTGAATACAGTACGGAGCGCACGTCATTGTGAATACAGTACGGTGTGCACGCCATTGTGAATACAGTACGGTGTGCACGCCATTGTGAATACAGTACGGTGTGCACGTCATTGTGAATACAGCACGGTGTGCACGTCAGTGTGAATACAGTACGATCTGCAGGTCGTTGTGAATGCAGTACGGTGTCCACGTCATTGTACATACAGTGCGATGTACCATTTCAGGATTGCATTTAGACGCTTATGATGAGCTGAGCGAATGCGCAGACACCTGTGAATATGTCTGCAACACGTACTTGGGGCAACTCGCCTTGGAAACTATTTCGAGACGGGCGAGTTTTTTCGAAGCATAAGGCCGGTTCTGTTTCTCCGCTTGTTATTGTGGCACTGTATTCTGTTATTGTTTGTGTCGTAGGGAATACCTACATTATGATACCGCCCACAAACATGACGTCACAGGAAGGCACGCGCGTGAAAATGGTATGCGAGGCAGAGGGCTTTCCCAACAACATTACCTACCATTGGTTTAAGGACGGCATAGAAATCAGCCTTGTTCCAAACCTTGCCAACAGAGGCTGGATATATGCAGGTGAGCTTTGCATTTTCATCTCTTTTTATCAGTGAAATCAATCGGGATCCGGGGAAAATTGTTCGGGATTCCGGTTTAAATCAGTTCAATTTTTCATGGTAAGCCGGTACACTTTAGCTCTTGGTCACGCGTGATTCATGTGGACTTTTTCATGGTAAGTCGGTACACTTTAGAAGTTGGTCACGCGTGATTTATGAGGACTTTTTTCATGGTAAGCCGGTACATTTTAGCACTTGTTCACGTGATTTATGTGGCTCAGGCCGCTTGCAATATGAAAACCTGCCCAAATGAATAATGTCGCTTTTGATCCTTAATTGCTAGAAGTTTCAACTTTGAGACAAATGTTATTGGACTATCTAAAACGTATTGACAATATGTCTGAAAGACAAGTAGCTAAAATGTCGCTTCCATGCTGTAGTTTACTGGTTGCTATGACAATTGCTTCGGTGCCAAGCAACAGTTCATTCTTCAAGGCAGCTTGAGGCGCAACAAAATCTTTTCCCTTTTTAAACTCTGCAGAACGTTTAGTGTCGTCCTTCGATGTCCGTTGCCAGTAGATGGGTCTGTGTGTGTTTGTAGTTGAATTGTTTCTCCAAATACTGCCCCCTTCCTGCTCCACGCCACTTTAGGTTTTGTTGGGATCATTTTGTAACAACAGGTTCTGATAAATATCCCAGCAATCTGTCCGGCTATTATCGCTGAATGGCCATAAATGGGCGAAATAGCGGGGAAGTCTCGTAGTTAAACGTTGTCTTTCTGTGGCTTTTGGATTGATAGCTTTTAATGTGGCGTGACTGCTTCCTAGATCTGCTTCCAGCGGGCCGTCGCATCTTCTAAGCCGAGAAGTGAGAAATTCATAGCGCCCAAGCGAAAAAAGGGGACTCTCTCTTTCTCTCTCTCTCCTTCTCTCTGTCTGTCTCTCTCTCGATCTCTCTCTCGATATATATATATATATATATTGGACAATTTTGGCTAGTCCTCCTTTGACTTTTGAAAGTCACACTGCCAGTTGGGTTTGAATAGTGTGGACTCTGATTTCGCGACCCGCCTGTATAGCGCCAAATTGGCGGCATTTCATAATTATTTCAACTTAATTTGGCGATGACAGCATCAAGCGGTTTCTCACGAAGCTTTTGGTTTAACACTTAGATCGTTTCACGATGGGTCGAAAAAAATCAGCACATTTACAGGAATGGGTGTGAATACCTTGAGAGCTCATATTATAAATACATCTTCTCCCAGTTGCCTGCAGTTGGGATTTTACGTCCTTTGAACGAAGGAGATGCCGAATTCGGTTGTAGTTATGATTCCTGCTTTGTACTTGTTACTTTTATGACATCAGATTATGAACTGAAATCTCTATTGGTGACACATTTAGTTTTAAGGCTGGATGCGATGTCCACAGACGTCCTCGTTCGTTATTGAGTGTGGGTGACACAAATAAAGCTGGCGACTATTGAGAAATGACGATGCTAGAATAAAAAAAACTGAGATATAAAATTAAAACCAATTAAAATTCATGCCGTCTTGATTTTTGTATAGTTAGCCTTTTTACAAATTAAGGGTGTAACGGTTAAAAGAAAGCCGCGGGAACATTGCATGCGGTGGCGCCTCAACAAATCGGGAGGATAATACGGCTGTCTGGAGCGAACAAAGAGGTGCCATTTTGAGAAATGCGATGTTTTTCAGGGATTCCTATACCATCACGTGTCATCTGTATTTCTCTAGAGCCTTGAGTAATAAGTCGCCAAGTCTTAGAATACAGATTCTCGCTAACACAATCTGTCACAGCATCCGATATCAGGCGGATTTAGTGATAAGTGCACTTTATTTCTGTCATTTGATTAAGTTACGCCGACTCTCACTCGTCAATTTGTTTTCACCAATGATCCTAAATTGACAGTAAAGCCGCCGTGGAGTGATGGAAGTAGGAGACTACAACAGGCAAATTTGTTTATTTCTGGATACATCATGTAATCAGAAAGTTTGAAACTGAGGGGGCGTTCTCCACCGTAACTTCGTATTTCAGGCAGCCGTTAAGGTTGCCTCCGCATGTGTGGGAGTTCCTCGAAACTTGAAAATCTGGCACGTTTGGCTTAAAGGAACAAAAATATCAAGTGGATAAGCATAGCATGGAGATTTACCACCTTCTCTCTCTCTCTCTCTCTCTCTCTCTCTCTCTCTCTCTCTCTCTCTCTCTCTCTCTCTCTATCTATCTATCTATCTATCCCTCTCTCTCTCTCTCTCTCTGTCTATCTATCTATCTATCTATCTATCTGTCTATCTATCTATCTATCTATGGATCTGTCTATATCTCTGTCTGTCTGTCTGTCGGTCTGTCTGTCTGTCTGTCTCTGTCTCTCTCTGTCTCTCTCTCTCTCTCTCTCTCTCTCTCTCTCTCTCTCTCTCTCTCTCTCTATCTATCTATCTATCTATCTATCCCTCTCTCTCTCTCTCTCTCTCTGTCTATCTATCTATCTATCTATCTATCTATCTATCTGTCTATCTATCTATCTATCTATGGATCTGTCTATATCTCTGTCTGTCTGTCTGTCTGTCGGTCTGTCTGTCTGTCTGTCTGTCTCTGTCTCTCTCTCTCTCTCTCTCTCTCTCTCTCTCTCTCTCTCTGTCTATCTGTCTCTCTCTCTCTGTCTCACACAAACACACACACACACACACACACACACATTTTGCGTATAATCTACATACATGTGACCTACAGTAGTAGCTATTGTGTTTTTTTTTTTGTTTTTTTTTTTGGACCTTAGTCAATTTCAAGGTCACATCTTGGATTATCGATTGTGGTTGGGGCTGTGCTCTCCAGGATGGCTTATTGCATAGTAATTTTCATTAATAACTTTGAGGTTCCTGTTGTAGGAATAACGAATTGAATGGTTTCAGATGGAAGTTTTGTGATACACAACGTAGCCAAAGAAGATACAGGCTGGTACAAGTGTCGTCCGACCAATGGTGTGGGCATTCCTCCCGAAGCCAAGGCTTACCTCAACGTCACGTGTAAGTCTTCTGCTCATTCTGTCCCTGGATGTATGGTTGTTTCAGAAAAGTGCTACATCAAATACAACAGTTGTGACTGTCTGCCGAGTAAATACTGAGAAATACTGATAAATAAATAAAAAAATGTCGTGACTTAGAGGAAAAGAAAATATTCGGGAATGCTGTTAAAGAAGCATAGTTAGTCGGTGATGTTTAAATATTTGAACTATACAGCAACTTTTTCACCAAAGACCTATTAAATTTGTCTTCATGTGCCAGCATGGCGTTGTTAGATAACAATCGCTTATGTGAGCGAAATGAAATTGTCATAATGGACAGATTGGCGTCTGTTAAAACAAGAACATTACAGAACGCTAAAACGTAGTAGGAGGATAGAAAACAAACCTCACACAGCCCGTCCATACAAGTATGTCCAAGGACATGGCTCAGCTTTACATATTAGAAACTGAAATATATTGAGGTTTGAAGCAATTTCATGGGTAACTTTATTCGTATTTAATTGAATCTGAACCGAGGAAAGCAACTTCCGGTTGTTTCGTTGTACAGTGCCAGTATAAAAACTCGGGAATTACGTGCAGTCTGTGCAGTGATGTCACGTGATGTCACGTCACTGTGAGACCCTCCCAGGTGTCGTGGTTCCTCCAGGAGTATCTGCACAAGAAATCATTTAGCTGTTGTTTTAAAGATACTGAATTTTGGGGTAGCGGCGATTGCTATAAAGAAGCTGAGTTTGGGGTGTGGTGGCGATTGCTATAAAGAAGCTGAATTTGGGGTTTGGGGGCGATTGCTATAAAGAAGCTGAATTTGGGGTTTGGGGGCTATTGCTATAAAGAAGCTGAATTTGGGGTTTGGGGGGAAGTTGGTGGAACAGCCCGACTGTGTCTGTCTGCTTTTTTCAGACTGTTAATCGTGTGTTTACTAATTTCTGTTCTCATAATTTTTATTTGTTTGTTTATCAATTCGGACTGACTTATGGGGGTGGGAGAGTAGGGGTGGGTGGTAGGTAGCAGGGGATGGGGGGGGGAGGGGTTAGGAAAGAAGTGAATCGAGTACGCGCGGGGCACTTTGCCATCTGTGTCAATGCTAAAGCGAGCTAGGATAATAGCAGTTAACGACCTGGAACAGGGCATTATCATCTCCCCTTCCCCCTCCCTCCTCACGTGCCGTAGCGTCACCGTGGCTCGCGACCAAAAACCACAAGCCCTTGACAGTAACTGATGGCTTACCACCACTTTGGAGCAGAAAGTCTAAGTACATCAAATCAACTACAAATTTGCTGCCATTCTACTCAAAGTAGGTTATGATTTACTCTCAGAACCGGTTGTACCCCCATAGAGGATAATAGAATTTTGATAAGGGCGGCAACCAAATTGGCGTTTTATGAAGACAGTTAGGCTTATTATAATGGCATTGAGATTTATGCGACAACATAAATACACTTGCAAAGCGAGGTATTGCGCGGGAGACCCGAACTTGAAAGCTCAATGCATCATTGCACGTCTGTTCTCTCATGTTTGTATTTACAAAAACGAGTAGTTTTCTCGGCGGATCTATACTCATTGATCGCTTCTGAAGTGGACAAATGTCCTCCTTTATGCAATGTGAGGGAGCTGTTTTTGTCGGATTATTCGAGATTTTTCTCAATTCCCCAAGTTGGTCTCCTACAAGAGGGCCGTTCCATTTGTCGATCCTTAAAGACACACGTATGATCAGAGCAGCCGACTTTGTCGGGCTGGTCTTATCACATCAGTAGAGGGCCATCCGTCGTCTGTGTGTGCGTATGTACGTGTGCACATAGTACGTATGTACTAATGTAAAAGACGGAACAACCGGATAAGCCGAATGACAGTGTCCAGACGTTTGGCGGAACACGGGATACGTGCTCACAGACCTTATTGAGGCGTGGTACTGGACGCACGAAGACGCCGCTTAAGACGGCATTGGGCGCGTAACTGCAGTGGCGCTCAGTGGCCAAACCGCAACTGGCGACAAGTGATCTTTTTCGAAGGGTCCAGGTTTTTATTGTACAGAAACGACAGTAGAGCACGGGTTTATCAGCGAAATGGTGAGCGTTAGGCCAGATTTTGTGCTGCTCAAATTGACCGATTTGGAGGTGGATCGGTTTTGGTCTGGGGAGCGATTAAATTTGGGTGGAAGCCTCAGATACTCGTTATCAACGGAAACCTAACCGCAACACGCTACATTCACACGGTAATGGCAGGCCAGGTGGTCCCCCACATCCAGCAAAACAACGCCATCTTTATGCAGGATAACGCGAGACCGCATGTTCCCAGAGACAGTTAACTGTACCTGCAACACAATAACGTTAACATCTTGCCGTGGCCACCTTACTGCCCAAACATGAACCCCATAGAACTAGAGGTGTGACGGTTCGTACCGAAAACCGAGAACCGAGAAAAGGCTTCGGTTCGGTTCGAACCGAAAACCGAAAAGCCCAATCACGGTTTCGGTTCGGGTTTTTTTACTGTTTGGAAACTATGACGAATTCCATGCGTTTATTATGGCTACATGTGAGTCTGTCAGTCAATAATAATGTAAATTCTTGTGTAAGTAAACTTTGAGGTAATAACTATAAAACATAACCGTTATATGTTAGGCTTTGTATCTGTTCTAAGGTAAAAAGGAATATCGGATTAAGTGCCATATATAGATATATATTTGAAAAGAAAACTACCGGTTGGTTTTGCTGAACCGAACCGAACCGAAGATTTTTGTTGAACCGAACCGAAACGAATCGAACCGAGCCGGAGGTGAACCGTCACACCTCTACATAGAGCATATCTGAGATGTCGTGGAGAGAATTGTTAGAAAACGGAATCTGGAAATCATGCCGTACTGCGACAAGCATTGATCCTGGAGTGGTACCGCTACCCTTGGAGGATTAACGCTGGAGGTGGTCACACACGTTATTGAAGTGCTTGGTTTTTTTTTACTGAAACTGTGAACGGTGAAAATTGGGCCTACCCTTGTTTCAAATTGAACTCTCTCGAAACGTTGCCACTCTTCGAATTTGTTTTGTCAGTTAGTGAGCATTTATGTAATTTTGTTTCGGCGAAAATAGAATTCCTCCATGTTAAATAGCTTTAAGTAGTGGTGTTATTCGAATACCAAAACAGGGTTCGAATATTCAGGAGCAATATTCGAATATTATTCGAATATTTTCGAAATCGTGGGCATTTTTGCATTAACATCCACATTATTACTTCTACCCCAAAATTTGTCAGTGATGTGTGGTTGTGTATTATTGTGTAATATGAGGCTGTATTATCATAAATTATTCAGAAAACAAACACGCAGTGAACATCAAACTTTTATTTCGTTTTAAGAGATCTTAAAATACCTATTTCAAGTATGTTCAAGCAAAATCAAAGTTTTGAATAACGTCAACAGAAACAAGAGCACCGGAACGCTGCAAATCCCCTCGCCCTACGCAAAATATGGTAAATTTCGACCTGAATTTTTGGTAAATAAATGAAAAATCGGACAAACTGAATACGAGGTGCACAACTACAACATATGAGGGGGTTTGGACAACTCGGCCCATTACCAACTCGGCCCGCTACCAACTTGGACCAATTTTGGACAGCTCAGCCCACTTTTACCGACTCGGCCAATTGTGAAAGACGACTCGGCCCATTTTTTTTGCCACTTTACTATTTACTATTTGGGTTTTCTTGCTGATTTTGAACTAGCAGCCCTTTTATGAAAAAGTTATGATTTTTAATACGATTTAATCAAACAATGCAAGCCGGGAGACATTTGTTACATGAGATTATGAAAGGCGGGAGGTGTTTCTTATGATATGCATTGTTTTTCACGATGACAGGGATGACTGCAACTGATGAATACTCCGGTGTTATTGAGCCCAACTGCAATTTTCAATTGCATTTCTTATGACGATTGCATTTCTTATGTTTTTCACAATGACAGAGATGACTGAATGTCACAAACATCAAATATTACAATACCCATTTAACACACCATTTTACGGTTTATGACGGGGATACAAATATCACTCACCATGCATTTCATGTGTTATGGTGATATTGGGTCATTTTACACACCAAAAACTGCATTTCAACACTCTTTAAACTTGGTTCTTAAAAATTGTAAAAAATGCAATTAAAATAATGTTGTTCACGTGGTCGCGTGCACTGGTACAGATTACAATTATTTCCCATCACTCTCAACCAAAATAACCGAATTTTATGAGCGATTTGCAATTGATTTTACTCACGAGTGTTATATTGCAAGTGCAATTAATTGTTCACAACAATAATTAGGCCCCAACCCTTCGGATTGGGGCCTATAGGTTTGGGGTGTCCGTCTGTCTGTCATCGCTTTATACCCCTATGAATTTGGGGGGGGGCGGTTGGGGCCTGCTTGTGTTCCGCAAATACTTACTTGTTGCTATTCATTTCAATCAAAGGTAGCACTCAAGCTCCCTTGATGTGCAATCAAACCTTCGATCTAACAATCACAGAGCACTATAAAGGTGTCAGAAGAACTGTTAATGTTTTGAACAAAACATCTTTCTTCTTAAAATAACACAGAGTACATAAGTAAATTATATTTTTTTTATAAACTGCGTCTAAATAATTCTGTTATTGTCATGAGCATTAATTCAGTTGCTTGATTGCATTAAAACCTGTGATTCTTGGTGCCGAGATTTCAAAATTGGTTCTGGTAATCTTCCATTTTTTTTTCACAATTAAAATGGTGTGTAAAAATATTTAATATTTGGTGCCGACTTTGAAAGGTAGTACCAGCTTGCCCATAGAAAGTGGCGCTGACTCGTCCAAAAACTACCGATAATGTTTCGTCCCTTGTAAAAGTTTGTTTTTCTGTGTATTAATCTCATACTATCATTCACAATTAGAAGTAGTTTGTCCTCCTAACATATGCATTATCGACAATGGAAAAAGTTCTAACACTTCTTCCATAAATGACACTAAAAAAACTCATATGTTTAGAGAAAATTTTCGATAAAAATGTTTTTGGCCGAGTTGGTAATTTTGGCCGAGTCGTCTTTCACGAATGGACCGAGTTGTTCAAAAGCTGGGACGAGTCGTCTTTCGCGATGGGCCGAGTTAGTAATGGGCCGAGTTGTGAGAAGACCCATATGAGGAGTAACTCTGTACAGGATTTAAAATGTGTATGCTTACCCGTTCGTCGGACTTGTGCATACAAGACTTAGATCATATAGCCTTTATAGCCGAAAAATATGCCAAGTTTCGACCTCAATTTTGGCTAAATAAATGAAAAGTTGGACAAACTGAATACGAGGTGTACAGCTACAATACATGAGGAGTAAATCTCATATATTTAGGATATATATAGGATTTGAAATGTGTGTGCTTACCCGTTCGGAGGAGTTGTGCATACAAGACCACTACCCAAAAGCGTGACGGACGGACGGGCTAACCAAATCCTATATCCCCTTCGCCAACAAAGTTGGGCGAGTGGGATAATAAGGTGTATCACTATATCTATGTAATGCCTAGAAACAAAACCAAGCCCTGCCTAGTTTCTGTGCAACTGAAAATCTACGAATTCTCATTAAGGAAACTATGGATATTGATATTTTCCGGTCTCAGCTGAGACCTTTTCTTTGTAACGATGTTGCCTGCAAGGATAAAAATTCTCTCTTCTTATGAAAAATAATTTAAAAATTATACAAAATCCAGAATATTCGAATATCAAAAAATAGGGTTCGAACACCACCCAAACGAACGAATATTCGAATATTCGAATAATGGTCCCACCACTAACTTTAAGGATACAAAAACTTCAAAATTATGTATACTTTTTAATGTGCATGAGTATATATATTGTGAACAAGATCTTCTGCAAAATATCTCGCTAAGGGAAAGTCATATCGACTTCAAATTTTATATGGGTGTTCCTTGGATCAGTTGGACGGTTCTTGGACTTTTGACGAAAAACTGACAAAATGGCGTCACTTTATGTGCCCGTTTTGACCCATTTTAAAAATGCTACTCCTCCTACAGTTTTTCACCAATCGTTTAGATGTTACGCAGGGATGTTCCCCAGGCGTTAGCCTACCAGGCTATAATTTTTTTTTCGCCGTTCGCCAAAAACTGTCGAAATGGTGGAACTTTGAAGTTTTATCAAAAACTGGAATAAATGGTAGTAAATAACTGAATTGTCAAACCATTCATTTCTCTTGGTCTTTTTCAAATAGTTAAAAATTTTAATCGAAAATTTCTTAGGTGTTTCTCCACCTGGACTTTGCTTTTTTCGCAAATGACAAAAAAAATGCCGAAATGGTGGAATTTAAAAAAATTCGTAAAATTGTGTAAATGTCGGTAAATACGTGAATCGTCAAAACTCAACCTCTCCAACACCCCTTTTCGGGTAGCTTCTAAATTCGAATTAAATGCATTTTACATACTTCATTTTTTGGCCTAACAGTATTCATTTCAGAGTTTTTCTCTCTTTCCGTATTTGGTAACTCCTCTGGGTCACGTCCTTGGACATGATTGTTATAAACAAGTTTAATTTGGGGTGTGAGGGTGATTGCTGTCCTTGGACATGCTTGTTAATCATTGGTAGCCAATTTTTCAAAGGCCTTTTCATCTACAATTTTAATGAGATTGCTTTCAGATTTTACATAAATATTTACTAGAAGGTCCTCTCCTTAAAAGTTACTTTTTTGCCGATACGCCAAAAGTTGGCGAAATGGAGGGGGTGGGAGGGAGGAGGAGAGGATAAGCCAATTGACAGCAAATTTTGAAAATGCTTCTTCTCTTACAATAACTGTCAGATTCCTTTGCAATTTTGTGTGAATGTCTGCTTGGCGGTTCTATCTATATGCTGTTTTGGCGATCCGCGAAAACATGACCAAATGGCGATTCTCCGAAAATTGGCCAAATGGCGGCTTTTAAAATGTTTTTTTTTTTTATAATGCGTTGTCTGCTGCAGTTTGATTGGATTTATTCGAAATTTTAGAATTTGCTCCTCTTGTGATGTTTTCTTTGAAGAATTGGCCTCATACCGCCTTTTGAAAGTGTTGGGGTCAAGTTTTTCAAAAGAGTTCTTTTGCAAGTAATTTTAGTCAGAATGCTTTCATTCTTTCATTCTTTTTCGTAGTCCAATTTTAGGGCTGCTTTGAAATTTAATCTTCTGAGATCTGCCAGAAATGAAGCAAATTCCAGCCTTTGAAAAATATTCTGCAAGTAGTTTTTAAACTATGACCACAACTTTTTAGCGACAGTACAAGCGCATTGATACTTGATTCACTAGATCTCGGCTGGGCACAATATTCCTTGACATTGTTTTTGCAGTATAGAAAACAGTAATTGAGCAACGAACCGCGTGCATTTTTGTCGGGTGTTTTGAATAGGTTTATCACAGCAGTGCTCCTTACTTCTGGAACAACCCTTATTGGCTTGATGTGCTTAAAATCGACGAACCAGAAATTAACTGTTCAAACTCTTCCATAAAATTATGTCGTTATATCTCATGTATGAGAGGTACAGAGAAAGGCCTGGGCCACAAAACTGTATCATTACCAAGGCTATTCCATCGATGTCGTTGTTACGCGGCATCATCATCATCGCCCGTCGGCCCCGCTTGGGTATAGGTCGCCGACAAGGTCCCGACAGCTTCCTCTGTCCTGGGCAGGACTCTCCAGCTGCTCCCATGCGTGGCCCATCCTCCTGACCACTACAGGCCTCGTTACAACGCTGGACCAATTCTATAGAAATTGTCACTGCTATTTGGGATTAGTCGGATTATTCCAGTGAATAGAACACTGTTGTCAGCTGATCACGCGCAAGCTGCTGTATGCCGATGTTTTTACTGATTTACAAAATGCTAAAAACTGAGAAAATCTTCTGTATTTGTTGGACGATGTTTTATAAGTGCCAGTAAAATTGTGAAGACCTCAGTGTTCGCTTGTTTTGGCCCACCGGGGGGAGAAATCGCACATGTTATGGTAAAGTTCTGTGTGTGTGTGCATGTGAGCAACTGAGGCTTTTCCCAAGAATTTTGATCTCAATGTTTTTATTTTAAAATCTGGTGTGACGTCAATGTATTGTCTCTTCAAAATTGACAAGAATTACCGCCGGAGTCGTCCGTAAAATCTTTTTTCTCCCAGGGTTTTCTCTAATACCTTAATAGTGGGATTGTGTATCTGATGATATACTCGCCTATTAATACTCAGAAATGGATGTGAAGTCATATCTGCAAATTTAGTCAATATAATAATTACATGCGGCTCTCGGGCAGTTAATACAAAGCTGCCACACTGCGGTGTGAATACCAAGAACACGCGTGTGATGATATCCAAGTCGTGCCACGGAGAATACCAAGAACCCGCGTGTGGTGATATCCAAGTCGTGCCACGGGGAATACCAAGAACACGCGTGTGATGATATCCAAGTCGTACCACGGGGAATACCAAGAACACGCGTGTGATGATATCCAAGTCGTGCGACGGGGAATACCAAGAACCCGCGTGTGATGATATCTAAGTCGTGCCACGGGGAATACCAAGAACACGCGTGTGATGATATCCAAGTCGTGCCACGGGGAATACCAAGAACACGCGTGTGATGATATCCAAGTCGTGCCACGGGGAATACCAAGAACCCGCGTGTGATGATATCCAAGTCGTGCCACGGGGAATACCAAGAACACGCGTGTGATGATATCCAAGTCGTGCCACGGGGAATACCAAGAACCCGCGTGTGATGATATCCAAGTCGTGCCACGGGGAATACCAAGAACACGCGTGTGATGATATCCAAGTCGTGCCACGGGGAATACCAAGAACCCGCGTGTGATGATATCCAAGTCGTGCCACGGGGAATACCAAGAACACGCGTGTGATGATATCCAAGTCGTGCCACGGGGAATACCAAGAACCCGCGTGTGATGATATCCAAGTCGTGCCGCGGGGAATACCAAGAACACGCGTGTGATGATATCCAAGTCGTGCCACGGGGAATACCAAGAACACGCGTGTGATGATATCCAAGTCGTGCCACGGGGAATACCAAGAACACGCGTGTGATGATATCCAAGTCGTGCCACGGGGAATACCAAGAACACGCGTGTGATAATATCCAAGTCGTGCCACGGGGAATACCAAGAACCCGCGTGTGATGATATCCAAGTCGTGCCACGGGGAATACCAAGAACACGCGTGTGATGATATCCAAGTCGTGCCACGGGGAATACCAAGAACCCGCGTGTGATGATATCCAAGTCGTGCCGCGGGGAATACCAAGAACACGCGTGTGATGATATCCAAGTCGTGCCACGGGGAATACCAAGAACACGCGTGTGATGATATCCAAGTCGTGCCACGGGGAATACCAAGAACACGCGTGTGATGATATCCAAGTCGAGCAATGGCTAGTCTTTCCCTTATGACCCATCGTAATTGAATACAGTCTGGATGGAGAGTTGTGCCCTCGATAATGCTTGTTATATTTCCCCCGTTGAGGGTAAACATTTTGTTTGAGCACTTTCTGTGTGAGTATGTATGTAGTGTGTGTGTCTGTTGTAATTTGGTAAGATTATGTCTTGGGTTGGTCCTCAAGTTGGAATTGTATTTAAGATATATTGAACTACGCGTGACGTCATCTGACGTCTGAACATGAAACCTGCGCCATTACTGTAACTGCAGAACGAAACGTTCTGTTGGCTTCAAACTTGGTCGGATAAGGCCTTGGGTGGATCCGATGGTTCAAAAATGTGATAGGTATAAATACAGCAACGTATGACGTCATATGACGTCATTACATATTTTGAACTCAGGACTTGGCCAGCAGGATAACTCGGGAACGAGAGGTCGGATCAGCTTCAAACTTTTTGCTGTTATGTTTTGTGTTGGACCGCCGGTTGCTATTGTAGTTGACGCATATTGGACAATTCTTGACGCCGCATGACGTCAAAATGTGATTGCAAACTCGCTACCCAACCAAAAGCAAAAACAAAAACAACAACAAAAACAGCCTTTCATACTGCGAATTCTGGGCACAATGTTCTTGGACGTTCTTTTTTCGATTTTAGATTATTCAATTTAGTCACATCAGTGGACATACATTGCCTGTTTATACGTATATTGGCTTTTTAAGGCCCTCAACTGAGGCTTTATGCGCCAAAGTTAACCGTATGGTTAACTGATTCCGTTAACTGCTCCGTTACCAATCAGAACATCTGTAAGTCAATTAATAAGTTTGCCCTTTTTAACAAACAGCAATCCACCAAAGTTTTTGCACGATACACCCAGATCAATCGATTTTGGGAGTACAGGTAACTGCACAATTAACCTTTGTGAATACGGCGGCAGAAAGGAACATACAAGTTTCGGTGATGTCCAACTGTCTGTTCGTCCGCCCATCGCCAGCTGCTACTCCCACGCTGATGAACCTTTTCTCACTGATGAACCATATTTCCTCACCGATGAACCACTTCCTCACCGGTGAACCACTTCCTCATTGATAAACCACTTCCTCACTGATGAACCACTTCCTCCCCAATGAACCACTTCCTCACTGATGAACCACTTTCTCACTGTTGAACTACTTCCTCACTGATGAACCACTTCCTCACCGATGAACCACTTCCTCACCAATGAACCACTTCCTCACCAATGAACTATTTACTCACTGATGAACCACTTCCTCACTGATGAACCGCTTCCTGACCAATGAACCACTTCCTCACCAATGACCCTCCTGTTTGGCATATAGCTAACCTACCATAGTGAGTAGCTTCACGCCACCTTTGTACGCTTTACAGACTTGGGCGCCATCTTGGATTTTCATCCCCAATTTCTTATCAACAGGAACACACAAAAACTATTTGACCGATTTTACCAACTTTAGACAAGGCTTGACTATAGAAAAGCACACTCGGGACTTGGATTTTACAATTTTGACTTGATTGCTTTCATATTTGAAAGGAGGCAGCAGCCAGATCGTCCTCTTGGGAAAAATCTTTTTGGCAATTCACCAAAATGGTAAAATGATGAGAGTACTTGGCGGGAAACAGCCAATGTGGTTCTCATTGGCTGTTCTTTGTTGGCGACCCGCCAAAACTCAACAAAACCCGCCAAAAATGCAGACAGTTTGAATTTGGCGAACTGTCTTAAATAGCGGATGCTGTTGTCAGATTTATCTGTTTTAAGACTCTCAGCCGGATCGCCCGTGTTATGTATGGATCAATAGCCTGTCCTACAACAGAACAAAGCCAATGTTATGCTTCGATGGCCCTCACCAAGTACGCCCTCCAATCATCTGATCATTGGCCTGTCCTACAACAGAACAAAGCCAATGTTATGCTTCGATGGCCCTCACCAAGTATGCCCTCCAATCATCTGATCATTGGCCGGTCCTACAACAGAACAAAGCCAATGTTATGCTTCGATGGCCCTCACCAAGTACGCTCGCCAATCATCTGATCATTGGCCGGTCCTACAACAGAACAAAGCCAATGTTATGCTTCGATGGCCCTCACCAAGTACGCCCGCCAATCATCTGATCATTGGCCTGTCCTACAACAGAACAAAGCCAATGTTATGCTTCGATGGCCCTCACCAAGTACGCCCGCCAATCATCTGATCATTGGCCGGTCCTACAACAGAACAAAGCCAATGTTATGCTTCGATGGCCCTCACCAAGTACGCCCGCCAATCATCTGATCATTGGCCTGTCCTACAACAGAACAAAGCCAATGTTATGCTTCGATGGCCCTCACCAAGTACGCCCGCCAATCATCTGATCATTGGCCGGTCCTACAACAGAACAAAGCCAATGTTATGCTTCGATGGCCCTCACCAAGTACGCCCGCCAATCATCTGATCATTGGCCGGTCCTACAACAGAACAAAGCCAATGTTATGCTTGGATGGCCCTCACCAAGTATGCCCGCCAATCATCTGATCATTGGCCGGTCCTACAACAGAACAAAGCCAATGTTATGCTTCGATGGCCCTCACCAAGTACGCCCGCCAATCATCTGATCATTGGCCTGTCCTACAACAGAACAAAGCCAATGTTATGCTTCGATGGCCCTCACCAAGTACGCCCGCCAATCATCTGATCATTGGCCGGTCCTACAACAGAACAAAGCCAATGTTATGCTTCGATGGCCCTCACCAAGTACGCCCGTCAATCATCTGATCATTGGCCTGTCCTACAACAGAACAAAGCCAATGTTATGCTTCGATGGCCCTCACCAAGTATGCCCTCCAATCATCTGATCATTGGCCGGTCCTACAACAGAACAAAGCCAATGTTATGCTTCGATGGCCCTCACCAAGTACGCCCGCCAATCATCTGATCATTGGCCGGTCCTACAACAGAACAAAGCCAATGTTATGCTTCGATGGCCATCGACAAGTACGCCCGCCAATCACTTGGATGATTCTTGCCAGATATCCCCATCAGTCATCTGATCACAGTTCATCTAGAGACGCTTCAGATGGTGACTGTGTCTTACCAGGCTATTGTTTAATGGCACACACATACGCGCGCACATACAGATAGTGACTGTGTCTCATCAGGTTATTGCTTCAACGCACACACAGATGGTGACTGTGTCTTTCTAGGTTATTTCTTCATCGCACACACAGATGGTGACTGTGTCTTTCTAGGTTATTTCTTCATCGCACACACAGATGGTGACTGTGTCTCATCAGGCCTTTTCTTCATGGCACACACAGATGGTGACTGTCTTACACCGGTCTTGTTTCATCGCACACACATACACGCATACCCACAGATGGTGACTGTCCTATCAGACCATTGCTCCCTCGTATACACAGACGGTAACTGTGTCTTACCAGTTTGTTGTTTCATCGCACACACAAAGGCGCATACACACAGATATGATATCAGCATAATTGTTAGATACTTCATTGATAAGGCCTCGACTAGTCACAGTGTCCCTGGATTTTTTATATATTCTTGAAAAGGGAGGCCACTTGAGCATTAGATGGAGATGTCAGAAATTCTAGCCCACACAAGTATGCATGGCTTTTTGCTGCTCTGCCCATGCGCCAGGTCTCTTTTCCACAGACGCCCTTATCACTTGTTATATAGGTCAGCTTCCTTTAAGGGGCTGATGTGTTCAGTTTCTTTCTTAGTGTGACAATTTACTCAGAGGGTAAAAGACTGATTGGGATGTGCTGCTGAATAATAAGTGAGCTGAGAGAGCCGTTCACACGTTTATAGCGCTGCTGGATGCTCTAACGCGGGTAGCGGGCGTCGCTGGCGCGCACTCTACATGTCCTGCCAACCCATACGGCGATTCCAGTGAAGCTCAATAAATTCTCGGTTCTAATGGAGGCCTTGAGTAAATAGGAAGAGCAGTAGACTAGTCTATGAATGATGTAACATGACATCAGCGTGGCTCCCATTTGTTAACGTTGGCAGGGTCTGGACTGGCGCACAAAATATGGAAGATTACTGTAAGATTCGGTAAAAATGCACGGGAAAAGTTTTTCTTTTCGAAAAGAGAATTTACCGAAATGGTGTCTTATTCAGTTTGTGGAATTCTTGGAAAATTTTTAAAGGTTTGCTTCTAGGTGATAAAGAGGAATAAAACAGCGGATTGGAGTCTCGAGTTTTAGTGTGTTGACTCCTTACATGGATTCCAATATCATTTTCAGCCAAAAATCAACGTCAGATTGACGACGGAATATCGACGTCAGATTGACGACGAATACCGACGTCAGATTGACGACGGAATACCGATGTCAGATTGACGACGGAATACCGATGTCAATCTGTCGTGAAAAACCGACGTTGGTTTCATTTCATATCCAGTCAAAACTTGGAGTCGGATTGACGTCGAAATCTGACGTCATTCTGACGTTGAAAATTGGACGTCAGTTCCATTCCATATACAACCAAAACCAGCACGTCAGTCCAACATCAAAACGTCGATTCACGACGTCGACCCAACGCTATTGTGACGTCCAAACGTTGGCTGGGTCTTGTTGTTCAGCTTTATGCGAATCGTTTTCAAGTGGCGGTGCGAGTGCTGCACAGGTAATCTCCTTTTGAGGAATCAGTGGAAATTGGCTCAGCTTGGAGAGTGAATTGACGGCGGTTTCTTTGTGGGAGAGTTATTTTGTTTTTTGTCATGACTGGATGCACTATCACTATCAATGTAGCGTAACAAACGGGTCGACGAAGCAAGAATCAGCATACGTTTTCATGTCCTTTTTTGGCGGACATGCCACATCGCAGTCTCGCAGGTATGTGGCATGGGCTTCAGATTAATTAATCCTGTCACTGCTGCCTGTGAACAAACAACAGTTCTCAACCATGGTATTGTTTGCGGCGGGACTGGGAACTGGCTTCTACAGTCAATCATCACTGTGAAACAGGTGGGACTGGGAAGGGCTTCTACAGTAAATCATCACTGTGAAACAGGCGGGACTGGGAACAAGTTTCTACAGTAAATCGTAACTGTGAAAATGTTTGTCCACATATGCGGTGAAAGGTGAAAAAAGATGAAAACTCAGTAAATGGTTGCCATGGATTGCTGCATGCAGGCATTATCACTATGATCAATGAGGCGAGATCGAAAGATTGTGATCAATCTGATTCGACATGAGCCGCAATTGGTCAGTGCTGGGTAGTCATTTGACTACGCCAAAGCAATATGAAGGTCCGTGTTCTTGTAACAATATGAAGGTCCGTGTTTTTGTGACAATATGAAGGTCCATGTTTATGTGACAGTATGAAGGTCAGTGTTCTTGTGACAATATGAAGGTCCGTGTTCTTGTAACAATATGAAGGTCAGTGTTCTTGTAACAATATGAAGGTCCGTGTTTTTGTGACAATATGAAGGTCCGTGTTTTTGTGACAATATGAAGGTCCATGTTTATGTGACAATATGAAGGTCAGTGTTCTTGTGACAGTATGAAGGTCCGTATTATTGTGACAATATGAACTTCCGTGTTTATGGAACAATATCAAGGTCCGTGTTTATGTGACAATATGAAGGTCCGTGTTTATGGAACAATATAAGAGCCCGTGTTTTTGTGACAATATGAAGGTCCGTGTTTATGGAACAATATAAGAGCCCGTGTTTTTGTGACAATATGAATGTCCGTATTCATGGAACAATCTGAAGGTCCGTGTTTTTGTGACAATATGAAGATCTGTATTTTAGTGACAATGTGAAGCTCCGTGTTTTTTAACAGTTTGCAGGTCCGTATTTTGTGAAAATATAAAGGTCCGTGGTTTGCAACAATGTGAAGGTCCATGTTGTTGTGACAGTATGCAGGTGCGTGTTTTGTGACAATATGAAAGTCCGTGTTTTGTGACAGTATGCAGGTGCGTGTTTTGTGACAATGTGAAGGTCCGTGTTTTTGTGACAGTATGAACGTCCTTGTTTTGTGACAATATGCAGGTCCGGTTTGTGTGACAATATAACATCGCTGTTCGGCAGCTGATATGCTGACAACAGAATACATAGTGCAGAACAGTGGTCGAGGCAAATGGAGGGTTTGAACAGTACGCAGCGCGCAACCGTCTTCATTCTGCTCATGTGTAAAAATGGTTGTTGTGACCTATATAAAGTAAAAAAAAAAAAAGACATAACGAGTGGGAAGACTGATCCGAAAAACCGTCCCGTAGCCCACAGCACTGGTAGTACGAGCTTGAAGGGCGAGTGCAAACAGTGCGCAAGGCCAGGGGCGGATCAGTGTGGTTTTAGTTTTATTTAACAATTTTTGAACAGATATATTCTCTTTTAAATTAGATGTGTTTTTTTTTTTTTTTGCGCTCTTCTGCGAAGATTTCTGTCTCGAACTTATATTGTTATGGCAGTGTCTAGTGCACACTTTCAGTAGTGGGCTGTGTGACATTTTGGAAACTGGAAAAGTTTTAGTACAGCTGTCCAACAGTGAAAACACCACTGTTTCCTGTGTATGCTTACTGGCAATCATGAAATAAAATATATGACGCAGACCGGCACGTTATACGCTATACATTAGGTATTGCATGATGTGAATCCAGGGAATTATCCTTGGCCGCGTGCGGCCTCATGAACACCCCGATAATGCCTGCATGTTAACACATCAACCGTACCATACCTTCATCTTATGCATTCCCTTTTTTATGTTGTAGTATTCCTAAGCTTTCAAATGGGTATAAGTTTGTAGTTATTCCGAATCGTTATTCCTTTTTTCTGCCTTTTCCCGCTTGTATGGTTTCCAAACAACTCCTGCTAGACCATTTGACGTACAAAGATGAAATCTAGTACGTAATAAGGGATGATAAGATCTTGCTGGTATGACCTTCCAGGTCAAAGTGAGGTCACATTTTTACCTGAAATGGATTCCAGACTATCCCTCCTAGACCGTTTGACATACACGAATGAAATTTGGGACAGGTATAGAAGGTGATAAGATCTCGCTCGAACCGCAGTTTTTCACTTTGACCATGAATATCAAGTTTAAATTGAGGTCAAAATACTTTTAGAACCCCTGTTTGTCACGACAAATAGGGGTCAAATTCTTGCTGGAACACAAATACGATTTGCGTAAAGAGGGATCTTGCATTCTGAATCTTTACCTTGGGAGTCAACATCAAAGGTCACGTGACCTTTGAACCGCGTGAACCTTTAGCGATAGAACGATTTATCTAGAAAGCGGTCAGAAATTTTGGATCCATTGGGCCTGAAAGACGATAATTTGATACCTCTATGGCCTTTACCTTCTTCGCCAAGGTCAAAGTCGAAAACCGGAAATTGACCAGTATCTCGAAAACGGTTGGAGATACGCGATTTTGAGCTCATTTTCGACCGTTTGAGCTTAAAAGACGTCGTAAGATGTACCTCGGTTAGTTACTTGACCTCCGCATAGCACTACACTTATTTATTTATTTATTTATTTAACACCGTATTATTGAAAATAAGAATTCTGAAGCAAATAAGAAACCACATATTTTTTGGTAGGCTATTTCGGAATAGATTCCCGATAAATTGAATCTCAAATAAATCAATAATGCTTCATTTTTCTTACACCAAAGGGTCAAAATAAGTTGAACAGTGTAAATTCTTATCCTTTGGCGAAAGGAAACTAAAAATATTGGAAAGCTGAATTGTTATTTTCGCTTTTTGTTAAAATGTAGGTATAGTGTTGAATAACCTATTGCAATTTTTTATTTTAAAAAAATTTATTTGTGTTTTTAATATTTTTATATTTTTCTATTTCCAAGACAAGAAATAAGTTTTTTACATAATTTGCAACCAAAAATGATGAAATAATAAAAAAAAAAACAATTTCTGTGACATTTGATTTGTTGGTAGTCTGTTCCGGAATAGCCTACCAAAAAATATCTGGTTTCTTATTTACTTCAGAATTCTTATTTCAAATAATACAGTGTGATTTATTTATTCATCGGTTTTGTGGATTGCGCAAGCCGGTCATTCCGCTGTGTAGCGGAATTCGGTCTGATTTTTCTCTTCAGTTGCCTTTCGGCATGCGCGAGTCACTTCACGATGTGCTGACTCAGGAATTAGGGCAAGTTATGCACTCATCCAGATAGTGTGGCTTTACTGAATTGTAAGGGCGCATACTGTCAGCAGTTTATGACTATGGAGTACGGTGTCGTGTAAATTGCACAGTCTTCGCAAATGATATACAATTAAATTCGAATGTTAAACAATAAAGACACATAGTTTTAGTGTGACAGTAATATTCAGAATCCCTATGCAATCGTGTAACTGGATTAACAGCAATAATAACAATTTCCCACAACCTTCTCTAAAATGCTGTAATGACATCACCTGCATCATTTCAGGAGCGGGTAGGCAATTGCGTTATGTATAAAACAAAGGGGCATTCTTGCTTATGGTACCACGAATTGCGAGGAAAGAGCACTAACTTTTATTTCTGCCTGCGAGAAGAATGTAATGGCAATACAACCTGCATCTCACAAAAACATAAATTAAATTGAATCAAAACTCAAAACTCTGTTCTGCTCACAACAGTAATGTTATGTTAAAAAATCACACGTTTGTTAGTCCGCCGCGTGGCGCGAAGCAGGTGCTATGCTATCCGGGTTTGTCCGTCCTCCGGTCTGGCTATCTGTCGACACTAGAGGTGTATGATTTTGTGTGATTCGCATCTTAGACACGGGGGCCGAATACGGCTGCTATGCCTGTGCTCAAAATGTTCTCCACAATTTCTAAATATGCAAGAAATATTTTGTGTGTCGATACGTCCACCCGTTCGTCTCTGACAGGGTTAATCTTTGTGTTGCGGGTGGAGGGGGGCGCGGTCAGTTTCACTGACAATACTTGCTGGACGAGCAATTTAATAATTTAGAAGACCAGTTTATTTTGTCTGTCCTGATATAGTGAGTTGGTATATAATACAACTGCCTGTATTTACAATTTTCAAACTTCTACTCTTGCCACATTCGGCAGCTTGTATTTGTTTTAGAGCTTTGGCCAAAATATGACCAAATTTAAGAAAACACAAAAAATTATCCCCTTAAGAAAACACAAAAAATTATCCCCTTCAAACAAATATGACCCAATTAAAATTTAACAGGACTGTTCCACTGTTCCTGAGTCAGGTTTGTATTATGTTTGGCGATTTGGCAAAAATCGCGCAAATTATTGGCCCAAAACCGCCAACGCTTCTTGAAGTAGAAGCACATTGTGAATGGTGAAATTGATAGCGCGTTGGGCTATGTGCAAGAAGTTCAGATCCAATTTTTTCATTGTCTCCCTTTATCGATTTGGAGACAGAATTCATAGTTCTTCCTCAGAGAGAAGCCCTGGTTTGTGTTGCCGCCTGCGAAGAAAGAGGTTAAGAGTTCGAATCCCACTCTAGATGCACCTTTTCATGGTCTCTCTTCATAGGTTTTACAGGCCACTTTTATAATTCTGCCTCTCACAGAAGTATATCAAGTCAATACTACATTAATTTCTTTATTTTTTCTCTTTTTTCTTTCCTCCTTTCCCTCCCTGCCTTCCCTGATACCAGGCAGACCTTCAGTGGAACGGTAGTGTTTTGTTATTGGTTCAGAAAAAAGTTGGCCAGATAAAGGGATAGCTTTATGAGAAACATAAGAATTTCCATCGGCCCCACAGATCCTCTCCGATTACTATTGATAGCAGTGTTGCCCACGAGCTCTTATACCAAACCTATATTTTGTCAAAATTAGTCGGTTTCTCCTTTCACCATTGAACTGTTTTGCTTTTACGGCTGGGCACAATATCCACGGACATTCTTATTCTTAATAAACAATTGAATCTGAACAAAATCAGTTCATAATAAACGATTAACGGATAAGACAAATTTTTCTCCAGAAGTCAATGGAAGAAAAAACATTAGAACGGGTCGTTTTATTTCTTTTATTGTTAACCGATACGTCGTACTAATCTATGTATAGGATACAGTACGAAGAGGGTCCAAGAGTTCAAATAATGGACAGTTCCGAGGCAGCGCCGAGGAACTGTCCATTATTTGAACTCTTGGACCCTCTGAGTTCTGTATCTGACTTAGTTTACACAATTCACAACCGATTCCCTGGACTGTCGCTAACAAAAGTCGGGTCTGAAATTATGTCGCCCACTTTGTTGTGACCCATTTTGTCACGCACTGTCAGGTTTGAAATCAGTAAACAAGGTGTGAGAAAAATAATGGACAGTTCAGTCTTTCATTCAGTGGGTAGTGTGCGAAGTGTAAACATGGAAAAAGAGTTCTTGGATATCATTAATGAAAATTTCCGGCTGAATTGCACATTGGATGCAAATTCTTTTGTAAAATTTAGTAAACACACACACATTCACACATACACACACAAAACGCGAGGGGGAGGGCGGGGTGGGGTGGGATGGAGGAACGGGGGCGGCGAGGGGGAGGCGGGGGATAGTGGGACGGGTCGGAGGTGGTTAACACATGGAACGGCGGTTGTTTTGCTTGATAGTCCCACGCCGCCGCGGTACAAGCGCTCGTTGTCCTTCTGTCTATCTGTTCGTCCGTCCGTCCGTCTGTCCCCCACAAGTGCCCCTACTTTTGTACGCTCCATTACTTACTCACGTCTCACAGGCTTTTGATTTTTTGTGGGAAATAACAACATGTGTTGGAGTTGTGCGACCGATGGTTATTTTTGACTTTGACCAATAATTGACGAAAGCGTGAAACTTCAAACTGACCAAATTTTTTGTTTGTGGGGAGTACTGTGGGGGCACTTTTGTACGCGTAATTTCTCAGTTATTCTGCACGACAGCCTTTTGAGTTTTTATGGAGCGAAGTAATATATATTGCGATTGTGCGACGTGGGATTGTTTTTGGATTTAACCAAAAATTGAAGAAAATATGAAACTTCCAACATGATCAACATTTTTGTTTGTGGAGACACGATGCTTCCAGTTTTGTTCGCTGACCAAAAATTCCGTCCACCACCTTCCTGCTTTTGTACTTGCGATTTTTCAGTGAGCTTTTGACCGGAAGAGTGTACATCCAGATATTCAGATATCTTTCAGCGGTACAATTACTGATATACTTGTTTAATTTCAATTCAAACAGCAGCGAATCCATTCTTTTAAAATAATGGACTCGAACAGCAAAGAGTCCATTATTTAAAATAATGGACTCCCATCAGTCCATTACATTTAAATAATGGACTGTAAGAACAAAGGGATGACGTCACAGGTGTAAACTAATTCGTATTAAACGATGCCCAATACACATTATTTCACCCCAGCAGCTGTTTTATTGTTCTTTGACACTTGTTTCCCTTTTGCTCTTTGACACTTGTTTCCCTTAACACTTTCTGAAAGCAAGGCATAAAAAGGAACAGGGTCCCGAAAGGTTTTGCAAGACACGCATGGTTTAACTCTCAGTTTTGTAGGCTTGCACATCGGCCTGAAACAACATCGAGGTGTTTGCTTTTGTTAAGAACTTATCCAAAAAAGTCGTCAAAATGGTCCCGGGAGTTAATATAATCACACCTTGGCTGTTGATGTATAGAGAAAAGCCGTCGTACGTTAGTGGAATTGCGTTAATTTCCTCAGCACAAGTATGGCCCCATTCATGGTGCTGCTCAGCTGAAACGACACACATGCTTGCATACTGATGAGACGAAATGCTCACTCAACAGCCAGGCCTCAGCTTCCGCCCGTCGTGCTAAAAAAGCACGCTATTTTATACTACACTGTGTGCCACAGTTTTGCAGTGACCGAATGGCTTTATTTACGAAAGACCACAGGTGTTTTAAGCGATAGAGATACGTGTTGTAGAATTCTGTTCATTTAACACTTGGCAAGCTGTTAGCTTGCAAGGGTTATGTGAATTTGTCCGAGCACCCGTTCGTCCTTTTTCAAGCTGTGTTGTTTGCTAAGAGTTTTTTTTTTTTTGACAGTGGTCCGATTTTTTAGAATATTATAAGCCGCATACATGCTGTACCATAAGCTCTGTACATAGTTGTATAACACTCTGTATGCATGTTGTAAAATACTTATATTATTCAAGAAATAACCCATTGAAGGAAGTATTTTTGTGTTTTAACTTTTGTCAAGTGTTTAACATTTGTCTAGCGAAATGCGGCTCGTTACGAATGTCATGAAATCCCTGGAAAATTCCCCTAAAAATTAATAAGTTAAAAATGCTAAATTATTTGAGTGGAATTTAACTGCCGTAAGTTAAGTCATTATGAACAAATGAATACGTTTTGAACATTTTAAGCGGCGATGAGCAAAGCGACGAACAAAGCGATGAATAAAGCGATGAACAGAGCGACGAACAAAGCGATGACTAAATGGATGAACAAAGCGATAAATAAAGCGACGAACAAATTGATGAACAAAACGAAGAATAAAACGATGAACAAAGCAATGAATAAAGCGATGGTTTTTTATCAAATGATTACCAGTAAAATACGGAAGTTCTTGTGTAATATTACATCTTTCACTTGAAACTGACGTCATTCCCTGCTTTATCTTTTGGAAGGTCGCTAATGCCTTAAAAATGGTCAAAATGTGAAAGAAATTACAACTCTGGATCTTTTTATGGATTAAAATAGTGCATTTTCTATGTTTGGCCATTATTTTCACCCATTTGAAATCCTTAAAATAATGTTTGCCACAAAATTAGATGCATAGGTGTAGCCCCCTTCAATCTTCCCTAGTTATTGCCGGACAGGACGTGATCATAATCAAGACAATAGGCATTATGCGCCTGAGTTTGGGTCATTTCCCCGTTCCGTTTATCTAGGCCATGTTTAGTGTAATAACTGCTTCTTTCTATTTTTTTTAGGAACACCGAAAAGAAAATTTTGTTTTGGTTTCAAGGCGCCCCTGGAAAAAATTAATGTTAAAAGTCTTCCTGCACTGAACATTGCAACCCTTCAAAGTATTTATTTATTTTTTTTTTTTTTGCAGCATTTATGAAAATCTACTGTAATAAAAAAATGTACTGCGAAAAAAAGGGACATAAAACGCCTTTCCTGTGGGCTGAAAAAGTGCCAATATTGGGTCTGTTATGTGCTGAGGAACCAAGATTGATGAGGGGTCAGATACTTGTGCAGAATGATAAATTTATACACATAGGACGCAAGCTGTCACCCCCCTGACAGGAATAGTTGATTTCGTTACATAAAAATCGTTGTGGATTTAGGCGGTGTTGGTTCCAGACACTTCCTTCACATTTTGAAGGCCTTGTATTACTGTCATTTTCCAATACGATTGAACTCCAATCTGCGAGCAAAACGCGGGTTGTCAGGTACTTGTAGGTACTTACACCTGACATTTTATAGCGACTTGTATTGCTGTCATGTTCCATTACGATATATATGCAGCTCCAATCCATAACCAAGACTCCAGTCGTCAGAAAAGAATCATGGAATTATAAATTGATGAGTGAGTAAAATTGTTCAAGTCGACCAATTCGTGTTATCGAAAATGCGTTCTGCTTCGGGTAAATTCTCCCTGGTAGAATATGACTCCGAGTGGTCAGCCTGTAACGTAGTGTTAAGTATTTTCTGCCCGTAACGGAAAGACACTGCATACTGCCTTCTGTGTCAAGGACGGGGTGATTTAGTTGATTAGGGAAGATAGATGGCTCCTCTGTAATTTGGTGATAAAGTGCTTGTTTTGTTACGTGGACGCGGCGTCAGATATTGTCCACATACCGAAATAAGTTTCACCGAAGCAGAGTAGAATCTGATACACCCAGTTCGTCTACAGCTGATACTGAGGTAGGCGCAACGAAAATCTGTTTTAATATTAAAAAATTTTGGGACTCAAGTGATAAAAATGGCTTATCCACATCCGAACTCGTGCTAACTGGTGCCCCTGTAACTGCAGTAAAACTGCAGAATAACCCATTCAGTCGGTTGGAAAACGAATATGTCGGCGTGCGTCATAAAATATGTAGAGCTCAATTCTCCATTGTTTGCTTAGTTCTCAAAACACAATCATATGCAGCATAATGTATCCCACAGCAAATCTAATTTCTTCAGATGTGATTTTAGCGATGTCGGTAATAAGACCTGGCATGTTCTGCACTGCTGACTTAGCAAGCTCTCAAAAGAGTGCATTGCCTTATCTTTCAGAAACGTAATGAAACCAGACCGACTTGGGCTCCGAGTGACGAAATAAACGCTGGAAACCACTCTAAACTTCCGGTTTTTGACTCCAACTGACCTTGAGATCAAGGATCAAGTTCATCGAAAGTTATACTTTACGAACGTTGAGGAGGGTGTGGAAGTCGAAAATGACGTTTACGAGATACCGTACAACTTCCGGTTTGGCCTCGAAGGTTACCTTGAGATCAAGGTTCATAGGTATACCGTATGTACCGTTGAGGAGAGTTTGGAAGTCGAAATGAGGACGTACTAGAGGGGTTGGAGGTCGAAAATGAGGTCAGAATTGCTCTATCTCTTAACGTTTTCAAGATAAAGTGACCTTAAGGTCAATGTCACCAGAAGTTATACCTTACGTAACGTCTTAGAGGGAATGGAGGTCCAAAATGAGGTTAAAATTGCGCTATCTCTTATAGTTTTCGAGATAAAGTGCAACTTCAGGCTTTTGACTCGAAAGTGAACCTGAGGTCAAGGTCAACGAAATTTGTACCTCACCTAACGTCCTAAAGGAGGTGGAGGTCCTGGGTCTGGTGTGATTTTTTGCTGGTTGGTCTTATCAAGCACATAAATTACACTTACTTTGGGGAGAACAGTCATTCTTCATCCTCTATAAAACTATGTGAAACACTCCTTAATGAAGGACTAACAACAGCAAACTTGTAATCGTATATGTCAAGTGAATGAGTTTGTAACAAAACCTTAAAAATTGAAAAAAAAATCAGCAACTTGTTCTGTTTGTAATGAAAAGCGCACTGTCAGCTGCTTGTAAAAAGTTAAGTAAATATAAAATTATTTGGCACCAGTTCACATAGTCGACTATAAGTGTGCCAAATTTTATTCGCCTAGCTTAAGCCGTTTCGTCGGAGATGTCTGGAAACCGACGCAAAAATTTCGGCTGAAAAAAAAAATGAAAAAAAACTAACAAAAAAAAAAGGGAAAAAAGAGATACTTTAAGTACCTTAAGTCCACACTTTCCACACCGAGTAAAAACAAGTACGTTTGAAAAATTTACTTTTCAAGCGTTAATCAATGATGCATAACTGAAGTATGCACTAAGTAACTGTAAGTTTGTTTATCATGACTTCACATTTGATGTGTTCATTCCCTGGGTAGGTCGGACGGTTCTATTAAATTTTGACGCATGACGTTATTAGGGAAGACGTATGACGTCATCACGTAAACATCTTGTGTGTGAAATTTCTCAGCCACTGAACATCAGAGAAAGTTCAAACCAAACTTGGTGTGATTGTTGCTTATATTTTTTTTACCAAGCTGTTTCATATATGTGAGTGATGTAATGGTATGCATTTTTTGCAGTACCTTGAAGTATTTTTCACTTTTAAAGTGGGTCATTTGACATATTGTGTTATGACAAGCAGCTCAGTATTTTGGCACCGAAATGCCCACCCCACCCAATCTTTCTCCCACCGCGGTGAGTCATCTGTTGCACAGTTATGAAGAACGTGCCTTTCTAGTGCTTTTTGGCCGGTGGAAGAGAAGAGAAGGTAGTATATCTGGCTATAACTACGCTTAGGCTACAGACCGTCGCCGTTACCTTGCATAAAAGGGTTAGCGTTGCGTTTAGAGTCGTACCTACGCTAAATATCTGGGAGGGGTACGACGGTTAGCAACAATAAAAATCGAGACCACCTTCAAAACCTGCATAAAAGGATGTAAAGTAAGACCTGTTCGTCGTAACCGCTTACAGTTTCGGATAAGAAGACGTACGGTAAAACTTGCCTGTCTTGGCCAACGACCAAATCCGAATACAATGGTGTCGAAAGCGGCGCTTAGATCGAGCATGCCGAGAAAAATAGCCTTTGCCATTATCCATATCGGTCAAGATATCATTGCACATTTTAAGAAGAGCTGTCTCTGTTGCCTGTTTGGGCTTATATGCGGACTGCAAGGGATCGGCAAGATTATTCTTCTCGATGTGCACTGCGATTCTGTTCACAATAACCGATAACCTTCGAAATATACATAAGATTCGACACCGGCCTTTAATTCTTCAACTCTGGCTCTAATGCGGGCTTCTTGATCAAAGGTCGAACGATGGCCTATTTGAATACTGACGGCATTCGGGCGTTTGCCAATGATTTGCTTACGATGCTTGTTATTATTGGACACATTTCGGTGATACACAACTTCAATAGAGTTGTGGGAACTGGATCCAACTCACAGGTTTTCGACGCCGATTTCATTACTATACGACAAACTTCATCCTCTGATAGGTCTGTAAACAACTGTAAAGGCGCAGACTCACAGGGTAAATTTGACTCGAATTTGAAAGTTTCTTTGTTATGATTATGCCTTGTGTTGGACTGCCTGTTGCTGTTGTAATTGACACATATTGGACAACGCGTGACGCCATGTGATGTTAAAACTTGATTGCAAACTGGCCGCTCGCCAGTTTCGCCTTTGAATTTTGGGGAAAGGAAGTTCAATGGCACCCAGATTGATGATCGGGGGGCAAGAGGGTAGGCGATACATTTAACCAGTGCACAAGTTTTCGCAGCTGGCAGGACACAGCATGACACAGCATTTTGTGGGGCTTTTATTGTTGTGGTCGGTCCCAGGCCTCTACAGAGGGCTATCTATCGATTTTAATGGGCTGACAAGAAAGCCGCTTTTTTTGCCAAGGTATTTCATGTATTGGAGCGGTTATATAACATTTGCTTACAGAACCTGGAATTATTTGTCGCTTTTTAAGTAAGTCATCTGGTGTCTTCTTTTGTAACATTTTGGCGCAAACATATCCCCTACCCCTCCCCACCGAGGTGTGAGTCCTCTGCTGTACAGTTATGAGGATACCTTTCTGGTCCTTTTTGGCTGATGTGAATGTACGAAAACAAGCATATATCATGGGCACAAGTACATTTGGGTGCAGACTTATACCGTGAAAGGGATAAAAGGATTAGGGTTGCGTACTGAGCCGTATTTACATTAGATAGTGCTGCGGGCGGGAGTGGGAGGGGGCATAAAAACTACCGATGAAACAGGTATTTGATTATGTAGCGACCACTTTCAAGACCGAATAAAAAAAGACTACAGTAAACCCTGTCTGTAGTCACCAACTTCAAGATCCGTATAAAAAGACATACAGTTAAGCCTCTTCAGCGTCATACTTCCAGAATCGGATAAAAAGACGAACAGTAAAAACTGCTGTAGTGACCCGGATAAAAAGAAAGACTTACATTAAAATCTCTGCAGTGACTACCTTCCAGTATGTAATCCCAGTTTGTAGTGACCACATTCCAAATTGCTGAACTTGTCCCTAGACGTATACAGAAATTAAGGATTAAGATATCCACAAGTCAGATTAAGCAACCTCTACTCATCTTCAGAAATGAGATAAAGGTGTTCCGTAAGCCGACTTCTGGGTCACATCATATATATATATACTCAGATATATTTATATATGGTAAAAAAAAGTAATTCTGATACAGTCAAAACTTTGTAAACCGAAGGCGGGGAAAGCGGTGGAATAGGATGGGGCTGGCAAAAAGGGGGTGTCGTCGGAAACATTGTTTTTTGTTTACAAAACATAAAACGGTAATGGCTGGCTAATGAAAGTATTTGACATGTTCGGGTACACTGATGTTGGTGTGCACTATACTTAAGTGCGCTCAATTACTTAATAAGTATTAATGAAGATGTAGTATTTTTGTTTATCGGTTCAGCAAAACTGGTCAAATAAACGGATATCTTTAAGAGAAACACAAAATGTTATTCCCCCCGCAAATCCTGCCCTATTACTTTTGATAGTAGTGTTGCCCATGTGGCTTTCTACGAAATTTAAATTTGATCAAAATTCGTTCGTGTTTCCTTTCGCCTTTGTAATATGTTGGTTCTATTTACTGATTATTGACATGTTTTGACACAATGTAACCGGCTTAGTGTTGGTCATGTCTTTAAAGAAATCATATAAGTAACTAACTGCAATGTGTTCGCTGTTACGACTGGGCACAATGTCCACGGATATTCTTGTTGGCGATCCTACAGGTCTTTTGTTACTTGATTAACTAGATCTCGGCTGGTCACAATGTCCACGGATATTCTTGTTGGCGATCCTACAGGTCTTTTGTTACTTGATTAACTAGATCTCGACTGGTCACAATGTCCACGGATATTCTTCTTAGCGATCCTACCTGTCTTTTGTTACTTGATTAACTAGATCTCGGCTGGTCACAATGTCCACGGATATTCTTGTTGGCGATCCTACAGGTCTTTTGATACTTGATTAACTAGATCTCGGCTGGTCACAATGTCCACGGATATTCTTGTTGGCGATCCTACAGGTCTTTTGATACTTGATTAACTAGATCTCGGCTGGTCACAATGTCCACGGATATTCTTGTTGGCGATCCTACAGGTCTTTTGATACTTGATTAACTAGATCTCGGCTGGTCACAATGTCCACGGATGTTCTTGTTGGCGATCCTACAGCTCTTTTGTTACTTGATTAACTAGATCTCGGCTGGTCACAATTGCAAATATGAGGAAATGCTTCACAGCAAACTTTTGGTGAAAGAGCGTTTTACTTTTTGTGGACTTTCATGTTGAAGTCAGAAAAAAAGACTTGATAGAAAAAATTACACAATTATCTTCCATGACCCCGCAAAATCAAATCAATCAAAATCAAACTATTCGTATAACAAGAAGAAACACGTGAAGATTTTGTTTCATAGAAGTGCTTAGACTGACTAGCATTTGTTTAAACATCAAATCAACGGATTTAGTGTGCCGAATTAAAATGGAATGGATCGCAGTATATTATAACAACATGTAAGTAGGCGGGGTATGACGATATTATTAAATCTTACAAACGTTATAAAACATGCTTTAGTGAGGCATGTGTTAATCTCAAATATACCGAGAATGGGCTTGCAGAAATTTATCAAAACAATAAAACTGTCATGCAGAACTTTAACAGAGTTATTTTGTCACAAATAAATATTAGATGATTTTAACGAATGTTAAATTTATAAGAAATAGGAGCTCGGGAATGGCAGATCAAGCTGTTTTAGTTTGTTGGAGGGTTATTTAGCTATATACAAGACAGTCTAGTGAAAATATCATGGATTCGTAAGAACTAGTGTCATTGTTGTTGCTTGCATATTTGTTGTCAGGGCAAAAATCCATGGAAATGAAATGAAGAATAGTAATATTCAGACCAAGTATTGGAATTGGAACTCCCCGAGTGTAAATATTACAGTTGCCAATAAATGAAAGTGCATCGTATGCTTTCGGGCACGTTGAGGTGCACTGGTATGTGGGTGCACTGACTGTTCTAGTTAATAATGATTTTTTTAAGTAACATTATGTCTGCACAAGTATTTGTCATTCAGCATAGCTGTGTAAAACCGGGAGGCATGACGCAATAGAACTGCTGTAGCTCAAAGAAGAGTACACGTCATTGAAAATACTTTTTAAAATAGAAAAAACTTCATGCAGTTAAAAGAATGCCATACATATCAATCAAGAGCTTTGGTAGTTTAGCTTTCAAGCAGTTGGCGTCTTGCTCTGAAGGCTCCAAAGACAGATGCGTTTGACATTAGTTGTTGCCGCTTTCTGGCTGACATCCAATTTCATAAAAACCGCCTTTTTTTGCCCCCACCTGAACAATATAAATTCCACTCAAAACACAAGTAAATGAAAGAGAAAAGGGCAAAGAGCTTTGTGACCGTTATACAGCATTGGTGAGGAAGGCCTTCAGGAACAACACGTCTGCTATCGCCATTGTTGCAAATTCCAAATGACTCCTATCTAATGACTATTGGTCATAACGAGGCCCCGTGCAGGAAGAGACCGCTGCACTATGTTATTGTTAAGGCGCTGCTTCTGTCGCTGACTATGGCGTATAACGGAAACAGGCTGTCTATAAAGGAACCCAAGGAGTCGGAGAAGCCTAAAACCTAATTGTTATTGATGCCAAAGAGCGATTAGATGACGTGTGAACGAGGGGGTTGTGGAGACCGTGTGCGCGGGGAGTGCAAATGCGTCTGAAGCGCGGTGGATACATATTCCTACACGTAATCCGTGAGATTCTCGGTGCTGGAAAATAGTGCGACCGGTCACTCAGTGGACTTGCGCACGCAGCTGCGCACTTTTTCTGGATATTGAGGGATGCAAATAAGCGAATAAAATTTGGTGCAATATATATATATATATATATCGAGTAGACATGAAATATGACTTCGGTCTTCCAAAGCCTCGTGTTTCACATGTGACATTTTCATGCTGAGCTTTTTCAGTATGGGAGGAGTAGTCATGGAACGATTCTGTTTCTTCTCTTGCTGCTCCGCTTTTACAGTCTTAAATTTCATTACTTGAAGTGCAAGCACCATGTTTTTTTCGTAATAGACTATTAAATTTTATGGCGCTTGCAAATATTTCATGAGAAAGGGACATCGGGATTTACATTATTTTTTGGAATGTTTTGTGTCAAATTGAAGGAAGTTATAATTGGCATGTCAAACTCGTGAAATGATACCAAATGTTCGAGATTGGCTTGAAAAAAATAAATAAACAAGACTATCTCAGCTATTTTTTTTTTTTTTTTTTGAAGGGCGAAGGGTGGTAGTCATCCGCCCTGGATATACTGTTATTCTTATTTCGAGGTCGCAGTGATAAATTATTAATCACTTGTTGCTAATTATGTGTTCTGCGCGAGTTTTATTATGAATGTTTCTAATCTGATAGATGCCGCCTATTGCTCTTAACGCAGAAAGGAAATAAGTCTTATACATTTTCCTCACTGGTTTAGCTAATGCTACAGGGGCAAGTTAATTAACACCGGTGTGCCTACATCACCCACGCCATAGAACCGACTTATTTGTCTCACCAATTGTTACTTGTGATCAATCCTGCTTTGTTTCCAAAAAGCAAGTCAAGGAAAAGACGAAAGGTGTGAGAAGCGCAGCATTGTAAAGACGAAAGGTGTGTGAAGTGCAGCATTGTAAAGACGAAAAGTGTGAGAAATGCAGCATTGTAAAGACGAAAGGGGTGAGAAGTGCAGCATTGCAAAGACGAAAAGTGAGAAGTGCAGCATTGTAAAGACGAAAGGTGTGAGAAGTGTAGCATTGTAAAGACGGAAGGTGTGAGCAGTGCAGCATTGTAAAGACGAAAGGAGTGAGAAGTGCAGCATTGTAACGACGAAAGGTATTTCCGCTAGTGGCACTAATTTCGGGCTTCCGACTCGGTAAAATGTAGGAATTTGCTGTCACGACAGGCGCTTCGTGACACACTGGCATTCTGCCCCAATCTAAGTGGCACACTGACATTCTGCCCAGATTTAAGTGGCTTACTGACATTCTGCCCAGATCTAAGTGCCACACTGGCATTCTGCCCAGATCTAAGTGCCACACTGGCATTCTGCCCAGATCTAAGTGGCACACTAGCATTCTGCTCAGATCTAAGTGGCACAAGCATTCTGCCCAGATCTAAGTGGCACACTGGCATTCTGCCCAGATCTAAGTGGCACACTAGCATTCTGCCCAGATCTAAGTGGCACAAGCATTCTGCCCAGATCTAAGTGGCACACTGGCATTCTGCCCAGATCTAAGTGGCACACTGGCATTCTGCCCAGATCTTAGTGGCACACTGGCATTCTGCCCAGATCTAAGTTGCACACTGGCATTCTGCCCAGATCTAAGTGGCACACTGGCATTCTGCCCAGATCTTAGTGGCACACTGGCATTCTGCCCAGATCTAAGTTGCACACTGGCATTCTGCTCAGATCTAAGTGGCACACTAGCATTCTGCCCAGATCTAAGTGGCACACTAGCATTCTGCTCAGATCTAAGTGGCACACTGGCATTCTGCCCAGATCTAAGTGGCACACTGGCATTCTGCCCAGATCTAAGTGGCACACTGGCATTCTGCCCAGATCTAAGTGGCACACTGGCATTCTGCCCTGATCTAAGTGGCACACTGGCATTCTGCCCAGGTCTAAGTGGCACACTAGCATTCTGCTCAGGTCTAAGTGGCACACTGGCATTCTGCCCTGATCTAAGTGGCACACTGGCATTCTGCCCAGGTCTAAGTGGCACACTAGCATTCTGCTCAGGTCTAAGTGGCACACTGGCATTCTGCCCTGATCTAAGTGGCACACTGGCATTCTGCCCAGGTCTAAGTGGCACACTAGCATTCTGCTCAGGTCTAAGTGGCACACTGGCATTCTGCCCTGGTCTAAGTGGCACACTGGCATTCTGCCCAGGTCTAAGTGGCACACTAGCATTCTGCTCAGGTCTAAGTGGCACACTGGCATTCTGCCCTGATCTAAGTGGCACACTGGCATTCTGCCCAGGTCTAAGTGGCACACTAGCATTCTGCTCAGGTCTAAGTGGCACACTGGCATTCTGCCCATATCTCTGTGTTGTATCGTGATGCAGTCCTAGTTATGAAATGACATAGGTCATGTCGACATAAATAATGTGAATGGTATCGTAATGCAGCCCTAGTTATGAAATGACATAGGTCATGTCGACATAAATAATGTGAATGGTATCGTGATTCAACTCTATCCATGAACTGATATGGGTCATGTTGACATAAGTGTCCCCGCTGGTATTCACAAGAGTATTCTTGCTGCGCATCTTAGTTTTAATGGACTCGGTCATTCAATGTGCGCTTATTAGGGCTGATTCGACGCATCGAATGGTCACAAGCTGAGAAATAGTCGAGCTCAAAAATATAACCCGGATGTCGATTTCGTTTCAACTGAACTAAGAAATGGTTTGAGTACTTGCTGCTGCGATGTATGCATTTAAATCAAATTAATACAAAGACTATTACTTTTTAAACCATGTCGAAACCGATTAATTTCAGTACCAATTTTTCAAACAAAGTTGTGCGTTTTTTCATTAACATAGCGGGCAGTTATCAGGTTTATGCTCTTTGCTAACAACAGCTCGATAGCGAGGCGTTTACAGCAAATCAACGGAAATCCCCGCCCCGACCCACCCGCCGTCGAAAGTTCGACCTCATTATTTCGATCGTTTTACTCTTCCAGCCGGGCAGTTGTCCCTGGACGGTACGTCATTGACTGTGGCATGTTGCGGATTCTGCTGAGTGTAGTAGAGGAGCCTGCAGGGAAATGCTGCGCCTGTTTTACCAGACACTCAGCAATGAAAGCGCTCAGACGCGGCAACATCTGTGTTAATGCAATATCCAAATAAAAGAAAAAATAGTGTTTATTAAATGACTACCCGAGTTCTAGAGTAATTTTGAGCAACTTTAGAGATCAGCGCAGCAAAGACTTTTCTCAGGAGCGATCTTGGCAAGCGGAGATTATTGTGTTTGGTGTTTTCTTTACACCTGTTTCATCCGCTGCTCGGTTCATGTACTACTTTTGTAAGAATAATACTGACAGATTTCAAAATTACCTTTTACGGAGAACTTGAATGATATTTAGGAAGAGAACTGACCTTAATTAATCAGATACATTTTTGCGTCACAGCAGAGAGTCTCTTTGCAGTGCAATCCGCTTCTTCGCTATAGATTTCTTATGTATTTCACATTGATGAGTTTGATTTTCCTTTCAGTAGTTTGGCATTGGAGGTAACAGTGTAAGCCTGTGAAAACTGAGTTGATTTTACAAAGAATATGGAATAAATTGAGAAGGTGGATGTGAAAACAAGAAGGAAAAATTATTGAACATTGTTGCTAGTTTAGACTGTCTTTTAAAGCACTGTTATTTCTAATCAGTTATGGATATAAGTTTCGCAGAACACAGAGCCCAGAAAGATGGATAACAGGTCACAGTATAAAACCGAAGCGGCATCTTTGACTTGGATATGTTTGTTATTGTTGATCACAGACTTGCCGCGCGTCGTCAGTACGCTGCCGAGCGTCTACCTGCCGAAAGGCATGATGGGAAGGATCAAGTGCGAGACGGTAGCCAATCCGCCAGTTACCATCGTTATTTGGACGAAAGATGATGAAACGCTGGAGCTTTCGGAAACGCCACGAATTAAGGTAAACATTGTTCATCAGCTGTTACTGACTAGAACGTGCAAAGCACAGGAGATTCAGATCATGGTGCCCGTCGGACCCACGGCCCAGGCTTTTCATCTCCCAATCCTAAGTGTCTTGAGACATGATATTTATCGGTCCTAAATCATGATTAATGGGGAATGTTTTGAACGATCGTAAGGATCGCTCAGTACAACCAGTACTTGAAATTGTTGAAATTTTGTATAATTTACAGCGCAAAACCCAGTTTGTAAACCCCCTTTTAGTCTCTTAATAAATCTTTTCCCCCAAGCGAAAAGCAATCGGAATATCGTTACAATGGAGATTCCGAGAAATTCTGAGCATGTAGTTAGATCTCACTGGTAATATTCTGTGAGCAGTCGGAATATCGTTACCATTGAGATTCTGATAAATTCTGAGAATGTAGTTAGATCTGACTGCGAATATCCCGCGAGCAATCGGAATATCGTTACCATGGAGATTCCGAGAAATTCTGAGCGTGTAGTTAGATCTCACTGGTAATATCCCTCGAGCAATCGGAATATCGTTACCATTGAGATTCTGATAAATTCTGAGCATGTAGTTAGATCTCACTTTTAATATCCCGCGAGCAATCGGAATATCGTTACCTTGGAGATTCTGATAAACTCTGAGCATGTAGTTACATCACACTGCTGATATCCCGTAACTTTTTCTTGAAAGGCTAGGATTTCGCTGGTAATGCTATAGCAAATTCCGGCGTTGTCCTCGTCAGAATTTCTACAACTTTGACCGGTACCCGTATGTATTTACCCGGCATCCTGTCAGTTGTAATAAGAAATCGGTATCCCGAAGGGGTATCCCGCCAGAACGTAAGTCTGGAGAACACCGACGGGATTCCCTGGGGATCCCGTTGATCCCAGTAAAAATATTGAAATTCCGACAAAATCACCAGGTTTCGAACAAGACATTTCCACGGGGCACGATCGGGATCTGATTGTAAACAATGTCGCTCGTAATCGTGGCGTGGATCCCGATCGGGATCTGATTGTAAACAATGTCGCTCGTAATCGTGGCGTGGATCCCGATCGGGATCTGATTGCAAACAATGTCGCTCGTAATCGTGGCGTGGATCCCGATCGGGATCTGATTGCAAACAATGTCGCTCGTAATCGTGGCTTGGATCCCGATCGGGGATGTGGCTTGTTTTTTCTCGAGGAGAAGATTTACCTCTGGCTGCGGATGATGGGCATATGCCTACTTTTTCGGGGAAGGGGGGTGGGGTGGCATGCCCTCGTTTTGACCCGGGCTTCACACTTTCTGCATCGTTTCTTCAGTATCGTGAAGAGCGACTCGTGTATGAGCTGCATTTGTCTTCATGAGAGTGTGCACCGGATTTTTGTAAAAAGCTCATAAATTGCGTTTTCCTCCGAAGAAGTCCACACTTTTTCACAGCTCAAAATGTTGACATGTCACTTAGGCCATTTCAACGAGTTCTTTCTGTTCGAAGTTGGCGTTTTACACTCGGAAGTGTTCGTATCTTTCTTTGTGTTCCAGTGACGTTTCTGAATGGGCTGCAAGTGGGCCAGGTGTCAGATATTTTAACACCGCATTTAACGTCGTTTTTTTAAAAATAAGAATTCGAAAGCAAATAAGAGACCAACTAAATTTTGGTAGGCTTTTCCGCAATAGACAACCGCAAAATCGAATGTCGAAAAAAATCGAATCTTTTCCATTATTTTATTGTTTTAGATTTTAAACTATGTTATCAATTCCATTTTCTTGCCTTAGAAGAAAATTTAAAAACTATTTTTGAATGAAAATTTCGATAGGCTATTCGATACTGAACTAGCAACATTTTAAAAAAATAGCACAATTAAATGTTCAAATATTTTTAGCACAAGTGTCTAGTGGCAATCGTGTTGGGCGTCTACCGTCCGTTTGTAAACTTTTGCTTTTTACCGCGGCTCATTCAGTTTTCATGGGATAGCAGCAAAGTTTTGTGGAAATATGGCCCACTCAGGATAACAGATGCCCGTTATTTTATGTTCGCAATTCACCAATTTTCGCCAGTTGGTGAACCGATCAGTTTTCTCTAAATTTTGCAAGAATGTATTTCAGGGTTGAAAAAAGTATCAGAGCCTATTTTTGTATTTTCGACAATTTGGCAAATTGGCGAAATTTCAAAGTTCTCCAAATTTTCTCCACAAATAAATTTTCTGTGTAATTTTTGTATTCACTTTGAAATTTTTAGCATTGGTGCTTCCAGTGTACCTGAGTGAAAATTTGTCATTTTTTGGCTGTTCGCCAAATTTTTACGTTTTGGGACTAACATTTGGCGCATTTTGTTTATTAGATTGTAACAAAGCTTGTCATTGGCTTAACACAGTCACATGGTGCATGGATGCCCGAGAAACACAGTGCAGACAGTCTAAAACAATCACGACTGCTCCGTCGATGTGGATGGGAAAGACTATGCGCTTGTAAGGCATTGCAAGAAAGAACTATTAATGTCTTTCCAAACTGTGCACACTGGCAATAAATGTGTATTGCAGATGCACCACGTCGTGTTTTTTTTCTTTTTTTTTTAATAGGCATGAAATTGGCGGGTCTGAACTGTGTCAAAAATAAAAAGAAAAAAGAAAAAGTGACATACTTCGTACCGAGGCGATAAGCCGCAGCCTTTTAAAACTTTAGACGGTGAAAATAAATATGCTGCAGATGAACAGCGCCGTATTATTGATGACTCTTCGGCACAATTGATGAAAATCAAACATTTTGGATCGCGGTTCGGTGCGGCGGATGGGTTTGTCGAGACAAGTTCTCAGAAACCATAAATCCCTGCTTTTTAAAACTGACACTGTGAAAATGTATATCTGCTGCAGATGTGCAATGTCGTGTTATTTTTCAATTGGCCAAAAATGGACGCAGTAGCAATTTATCAAGAGCCGATTTTAGACAGTGAGTGTCGAACCGTGCAGTTTTGTCCGTAAAAGTTCAGCTATTAAGCCCAACCTTGTAAAACTTAACACAGTAAAGATATATGTAACGCAGATGTGCAACGTCGCATTTTTTTTAATCGGGCAAACAAAAAACGGACACATCGGAGTGCATAAAATAAGAGACGAATACTCAGATTTTTTTCTAGATCTTCTGTTACGATTTCAGCACTTGTCTTTTTCGCCAATTGATCCTTTAGCAAGGGCGTCCCATTACAGCCTTTCTAGTCCGTGAACGGAACGCTGAACATCAAACGAACATACAAGCTTTTCTAGCTTTACACAGTAAGAATATATATATATTACAGATGGACCAAACAATTATCATAGAAATTAGTCAACAACTGTTTTTATATGATAAAAAATGACACATTTTGCATCGAAACTCGGAGGCATCTTTGCATCCTCTTTAGTATGGCTAACGGCTAGATTTTGCAGTCCTTAAAACAAAATTGGTGTTAAGAATACATAAAATAATTAATAATGGCAGTAAAATTTCCACTAAGTGTCCCCCCCCCTCCCATGTTTTGGAAAAAAAGCGCAGCGGCAGTTCGTGTCTTCCTCTGACGGCACCCACCCACCGTCACTTGGCGGTCTTGTCTTCCTCTGACGGCACCCACGCACCGTCACTTGGCGGTCTTGTCTTCCTCTGACGTCACCCTCGCACCGTCACTTGGCGGTCTTGTCTTCCTCTGACGGTACCCACGCACCGCCACTTGGCGGTCTTGTCTTCCTCTGACGGCACCCACGCACCGTCACTTGGCGGTCTTGTCTTCCTCTGACGTCACCCTCGCACCGTCACTTGGCGGTCTTGTCTTCCTCTGACGGCACCCACGCACCGCCACTTGGCATCTTGTCTTCCTCTGACGGCACCCACGCACCGCCACTTGGCGGTCTTGTCTTCCTCTGACGGTACCCACGCACCGCCACTTGGTGGTCTTGTCTTCCTCTGACGGCACCCACGCACCGCCAATTGGTGGGCTTGTCTTCCTCTGACGGCACCCACGCACCGTCACTTGGCGGTCTTGTCTTCCTTTGACGTCACCCACGCACCGCCACTTGGCGGTCTTGTCTTCCTCTGACGTCACCCACGCACCGCCACTTGGCGGTCTTGTCTTCCTCTGACGTCACCCACGCACCGCCACTTGGCGGTCTTGTCTTCTTCAGACGGCACCCACGCACCGCCACTTTTCGGCCTTGTCTTCCTCTGACGGCACCCACGCACCGCCACTTGGCGGTCTTGTCTTCCTCTGACGGCACCCACGCACCGCCACTTGGCGGTCTTGTCTTCCTCTGACGGCACCCACGCACCGTCACTTGGCGGTCTTGTCTTCCTCTGACGGCACCCACGCACCGTCACTTGGCGGTCTTGTCTTCCTTTGACCTCACCCACGCACCGCCACTTGGCGGTCTTGTCTTCGTCTGACGGCACCAACGCACCGCCACTTTGCGGTCTTGTCTTCCTCTGACGGCACCCACGCACCGCCACTTGGCGGTCTTGTCTTCCTCTGACGGCACCCACGCACCGCCACTTGGCGGTCTTGTCTTCCTCTGACGGCACCCACGCACCGTCACTTGGCGGTCTTGTCTTCCTCTGACGTCACCCACGCAACGCCACTTGGCGGTCTTGTCTTCCTCTGACGGCACCCACGCACCGCCACTTGGCGGTCTTGTCTTCCTCTGACGTCACCCACGCAACGCCACTTGGCGGTCTTGTCTTCTTCTGACGGCACCCACCCACCGTCACTTGGCGGTCTTGTCTTCCTTTGACGTCACCCACGCACCGCCACTTGGCGGTCTTGTCTTCCTCTGACGTCACCCACGCACCGTCACTTGGCGGTCTTGTCTTTGTCACTTTGGCCTAAAGATCAGCATTTACATTGTTCAACTATTTTTCACTCTTTATTGTAAGAAAAATGAAGAATTTTCGATTTCTGTGACATACTAAATAGACACAGACATGGAATCTCGGCTTGTAATAGAATGAAAACGTTCCATACAAGGACGGTAAAGGGAAACATTTGTGGTGTTAGTTTTATCTCGGTGATACAGTGTCGTAAATAATACACAGCCACAGTACAACTGCCTACGGCCTGATGTGTCGCATACCGGCTTACTCTGTCTGGCGGTCACAACGGAATTATCCCACAACTCTGTTCTTTTTTTTTTACGAATTTTCGGAGCTGAATTATGTGGGGTCGATGACATCATAAAAAATAGCCATAGTAAGATGAAGTTCTTGAAGCAAAATGAGTATCATGCCCCAGGCTTCTTATTGCGTGAGTAATGATATCCTGTTGAAAGTCCCTGAGTTCTCCTAGGAGCCGTAGTTTGGCTAAATTTAAGTTACCCGGTGAAGAGAAAAAGATATATGTATTATCTAGGATACCAGCCGTATGTCTTTCCATGCCATCGCAAGCTGTCCGCTTAACCCACGATTTATTGCAGCTTGACATTGTGTCTAAAGCTGGGAACAAAAGCTTTAAAAAAATCTACCTCAAGAAATTTTAAGGCGTTGTTTTATTGTTGTATTTCCCCATCTGTAGGAGAAGATTGAGTAGGTCAAGCACTGTGTAATCTAAAGACATAAGTGGTTTCAAATTCAATCTGTTATCCAATTAGCAGATATATTAAAAGAGTGCAGCAGGCCTTGTGCTAGTCGAATTTCAGACCAGACGACACCTGCCTGGCTGGTTTTGCAGAAATACGGTCCTAGCTAAACATAAGGACAAAAGTTCTGTCCAAGTGGGGGGGGGGGGGGGGGGGGGGGATTGGGATCTGTGGCAGTGGGGAAAACTTTTTGGAACTTAAAATGCTAAAAATAATAAAGAGTGACCATTTCGCTTCATTTTAGACCAAAAATCAATTTTTCGACCGAAACAGTATTCGCACAGTCGGTCTTGGAATAGGGGCACCCTCGCTCAAAAAAGTGTACACTTTTTGTCTACTGTTTGACTACTGTGTGCGGCCAAGTGGGTGATTGTTCCTTTTGATTGAATAAAAATTCAAATTACCCCCATCATGTACAATATTAACCTTAGCTATTCAAATGTCGAAAATCACTTGTTAACATGTTTGGTTAAATGAAAAACAAGGAGCCATTGCAGTGGGCCGTATCCAGGCTGGCCAGCGAAAGGCCAATGTCGCGAACGACACGGGGGTTAGTATTAGGACGATAACACGATTAATGACTACGACATGTACGGAGTGTCGACAGAGCCGTGGTGGATACACCCACTATTAAATCATAAGAAATACCATTAAAATAAGACGTGGTCAAGCGTGAGTAACATTTTCTTACGTTTACGGTTTACACAGCGTTTACAGTTAAACGAATAAATCATACGATCAATAATGAAATTGAAAAAGTGTACACTTTTTTGAGCGAGGGTGCCCCTGTTCCAAGACCGACTGTGCGAATATTGTTTCGGTCGGAAAATTGATTTTTGGTCTAAAATGAAGCGAAATGGTCGCTCTTTATTATTTTTAACATTTTAAGTTCCAAAAAGTTTTCCCCACTGCCACAGATCCCAATCCCTCCACCTGGACAGAACTTTAGTCTTTATGTTTATTTATCTGTGTTTGCACGTATGTGTGTGTCTGCACGTCTGTTTGGGTATTTGAACTTAGGCAATTATTGAATGAATCCTCGTACAATTTCAACTCAGTTTTGGCTATGAAAAGTTTTAGAAAGAAATCATTAGTTTAGTGATATCACTATTGAATAATTTTCAGGTGACTAAACAGGGATCACTCCTGATAAAAGCCGTGGAAGAGAGCGACGCTGGGACGTACCGCTGTGCTCCGTTCTCTGCTCTGGGTGCTGGCCTACAGTCGCCAGCCATTCAAGTTATTGTCAAGGGTAAATGCGTCACTTTGTTAACGTTTAAAGTGGGTTTTCGGCCAATTTCGGCCCTCATCAAAGCTGCCCAAAACTAGACCTATTTCGGTGGCGGATAGCAAAGTGTACAAAAAATGACAATAGAAAATCAGGATCTTTTATTTTTATCATTAGCCGCTGATGGAACACGTTTTGAGCTATTAGGCTTCAAAGTACATGAGGCAATGCCGCGCAGCAATGAGGTGATATGAAAATATGTATGCTGAAAATTCGGAAATACAAAGAAGACTCATAACCAGTTTTACACCAAAGTCCTATATTGAACAATTTCCGACATGTTAATCTTAGAAATCTGAATGAAGTTATGCCGGGAGAAGGAGTTGAAACAAAACTTGATTCCTAAATAAGATTTCGTCCTTTCTTCAAAATTCCACCAAAGTTGCGGTTAACAAAACTTTGGAATATTTAACTTAAAAAAAAACGCATTGATCTGAAATAAACTTCTTTGACCTTGGAAATTTAGGTCATGGTCAAATTTTATTAAAGGATGATGAAGTTTGGATCCTGGGTCCGCGGAGGTCCGTTGGAGGAAGAAGGGTGTAGGTCGTTTCGCCACCGGTCACTTTGCCACCGACCACTTTTCCACCAACCATTTTGCCACCGATAACTTTTCCACCAACCATTTTGCCACCGACCACTTTTCCACCAACCATTTTGCCACCGACCACTTTGCCACCACGCCCCTACCATTCTACCACCAAAGACATATCGTGGAATAAAAGAAATAATTTAACTTGGGGCACGTGTGCCGTTGTACTTTGCTTCAAAATTGGCAATTTTCGGAGTACGATGCGCAGTCTGCCCTCACTAATCATAATCCCAAGGCTCACAATTGCCACTCGAGATAAAACATGAACATTGGTATCAAAACATAAACAAGTGAAAAAGTTATCGAAAAGAGCTAAACAGTTAAATAACTTCTGAAGTATTAAATCTTCAAAAAATAGGTTGCAAAATGGTAGGGGGTGGTGGCAAAGTGGTCGGTAGCAAATTGGTTGGTGGCAAAAATGGTCGGTGTCGGTGTCAAAGTGGCCGGTGGCAAAATGGCATGGACACCAGGAAGAATTATGTGTGCACTGCTCTGCCCACAATGGCCCTTGGACTCCAGATTCGGCACATATGTAGTACTTGATCTGAAGTTGTGTACCTCGCTTTTTGTTTTCGCTTTTGTTTTCATTTTCGTGATCAAAACAGTGATTTTTTATCAAGACATGCAACGCGCAAGGGCTGCAGCAGCATTTGCACAAGCTTTGGCATCTGTCAACAGCCACGTTGTGCATTACATAAATGATGTGTACTTTATTTGCATAAGCGAGAGTACATTGAACATAGAGAAATGCTTATGTTGGTTTTATAAGAACGACGCGTGGATGCAAATTCTTACGCTGTGATTTTAATTACACTGAGTGTTCATATAAATTATCAGCTTCAGTTACGGACTATTCTTGGTGAGCGTCGGGGGCTAGGGAGTGAGGGATGCTGTTTCGTAGAATCCGTATCAACGGGAGGGGGCTGTGCCGTTTCATAGAGTAAGCAGCACATCTTTATTTTTTTTCTAGGAAGGTTTTGAGCTGGCAAAAAAATTTCTTAGAAAGGTTTCAGAATCTAAAAAAACATTGTTTTGTTTGTGAGTGAAAAGTAAACCAAACTCAGGCTGAAATTTTTTTTAATTTCTGTTCAAAATGAGAAAGTAATTTTAGAAGTTTTTTGGCCAGGTGTTAAATATTTCGCCTTTGAGAAACAGGTTCTCGTGTGCAAATGATCAAATCTACTGCACATAGGTACAACGAAGCGGGTAGCATTTCTCTTTGATTTATAGGAAATGTCATAACATATACTTATCTTTATACACAGAACAAACAAAACAACATACATGACATTACAGGGTGGATGAAAGTCGCTTTTTTACATTATAAATATCATATTTCATGGCTGATTAGTCCATTATTGTTAAATATAAGAAAACTTTCTCTGGTTTCTCTTGCGAATACATTACACATTGTTTTCTTTCTCTTTTTTTACAACATCCATGTATTTTTCAGCCCCAGCTTCTTACAGACGCAGGGGCTGTAGCAGTCGTTGAAAGTATGTGTGTATGTGCGCTTTTATGTTGAAAAATCGCATCTCGTCTTAGGATTTTAGTCTGAATGTCTTGAGATTTTGGTTGATGGTTGAGGATAAATACCCACCTGGCTATTGTTTGTTTGGCAATTCGTCAAAAGTTTGCGGAAATATTGGTCAAAAACCAAATTTCTTTTAAATTTATCTCCTCCTAGGGTTTTAGTGTAAACGTTCTAAAATTTTGGTTGAAGGTAGGGTACGTAAGTGTTCACCTGGGTATTATTTTTTTGGGGGGGAGGATTCGCCACAAATTGGCGAAAAACCATTTTTTTTTGGTTGTAATATCTGAACTATTTACAGGAAAATAGTCTTATGGTCTGGAAATTTTAAGTGAGAGTAGCAAGCATTACTACCTACCTGGCTATTACTTTTTTGGTGATTGACCAAAAATTTGACTAAAGGTTTGGCAAAAAACCAAAAATTTTTCAATCAAATCGTAACTAACTGCGGGAAAATAGTCTTAATGACATCATGTTTTAAGTAAGGGTAGCAGGCATTATTACCTACCTGGTTTTTACTTTTTTTCGTAATTGCCCAGAGAATTGGCGAAATTTTTGGTGAAAAACCAAAAATATTTCAGTAAAATCTTAATAACTGCTGGAAGATAGTCTTATTGTCTTGAAATTTTAAGTACAGTAACAAACATTACTGTCTACGTGGCAGTTACTATTTTTGGTGATTAACCAAAAAATTGGCGAAAAACAAAATTTTCAGTAAAATCTTGACGACCTCCAGGAAAATAATCTTACTGTCTTGAAATTATAAGGAAAAGTAGCAGGCTTTCCTACCTACCTGGCTGTCACAAATTTTGTTGGTGATTGGCCAAAAATTGGCGGAAAGTTTTGCTAAAAGCTAAATAAAAAATCTCGTAAAATCTTAACTAACTCCAGGAAGATGGTCTCGCTGTCTTGAAGTTTTAAATAACGGTAGTAGGTAATATTAACTGGCTATTACTGTTTTGGCAGTTCGCCAAAATTGGCGGAAATATTGGTCAAACCGCAATTAAAACGTATATCCTCCTATGCTTTCAAGGGAAGTGTGCCCATAAGTGTCCACCTGGCTATTACTTTTTTGGCTATTCCCCAGAAATTGAAATGTTGATGATAAAACTTTTTTTTCGTAAAATCTTAATTAACCCTAGTGAAATTGCCTTTCTCTCTTGAAATTTTAAATATAGAGAGCAGGAATTACTATGTATCTTTCCATAACGTTTCTGGTTATTGGCCAAATTGGGGCAAATATTGACGAAAAACCCCAAAAAATCAGTTAAGCCTCGAATCACACCACAGAAATGGCCTTACTGTCTGGAAATTTTGGTAAAAATAGAGGCCATTGGTACTTACTTGCTTATTACTGGTTTTGCGCAATTCGGCAAAAATGACGGAGATATTGGCGAAAAACCAGTTCTTAAAATTTGAATTATGGAATCGGAAATAAGTACCTATCTGGCTATAGCTTTTTGGTGATTCCCTCCAAAAAATTATTGGAAACGCAACTGGCTCTAGGTATTTGGCCTTAATCTCTTGAAATTATGATTAAAGGTTACAGGCTTTGGTACCCACCTGGTTATCATGTTTTTTCGTGATTCGCCTAAAATTGGCGGAAATATTACCCAAAAACAATTTTCATGAAAGTGCATCTCCTCCTAGGATTTCAGTGAAAACGTCCGAAAAAATTTTGAGTTAAGGTAGTGATATATATGTCCACTTGGCTGTTACTTTTTTTGACGATTCGCCGATATATTTTGACGATTTGGCGGATATGTTGGCGATAAACCATTTTTGCATTAAAATCTTGACTGATGCAGGTACACAGTCTTACTCTCTTGAAATTTAGGTTACAGGTTATACTTAGATGTCATAAATCTTGACATCAGCATTCGTGAGCTGAGGCATTGTCCATGCATAATCTTGCTTAGTAGATTATTTCAGTGCTCCAATTTCGCTGTGAAATTGTTCTTTAAGTAGGAAATGAAAATTTATTCACTGTGTTTGGAAACGTAATTCATTAAGGAAGATGAGCGCTAATTGCTTTGGAGCAGTTTGTGGCTGTTGATTGCAAACACGTTAAACGGCAACGCAGCACTGCTTCAGTAAAGAAACGTTCACATCCTCCTTAAAAGAAAATCATAGGAAACGATCGATAGTCCATATTCAGTGTCAGTGATAATATGTAGCGCTGTGCTTTAAGTCGCTTGGCCTGGCTCACTTGTAAAAGTGTTAAGTTGTTTTATACTTAAAAGTACACGTGACCGCTGTAATATTTATCGCCACAAATCTTACACAGATGTAAATTTTGTGAATGATTTTGTGAGACCTTTCTGAATAGTCAAAGTGGCCACGGATGTCCGGTTATAATACCACCGGTAGTCAAAGTGGCCTCCAGCCGCCCTGTTGGATATTGACAATTGTCCTTTTGTAAACAATACGTTAGTGTGCAGTTTATGCAGATACTTGATTCCCTGAACGTATTTTTAGCCCATTGTAAACAGATTCAAAATGGCCGCCAGTGGCCATCTTGGATTTGAACTTGTACTTTTCTTGTAGACATTGCATCTCAAAACTACCCGATTTATTGCCAATAAATAATACACAAACACGTCACTGACAGCAGTACGGAGACTGCAGACACACCCTACTTATGTAAAGACGACAGCTGTACGGAGACTTCAAACGCACTCTACTTATGTAAAGACGACAGCTGTACGGAGACTGCAGACGCACTCTACTTATGTAAAGACGACAGCTGTACGGAGACTGCAGACGCACTCTACTTATGTAAAGACGACAGCTGTACGGAGACTGCAGAAGCACTCTACTTCTGTTAAGACGACAGCTGTACGGAGACTGCAGACGCACTCTACTTCTGTAAAGACACAGCTGTACGGAGACTGCAGACGTACCCTATTTATGTAAAGACGACAGCTTTACGGAGACTGCAGACGCACCATATTTATGCAAAGACGACAGCTGTACGGAGACTGCAGACGCACCGTACTTATGTAAAGACGACAGCTGCACGGAGGCTGCAGACGCACTCTACTTATGTAAAGACGACAGCTGTACGGAGACTTCAGACGCACTCTACTTATGTAAAGACGACAGCTGTACGGAGACTTCAGACGCACTCTACTTATGTAAAGACGACAACTGTACGGAGACTGCAGACGCACTCTACTTATGTAAAGACCATTAATGCTCACTTTCTCGAGGTAAAGCCTGCAGCCATAATCTGTTATAGACAAGACGAAGTAACGCCAGTTTTGTCATAGCCGAGTATTCCAGCATGAAAACTGAAAGTATAGCCCTCGATATGGAAACCACGGGCAAAGTCTCGCAACATATGACGGCTGCAAACACAGCCCGATGCGCAGGCATAATCTACCGTAGTAATCCCAAAAGGGTTGTTTCTCTGTTTGAGCATGACAGGCCTAGTCTGCCTGTTTAGTGTCAAGCTGAGGTGGACAGACTGAAGGAATATTGTCATATTGCATCATATACTGATGGTATAAGCTCCGTTATCAACAAGGTGCATTGAGCTGTCACTAGCACACGGGGAGGTGGAAGGGAGGGGGAGGGGTGAGGATTGGCGGAAGGTGCATATGTCACTGCCAAACTGTTCTAAGGCCGTAAAAATTAACAAACTCATAAAGAACAATCTGTGCTTCCTGCATTTAAGATCTATTCTCAATGGCCGAACCTGTGATCAGACTTTACAGTTTTGTCGAGACGGCGCGATCAGGACAGTTTTGTGGAGACGATGCGACCAGGACAGTTTTGTCGAGACCACGTGATCAGGACAGTTTTGTGTAGATGATGTGATCAGGACAGTTTTGTTGAGGATGTGATCAGCACAGTTTTGTGTAGATGATTTGATCAGGACAGTTTTGTCGAGACCACGTGATCAGGACAGTTTTGTGGAGACGATGTGACCTGGACAGTCATGTAGTGACAACGTGATAAGGAGAGTTGTGTGAAGACGATATGATCTGCATAGTTTTGTGGAGACGATGTGATCTGTCGAGTATGGATCGGCATTTCTTATTCATGGAACTGGCCAGAATGGATTGGCATTTGTTATGGATGGTTCTGACCAGACTGGATCAGTGTTTCTTAAGAATTCTGAGGGCATATGTCCGGAATCCCACTTGGTGTGGCAATGATATTTCTATGCTTGTTATTGCATTTTCAACAAATAATCTGAAATACGAGATAGTTTTCCACAAGGCCGTGAGCTGCTAGCGTTTTCATATTATTGAGTACCAGAAAGTGTACTTATTTTAGCACTACGCCTGGGCTCATCAGTTGTCTTCTAAGGCTTGTTTGCCACATTGGTGAAGAGAAACTGTCAAGGCGGCTGTGATTGATCATTCTAAGGTACAAAATCACTTCGGCCCTGTAACAAGTTTTTTCATTCGGGCTGTCGGAATGAAGAAAGCGGCCATAAGCAGTTATCATCGGAGTCGTGAGGCAGGATAGATGACTGCCCCCTCCTCCCTCCTCCCACCGGAGTCGTGAGGTAGCAGAGATGGCTGTCCGCCTCCCCCTCCCCCCAGCGGAGTCGTGAGGCAGGAGAGATGGCTGTCCGCCTCCCCCTCCTCCCAGCGGAGTCGTGAGGCAGGAGAGATGGCTGTCCGCCTCCCCCTCCTCCCACCGGAGTCGTGAGGCAGGAGAGATGGCTGTCCGCCTCCCCCTCCTCCCAGCGGAGTCGTGAGGGAGGAGAGATGGCTGTCCGCCTCCCATTCCTCCCAGCGGAGTCGTGAGGGAGGAGAGATGGCTGTCCGCCTCCCCCTCCTCCCAGCGGAGTCGTGAGGCAGGAGAGATGACTGCCCCCACCTCCCTCCTCCCACCGGAGTCGTGAGGTAGGAGAGATGGCTGCCCCCTCCTCCTCCTCCCATCGGAGCCATAAGGCAGGAGAGATGACTGCCCCCACCTTCCTCTCAGCTGAGTCATGAGACAGGGGAGATGGCTGCCCCCTCCTCCTCCTCCCATCGGAGTCATGAGGCAGGAGAGATGACTGCCTCCACCCTCCTCTCAGCTGATTCATGAGGCAGGAGAGATGACTGCCCCCACCCTCCTCTCAGCTGAGTCATGAGGCAGGAGAGATGGCTGCCCCACCCTCCTCTCAGCTGAGTCATGAGGCAGGAGAGATGACTGCCCCCACCTTCCTCTCAGCTGAGTCATCAGACAAGGGAGATGGCTGCCCCCTCCTCCTCCTCCCATCGGAGTTATGAGGCAGGAGAGATGACTGCCCCCACCCTCCTCCTCCCATCGGAGTTATGAGGCAGGAGAGATGACTGCCCCCACCCTCCTCTCAGCTGAGTCATGAGGCAGGAGAGATGACTGCCCCCACCTTCCTCTCAGATGAGTCATGAGACAGGGGAGATGGCTGCCCCCTCCTCCTCCTCCCATCGGAGTTATGAGGCAGGAGAGATGACTGCCCCCACCCTCCTCTCAGCTGAGTCATGAGGCAGGAGAGATGACTGCCCCCTCCTCCTCCTCCCATCGGAGTCATGAGGCAGGAGAGATGACTGCCCCCGCCCTCCTCTCAGCTGAGTCATGAGGCAGGAGAGATGGCTGCCCCCACCCTCCTCTCAGCTGAGTCTTGAGGCAGGAGAGATGGCTGCCCCCTCCTCCTCCTCCCATCGGAGTCATGAGGCAGGAGAGATGACTGCCCCCACCCTCCTCTCAGCTGAGTCATGAGGCAGGAGAGATGACTGCCCCCTCCTCCCTCCTCCCACCGGAGTCGTTAGGCAGGAGAGATGACTGCCCCCTCCTCCTCCTCCCATCGGAGTCATGAGGCAGGAGAGATGACTGCCCCCGCCCTCCTCTCAGCTGAGTCATGAGGCAGGAGAGATGGCTGCCCCCACCCTCCTCTCAGCTGAGTCTTGAGGCAGGAGAGATGGCTGCCCCCTCCTCCTCCTCCCATCGGAGTCATGAGGCAGGAGAGATGACTGCCCCCACCCTCCTCTCAGCTGAGTCATGAGGCAGGAGAGATGACTGCCCCCTCCTCCCTCCTCCCACCGGAGTCGTTAGGCAGGAGAGATGACTGCCCCCTCCTCCTCCTCCCATCGGAGTCATGAGGCAGGAGAGATGACTGCCCCCGCCCTCCTCTCAGCTGAGTCATGAGGCAGGAGAGATGGCTGCCCCACCCTCCTCTCAGCTGAGTCGTGAGGCAGGAGAGATGGCTGCCCCCCTCCTCCCTCCTCCCTCCTCCCAGAGGAGTCGTGAGGGAGGAGAGATGGCTGTCCGCCTCCCCCTCCTCCCACCGGAGTCGTGAGGCAGGAGAGATGGCTGTCCGCCTCCCCCTCCTCCCAGTGGAGTCGTGAGGGAGGAGAGATGGCTGTCCGCCTCCCCCTCCTCCCAGTGGAGTCGTGAGGGAGGAGAGATGGCTGCCCCCACCCTCCTCTCAGCTGAGTCTTGAGGCAGGAGAGATGACTGCCCCCTCCTCCCTCCTCCCACCGGAGTCGTCAGGCAGGAGAGATGACTGCCTCCACCCTCCTCTCAGCTGAGTCATGAGGCAGGAGAGATGACTGCCCCCTCCTCCTCCTCCAATCGGAATCATTAGGCAGGAGAGATGACTGCCTCCACCCTCCTCTCAGCTGAGTCATGAGGCAGGACAGATGACTGCCCCCACCCTCCTCCCAGCGGAGTCGTGAGGGAGGAGAGATGGCTGTCCGCCTTCCCCTCCCCCCAGCGGAGTCGTGAGGGAGGAGAGATGGCTGTCCGCCTCCCCCTCCTCCCACCGGAGTCGTCAGGCAGGAGAGATGGCTGCCCCCTCCTCCTCCAATCGGAATCATGAGGCAGGAGATATGACTGCCCCCACCCTCCTCTCAGCTGAGTCATGAGGCAGGGGAGATGACTGCCCCCACCCTCCTCTCAGCTGAGTCGTGAGGCAGGAGAGATGGCTGTCCGCCTCCCCCTCCTCCCAGCGGAGTCGTGAGGGAGGAGAGATGGCTGTCCGCCTCCCCCTCCTCCCACCGGAGTCGTCAGGCAGGAGAGATGGCTGCCCCCTCCTCCTCCAATCGGAATCATGAGGCAGGAGAGATGACTGCCCCCACCCTCCTCTCAGCTGAGTCATGAGGCAGGGGAGATGACTGCCCCAACCCTCCTCTCAGCTGAGTCATGAGGCAGGGGAGATGACTGCCCCCTCCTCCTCCTCCCATCGGAGTCATGAGGCAGGAGAGATGACTGCCCCCACCCTCCTCTCAGCTGAGTCATGAGGCAGGAGAGATGACTGCCCCCTCCTCCCTCCTCCCACCGGAGTCGTGAGGCAGGAGAGATGGCTGCCCCCTCCTCCTCCTCCCATCGGAGTCATGAGGCAGGAGAGATGACTGCCCCCACCCTCCTCTCAGCTGAGTCTTGAGGCAGGAGAGGTGACTGCCCCCTCCTCCCTCCTCCCACCGGAGTCGTGAGGCAGGAGAGATGGCTGCCCCCTCCTCCTCCTCCCATCGGAGTCATGAGGCAGGAGAGATGACTGCCCCCACCCTCCTCTCAGCTGAGTCGTGAGTCAGGAGAGATGACTGCCCCCACCTTCCTCTCAGCTGAGTCATGAGACAAGGGAGATGGCTGCCCCTCCTCCTCCTCCCATCGGAGTTATGAGGCAGGAGAGATGGCTGTCCGCCTCCCCCTCCTCCCAGCGGAGTCGTGAGGGAGGAGAGATGGCTGTCCGCCTCCCCCTCCTCCCACCGGAGTCGTCAGACAGGAGAGATGGCTGCCCCCTCCTCCTCCAATCGGAATCATTAGGCAGGAGAGATGACTGCCCCCACCCTCCTCTCAGCCGAGTCATGAGGCAGGGGAGATGACTGCCCCCACCCTCCTCTCAGCTGAGTCGTGAGGCAGGAGAGATGGCTGTCCGCCTCCCCCTCCTCCCAGCTTAGTCGTGAGGGAGGAGAGATGGCTGTCCGCCTCCCCCTCCTCCCACCGGAGTCGTCAGGCCGGAGAGATGGCTGCCCCCTCCTCCTCCAATCTGAATCATGAGGCAGGAGAGATGACTGCCCCCACCCTCCTCTCAGCTGAGTCGTGAGGCAGGAGAGATGGCTGTCCGCCTCCCCCTCCTCCCAGCGGAGTCGTGAGGCAGGAGAGATGGCTGTCCGCCTCCCCCTCCTCCCATCGGAGTCGTGAGGCAGGAGAGATGGCTGTCCGCCTCCCCCTCCTCCCAGCGGAGTCGTGAGGGAGGAGAGATGGCTGTCCGCCTCCCCCTCCTCCCACCGGAGTCGTGAGGCAGGAGAGATGGCTGTCCGCCTCCCCCTCCTCCCAGCGGAGTCGTGAGGGAGGAGAGATGGCTGTCCGCCTCCCCCTCCTCCCACCGGAGTCGTGAGGGAGGAGAGATGGCTGTCCGCCTCCCCCTGCTCCCACCGGAGTCGTGAGGCAGGAGAGATGGCTGTCCGCCTCCCCCTCCTCCCACCGGAGTCGTGAGGCAGGAGAGATGGCTGTCCGCCTCCCCCTCCTCCCAGTGGAGTCGTGAGGGAGGAGAGATGGTTGTCCGCCTCCCCCTCCTCCCAGTGGAGTCGTGAGGCAGGAGAGATGGCTGTCCGCCTCTTCCTCCTCCCACCGGAGTCGTGAGGCAGGAGAGATGGCTGTCCGCCTCCCCCTCCTCCCAGCGGAGTCGTGAGGGAGGAGAGATGGCTGTCCGCCTCCCCCTCCTCCCACCGGAGTCGTGAGGCAGGACAGATGGCTGTCCGCCTCCCCCTCCTCCCACCGGAGTCGTCAGGCAGGAGAGATGGCTGCCCCCTCCTCCTCCAATCGGAATCATTAGGCAGGAGAGATGACTGCCCCCACCCTCCTCTCAGCTGAGTCATGAGGCAGGAGAGATGACTGCCCCCACCCTCCTCTCAGCTGAGTCGTGAGGCAGGAGAGATGGCTGTCCGCCTCCCCCTCCTCCCAGCGGAGTCGTGAGGGAGGAGAGATGGCTGTCCGCCTCCCCCTCCTCCCACCGGAGTCGTGAGGCAGGAGAGATGGCTGTCCGCCTCCCCCTCCTCCCAGCGGAGTCGTGAGGAAGGAGAGATGGCTGCTTCCCTCTTGCTGCTCTCAGGTCAGTCTTGAGGCAAGAGAGATGGCTACCTTCTTCCCCCTCCTGTCAGCGGAGTCGTGAGGCAGGAAAGAGGAGTAAAAGAGCCCTTTTCCCCTGTCCCCTCCGCTCAACGGTGTTAGGAGGCAGGAGCAACGAGTCACCCTAGCGGAGACCTGAGGCAGGAGATGAGTAAAGATATCCCCCGCCCTCACCCTAGCGGAGACGTGAGGCAGGAAATGAGTAACGATATCCTGCCCCTTCCACCTACCCCGGCGGAGAAGTGAGCCAAGAGGTGGGTAAAGATATCCTGCCCTTCCCTACACCCCAGTGGAGACTTGAGGCCTCAGTGCGTGGTCACGGTTTTGTTGTTTCTGATATGCTCCTGGTAGTGCACCAGCGTGTACGTTTATATATTCAAACCCTGTCTGTTATGTGTTGTGTGTTTTGGGTGTGGCCGTTTGCATCTTGAGCTGCCCGGAGTCCGCATGGGAGTGCGGCCGGGTGCGGTCGGAGTACCGAATGTCCCAAGTAGCTGTCCGTAACATCTCACGGCTTAAGGCCATGGACACTTGTTTTTGCATGGTGCCTGCCTATGACGATTCACGGCGCAAGTCAGTCAATGCTTGGCGAGAGCTGTCTATGATTTGAAGTCTTCTGACGCCCATGAGCTTTGGGCAGTAGACCATGACAGTTCGTTCCCATTAGAAAGCATCTTTTGGGGCATGTGTAGCACAGTAAGATGGTTTACAGAGGAGTAAAAGATCAATTTCAGCACTGAATTCGGCTGTTTATGGTGTTGTGAATGAGTCCCCAGCACGGGGATTATTTAATGTAACGTGTGGTGATAACTCTTCAATTTTGTGACGTCAGAAGCGTGATTTGCACTAAGTATTGTGGACGGGCTACTTCCTTGACATTTTATAGGACGCCATTTGTATCCAAACAGCAAGAGAATAAAGCGTCATCCTGCCAGTGTTGTTGGCAAATTGCCACTAAAAACGCGCCAAAAAGACGACTCCAGAATATGACCACGGTCAGCCAAAAACAGCAGCACCCAAGTCAAAAACAGCAGCACCCAAGCCAAAAAACAGCAACTCCCGAGCAGTGATCGCAAAACCGTGGCTCAAATCGACATTAATACACTTCATCGAAGTTTTGTGATTACACTCTGGGTAATTTTCCTCGTCCTGTGAAAATCTGCCCTATTTTTCGAATGACGTATAACTGTAGTTGGAACGTCATCAACTGACATAAAGGCCGTATTGCCTTCGGATTTTTCCGGACTCGTTAACTTGTTATTGGACAGTTCGCATTTGTTTAATTATCTCAGACAGTAAAAAGACCGGCCGTTCTAATTAACTTTGTACAGAATGATGTTCTTTATCCTTTCCTGACATAACTACGCTCACGTTTAATGGTGAGCGGAAAGACAAATAACACATATGTCATCGTCGCTGATGTTTATTACAGAATGGCGTATATTTGCCAACAATATGTGGAAATAACTGTCACGCAAGTCTCGACTTAGAAGAACTTCCCTGCATCGGTGACAGAAATTGCACTGGGCGCAAGTCAAGTTTGCCAGTGCTCTGATTTTTGTGTCATTTTTGTGTCTTTTTTTTTTCGTCTATATTTTTCAGACATATTTCAACAACAAACAGATGTTATATGACATTTTACTTTACTGTCTGGTAATGTTGTTTTACTGCTGATGAAATGAAGGCAGTGACGTAAGAATAAACAGTCCCTGGCCGTATCCCCTGAAGTTAAATGACTATTAGTAAGAGATTTCTTCAGTCTTCTGCCGTGACATTTAGGTCTCGGCGGGTCCTTATGTTGGAAAAAGTTCACTAAGCGCATCACACTTTTCATGAGTGCAGAAATACGGTATAATTTTTAACTTTACTTATTCACATGAGTGAACGTATTCTTAAGCCCGATTTATGTAGTGACGGTGAAGGAGCTTTATAATGACGTGAACAAATCTCTCTCTCTCTCTCTCTCTCTCTCTCTCTCTCTCTCTCTCTCTCTCTCTCTCTCTCTCTCTCGCTCTCTCTCTCTCTCTCTCTCTCTCTCTCTCTCTCTCTCTCTCTCTCTCTCTCTCTCATTTTAGGAACGGCGCTTGGGGATGGAGAAAATGTTCATTATACAGTCTATTCCTTTAAAAGGTGTGTTATAGAAAAGGCAATGGAAAAAAGGACTACATTCCCCTATTAGAGGTTGTTCCTAAATGGGAGGTATTGGCTATTTGGCTTTTACGTCAGTTCTCCCCTCCCCTCCCCCCATAATAAATCCTCATGATTTTTCCGATACCCATTACTGTCACCGGACTGTTGTGCTTTGATGCGTCTTGCGATGTTACGAGAATGTGGTACGGTGCAGCAGTGAATAAGACGAGCTGAGTCCCATCCCCCCTCCCCCCAAAAAAGTCCCCAATCAGTCACTGATGTATTAGCATCAATACATTGCATTCGCTTTTCATTAACGGTGACGTGTATGGACAGTGTTGACAGTGAATGTCCCGATATAATGGTCATCAATAGCAAGCCGCTAAAGAGCATTTTCCTGTACAAGCAAAAAGCCCGTTATGGTGTCTAGTGCTTAGTTTTTAGACGGCCGACTTGATCGGGCTGGTCTTATCACATTAGTTGACGTCTGCGTGTATGTGCGTGTATACGTATGTAAACCTTTACTTGAAACACTTGTTCTCCCTCAATTTTTCTCGGATTTTAAATTTTGGTTGAATGTTCCCTAGATGACTCTGTCTTGGAAAATTTTTTTTTTAACCCAGCCGACTTTGTCGGACTGAGTTGGTCGTATCACTATAGGGGGCTTGAATGTATGTGCGTATGTTAAACTTTTTCTTTAAAATGCTACACCTTCTACAGTTTTGCTCCAATCGTTTTGATATTGCGCAGGAATGTTCCCTGGGTGGTCCCCCACCTTGCTATTACCTTTTTTGACGATTGACGAAAAAGTGACAAAATGGCAGCACTTTTTCTGCCCGTTTTGACCAATTTTTAAAATGCTACTCCTCCTACAGTTTTACTCCAATCATTTAGATGTTACGCAGGTATATTCTCCAGGGGTTTGCCTACCAGGTTATTTTTTTTTTTCGCGATTCGCCAAAAACTGCCGAAATGGCGGAACTTTGAAATTTGGCAAAAACTGGAATAAATGGTAGTAAGTAACTGAATTGTCAAACCATTCATTTCTCTCAGTCTTTTTGAAATAATAAAATAAAAAAATTAATCGAAGTTTCTGAGGTGCTTCTCCACCTGGCCTTTGCTTTTTTTTCGCAAATGACAAAAAAAAAAAAATGCCGAAATGGTGGAATTTAAAAAATTTTGTAAAATTGTGTAAATGTCGGTAAATACGGGAATGGTCAAAACCCAACCTCTCCAACATCCCTTTTCCGGTAGCTTCCATCCGGGAAAACTCGTTTTTCTGTACTAAAATTATGAAAAAGTTAGGTTCAGAAACAAGGTTCTTCATTTTTTTGGCCTAACAGTATTAGTTTCAGAGTTTTTCTCTCTTTCCTTGTTTGGTAACTCGGATGGGTCATGTCCTTGGACATGCTTGTTTTTTTGGCGCTTTTTTTTAAAATTGATCAAAGGGCGCAATTTGAAATTTTCTTTTAGCCATTTTTAAAACGTGTTTTCTCGCTCAGTTTTGATTGGATTCCTTCCACATTTTGCAGAAATGTTTCCTCACGTTGTCATCTCTTTTTACAGTTACTGTTATCAGTTCTACCCCTGGATATCGCCTCTGCGCTGTTGCCATCCCTTCTTCCCATGGGTACCACCTGTGGGCTGTTGCTATTACTTCTTCCCATGGGTACCGCTTCTGTTGCTATCCCTTCTTCCCATGGTTACGGCTTCTGGGCTGTTGCTATCCCTTCTTCCCATGGGTACCGCTTCTGTGCTGTTGCTATCACTTCTTCCCATGGGTACCACCCCTGGGCTGTTGCTATCCCTTCTTCGCATAGGTACCACTTCTGGGCTGTTGCTATCCCTTCTTCCCATGGGTACCGCTTCTGAGCTGTTGCTATCCCTTCTTCCCATGGGTAACGCTTCTGGGCTGTTGCTATCACTTCTTCCCATGGGTACCACCCCTGGGCTGTTGCTATCCCTTCTTCGCATAGGTACCACTTATGGGCTGTTGCTATCCCTTCTTCCCATGGGTAACGCTTCTGGGCTGTTGCTATCCCTTCTTCCCATGGGTACCACCTCTGGGCTGTTGCTATCCCTTCTTCCCATGGGTAACGCTTCTGGGCTGTTGCTATCCCTTCTTCCCATGGGTACCGTTTCTGGGCTGTTGCTATCACTTTTTCCCATGGGTACCGCTTCTGGGCTGTTGCTATCCATTCTTCCCATAGGTACCGCTTCAGTGCTGTTGCTATCCCTTCTTCCCATGGGCAACGCTTCTGGGCTGTTGCTATCCCTTCTTCCCATGGGTACCGCTTCTGGGCTGTTGCTATCCCTTCTTCCCATGGGTACCTCTTCTGGGCTGTTGCTATCCCTTCTTCCCATTGGTACCGCTTCTGGGCTGTTGCTATCCCTTCTTCCCATGGGTACCGCTTCTAGGCTGTTGCTATCACTTCTTCCAATGGGTACCGCTCCTGGGCTGTTGCTATCACTTCTTCCCATGGGTACCACCTCTGGGCTGTTGCTATACCTTCTTCCCATGGGTACCACCTCGGGGCTGTTGCTATACCTTCTTCCCATGGGTACCACCTCGGGGCTGTTGCTATCCATTCTTCCCATGGGTACCGCTTCTGTGCTGTTGCTATCCCTTCTTCCCATGGGTACTACCTCGGGGCTGTTGCTATCCATTCTTCCCATTGGTACCCTTTCTGGGCTGTTGCTATCACCTCTTCCCATGGGTGCCACTTCTGGGCTGTTGCTATCCCTTCTTCCCATTGGTACCACTTCTGGGCTGTTGCTATCACTTCTTCCCATGGGTACCACCCCTGGGCTGTTGCTATCCCTTCTTCCCATGGGTACCACCTCTGGGCTGTTGCTATCCCTTCTTCTCTTAGGTACCGCTTCTGGGCTGTTGCCATCACTTTTCTCACGAGCCTGTTACGTGTCTGTCAGCTAACCTTTCTTTCTTACAACTTTAGGCTCCACATGATGTATTGGCCGTTCCTAATCCGACAGAAACATTGGCAAGGGGATATTTTAATTAATTTAAATCCTAGGTCATAGTTATTCTGAACCACATAATTCAGTTGCATGCAGTGACAGACTCTAAATTCTTTTCTTCGATTTTTTTAAGCAAATTGGTTTCTGTCTACTTAGGGACACTCGGTATCGCATTTTAATGTACTGTGGCGATAAAAAAGACCGGCCGTCTACATTTTTGTAGAAAGCACCATTATCATCACTTTATTAATGTTATGGCCCGCAGTGGAATCTATGATTGCAGGACAGGGAATAAAATTAACGTATTATTCTGGTGGCAACTTTTTTTGCTCAGTGATGCGAGCTGGAATTTCATTTTGAATTCTAACAGAGCTAAGTATGTTATGCACCGTACAACAAAAGTCCATATGTTTCGACCGTATCTGTTGACCTTGTTTGTTGACTTTGTCTTTTGACCAGATCTGTTGACCTTGTTTGTTGACTGTGTTTTTTGACCAGATCTGTTGACCGTCTGTTTTGACCATATCTTTTGCCCGCATCTTTCGACCATATCTTTTGACCTTATATTTTGATCACGTGTTCCATGATGTTATACAGTACATTGGTCAATCACAGAATCTACTCTTCTGTTCATGATCACAGAACGATTCTAGTGGGTATTTTGATTATAAATGATTTTATTAAATAATGATATAAAAGTATAAAAACACACCAGAGAAGCTAAACACGAAAGTTTTGATTTTGAGGGCGTTTTGAGGTTTTGGAGCGTTTTGAGTAGATTTGAATCAGGGTGGTTTCTGTGCTCTTCATGGAGATGAATGGATAAAACACCCGGGTGGGGTTGGGGGGTGGGGGAGGGGGATAAGGTGGGGAGGGGGAGGGGGTGCTGATGGGGGTGGGGTTGGAGGAGGGGGTGAGGTTGGGGGGTTTGGGGTGGGGGGGGCGGATTCCCACTTCACGACATTAAAGGCGCGGAAGGCCGTAAGTTTCCCAGTTTAGCCAGTTATTAACAAAATGGCACTTTGGAATACTAAAGCGAGCAGTAGGGAGACGAATCATGCACAACACTCAAGCAGTCAAGTTTCTGTAGCACATGCCTAAGGCAGCACAACTGAACATAAAACCTTCCACAGCTAAAAACTAAACAAGGACATTAATAGTTATAAAATTAGAAAGAAAAAAAAAACAAGTAAACAAACAAAAAAAGACTTGTAAATTTTCGTAGCCTAACTTCTTTTATATTCCAGTTTATCATCCCAAATTACAGTTTTGAAAATGCGTTTTGTGAAAAAGGCATTTATTTCAAGCAAGTTCAAGTTGACACCAGGGGTGTTACGGTTCGCACCTTAACCGAAAACCGAAGCGGTTTTTCGGTTCGGTTCGATTACAGAAACCGAGAAAGAAAAACCGCGATATTTTCTGTGTTTTTTTTACTAGTTTATTTTTTCTCACTTACAGTAGACAGCTATAAATTAGGTACTACTTCGCGCCCAGCTATAAAATTAAAAAAGTCTCAAATTTATCAATTTGAGCATTATAAATAGTATGAACTTGTGTTTTTGTTTCAAATCACATAACTAAAAGGACTGTTGGCTGTTACACGATAAATATTTAGCTAAATACAAATATTATACGATTTCGGCACAATCCGGCACATCCCAAATTGACAGGATGTCTTGTTTATTTTACACGCTATCGATTTCTCGAAAACTACGCATCGGTTCTAAAAACTGTTTTTCATAAAGAAAAAACGATTAAAGCTGCCCATTGCTCTTCTAAAATGATTTAAAACAAGAAGAAACTGTTTGATGACAACGCTGAGAAGTAACAGAGAAGTTACAGGAATGAATATGCGCACGTAAAGGCGTGATTTCCAGCTCATAACAATGATGTAGCTACCAAACTGTCAGAAGTCAAAAGCTCGCCAGGCAGAATGTCGCAGGAAAAATGAGAACGTATGAATATCACCGCCGATTCGTTTAAATTTATTTGTTGCTCAGATTTCTTCAGTATTTTCATTTTTTTTCTTTTTTCTTTTTATCAAGGCGTGACGTAGATGTGATAAACGCAATTATCTCAAAAAAGACGTAAATGTTGGCAAATTCCCGATAGAATAAAAAGGCTCGTGTAACAGGGGCACCCTATGTGCATATTTTTAGGCCCGATAGAGTAAAAAGGCTTGTGGGACAGGGACACCCTATGTGCATGGTTTTAGGCCCGATAGAGTAAAAATGCTTGTGGGACAGGGACACCCTATGTGCATGGTTTTAGGCCCGATAGAGTAAAAATGCTAGTGGGACAGGGGTACCCTATGTGCATGGTTTTGGGCCCGATAGAATAAAAAGGCTTGTGGGCCAGGGGCACGCTGTGTGCATGGTTTTAGGCCCGCTAGAGTAAAAAGTCTTGTGGGGCAGGGACACCCTATGTGCATGGTTTTAGGCCCGCTAGAGTAAAAAGTCTTGTGGGGCAGGGACACCCTATGTTCATAGTTTTAGGCCTGATAGATTAAAAAGGCTTGTGGGACAGGGACAACCTATGTGCATAGTTTTAGGCCTGATAGGTTAAAAAGGTTTGTGGGACAGGGGCACCCTATGTGTATGGTTTTGGGCCCGATAGAATAAAATGTCTTGTGGGGCAGGGGCACCCTGTGTGCATGGTTTTAGACCCGATACAATAAAAAGGCGTGTGGGACACTGACACCCTATGTGCATGGTTTTGGGCCCGATAGAATAGAAAGGCTTGTGGGACAGGGACACCCTATGTGCATGGTTTTGGGCCCGATAGAATAAAAAGGCTTGTGGGCCAGGGGCACCGTATGTGCATGGTTTTGGGCCCGATAGAGTAAAAAGGCTTGTGGAACAGGGACATCCTATGTGCATGGTTTTAGACCCGATGGAACAAAAAGTCTTGTGGGCCAGGGGCACCGTATGTGCATGGTTTTGGGCCGATAGAGTAAAATAGCTTGTGGGACAAGGGCACCCTGTGTGCATGGTTTTGGGCCGATAGAGTAAAAAGGCTTGTGGGACAGGGGCTTGTGCTTGGGTTTAGGCAGTAACCCTAAACTTGGCAGATGTTAATGGAATGGCGGCAAATTGGTTTCCTTGCAAGAAATTTTAAAAATCTACGCCCAGAGCAAAATGACAGGAATTTGCACTTGCCAAAAAAAAAAAAAAAATCATTTATACAATTTTGAAAATGGTAAGCGCTACGGTAGGTGAGAGCTTGTGGTCGGGATTGTCGTGTGCGTGGAGTCGCTAATATACGTGGCTTTGTACAGTGAGCTATAAGCATATTTTGACCTTTAAGGTCAAAGCCAACATTGACACAGTCACTAGATCTCAGAAGAAGTTAAAGTGCAGCGGCCTTGACTATATTTGACCTCGCACAGCTGTATGCGGCATCATAAGTTGAAATCTTCCGTGGTCTTAGCTGTCTTATTCGAAGTGCACATGTTTCGGTACATAGTAGCAAAGATTAGTCTAGTTTTAATACCGCCTCTCATCGAAGAGCCAAGGATGGTGTTCAACATGCAATTTCGGTTGACGATACCGAATAGTCCCTCCACGGGGTGAGGAGTCGCTGGTGGAGAACTTCGCGTGAGAATTTCGGCCTGCTACCAAGAGTCATTATTGCTCTAAATTATGTCTCCCCGACGAAGCGGAGATATGTGTGTGTGTGTGTCTTTGTGTGCGTCAGTCTGTTTTGAACAAATTGTTGTGTGCCATATATACCGCGAACAAAAGCCAGATGGACTTCAAACTGTGCCATGTTTATAACTACCCTTAGTGTACAGATTCTCATAGTAACCTTGGGTAAAAGGGTTGCGTTTAGAGTTTATCTACACCAATCAAATGGGGAATTGCCAGTAGCCTTCCAGACCCGGATAAAATGACCGGTAAAACCTGTTTGTAACAACCACATTCAAGACCTGGATAAGAAGACGTTAAGTGAAACCTGTTTGTCGTGACCACCTTCCAGACCCGGAAAAATACATACACCAAACTTGTTTATGGTGACACCATCCTGACCTGGATAAAAAAAAAACAACCTCTTTTATTGACCATCTCCCAGACCCAAATAACTACTGTAATTGAACTTGTATAGAGAAAGATCACTGGATTGCCCGCAATTCATGTTACGTACGCCCTCTTCTCCCTTCAAAAACGTGATACGCAGTCCGACTTCTGGGCACATGAGATATATTTATTCAGATATATATATATAAGCTAAGAAGTTCCTCTTATTCTGAAAAGAGTGCAAACTTGTTCACATAAAACTCTGTAAAATAAATTGTGATTATGTTTGCAGAAATGAGTCTTCTGTTTGAGTAAAAAGAAAAGTTGAAAATGATTATGGAGGAATTATTGATTTTGTCGGGGAGACCTTTTCTTGTTTACAAACGCAAGAAACTAAATAGGTGTCAATTGGAAGTGTGTGATATAAGCCTGTACTGTTTTATGTGCACTTTCCGCTCTAGTTTTATTGTCTTCAGATTGAGACAGCAAATCGAAACCTTATGTGTTTATGTGTTTTCTATACTTTATTGTTGTTTTAAACCTTTCATTTAAAAAAAAGAGAGAGAGAGAGGAAACTTATTATGTGTTCCCTAAAGCATTCTTTGCAAAGGAGTAATTTTGTAAGTATATGAAGTCCCACTGCTTCCGACCAGGCAAATACCCTCAGAAATCGCATATGCCAGGATGCTGTGTAATTAGAGACGGTCTGAAGAAGCTGGGAGACTTTTTTTCTCTTTTCCGGCAGTCTATAGTTTTGCGGGAAAAATTAAAAGCTTTAGTTATTGTGTTTGTTAAGTAGAATGCTTTCTTGGCGACTCAGTTGTACTTCTGGAAATAATTGGCAAAACGTTTCCACAGCAGGCTCTCAAATTTAACGAGAAAATTACTTGTAAAGCATTCCAAGTCTTATTAACAGGGTCCTGGTTATGACGTCAGAACTTTACCGTTTTTTTGTTTTTTTTTGTTTTTTTTTTTCTTCGAATTTAGGACACTGAGTCTTAAATGCGTGATCTTAGCTTTACTTCTGACTCCTTGCCCCTGATGCCCAAACCGGCCCGCCCCAGCAGGTGCTTGTGACGTGTTGCACCCGTGGGCCTGAGATTGGCTGGAAGAGGTTAGGTACCCAAGCCGACCCGCCCAGCAGTTTCTTGTAACTTGCTGCACCCGTGGGCCTGAGATTGGCTGGTAGATGTTAGGTACCCAAGCCGACCCGCCCAAGCAGTTGCTTGTAAAAGGGGACACATCCTAGCGACCGTACACGGACATTGGCTTGTGACCGGGGCACACCCTTGCGAGCGTGCACGGACATTCACTTGTGACCGGGACACATCCTAGCGGCCGTACACGGACATTGGTTTGTGACCGGGGCACATCCTAGCGACCATACAAGGAGATTGGTTTGTGACCGGGACACATCCTAGCGACCGTGCACGGACATTGGCTTGTGACCGGGGCACACCCTTGCGAGCGTGCACGGACATTCACTTGTGACCGGGACACATCCTAGCGACCGTGCACGGACATTGGCTTGTGACCGGGGCACACCCTAGCGAGCGTGTATGGACATTGGCTTGTGACCGGGACACATCCTAGCGACCGTGTATGGACATTGGCTTGTGACCGGGACACATCCTAGAGAGCGTGCACGGACATTGGCTTGTGACCGGGACACATCCTAGCGACCGTGTATGGACATTGGCTTGTGACCGGGACACATCCTAGCGACCGTGCACGGACATTGGCTTGTGACCGGGACACACCCTAGAGAGCGTGCACGGACATTGGCTTGTGACCGGGGCACACCCTAGAGAGCGTGCACGGACATTGGCTTGTGACCGGGACACACCCTAGAGAGCGTGCACGGACATTGGCTTGTGACCGGGGCACACCCTAGAGAGCGTGCACGGACATTGGCTTGTGACCGGGGCACACCCTAGAGAGCGTGCACGGACATTGGCTTGTGACCGGGACACACCCTAGCGAGCGTGTACGGACATTGGCTTGTGACCGGGACACACACTAGCGAGCGTGAACGGACATTGGCTTGTGACCGGGACACACCCTAGCGAGCGTGTACGGACATTGGCTTGTGACCGGGGCACACCCTAGAGAGCGTGCACGGACATTGGCTTGTGACCGGGGCACACCCTAGAGAGCGTGCACGGACATTGGCTTGTGACCGGGGCACACCCTAGAGAGCGTTGACGGACATTGGCTTGTGACCGGGACACACCCTAGCGAGCGTGTACGGACATTGGCTTGTGACCGGGACACACACTAGCGAGCGTGAACGGACATTGGCTTGTGACCGGGACACACCCTAGCGAGCGTGTACGGACATTGGCTTGTGACCGGGGCACACCCTAGAGAGCGTGCACGGACATTGGCTTGTGACCGGGACACACCCTAGCGAGCGTGTACGGACATTGGCTTGTGACCGGGACACACACTAGCGAGCGTGAACGGACATTGGCTTGTGACCGGGACACACCCTAGCGAGCGTGTACGGACATTGGCTTGTGACCGGGACACACACTAGCGAGCGTGAACGGACATTGGCTTGTGACCGGGACACACCCTAGCGAGCGTGTACGGACATTGGCTTGTGACCGGGACACACACTAGCGAGCGTGAACGGACATTGGCTTGTGAACGGGACACACCCTAGCGACCGTGTACGGACATTGGCTTGTGACCGGGACACACCCTAGAGAGCGTGCACGGACATTGGCTTGTGACCGGGGCATACCCTAGCGACCGTGCACGGACATTGGCTTGTGAACTGAACCCTCCCTAGGGACAGATAAAGCACTCCTCCGTAAACGAGGTAAGCCAGAGTACGTAGCCCCGTACTTGATATGAATCTGGACAGCTCGCGTGGAACGTTCACTTCCCCTTCGACTTATCAATCACAAAAGCTTCGAGAGAGCGCGCGACCTGAATTTGTCTCAGTTCTATCAGAGATAAATGTTTTTGGATTCTGTTCAGTGACTGACTGGCACTCAAAGGTAAAGCTTCTGCGCAAGCACTTTACTATCTTCACCTTATTCCCACAAGTAAACAGGGAGAGATAAAGTCTGGGAAAAACTACAGCAACTTCCAATGTAGCATGCTTAATGAACCGTTATATGGGCGTCGTAAAAATCACATCTAGTCACAATAGAAGTAAAACGCGATAGATCATTTTTATCGACATTCTTGCAGTGCCGCCATTCCATTTCCAGGCAGACACAACAGAGTCGGGTGGGCTGTTTGAAGCAGCACTTTGTAAGCTCTTCTCTGTCGTCGCCCCTGTCCTGCTTCCGGGAATGCTAGCCCTGGATGAGGAAGTCTCATTACGGGCCATAGCTGCTGTTTGGGGAGATCAGGAAGCGAGGAAAGATTCCGCCGGTCCCACCCATCACGCTGTGATTTATACGCATACGCGTGCGTCTTATTAACCTGTTAATAACCTTTCCATTAAATCACACGCCTGTTCCAAGAAAAATCTTTAGCTTTGGAAAATTACTGTGTAGATTGTCTTGCTGTGTGTAACAATGTTTGGTGATAGGCCATATGGGCCCGGGATAATGTGTGGGGTTTAACGCTCTTCGAGTAATGGTTAAATTTGCTGGGTTGCCCCATAAGTCGACTAGAAGCCATGCCGAAAACACTGACACGTCCGGGCACCGGAAATTGAAAATATAGAGATAGCCGCGCACCGGAAATGGAAAATGTAGAAATATTGAGATAGCTGCGCACCGAAAATGGAAAATGTTGAGGCAGTTGCGCACCGGAAATTGAAAACATAGATATAACCACGCACCGGAAATTGAAAATGTTGAGGCAGCTGCGCACCAGAAATTGAAAATATAGAGGAAGCCGTACAAGCAGCAGGAATTGAAAACGTTGAGGCAGCCGCATACCGGAAACTAAAAATGTTGAGGCGGCTTCGCACCGGAACTCGAAGATGTCGACACAGCGTCGGAAACTGAAATCCTAAACAGCACTTACCCTGTTTAAATTCCGAATTTGTTTATACCAAACATATTGCTGAGCAATGACAATGTGTCGCGGTTAGATCTCCCTCCTTCCTCGATTCTATCGGATTACTTATTGTTATATGTAGATGAGAACTTCATAACAACATTACTGGCTATTTTGGCGTTGTTCTTTCTGTAATGGGTTTCCGTACTGGGACGTTTTCTTTGCGCTTCGTGTCCTGACTGGCGATGATGGATATGCCCCAGTCCCCCCTACCCCCCCTCCCCCCCCCCCCCCGTGAAGCCCATATCATTGAAATAATCGTGATTTGATATTTATTGTGTAAGGAAAGAAAGCAAACCAAAAAAAGTTGAAAAATAGAAAGAATAAATTAACCCGTTCCGCCCCCACCACCCCTTCCCCCAAAAATGCAACGGATGGAAATTAAAACTCATTCACGAGATGTGATTGTAATTGTGGTTTTCCTTTTATGCATCTCTCATCACGCAGGATGCTTTTCTGAAAATGTGGACGCGCGCAGCCAATCGAGATTCGATACTCGCCCTGTCCCCCCCCCCCCCACACCCCACACTACGCAAGCGAGTTAAGAACCGCGTTCAATATGGAACAAATGTTATTTGGCACTCTCGTGAAGTGGTCGATCAGCTTTGCGATTGCCAAGTAATTATCGAACTTCCTCAGATATTACTCAGATCCTGTTGCGAGACACCAAGCGACATGGAGAGCCGTACATGAAATTGAGCAAACGATTTAGATCAGCTCAAATTTTGTTCCGAGACACCAAGCGACATGGAGAGCCGTACATGAAATTGAGCAAACGATTTAGATCAGCTCAAATTTTGTTCCGAGACACCAAGCGACATGGAGAGCCATACATGAAATTGAGCAAACGATTTAGATCAGCTCAAATTTTGTTCCGAGGTAACGAGCGACATGGAGAGCCGTACATGAAATTGAGCAAACGATTTAGATCAGCTCAAATTTTGTTCCGAGACACCAGCGACATGGAGAGCCATACATGAAATTGAGCAAACGATTTAGATCAGCTCAAATTTTGTTCCGAGACACCAAGCGACATGGAGAGCCGTACATGAAATTTAGCAAACGATTTAGATCAGCTCAAATTTTGTTCCGAAACACCAAGCGACATGGAGAGCCGTACATGAAATTGAGCAAACGATTTAGATCAGCTCAAATTTTGTTCCGAGGTAACGAGCGACATGGAGAGCCGTACATGAAATTGAGCAAACGATTTAGATCACTCAAATTTTGTTCCGAGATAACGAGCGACATGGAGAGCCATACATGACATTGAGCAAACGATTTAGATCAGTTCAAATTTTGTTCCGAGGTAACGAGCGACATGGAGAGCCATACATGAAATTGAGCAAACAATTTAGATCAGCTCAAATTTTGTTCCGAGATAACGAGCGACATGGAGAGCCGTACATGAAATTGAGCAACGATTTAGATCAGCTCAAATTTTGTTCCGAGATAACGAGCGACATGGAGAGTCATACATGAAATTGAGCAAACGATTTAGATCAGCTCAAATTTTGTTCCGAGGTAACGAGCAACATGGAGAGCCGTACATGAATTGAGCAAACAATTTAGATCAACTCAAATCTGTTCTGAGATACAAGGTAATCTTATTGGGTCCCTGAGAAATATTAATGCTTAAAATTCGACCTGCCAAATTTGCTTTGTGTTTTTTTTCACATAGTTTGGAAAACTCTGCCCAGGAGATGTTTGCTACAAATCTAAAGGG